>CM032005.1:7878724-8615501 GCA_018804465.1 Populus tomentosa | reverse complement strand
ACATGAAACCTTAATACAACATATTTACATTATTGATCATAATTTCTTTGACATCCTCCCTGTGCGCAGGACATGATTCTCAAATTATATCAATTACAATTCTTTTCAATCAATTCAAAATACATCATATATATATCATTGCATTCTTTAAGTGTATAACACCTACCATGGTTAATGAACTTTTGCTCTCACGTCCCAAGCCAATACGATATTTGCCTCCATCCTTCACAAGAATTAGATCCTCATCAGTTTTCTTTTTTTTTTGGAATAAATTACCATTTTTGTTTAACAATTAGGTATCATCCAACATTCCATTTATAATCTAACAAGTCAGTCATCCTGGCACTATTAACACCACACAAGTAAGTTTAATTCAAGTTGTATATTCCGGTCATTAGAAAACAAACTAATGCCACCTAGCACATCACCGGGTAACTAGTTCCTCCCGCCCATCTTATTCCATAATTTCCAATCAATATCCGCCTCTTCAAGGGCGAATGAATAATCCTATCAACATGTCAATCCCCATTTCATTAATATTTTTAATTATTACCTCTCCCCTAAAACTTGGAAGGGAATGCCGATACTAATAATTTTCATTAGTGTATTAGTCTCTCATATTAGGATCGGCTAATCAAGTTCATTATAAATGTCAAAATTAATACCATTGATTGATGTTATCGACTATTTCTAACATGAAATAGCCAATCAGATTTTTCTTTCCATAATATCTTGGAATATTTTCAGAAATGTTGATGTCAAGATTCTTGACATCATTAGCTTTCACTTCAGGAATAACTAGTCAAGTTTCGTGTGATTGCCGATATGGACAGCACCGGTCAATATCATTAACTATTCTCACCTGAATAGTTAATCAAGTTCAGTATCCCTTGTTTTCAGGGATGATTATGCCGATGTTAGTAAACCTTACTAACAACATTAGCCTCCGCATTCGGGACCGGCTAATCAAGTTTCGTGTGATTTCCGATATTGACAGCACCGGTCAGTATCATTAACTATTCTCACCTGAATAGTTAATCAAGTTCAGTATCCCTCGTTTTCAGGGATGATTATGCCGATGTTAGTAAACCTTACTAACATCATTAGCCTCCGCATTCGGGACCGGCTAATCAAGTTTCGTGTGATTTCCGATATTCACAGCACCGGTCAATATCATTAACCTTTCACTCACCCCGGTCATCCACTTCGGATGCCATTAGCCAAAGCTAATCATTCATTTGTCCCGCCCATCCATCCGGATGTCATTAGCCGAAGCTAATCATTCGTTGTCCCGGCCATCCATTCGGATGCCATTAGCCAAAGCTAATCATTCGTTGTCCCAGCTATCCATTCGGATGCCATTAGCCGAAGCTAATCAATCCTTCATCCTGGTCATCCATTCGGATGCCATTAGCCGAAGCTAATCAATCCTTCATCCTGGTCATCCATTCGGATGCCATTAGCCGAAGCTAATCAACCATTTGTCAACATTTAAGCCCGATGTTAGTAAATCTTACTAACATCATTAGCCTCCGCATTCGGGACCAGCTAATCAAGTTCGAGGAATGATCATCAATGAAGTCTATTAGTGTAATTCATATTCTTAACCCAGTCAAGTACTCAAATCCATTTTTAATTTCTCGTTTATTTCACTTTATCCTCTCTCTTTGTGGTTTCATCCATAGACGCAAAGACCAAGAATTTAATAAGTTCATAAATTAACGCTACGTAAAAAGTGTAGGTATAGAACACCTACCAGCTGCAGAAGCTCAACTCGCTCTTCCTTGTTGTTGTGTCCCTCCTGCAAAGCTCCTACTATACGAGCTCCTGAGAAGTCGAGTGAATGCTTCTCCTATATTTTTAATATAACATCCTGAATCATTATTGAATCTTCCCGATTTATTCATAATATTCATAAATTCACAAAATCAAATACTTCCATAAACAATTTCCATGAATGTATTTTATTTTTGTACTTGTCATTTAAATTAAATGACCATTTAATTCAATTCTTCATCAATGATCTTCAATGTCCAAAGCGCATGACTTTTCGTCATCGATTTTCTTTTGTCCCAAGACATTTAATCTATCACCAAACAATGTAATTTAACTTAAATTTTATCAATGACTACACATGCCAATTTTTATCCAAAAGCACACTCAAAATGATTCCTTATATCATAATTCAACTTACAACATGATTTTCCATTCTAACACAACCAAAATATTAGTCAATCAGTATTCTTTATAGAATTTAACTATACCATCACTTATCAACACATCAAACATGACTCAAACAGAACACAAACACAACCATCATCATTAAACCATTACCATTATCCTTAGTCCCAAAACATATTTTTTTTATGCTAACCCTCATATTCTCATTCAATATTTCTCAAACCAAACTTAAAACATCATTATTTAAATTTAGAGTTCAATACATCCAAACGGTGGAATTATACATCATCGTCATTAGAATAACATATCCAAAATTAACATACATCCAACGGTTAAAACTCCCGATATCAGAACAATACCGGACTGACCTGAAATTTAGAGACCTGCTGTTCAGGAAGTACATAACGGCTGACGAACAAGGCTGTCTTGAAGGGTGATTTTCCAGAAATGTTCCTCCGGTGACAACCCTCAAACAAAGTCTGATATTTACAATCCCTCCGGTCAGAATGTAGGTGACATTGACTATAATAACATATCCAAAATTCACATACATCCAACGGTTAAAACTCCTGATATCAGAACAATAACGGACTGACATGAAATTTGGAGACCTGTTGTTCAGGAAGTACAATTTCTTGTAGGAGTGTTCTTTTCCGATCTTAACCGTTCCGAATTTATATAACATCTGGATGAACAACATATCCAAAATCCAGACCAATCCAACGGTGAAATGATGATATAACAGCTGACGAACAAGGCTGTCCTGAAGTATGATTTTCCAGAAATGTTCCTCCGGTGACAGCCCTCAAACGAAGTCTGATATTTACAATCCCTCCGGTCAGAATGTAGGTGACATTGAGCATAATAACATATCCAAAAATCAATTTAATCCAACGGTGGAAAGTCAAACTATGGCTGCCGAAGTGCCTACCCTGTTGCAATCCCAAAACCCATAGTTTCAAATCAATTGATTCTTTCTATTTTTCAGCAAATCAAGCCATTTTCATGCAATTAATCTCGAAATTCACATGAACAATTACTCCCCCAAAATATTTATATGAACCCTAGAATTTTAAACTTGGGGGTTTTCTTCTCCTCATGCAAGAACAAGAGAGAAAAACGAAATTACTAAAGGGTATATTGCTTACCTTTGCTACTTTAACTTATTTCAATGAATTCTTGCAAAAATTTACAAAAATCATGTCCTCCTCTTCCAATTTCCAGCTTCTTCTCTTTGTTTCTCTCAAGCTCTATAACTCTCTAAGTTGTTATTTAATTTGTTTCTTGGATAGGATCCTCCTAAGAACACTCCCTTTTTGATTTAGCTTGAAGAGATGAAGAGAAAATGAAGAAAATGGGACAAAACAAATGGTCTCCCTCCTGTTTCCTTTTTCATTTGCAGAGGATGACGTGTTCTGGTTTTAAAGAGAGGAGAGGAGAGTATTTGTTTTGATAAAATTACAAAAATACCCCTTGTGTCATCTTCTTTCATTTACCCGATTTTCAGTACTCTTCGTAAATCTTTTCCAACTCCGATTAACATGAAATTTGAACCTAATATAAAACAATATGTCTGGAGATTCCTTACAAAATTTCAACCCGATCCAACGGTCGGATTAAGATATATCATCGATATCGTAAAACTAGACAATTAGTGTCTTTTACACAAAAATCTGAATTTCATGCATTAATTTATTTACTTAGATCCTCATGACATTTCCCTTAATTTATACTCAATAAATTCAATATTACCACATTTATCATTAATTTGTCAAAATACGTGTTTTGACCGGGGTTTACATATCTTCTATTATTATTATTTTTGTTTTCTTATTCTTTCATCCATTGAAACCTCATCACTGGTTTCACCAACGTTACAAGTTTTAAACTAAAAATCATGACTCTCTTTTCGACTTCAACAATATCTTTAAATTTGTTTATGGAGATCATTCTCTCTCTCACATGACACATTTATTGTCATTCCTACTATTTATTCATTTCTTTCATACCGAATATCCATTACTCATCGAAACGTCATTACTTCAATCCTATGTGTTGTTTTTTTTTATTCTTTCTTTTTATTATTATTGTTCTTATTATTTATTTTTATTTACGGGGGTTTACAATGCTTCCACTTAAGCATTCATCTTTTCAAAAGTGACATGCTCTTTTTTATTGGAACATGTAGGTATAAGTGGAGTGTGAAGGAGTTGCACAAAATGCTTCATGGGCACCTTTAACAACTTTAACAGTTCAACCATGTAAAAAAAAAAAAGGCACTAGATCAACATGTAAATCTCACTAAGAAACAGGAGAAACTCTAGAGAAGGCAAGCTGAACTTGAGGCAAGTGACGAGGTAATACAGTACTCGATTTTAATGGTTAAATGTCTTCTGTTGTAATTATTGTTTTTAATGTGAGATTATGATTTATGTATCTTTACTTCAACGACAAAGATAAGCCATAAAAAAAACAGTCTGGGCTTGAGCTTGATGTGAAAGACCTGCTAGAGTGAATTTCAGGACATATCTAAGCCAAGGTATCAAACTCTAGCAAAAAGAAAAAAGTTATTTATTTTTTTGGGATAAAGAATGCTGAATGCTTTTATTTAACATGTGCTTTGCTTTCAGGATGATGCGTGTGTATGCTAAAATGTAAGGTATCTCCTCAATTTAAATTTTTTACATATTACTACTACCTAAGCTATAATTTTAGCTGAAAGCGCCTCATATTAGGTTTTTGTCCTCTACTGTCAATAAACTAATGCATATAGCTAACATGGTAGATAATAATAAAACACAGTCTAGTAGATGGAGAATTTGTAAATAAGTAATTAAGACATCATTATTTAAGAATTATTTGGGTATTTTGTTACTTAAATTAATCTGTTAGGGATTTTATACGTGCTTTGATTTGACCTGGTGTAGGATTTGGGGGACCTGTATAGGCACACATATTTTTTAGTCTTAATGCTAGATGCTTGTCGAGTGAAATTTGATTTTTTGAAATTTTGCCTGTTTCCTTACTCGTGGATATCAGCATTCTACTTTCATTATAGATTCAAGGAAGCTTCTTGTGAATTTCTAGGTTTTTTATTTCCTTCGTTTGTTGTTGGGTGATGTTTTTGCAATGTTGCGTGTTTCCTTGCTCTGAATGTTTTGTGCTTTGGCCTTTTCAATTATTAAGACATCTTCATAGAAAACTTCTCTATATGGTTGCATATTTTAACCAAAACACAATTGATTTTTCTTTTCCTATTTTTAATAGGTTTTTTGTCTGCTCGGCTTCTTGGATTAGTTCAGGTATTCCTCACTTGGCTTCTTGCATCATTCTTATAACAACCCATGACATCATGCAGGTAATTTACCTAATTTATTCTATTATGTTAAATATTTTCTCTTAGAGTTGTGCTCCCAATTTGCTAGATGGTCTGGCATAATCACTACCAGTCTCTTGACCTTCTGCCATGGTCACTTTATCGTTTGAATGATGTATTTCATATCAATATGTATTTCGAGCAACTTATTTCATGTGGTGGTTGGGTATAATAACATATCAACTCAGATAATTAGGCACCTTGATGCTTTGAAATGAGGACAAACCACTATTATGATTAGGCACCTTGATGCTTTGAAATGAGGACAAACCACTATTATCCCACTTGACAGGTAAGGATAAATGTGTAACTCATCCATATGGTTATGATGTGATACCTTTAATAAAGAAGTTGAAGTTTTCTTCTAATTTTCCCTAGGATTTGTGTAGGTGAGTTCTCCATCGTGCTTATTCTAACTGAAATAGTATTGATCCATCAAAAACTTTGATTCGAGTTTTGTTGTTAATAATTTATATGTTGGTCTTCACACAACTGAAAACTCATTAATTACTTCTGCTATTTGGTTCTAGAAGGTTATAACTCTACATGTTTTGATAATTGATTGTTGATGTTTTCTGCAAATTTGGGTTGAAAGTTTTTGGTGTGATCCTTTTTAGTGATTGCTTTTGGAATCCATGGATGGATAGTTGTTAGAAAATAGTTTTAATTTGATAATTGTGGTCGATTAGTCCCAACTATAAGAGTAAGCAAGGATATAAAGTACCTACATATACGTTTTTTCATTGATATGATATTTGTAAGTAACTTAATTATTTGACTAGCATGTTCGTTGATACTGGTGGAGCTTTGTTTATGCTTTAAAGCTTGTCTATAAATGTGTGTACTTTTTAAAGATTTACATAAGCTAAATTGTTAGTGATGTTGATGTGACTCCTACAATGGCTTGCATGCTTATATCATTGATTATTCTTCTTATTCTCCTAAATATTTTCCTAAACTATGATCTGTCGAGATTTGGATGTGTCCACAAACTGATGGTGTGGTCTGCATAACCGTGGACGGTTACGATAAAAATCCTATATCTTATTTTACATGATGATCCTTATACATGTTTATGATGCATGAACTGTCAATAGAATCTATAATTAGCTTACCATATAGGCCTTATATACTCTCATAAATAGGAAAAGGAGATTTAGCTTACCATGAATAACTTCCTAAGATCACTCTTGTTTTTTGGTTTCCTTCTATAACTAGCAGCCAGCCTGGTTTCCCTCTATAGTTAGTTTCCTTGTATAAACCAGTAATTGGCCTAATATGTAATGGTGACCTGCTAAAATGTAATTCATTCTAAATTCTAACTATTTTATCATTGTATCAGAGCCCTCTCAGTCATAGTTTTTTAAGAACTCCCAGCCACGGTTCTCTCTCAATCGTAGTCTTAGCCCTTATAGAGAATTCATATAATGTTTGTGTCAAATTCAATGGCAAAAATTATACTGCTTAAGAGTTTCCATTTGAGACTTTTCTCAATGGTAAAGAGCTGTATTTTCTTTTCTTATCTTGATGGTTATGTCTCTGCCAAAAAAGCACTTTTATTTGGTAGGACTTTTGCTTTGTGCAGTGTCTTTCTTTCATAAACAGTTTTGGCAACTTGCAATATAATGTAGCATGAAAAGCAGCTGATAAAAGGCTGCTCATGATAAAAGGCTGCAAAAAGAAAATGATGATTTACAATGTCCTTTTTCTTTAAATTTGGCACTAACAAGAGTTCAGATTAGTCTATTATGATACTTTAACATCAATGCGGATGTATGATGGTATTGTCAAAATCTTCATATAGGTGACACTTTCCTATCTCATGCTCATCATTTAATTAGGAAAGGACTAGGCCCTCTTATAAGATAATTCCATGATCAAAACACAATGTTAAGGTTTTTTTTCTTTTTTATTATCTTTTTTGAATTGTTTAGGTATCTTTAGTAAATTGGACTTAACAGGAGCTATATCTAAAGAAATGATTAACCTCTCTAGCATATTATTTGTTCAAGTTCACAAGAACTTTGAACTGTGAATTTGCTTTATTGTGCCTTTATGTGATAAATGACTAACTGTGAACTTGCTTTAGTCCCAGCTTTAATTTTTTGTTCTTGGCTTTTAATGTATTGTTAAACTATTATGTCTTGTAATCAATGTTTTAAATCTATTTATCTTGCCTGATTTGCTAGCCGAAATGTTTTAAATATCACTGAGAAATAGGAGGAACTCTAGAAAAGGCAAGCTGAACCTGAGCAAGTGACGAGGGACTATACTACTGGATTTTATTACTTAAATGTCTTCTGTTGTTTTTACTCTTTTTAACGTGAGATTATGATTTATGTATCTTCACTTCAACAAGATTATGTTTTTACTTCAATGTTTATGCGCAGAAAATAAAACTTATATCTGTTTTTGATCAGCAAAATGATGAATTAATAAATATTACTTTCAAAGGAGTTGTTCAGCACTTCAACGAAGTATTCTCTGAACTTGTGCAAGGTGGTCATGGTCATTTTGTTATGATGAAGAAAAAGGTTTGTTAAAGGAGCCTTTTATGTCTTAGTTTCATTTGTTCTTTTATTTACTCCAATCGCTCATTTTTCCCTTGCTAGTCTTATGCAATGCCTTGACGTTTTTCCTTTGTCTTTTTATTGTTTTCCAAGTTTAATTAGTATATTTTTTGGTCTTTCATGTTGAATTTTTGAGATAACCATATGAGTGCATTTTAAAGTTTAATGTCATACATTTGTGGTCAATCTAGATAGCCGTTGAAACATTTCTATAAATTTTATGGTATCTTGACAAGATGTTGATCACGAAGATGATAATTGTGACGATGATGGACGCCATGAAGCAAATCTGGAGGGAAATATGTTACTGTGAAAATGAAGGTATGAATATGTTGTCGCTCAGTTATATGTGTTTATTTTTTTGCAAAAACAAGATAGATACAAAAAAAAAGGACATATTATACAACGAGATGCCTGAATTGCTCTTTTTCCAACTCAATCACAACTTATTGATCAATATTTTTAGATATCATCAACCATTTTTAACCAGAAAGGAAGTGGACATCATTTAACGAGGACAAAAATAGATAAGAAATTTTTTTGGAATGCAAAATTTTCTTTGTTTAAACTTTCTAGGTTGCCAAGCTATGCTAGTTTCTTGTGACTGTAGCTGGTTGATGGTTGTGAGAGAAAAACAAAAGGTGAGCTTCAGTAACAAGCTCATAACACTTACGATTCATTTAATGTTTATTAAAATAACCATGAGAAGAGATTGCAGTGACTTGAAAATGTTTTGTTATGCTTGAATTGAATTTGGTTTGGAGGCCATTTATCATTGTTCCTATGGATCTTTAGGTGGCTCGTTTTGTTTTGGAATTCATTGTTGCTTATTGCATTGATAAATTTTTGTAATTGATGTAAGGAGCTAAATTTATTGTCTAGACCCATTATACTTTGGGTGTAAAGACCATTAAAAGACCACAACTGGAAATGTTCGTCATACATACTTAACTACTACTCTACAACTTAATGTTGAGAGTTGTAGGAATGTGGTCTATATAAATCTATCTAGAATGACATATATATTCTTTACATAGGATAACAGGCCTAAAGAGCACTTCTAAAATTGTGATTTCTCATCTTTAGAGGTATCAGTTCGCTGATTTGGTGTTAAATTATTCATGTTTTTGCCGTTGTAATTTGTGGAATGATTTTCTCGAGGCACAACATATTTTGACAATACATTTCTATTTCAACTCAATTTAGGAGGAGCTCACATCTTTACGTGCAAAAGTCATTGCACTATAGCATGATCTTCATAAATCTTGTCAAGAGGCTTCTAAGAATCATGATCTTTGCTAGCAGTTAGAAAATGTATAGTTTTGCCATTACTTTATGGATTTTGGTTATCCACTATGGCTAATAATCTTTTATTTTATTTGCACTGTAAATTGAAGGAACTGAATTCAGTTTAAGAGCATTTTTGGGGTTTATATTTTTGTTACTCAACTTTGTGGTTTGGTTTAATATGTTGTTTTTTTTTCCTAGTGGTGTCCTACTTTCAGGAATATGATGTATTGGGTATCCCATTAGTAATATTTTATTTTTATTTGCTTACCATGTTCCAAGTTTGAGGGTTCACTTGGATTGAGCTAATGGCAGTTGGGTTTCTTGAAAGAAGAGGGTTTCTTGATTATTTTATGTGCTTTTCTCGACAAGGAAACATTATCATTAATATCTTATGTTTTGTAGTTCAAGTTGTGGAATTGTTGCTTTCATTAGGGAAAAGTGAGAGGGGCTTGGCTATCACGTGTTTGAAAAGCATATTGTGCTGGACTGGTAAGAGAGTGTGTGTTTGGTGTGTAAGGATTTCCTTATCCAAAACATGGATAGCGCAACCCCATACATCGAGCCCCTCTCAGTTTGAAAATTAATTGTGATGGTAAGTTTGTTTTTCATTGTGATTTATTATTTTTTTTATATATAATCTTATTTATTTGTTGTCTCTCTATTATATAATATAGTGATGAGTGTTTTAAATTTCTTGAGTGATGAGTATTTTAAATATATATAGTTCTCAAGAAAAATTGCTTGCCTTTAAACTAAGGGTATTTTTTGTCTTTTCATACAATAATTAGTCATTAGTCTAGGGGTATTTATGTCTTTTCAATATGTTTATGAATAGTAAAAGAACCAAAATACCCTTAGGATAAAAAAATCTACATTGTAGGGCAAGGGTGTTGTCTTTTTCTTTTTTAGAATATAGTAAGATTACATATATGACTTGAAGGACAAAAAAATTATGCAATTGAAACAAGGGTTTTAGTGTCTCTTTTTCATAGTTTTTTTTTTTTTTTTTGTAATTATTGGTTTGGTTGAGAGTTGTAATGTAATTTAGCATTTAATTCATGATTTTTAAATGCAAAAAGTTGTTGGTGCATGGTCGGCATTGTGCACTTTGGACGACGTGTGCACCATCCCCCGGTGGTGTAAATAAGCTTATGCTATCTCATTTGGTTTCACAAGGTATTTGGTGTTTTATGTACTGGTTGTTTTAAATTTTCACCCGCACAAAAATGACTAGCCTAAAGCTAGCTTCCTTCTTGACGAATCAGGTTCCTAAGGGTTTTTCATATAATAATAATAATGTATTTAATAAAAAGTAAATACCTATAGATTCTATAGGGTTGATTTTTCATGATTTTTAAAATTATTTATCACTCAAAAGTTTTCAACTAGATTTTGATTTATTATTATTAGCAAATTCAAATGCTCTCATCTTAGATTTTTTATAATCTTCTGCTTAGATATAGATTGTGCTTAACTAAAAATTCATACTAATTGATTTACAATTTTCTTTTAGAGTTTACAACAAAGTAACATGAGGAAAAAAAAATCAAGGTCTCCAAAGGAATGTTCAGTCAGTTTAGCCTTGCGATTTTCACTAGATCTCCACTTCAAATCAAAGGAATAGTAGGGTGGCCATCTTGGGTTGATAAAGGATTCAAGGGATAAGGCAAACGATTTGGGTAGGTTTATTAGGTTTGGTCTTATGGATTTATGGTTGTGACACTACGGTGGATACAAGGAAGAAAAAAGATGTGGATTTGAGTTTGTAAGGCTAATTTGGTGGCATTGCTAGAGATGCATCTAATTGGAAGTGGTAGGGGTTGTTGCTACTAACATGGTGGCTGGTTTTGGTCAAAATTAGGCAATGCTAAGTAGAAGAGATGTTGTTGGTTGGAAAGTATTCTTTCTATTTTTTATTGGATGGTAGGGTTATCGGCAATTAGTCTTAGACTTAAATTAATAAAAAAATTTGATAACCGTGAAAAAAAGCAAAAACATTAAAAAAATTACAAAACACTTTGGATTCCTATTATAACAAGAATCTTCTTCAAATAGAAAGTCAATAGGACAATAAAACAAATAACAAATAATGTCCTCTCCAAGCATGAAAACTTTTGAATTTAATTACTAATTTGTTTCCCTTAAGTAGCTGCCCATAATAAACCTTGTATGTTAGGAAATCCTTGAAATAAATGGACAAATAATAATGAGGCTGATTTCTCTTTATTAGTGACTAGAAGATTTTCTTTTGTAGCTAGAATTTTATTAAATAATCCCTACCACACAATGAAACCTTTATTTTTGCCATCAAGAGTCCTTGTATAATTAAGAAATCTCTCAAAATTAGCTATTAAATATCCTTACATTATCAGGAAAAGAATCTTCTTCAAATAGATAGTCTACAAGATAAAAGACAACAAATAACAAAATTCATATTGCATCTACTAGCCTATATTATAAGATCTTCTCGAACTCTATGATTGACCTTAAATTTTAACCTGATTTTTACAACTCATGATACATGCTCTTCTATTTCTCAAAGTAAATGTCAATCCATTGATGACAATGAAAGTCATCGATGTTATTCTTGAAAATGCTAGCATTACAGGCCTTAAATGTCTTACGATCAAGATATGTAAGAGCTAAGTATAACATTTTACCATGCTAGTCTCATTTGTTATGATGTAGTTTAAAGTTTTAAATGGTTTTTGAAATAACTAATAATATAGAATTAACAACTTGAGTTTCAAATTAAAAAAAGAAAGGCATTGGTTTGTTTCAAAGCAGAGAATAAGTCCAAACAAAAAATGTTTAAAGTAAGTATCCTCATGCACTTTAAGTTTAAGTGTGGATAAAATCTTGGTTTCCATTGTGACCAAGGCCATCCCTTAGCTTTATCTCTAATGTAAGCCTGAAACTTAGTAGCTTGCAAGCCTAATTGAACTTCTAGGAGATGTGGTGTTTCATCACTTAGATATATATATATAGTTTTAGTATAGTTACTTTGGAAATTCTAGCAAGGCTTGATATTTCTCCATTATAGGAGTTAGATCTGTGTAAAGTACCACAAATTCATTTTCCAATACAAAACCATGGTTTTGATAGCATCATCTTGTACAAGGACCCTTAACATATTAGCTAACCTGTGTAACATTCACTAAATAAATTTTGGTCTTTCATGTTTAACCTCTCAAAACAGCCCTTAGCTAGATGTTTAACAATCAAGATATATAAGAGCTAAGTGTAACATTAAGTGTTGAAGTTAATGCATTTTTCAAGTTTAGACAATTCTCCTCACGATGTAGTAATGTCTCATATTCAACTAGGAAATCCACAATGGGTATTTTTGTGATGGTAGTCTTGTTAGAAGCTGGCACTAACCTATTTGAAAACATCAAGAATGGTCTTTATCAACTTTAACACTATAAAAAAAAAGGAAACAAAAACATGGTTGTATGCCCCTAGTCCTAAAGGTAACCTAAGAATAGGTTCTAGTTTCATCTATTTATGAATGAGTAATCTAGCTAATATAACTTCTTCATCAATAATAGGCTCTTATTGTGGGCTCAAGTTCAACTATAAAATTACTTGAAACTCTACTTAGGCTACTAGGTTTCCCCTTGTAGTCCTATATATGAGAGCAAATCTCCTATTTAGTTTAGAATTGGTTGTGCGAGCTTTAAGACCCTATGATGTCACCTTCCTCTTTTTCATCTTAGGATAAGGGTCCAAGGTGTGTTCAACTAAAAAAAATATAATGTTGATTATAGGTGTGTGCAAAGGGGGCACACTTTAAATACATGCTCAAGACTAAGAAATGGTACCTAAAAGGCACATAATATATATAATGGGATATTAAAAGATCCAGAATGAATTTCTACAAACAAGAAAAACATGGGATTTAACCTTAATTTCTTAGTAGAGTCATCATGTTATCACACTTGACTCATTGTGCAATCATGAAATAAATGCCTGGAGATTTGGTTGAGAGGGTGAAAAGACCATGATCACCCTAATATGCCCTCAAGGAGGCTACTACTTATTTTCTAGCGTATGAAAATTCATTATCTTAGTCGATTAGTATCCCTGTGATTAGTACTTAAAAGTGCATTTTTATCAAGGTTTTATATCATTATTTTACACTTGAAGTATCAATAAATCCTTAACTAGAGCATGTTTTATAATAACAAGTCTGATAATATAACATACCTTTAATTCATGGTAAATGCTCATTTTAAATGCAGATATATCTCACAATTCAAAAGATTGATTGTTGTGATTAACTATTGGAAGTGAAAGGACAAAGAAAAGGCTAAGCTTAGGAAGGAGATGCCGATTTGATTCAAATTGAAACACTGTTCAGTCATATGGTCATATCTGGAGCTATAGATCTTGGATTTTAGTTTGGTTTATATGGTTGGAAAGATAAGAAATAGGCTTACAACTTTCATGAGTAGGGAAAGACCCAAATCTGCCATTTTCAAATTTAAAGTTTGGCGACAAAAGAGAAGTCAGAATCTGTTCACAAAGCACTCTCTACTGGTTTGGTTTAGGTTTCTGTTGTGAAAGAGGAAGGGAAGAACAACATGCAGCTGCTGTTTTGGGAAGAGGATGGATCATCCTCTCTCCCCTCCTTGTATTTATACTCCCCATCAAATGAGGTGGGTTGTTTTAGATGTGTTCTTATCCTTGTTTTGGTTTATCTAAAACCGGTTTTACCCCTCCTTTCTAGCTCCTTAAGTTATTCTTTTTTAAAAAAAACACAAAACCGTCGCTGCCGATGCAGAAATCGTCAATGAAAACTGAGTCATATGGATGTTTACAAACAGAATAGTGGGGCTGATCGTTGGGGAAATACGGTCCGTATGGCCGTACGGAATGTCAGCTGATTTTGAAGAGTTTGTTGATGAAAATACAGATGCGGGTGAAGATGACTATGATTTTGCATCTACTGGCCAAGGAATCAGGTCTGGACCGAACAGGGCTAGAAGGAATGTGAATTTCCGTGGCATGAGCACTTATGAAGATATGGACGGGGACTTGGACACCATTAAACTGAAAATTCCTAGCTTTCAAGGTAAAAACGATCCCGAGGCTTATTTGGGAAATATGTTGATGAAGTTTTGTGCGACGTCATACCAATGCAAGCAAGTCACTTCTTGTTAGGGAGACCATGGCAATATGATAGGAAGGCAATTCATGATGGGGTTAAAAATTTACCTACCATTGTAAAAGATGGTAAAACCATCACTCTTGTACCTTTTACACCCAAACAGGTGTATGATAATCAAATAAAGCTAAAAAGTGAGCATGGGGCAATGGGGAGAGAAAATCAAGGTGAGGAACAAGGGGAGAGAAGACCATCAGATTCGGCTATAACCAAAACCACTACAACCCATTCAACCACAACTCAAAAACACCCAAATCTGGCCGAAAGTGGAGGTAAGACAAGAGGAGTGAAGAAAGTCAGCAAGGGTGATGAGAATTGTGTGGAAAAACTCAAGAAACAACCCAATTTTTATGCTAGAGAGGGTGAGGTCAGATCTGCATTTTTCACTAACAAGCCAATGATTTTACTTGTGTACAAAGAGGCTTACTTTAATACTAATGATATTGATCATATTGTGCCTAGTGTTGCTATTTCTTTGTTTCAGGAGTTTGATGACGTGTTCCCTGATGATACTCCTAGCGGATTACCACCATTGAGGGGGATAGAGCATCACATTGATTTCGTACCTGGAGCTTCAATTCCTAACTGACCAACCTATAGAAGCAATCCTGAGGAGACGAAGGAGCTTCGAAGGCAAGTTGATAAGCTGATGGAAAAGGGCTACATTCGTGAGAGTATGAGCTCGTGTGCTGTACCCGTGCTACTTGTGCCTAAGAAGGATGGAACATGGAAGATGTGTGTTGATTGTCGAGCCATTAACAACATAACGGTAAAGTATAGACACCCCATTCCTAGGCTTGATGACATGTTAGATGAGTTCCATGGATCCTGTATTTTCTCTAAAATTGACTTGAAAAGGGGGTACCATCAAATTAGGATGAAAGAAGGTGATGAGTGGAAAACAACATTTAAGACTAAGCATGGTTTGTATGAATGGTTAGTAATGCCGTTTGGACTTAAAATGCACCTAGTACGTTTATGCGTCTAATGAATCATGTGTTGCGTGCATTCAAGGTAAGTTTGTGGTTGTGTATTTTGATGACATTCTGATCTATAGCAAGAACTTCACTGAGCATCTTGATCATTTGCGTAATGTACTTAGTGTGTTGCGTAGTGAGAAATTGTAAGCTAATCTTAAAAAGTGTGCCTTTTGCATGGAGAAAATTGTGTTTCTTGGCTAAGTTGTAACTGCACAGGGTATCGAGATGGATGAGGAGAAAGTTAAGGCCATCCGGGATTGGCCTACACCTAAATTAGTAAGTGAGGTAAGGAGTTTTCATGGGTTAGCTAGTTTTTACAGGCGTTTTGTGAAAGATTTCAGCACAATAGCTGCACCCTTGAATGAAGTTGTTAAAAAGTCAGTTGGGTTTAGATGGGGGGAGGAACAAGAGTTGGCTTTTGTTTTTTTGAAAGATAAATTATGTTCTGCACCTGTTTTGGCTTTACCTGACTTTACAAAAGCATTTGAAATAGAATGTGATGCGTCTAGAATAGGAATAGATGCTATTTTGATGCAAGATCGGAGACCTGTTGCGTATTTTAGTGAGAAGTTAAGTGAAGCGACCTTGAACTATCCCACTTACGACAAAGAACTCTATGCATTGGTAAGAGGAACCCCCCGCTATAACTGATGGTCGTATAATAGTAGCTCCTCCGCGTGATGTGTTTGATGATGGCTGTGAACTTTGGAAATCCACCCTCGTTGGTCATTTTATGGGTCAGAAATTACCATATCCTGTTGTTAATTCGATTGCGAAAAGGATATGGGGCTCCTATGGTCTATCAGAAGTTTTATCTTCGAAAAATGGTTTCTACCTTTTCACTTTTGATTCTGTTGATCGCGCCACTAATGTTCTGGAAAGAGCCCCATGGCACATGGTTTGACCTTTGGTGCTTAAACGTTGGCAACCGAACATGCAATTTTTGAAAGATGATTTGGTCAGAGTTCCAGTATGGGTTAGGCTGTATAATGTTCCTCTTGAGTATTGGACTATTAAGGGGCTGAGTTGTATAACGAGTGCTATTGGGGTTCCCCTTCATGCTGATCGTACTATACTGTTGCGTAAAAGGCTTAGCTACGCAAGAGTTTGCGTTGAGATAGATGCTTCAAAGACGCTGGTTAAGGAATACGACCTTCGCTGTCCAAATGGGGTATTCGTAACAATCTCAGCTGATTATGAATGGATACCGCCAAGGTGCAAAACTGCAACATCTTTGGACACACCACAACGATATGTACTACTAATAAAGTTGCTCTTCCTACAGCGGTGGCAGAGGGTGCGAGGAAAGTAGGAGTTGTGATCTCTAAATCTGCGGATAACAAACAGAATCAGTTTCAATGGCAGGTAGTTGTTAAACGAAATAAGGTTTCTGTAAGTGGTGAGAATGGTCTGTGTGCATCTAAAGTGCATAAGAGTGAGAATGAGAATGGTTGCTCAACATCTGGGATACATACGTCTGATTGTAATGATCATGCGACATCAGATGTGTGCAATGCTGGTTGTTGTGAAGACAAAAATCCCACCTCTCCTCATGTTTTGAGAGACATGGAGTAGGAGGAAAGGGCTACATGTACTGCTTTAGATCAAAGTTTAGTCATCTCCAATACAGATGCTTGTGCGACCATGAACCAGGT
The DNA here is from genome assembly GCA_018804465.1 of Populus tomentosa. Taxonomy (NCBI): domain Eukaryota; kingdom Viridiplantae; phylum Streptophyta; class Magnoliopsida; order Malpighiales; family Salicaceae; genus Populus; species Populus tomentosa. Next base: position 8,598,279 of record CM032005.1, on the reverse strand, counting down.
TCTCTCTACTATTAATCATGAGCTGAATGTTGATGTTGCAGTAATGGGAGGTGATATAAATGGAGAACGGAATGAGAAGGAGTCGACGTCAATGATTCCGACAAGTCCACAAACTCCGAACTCCACCGATGGGAAAACTGTTAATCAGTCAGCTATTAAGGCTGGAGACTCTCTGGAGAAAAAGAAAAAGGGTTCAAAGGTGAATAAGAAATCTGGTTCCCCGCGGGGTGGCAGGTCAAGGTAACCTTTATGTTGCTGTTTGTACTCCTCTCTATTTTATTATGATGATTGGATGTTGGAATGTTAGAGGTTTGAATGACCCCATAAAGCATTCAGAATTGCGTCGGCTAATCCATCAAGAGAGGATGGTTTTTTTTGGTTTGGTTGAAACTCGGGTTAGAGAAAAGAATAAAGATAATATTTCTAACCTTCTTCTGCGTAATTGGTCCTTCTTGTACAATTATGATTTCTCTTCCCGTGGTCGTATTTGGGTTTGTTGGAATGCTGATGTGGTGAAGGTGGATGTCTGCAGTATGTCAGACCAGGTTATCCATGATTCTATCACTATATTAGCTACCAATAACTGTTTTAATACTTCAATCATTTATGGAGACAATAATGCATCCTTACGTGAGACATTATGGTCTGATATAGTGAGTTGTAGTGATGCATGGGAGTCAACCCCATGGATTCTTATGGGTGACTTTAATGCTATCTGCAACCCGTCAGAAAGGTCAGGAGGGTCTACTACATGGGATGGTCAGATGAACAGGTTGGAAACATGTATTCAAGATGCGAAAGTGGATGATCTTCGGTATTCTGGTATGCATTATACATGGACGAACCAATGTATTGAGAATCTGATTATGCGGAAGCTAGATAGAGTGCTTGTGAATGAAAAGTGGAATCTGCACTTCCTATTGTCGGAAGCGAGATTCTTGCCTGCTGGTATTTCAGATCATTCTCCCATGGTGGTAAAGGTTACTGGCAATGTTCAGAACATAAAGAAACCATTCAGATTCTTTGATATGTGGATGGATCATGACGAGTTCATGCCCTTGGTGAAGAAAGTATGGGATCAGCATTCAGGGGGTTGTCCAATGTATCAGTTGTGTTGCAAACTAAGGAAGCTAAAGCAGGAACTTAAACATTTCAATAAGACTCCTTCAATATATCAGATAGAGTCAAAGATGCAAAAGATCAAATGGATAAGGCTCAACAGGAGCTGCATACAGCACCTGAGAATCCATCTTTACGCATGCGAGAAAGAGATGTTGTTCGTAACTATGCTTCTACCGTCAGGGCGGAAGAGAGTTTTTTCAAACAAAAGGCAAGGATACAATGGCTTAGCTTGGGGGATCAGAATACTAGCTACTTCCACAAATCAGTAAATGGAAGACAGAATAGAAATAAGCTTCTCTCCGTTACAAGGGAGGATGGGGAAGTCGTTGAAGGACACGAGGCAGTCAAATCAGAAGTAATTGCATACTTCCAGCATGTGTTTGGAGTGAATCAGATGCCTAGGGTCTTGAACGAGGAAGTGATGCAATCGGCAATTAACTGCAAACTGTCTTCGACTCAACAACATGAACTAGCACAAGAAGTAACAAGGGAGGAGATTAAGAATGTTATGTTTAGTTTGAAAAACAACAAAGCCCCTAGCCCGGATGGCTTCAACGCAGGTTTCTTCAAAAGAATGTGGCATATAGTGGGGGAAGATGTAATCAAAGCTATTAGCTCCTTCTTTCAGACTCGTAGAATGCTTAAAGAAATGAATGCTCCATTTCCCTTATCCCTAAAGTTGCTAATCCTACGAGGTTGATAGATTTTCGTCCTATATCTTGTTGCAATACAGTATACAAATGCATCGCGAAGATTCTAGCTGGGAGAATGAAAGTTGTTTTGCCGTCCTTAGTTGGTCCGTATCAGACAACTTTTATATCTGGACGGAGAATCAGCGACAATATTCTTGTCTCAGGAGCTAATGAAAGGCTATCATAAATCTACGGGTCCGGCTCGTTGTGCTATGAAAGTAGATCTGATGAAGGCTTATGACTCGGTTCGGTGGGATTTCGTTGATGCTACGTTAATAAAAATGGGATTCCCTAGAACAGTGGTTGATTGGATCATGGTGTGTGTTACATCGTGTCAATTCTCAATCAACGTCAACGCTGAACTTGCAGGTTACTTTCATGGGGGTAGAGGGCTGAGACAAGGTGATCCATTATCTCCATATTTGTTTGTCCTTTGCATGGAAATCCTGTCAGGGTTGTTTTGCAATATGAGTGCCAATCAAAACTTCAAGTTCCACTGGAGATGCAAGAAGGACAGAATTTCTCATCTTTGCTTTGCCGACGACTTGATGATATTCAGCAAAGGGGATGTACACTTAGTTCGTATGATCAAAAATGCACTCACAGAGTTTCAAGATCTATCAGGTCTATATCCAAATCCAAACAAAAGTGACATCTTCTTGAGCGGTGTGTTAGGTGCTGAAAGGGAACAGATTATCAGTATTCTTGGGTTTAGAGAGGGGGAGCTTCCGATGAAATATGTGGGAGTGCCTCTTATCTCGTCTAGACTAAAGGCTGTTGATTGTAAGGGCCTCGTGGATCGAATTACCGCTAAAGTACGACATTGGACTTGCAGAACACTCTCTTTCGCAGGGCGAGTACAACTGATTAACTCAGTTTTATTCTCCATCCAAGTCTATTGGGCATATCTATTCCTATTACCTGGGCAAGTAGTGAAAAACGTTGAGCAAATTATGAGATCCTTTCTTTGGTCAGGTTCAGATATGAGCACTACTAGGGCTAAAGTGGCTTGGGATCAGGTATGTCTTCCAAAAAAGGAGGGGGGGCTAGGCATAAAAAGGATAAGAGAATGGAACAAGATTGCCTTGTTGAAACACATTTGGAACTTGTGCAATGACTCGGATGGCTCAATCTGGTCTACTTGGATCAGATCCAATCTCTTGCGAGGTAGGAATTTCTGGACAATCAATGCGCCAGGAAGCTGCTCTTGGGCTTGGGGAAAGATTCTAAAGCTCAGATCCTTAGCATGGCCGAAGATGAAGCACATTATCGGAGATGGAATGACAACCTCTCTATGGTTTGACAATTGGCATCCTCACAGCCCGCTCGCTGATACTTACAGTGAAAGATTCATTTATGATTCAGGTATGGAACATAACGCGAGAGTGAACGTGCTGATTAATAACTTAGAATGGAGAATTCCTATCACTCACGCTCTTGGCTGGCACCCCATTATAGAAGCTATTCCTTCCACCTCTACTCCTAATGGGCAAAAAGATGAGATTGTTTGGTTGGATTCGCCAAATCAGAGTTTCTCGGTCAAAGTAGCGTGGGAGCAACTAAGAATTCATCGTCAAATGGTTGATTGGCATGACATTATGTGGTTCAAGAATGTTGTCCCAAGACATGCATTTCTTCTTTGGGTGGCTATCCAACGGAAACTCTCAACGCAGGATAGACTTCATCGGTTTGGTATTCATGGTCCCAATAGGTGCTCACTCTGTCTCCGCAATAATGAAGATCACAACCACTTGTTCTTTGAATGCTCCTTTACGAAAGCATTATGGTGGAATGTTTGTGACAGATGCGACATTCCAAGAATGACAAAAAGCTTGGATGAATGGATTCGTTTTGCCACTGTCTCTTGGCATGGCAAAAGTTTCGTCAACTTTACTCGTAAACTGGGTTTCGCAGCTACAGTGTATTGTATCTGGCAAGAACGGAACGCAAGGATCTTTGCAGATGTGTCTAAAGCTTCGAATTTGGTTTTTGATCAAATCGAATGTATCATTCGCGATAAGCTTGTTTTGATGAGGAACGTTCAACAAATAGATGAAAACACAAGGATCCAAAGACTTTGGAGGGTCAACAACATGGACTCTTAATTTGATGTTTAGCTGGTTGTTTTTGTACCCCTAGCATATCTAGTTGGTCTAAGTTTTTGTTTTGTTATGTGGCTAGCCTGTAGCCGTTTGTTGGTTTCGTTTCTGTTCACATTGTAAATCTTGGGTATGCCCATTATATTCTTTGTATCATTTTTTTTTAATACATAAGTCAGCTTACCAAAAAAAAAATACTTCTCCATGTGCATACCAACACTGGTAATTCTCCATAAACCCTTTATGTAGAAGATGTATCCTTACAACATCTGGATGCAAATACTTTTTATTTTGACACTTCCTCCATAGACACCTAATACCGCCTCCAGTAAAATTTTTGAGAATAGATGTTGTGAAATTAATAAAACCCTGAATCCCGTTACAATAATCCATCCTCCGCAATCCTTGGGGTGAATCTCGATACATCCATGAACGATCATCCATGACTTATATCAAACCTCTATAAAATTATGATGACATCATGTATTAATTAACTAAGTTAGGAAAATAAACTTGCAAAAATATTACTTTACCTCGAAATTATCCAACAAACCAATCACAACTTCTCATAAATATTAAATATTTATTATCATTTATCAACGTCCATACAAATTAATATATATAAATTTATGGAAATTACCACATTGCAATACCATTGATAAAATTTAAAACGAACCCATTAAGCAAGCTATTAATTATTAAATAGAAGTTGTTGTGCTCAGATGAGGGAGATTTTTGTTTGGGTGCTGGTTGTTTGCAGATGGGGAGAGTTGGGATTAGGAACAAGAAGGAGAAATAGGGGAGGAAAGGGTCGGCAGGGAAGGAATTATATTAACTTTTTTCCAACGATTTCGCTGATGGATTTTTCCATCGGTGAGTCAGTCGGCTTTTCTGACGGAAAAATCAACATGTCATCGTACGGATCTATCATTTCAAATCTATCGGTGATTCCGTTAGTATTTTTAACGGTGAACTGGTCACGTTAATGTACGGGCCTGCCATTTTGAATCCATCGGTGATTCCATCGGAAAAAACCACCCCGCCAAAACCTCCACGTAAGCGACCCGTTTTTTTTTTAATTATGAACTTTCCGTCCATAATTCAGTCGGTAACTATCGATGAATAGTGTTCTGGTAGTGATAGTCACCCAAGCAATCTACAGTTAGCAATTTCAGCCCACAAAGCCTCTTATTTAGGTGGACAATTATCTCCATAGACAAATAAAGCATTGAAGGAAACATTTGATCCTACCATAGTAACGTTGACATGAATAATCTGATCCAAGCTACCCAAAAGATCAACCTTACACATTAGGGTCCCAACAAACCCAAATATAGCCTCCATTAGAATGATCATAGTTAAATGATTAATACTTAAAAGTGTATTTTTATCAAGGTTTTATATCATCATTTTGCACTTGAAGTATCAATAACTGATGCAGACCAGCCCAGAAACACCAGCAAGGACCCATTACATGTTCCCAATGGACCAATGACTCGGTCCAAGACAAAGACATTGAAAGACGCATTGAATGCATTGGTTTTGAAGGTTTCCACCAAGTCATAATTGGAAGGTCCATTGGAGTATCAAGAAGAGATCCTAGTACATCTTATCCATGTGCAAGAGGGGTCCAATCCAACCTTATTTGGGCCATGAGATGAGGGCTTTATTTTTGTTTTGTTAGCTGTACAGCCCAAGGCTTGTTTGGGCTTAATTCATACTTTGTTTTAAGCTAGGATCCAAGGTTTGCTTGGATTAAGTTATGGGCTTTTTCATTTTAGGGTTTTGGGCCAGTTTTGAGTGGACCTCATATGATCCACATAAAGGGTCCATTAGGATTAACTTTTCAAGAACTATTAAACTCATGTAGACCAAAATTTCGGCAGCTTTTGAGGATTATTATTCTGAATTTTTCAGTTTTAACGTGTGAGAGTGATTCTTGCATTTTTCAGTTCTTGAATGAACTGAATCTGACTTATCGAAGATTAACTGGCTTTGTGGTGTCATTCTACTCATTCCAATAGTGTTGGTGCCTTGGGGCAGGTTTCCATTGTGTCGCACTCCTATCAGACATATTTCGGCTTTCCGGGATCAGATCTCAATCTTGAGTGTGGGTTGCGTGACCACGTGATCACGAGGTTCGCATCAGTTGGTATCAGAGCTAGGCTCCGAAACAAGGTCATGTTGTTCTGTTATTTTTGTTTTTCTTTAGTGTTCCCTTAAGTTTTTCAGTGTTTGCGTCCATCTTCTTGTTCTTCGAGTCTGCATCATCTAAGCAAAAAAAAAAAAAAGTTTATATTTCATTTGGTTACTGTCTCTAATCATATCAGTTTATTAAAAAAAAAACAGAAGAAAGAAATAGAGAAAAGAGTCATTAGTTGAAATTTGAAGGATCATTCAATTTTTGCCGCAGAAACACAAATCTTGGCGAACCATAAGCAAACCCCATCAGAATCAATTTAAACTTCATATTCAGTATATTGGGGGTGGGATCGCATCATATATCAAAGTTGGGCTTATGCTGATATTATTTGCTTGAGGTTTTAATTAGAGTTTCAATTCTGCCGCAGAAACACTACTCTTAGTGAACCCTAAGTAAAACACCTTGGAATCTATTGAAACTTCATATTCCGAGTACTGGGTATGCGATCGCATCACATATTAAATTTGGGATTATTTTGATATCCGTTTCTGGAGGTTTTAATTGGAGGTTTAATTCTGCCGCAAACTGATCATACAAGGGGTTTCGGTACCTAGACATAAGGGAATGACCTATAAATTGATTTTTGGTGTTTTCGTAGTATTCTATTACTAAATATTGAATTTGAGGTCATTTGAAGATCGTTTGGTCGGGGTTTCAATTTTGTTACGTAAAAATTGCGTAATAGGATAGATTTGTGTCAAGTTCGAGAACATGATCTATACTGTTTAGATTTATCTGAATCTTTAATTTCTCTTATATTTGGGTTATCTAGGAGTCAAGTCATTGTTTTCGCTAATATTCGCTTTTGTTTTATTTCGTGTCTTCGTTTCGTCCACTATTCGCACGAATTTGCATTGCTACTCGCAAAATCATAATCGTAGTTTTGTTTTGCTTTGTTTTCATTATATTTTTTTGATCCTTGAGTCTTAAAATTATAATTAGAGTGCGCCGCGAAAGCTACTGACTTTGATTTATTGATTTCAGTTTCTAAAGAACCAAAAGAAAACAAGTTGTGAGGTAAAAGGCCTAGAGCTTAGTAGAGTGAAAAACCTTGATTTTTGTTTTGTGTGATACACGAGAGGTGTGAGGATATATTTGTGCTACTGACCAAATTTTGCAGATTCAAAGAATGTCTAAAAACAACGAATCAGCGACACAAAACGTTGACGTAGCTTTCCAATTGCGATCCATAGGCCAGCAACTTGAGCTGTTGTCTAGGACATACAAGGATCTGAAAGATGAGGTGAATTTTTTTTTTTTTGGTAAGCTGACTTATGTATTAAAAGAAAATGATACAAAGAATATAATGGGCATACCCAAGATTTACAATGTGAACAGAAATGAAAACCAACAAATGGCTACAGGCTAGCCACATAACAAAACAAAAACTTAGACCATCTAGATATGCTAGGGGTACAAAAACAACCAGCTAAACATCAAATTAAGAGTCCATGTTATTGACCCTCTGAAGTCTTTGGATCCTTATGTTTTCATCTGTTTGTTGAACATTCCTCATCAAAACAAGCTTATCGCGAATGATACATTCGATTTGATCAAAAACCAAATTCAAAGCTTTAGACACATCTGCAAAGATCCTTGCGTTCCGTTCTTACCAGATACAATACACTGTAGCTGCGAAACCCCGATAAAGCAGCATAATAGTGGGGCTGATCGCCGGGGAAATATGGTTCGTATGGCAGCACAGAATGTCAGATCTGTTTTTGAAGAGTTTGTTGATGAAAACGCAGATGGGGGTGAAGATGACTATGATTTTGCATCAGCTGGCCAAGGAATCAGGTCTGGACCAAACAGGGCTAGGAGGAATGTGAATTTCCGTGGCATTAGCACTTATGAAGATATGGATGGGGACTTGGACACCATTAAACTGAAAATTCCTACCTTTAAAGGTAAAAACGATCCTAAGGCTTATTTGGAGTGGGAGAAAAAGGTAGATTGGCAAAAAAAAAGGTAGATTGGATTTTTTATTGCCATAGCTATTCTGAACAGAAAAAGGTGAAATTGGTGATAATTGAGTTTACGGAGTATGCGTTGATTGAGTAGGAGGAGGAATGGGGAGCGATGATTTGGTGGGATCAGATTGTGATAAGTAGGAGGAGGAATGGGGAGCGACCCGTTCAGACTTGGGGGGAGATGAAAGTCCTAATGAGGAGACGATTTGTGCCAAACCACTATTACAGAGACTTATATCTGAAGCTCCAAGGTCTGAATCAAGGTTATAAGACAGTAGATGAATATCACAAAGAGATGGAGATAGCAATGATTCGGGCTAATATTGTTGAGGATAGAGAAGCCACCATGGCTAGATTTCTTAATGGGTTGAATCGGGACATTGCTAATGTGGTTGAGCTACAACACTAATTGGAGCTAGAGGACATGGTTCACATGGCGACGAAGGTGGAGAGACAACTTAGGAAGGGGCATGCTCGGCCAGCGTTTAATTCGGGTTCGTCATCATCTTGGAAGCCGAATCTAAAGAGAGAGGGTACTGTCCGGCCAAGATCCTTTGGTCCTTCTAGAACTGAACCACCAAAAGCTAAAGTTGATGTCCCTACTGATGGCAAAGGTAAATCTAAAACTCAACCTAAACGTACTCGTGATGTTAAATGTTTCAGGTGTCAGGGACATGGACATTATGCTTCAGAGTGTCCAAACAAGAGAATCATGATGATTAGAGATAACGGTGATGTAGAATCTGAAAGTGACAGTTCTGATTGTGAAGGCATGCCACCATTGGAGGATAGTGATGGGGATGAGTTAGCATTACCGGTTAAGGAGTCCTTGGTTATAAGGCGAACACTTCAGGTTCAGGTCAAGGAAGATGATACTAATGAACAAAGGGAGAACATCTTCCATACACGTTGTTATGTACAAAGCAAGGTGTGTGGTTTAATTATAGATAGTGGAAGCTGTGTTAATGTTTGTAGTGCCACCCTTGTTAGTAAACTTGTGAAACCCTAGAAAATTTATGATTTAAATATGCGGATGTATAACCTGCCATGTAAACGTAAGACTGAAAGTGACATATAATGGAGGGGATGACCTCCATAAAATGAATTTTGTTTTAGAATTCATAAAGACAAAGAAACTGGTAACGTGTTTTGATGAATAAAATAATGAGAGAAATGACAAAATGAATATATTCCAAAATAATAAAATGACCTTAAAGGTTTAGAAGGATAATTGATATTATTTTATGTGAAGATTGAACAAGAAAATTTGGATAGTTGACGAAAAGTCATAAACTGACCAATTTTACATTAGAAAGCAGAGCTCTCAATCCAATCATCGGATTGGGATGGAATTTTGCATGAAGTCTATTAATATGTTTTCCTACATTGGTGAAAGATATCATCCCAATGAGAGTTTGGTAAAGACTAACGATTTAAGCAGAAACAAACCGGATGGTTTCCATGAAAAAACAACAAATAATATATAAATACATAAATGAGGGACATAAAGGTAATTAGTAAAACAATGGTGCCTTTAAAAACAGCAAAGGCCACCAGATTAAAAAAGAAAAGAGAGAAAGAAAAACGAAAAGGGGTGAGAGACGATAGAGAATTCGGCTACATAGAGGTGCAGGATTTGGATGAACCAATACTGCTTCGGTGGCCATATCTCTTGCATCCACCGTTGGATCATGTTGCGTTTTGGATATATTGTTCTTCTCACACTCCTCTATAAACTGGCCGGAGGGATTTGAAGGAACATAATCCATTGAGCATCCATCATCATCGGAAGTGTCCTGGAAAACAAAAGGCAATATACCTGCAGGGAAGTTTTGGTCGCCGGCCGATGTCTCTCTCTTCCACCGTTGGATCGTGCCTATTTTTGGATATGTGCTGCATCTAGATGTGACCTACATTCTGGACGGTGGAGATCGGAAACGCACTCTCCGGCAAGGTTTGGTTCATGTTGAACAGTAGCTCGTCTATTTTCAGGTTAGTTCGGTTTTATTCAAATCTGTGGAGATCAAACCGTTGGATTATTCTGATTTTGAGATATATTGTACACAACACAATGATATATATTCGGACCGTTGAGGTCAAGGAAATAATCAAAGGTGGATGAGTTGTTGCTATTTGAATCTATTGCTAGTCTTAGTAAAACATTTAGGAAGCTTGATTTAATTACATGTTTTGATGAAATTAGAATGGTGTGGGTGTAGGGTTTATGTAAGATATAATGGTAAAATGTGCTCTTGTTATTAGTGTTGTTATAGATTAATTGTGTTGTAAAATGTGTTAGGGAAGTTTTGAAATTTGGATGAAGGGAGGACAATAGAGAATTCGGTTACATAGAGGTGCAGGATTTGGATGAACCAATAATGCTTCGGTGGCCATATCTCTTGCATCCACCGTTGGATCATGTTGATATTTGGATATATGGTTCTTCTCACACTCATATATAAACGGACCGGAGGGATTTGAAGGAACATAATCCATTGAGCAGCCATCATCATCGGAAGTGTCCTGGAAAACAAAAGGAAATATACCTGCAGGGCAGGTTTGGTCGCCGGCTGATGTCTCTCTCTTCCACCGTTGGATCGTGCCTATTTTTGGATATGTGCTGCATCTAGATGTGACCTACATTCTGGACGGTGGAGATCGGAAACGCACTCTCCGGCAAGGTTTGGTTCATGTTGAACAGTAGCTCGTCCATTTTGAGGTTAGTTCGGTTTTATTCAGATCTATGGAGATCCAACCGTTTGATGATTCTGATTTTGAGATATATTGTACACAACACAATGATATATATTCTGACCGTTGAGTTCAAGGAAATAATCAAAGGTGGATGAGTTGTTTCTATTTGAATCTATTGCTAGTCTTAGTAAAACATTTAGGAAGCTTGATTTAATTACATGTTTTGATGAAATTAGAATTATGTGGGTGTAGGGTTTATGTAAGATATAATGGTAAAATGTGCTCTTGTTATTAGTGTTGTTATAGATTAATTGTGTTGTAAAATGTGTTAGGGAAGTTTTGAAATTTGGATGAAGGGACATTGAGTTCGTTGATTTAATGGATATATGTTTTTAGGCATTAAAAAGGATTCCAATATCGGTAGCCTGAAACTGCGTCGCTGCCGATTCAGATATCGGCAGCCAGAAACTGCCTCGCTGTCGATTTCTACAAGGCAGAAATGACTTAAATTCTAGTAACAATCTCATAGTATGATGGTGTAAAATGTGGAACACTTGAATGTGAACATATGAATTCTTGAAATAAGTGGGATGAATGTGAATCGAAGATATAAATGAATTGATTGTGGTCTTTGGTGTCTTAGGTGTTGTGGCCGGAATCGGACCATTGCCAGGACAAGGACAGACCACAAGTGGAGCAGGTAGGTGGTTTCCACCTTTTTCTCATTTTGATGTTTATGTTTTGAAATGGTTAACTTGTGATGATATGTTATTAAATCCTTGTTGTAAGAAGAAATGACGAAGAAGAGTTGGATTAAATTCTTGATGATTGTCGAAATGACTATGAAATGTCGAACAAGTTCTTAATGAATGTTGAAACAATGGTGAAAATATTAGAGTTCTAAACTGACCCTTTTGAGGTGAACATCTTATTGAGTTGTGATGAATACTAAACCGAATGTGATGTTGGGGGCTGTTATGAATTTGAGCTACTAATGAATGGTAGTATGTGTCGTACAAAGGATCTACTTTTGTATTCTTATTGAATGTAATGGTGATGAATGATTGTATGAGTATTATGAGAGATCTACTATTTTATTATATTGAATGTAATCGTGATGAATGTGTTACCAAGGATCTATCATTTATTGATTGTATGAGTGTTATGAAAGACCTATCATTGTATCGTATTGATGGTTAATTACCACGAATGGTGGTGTGAGTATTACTGGGGATTTATTATGATGTTGCATTGAACGTTAACTGTCAAGAATGGTTGGATGAATGATACAAAGGGTACTGTTGTGTTGTGTTATATTGAATGCTAAACTGTTGTGGGATGTTTGGTTTTTGCATTACAAAGGGATCTATCATCGTGTTACGGAATGATAAATTACTAGGAAACGGTGGTACAAGTATCCCCAAGGGTTTACTTTGATGTTGCAAGGAATGTCAAATTGTCATGAATTGTTTGATAAAACAATGATTAGCTTCGGCTAATGGCATCCGAGCGGATGACCGGAACAAACGACTGATTAGCTTCGGCTAATGGCATCCGAGTGGATGGCCGGAACAAACGATTGATTAGCTTCGGCTAATGGCATCCGAATGGATGACCGGAACAAACGATTGATTGGCTTCGGCTAATGGCATCCAGTGGATGACCGGAACAAACGATTAATTAGTTTTGGCTAATGACATCCGAAGGGATGTCAGGGGTAAACAATTGATTAGCTCTGACTATGGGCATCCAAAGTATGATTGGGATGAATAAATGCTTAGTTTTGGTAAGTGGCATCCTAAATGGATAACTATGGTAATGACATCATAGATGAATTATCAGATTAATAAATGATTAGCCATGGTAATGACACCATAAATGAATTACCAAAATGAATAAATGATTTACATTCGATAAATGGCATCCTAAAGGGATCATCGAGATTAATGAATGATTAGCTATGGTAATGACACCATAAATGAATTACCAAAATGAATAAATGATGTACATTTGATAAATGGCATCCTGAAGGGATCATCGAGATTAATAAATGACTAACTATGGTAATGACACCATAGATGAATTACCAAAACGAATAAATGATTTACATTCGATAAATGGCATCCTAAAGGGATCATCGAGCTGAATAAATGATTAGCTATGGTAATGGCACCATAGATGTATTACCAAAATGAATAAATGATTAGCTTTGGTAAATGGCAAATTTAACTATGGTAATGACACCATAGATGAATTACCAGAATGAGTAAATGAATTGCTATGGTAATGGCACCATAGATGAATTACCAGAATGAATAAATGATTAGCTTTGGTATATGGCATCCTAAATGGATAACCGAGATGTATGAATTACTAGCTTCGACTAATAACATCCTAGGTGGATAGTCAAGGTGAACAAATGATTAATTACGACTGATGACATCCTAAATGGATAATCGAGATAATGAAATTACTACCTTTGGCTAATAGCATTCTAAATGGATAATCAGGATGAAGAAATGACTAGCTTCAGCTAATTGCATCCTAAGGGATGACCGTGATGTAAAAAGAAAAGAAAAGGAAGAAGAAGAAGAAGAGAAAAAGAAGAAGAAGAAGAAACGGTTAATGGCACCCTAGTGGATAGCAAGATGAAGAAATGATTGACTTCGACTAATGGCCTCCAAAGAGGATTGTCGGATTTGAGTTTATGAGTTAGTTTTAAGAAGAACTAATGTGGTCATGTATACTACGTTTCGTATATACTAAGTATATGAAAGCATTCTACTAGTTATGCTTTAACCAAAGAAAGACATTAATTCGGCTAACGACATTCGAGAGGAATAATCGGGTTTGAGTATTGAAATTGTCTCGTTAATTGACGGATTATTAACGGTGGTGTTTGTGTTGACATAAGTAAAGGGAAATTAAAGAATTATGCTTTTTGGTCCATGAATGAAATGTGACTTTAATCTTGTTTTACTATACTTCTTCAATGGTCTATAATGCTTAAAATTACCTTGTGTTGGAACAGGGACATCATACCAATATGGGGCATCAGGAGATTCATTTCGTGGCACACACATTCGAAAAAGAATTATATACTCGTATATTATGGGTGATATGAGTTCTGCATGAACGAACATGTAAATCACTTAATTAGTCATTCGATTCCTTTTGTAAAAACTAGTAATTAAATATTGAAATGGATTACGAATGATAATGTATGAACTCGTGGTAATACGAGAATAGAACAGAAAAAAAATGGAAATGATGAATAAGTCGAGATGATGAAAAAAAAAAATAAAAAAAATCCAGCGGCTTTAGCCTTGAAAAGGTTGGGTCGTTACAAAACTAAATTTGTGTACTGCTAAGCATGCTAAACCATATAGATTGCAATGGCTGAATGATAGTGGTGAAGTGAAAGTGACTAAACAGGTTGTGGTTCCATTTTTGATTGGGAAATATGTTGATGAAGTTCTGTGCAACGTGGTACCAATGCAAGCAAGTCACATCTTGTTGGGGAGACCATGGCAATATGATAGGAAGGCAATTCATGATGGGGTTAAAAATAGGTATACCATTGTAAAAGATGGTAAAACCATCACTCTTGTACCTCTTACACCCAAACAGGTGTATGATGATCAAATAAAGCTAAAAAGTGAGCATGAGGCGATGGGGAGAGAAAATCAAGGTGAGGAACAAGGGGAGAGAAGAACATCAGATTCGGCTAGAACCCAAACCACCACAACCCATTCAGCCACCCATCCAAACACAAGCAAATATTCGGCCAACACTCCAAACAAATCAAACCATTCGACCACAACTCAAAAACACCCAAATCTGGCCGAGAGTGGAGGAAAGACAAGAGGAGTGAAGAAAGTCAGTAAGTGTGATGAGGATTGTGTGGAAAAACTAAAGAAACAACCCAATTTTTATGCTAGGGAGGGTGAGGTCAGATCTGCATTTTTCACAAACAAGCCAATGATTTTACTTGTGTATAAAGAGGCTTACTTTAATACTAATGATCTTGGTCATATTGTGCCTAGTGTTGCTATTTCTTTGTTGCAGGAGTTTGATGACGTAATCATTTTCTTTTAATACATAAGTCAGCTTACTAAAAAAAAGGAGTTTGATGACGTGTTTCCCGACGATACTCCTAGCGGATTACCACCATTGAGGGGGATAGAGCATCAGATTGATTTCGTACCCGGAGCTTCAATTCCTAACCCACCAGCTTATAGAAGCAATCCCGAGGAGATGAAGGAGCTTCAAAGGCAAGTTGATGAGCTTGTGGAAAAGGGCTATATTCGTGAGAGTATGAGCCCGTGTGCTGAACCCGTGCTACTTGTGCCAAAGAAGGATGGAACATGGAGGATGTGTGTTGATTGCCGAGCCATCAACAACATAACGGTAAAGTATAGACATCCCATTCCTAGGCTTGATGACATGTTAGATGAGTTGCATGGATCCTGAATTCTCTCTAAAATTGACTTGAAAAGCGGGTACCATCAAATTAGGATGAAAGAAGGTGATGAGTGGAAAACAACATTTAAGACTAAGCATGGTTTGTATGAATGGTTAGTAATGTCGTTTGGACTTACAAATGCACCTAGTACGTTTATGCGTTTAATGAATCATGTGTTGCGTGCATTCATAGGTAAGTTTGTGGTTGTGTATTTTGATGACATTTTGATATATAGCAAGAACTTAACTGAGCATCTTAATGGGTCACTTTGGGGTTGCGAAAACCTTGGATGTATTGCATGAGCATTTCTATTGGCCAAAGATGAAAAGAGATGTGCAACGAATTTGTGAACAGTGCATTACTTGTAGAAAGGCAAAATCTAGAGTACAGTTGCATGGACTATATACACCATTACCTGTGCCTACTGAACCTTGGGTCTAATCTCTATGGACTTTGTTTTAGGTTTACCCAGGTCAAAGAAAGGTAGAGACTCTATTTTTGTTGTGGTTGATAGGTTTTCTAAAATGGCGCATTTCATTGCATGCCATAAAACAGATGATGCATCTCATATCGCAGACTTGTTCTTTAGGGAGATTGTACATTTGCATGGCATTCCTAAGAGTATAGTGTCAGATCGTGATGTTAAGTTCCTTAGTTACTTTTGGAAGACCTTATGGGGAAAGTTGGGAACTAAACTCTTATTTTCGACAACATGCCATCCTCAAACAGATGGACAAACTGAGGTAGTGAATAGAACAATATCCCAACTTTTACGTGTTGTAATTCAAAAGAATTTGAAAAGTTGGGAAGAATGTTTGCCTTTTGTTGAGTTTGCTTACAATAGAACTGTGCATTTGACTACTACTTTTTCTCCATTTGAAATTGTTTATGGTTTTAATCCACTAACTCCTATGGACTTAATTCCTTTACATTTTGAAGAAAGGGTAAGTTTAGATGGTGAAAAGAAGGCAAAGATGGTGAGAGAACTCCATGAGGGAGTTCGACTACAAATAGAGAAAAAGAACAGACTTTACGCTTCTAAAGCAAATAAGGGACGTAAACTGGTTGTTTTCCAACCTGGTGATTCGGTTTGGGTGCACATGCGTAAGGAACGATTTCCTAACCAAAGGAAATCAAAATTACAGCCTCATGGTGATAGTCCATTTTAGGTTTTAGAGAGAATCAATGACAACGCATACAAAATTGACCTTCCAGGTGAGTATAGTGTTAGTGCTACCTTTAATGTTGCTGATCTTACGTTGTTTGACACAGATTTTGATTCGAGGTCGAATCCTTTCAAAGAGAGAGGGGATGATGCGGACCAGCCTAGAAACACCATCAAGGACCCATTACATGTTCCAAATGGACCAATGACTCGGTCCAAGACAAAGACATTGAAAGACGCATTGAATGCATTGGTTTTGAAGGTTGCCACCAAGTCATAATTGGAAGGTCCATTGGAGTATCAAGAGGAGATCCTAGTACATCTTATCCATGTGCAAGAGGGGTCCAATACAACCTTATTTGGGCCATGAGATGAGGGCTTTATTTTTGTTTTGTTAGCTACAGCCCAAGGCTTGTTTGGGCTTAATTCATACTTTGTTTTAAGCTAGGATCCAAGGCTTGTTTGGATTAAGTTATGGGCTTTTCATTTTAGGATTTTGGGCCAGTTTTGAGTGGACCTCATATAAGTCCACATAAAGGGTCCATTAGGGTTAACTTTTCAAGAACTATTTAAACTCATGTAGGACAAAATTTCAGAGCTTTTGATGATTATTATTCTGAATTTTTCAGTTTTAACGTGTGAGAGTAATTCTTGCATTCTTCAGTTCTTGAACGAACTGAATCTGACTTATCGAAGATTAATTGGCTTCGTGGCGTCATTCTACTCATTCCAATAGTGTTGGTGCCTTGGGGCAGGTTTCCATTGTGTCACACTCCTATCAGACCTATTTCGGCTTTCCGGGATCAGATCTCAATCTTAATTATGGGTTGCGTGACCACGTGATCACGAGGTTCACATCAAAATAGTTCACCAAATCAGCATACCAAGGTCGTGTAGAGCAATGTAACACATACAACTGCTCGTCAGGGAATGTCTCTCTAATTGTTTTGGTTTGTATATCCTCGATCCTCAGTCGGCTCAAGTGATCAACCATATGGTTTTTGACACCTTTTTTGTCAAAATCTCAAGATCAAATTCTTATAAAAACAAGATCCACCTAATCAATCTTGGTTTGGACTCCTTTTTCTTTAAAAGATACCTTAAAGGTGCATGGTCAGTAAAAACAACAAATTTTGTACAAAGTAGTCACGCAACCCAAGAGCAAACATACAGGAAGCATAGGTGATAACATGCAAAATTCTTCCCTATTCTTTGCCCAAGTACAGCCCCTACTGCATACCCACTTGCATCACACATTATCTCGAAAGGCTCATCCTAATTTGGTGGTTGGATGATAGGGGTAGATGTGACACGCCTCTTAAGCTCATCATGAGCATCTTTAAATGCTTGATCAAACATAAAATCTACTTCTTTCGCTAATAATTTGCATAAGGGTGCCATAATCTTCGAGAAATCTTTGATAAAGTGTCGATAAAAACCTGCATGGCCAAGAAAAGAATGAACTTCCCTCATGCAACAGGGGTAAGGCAATGATGAAATGACATCTATTTTAGCTTTATCAACCTCTAATCCACGTGAAGACACAACATGTCTAAGAACTATTCCTTGTTCTACCATAAAATAACACTTTTCATAGTTCAAGACAAGGTTAGTTTCAATCCATCTTTTCAAGACCAAAGATAAATTTTCTAAACACTTATCAAAAGAATCACCATACATCGTGAAATCATCCATGAAAACCTCAATTATTCTTCCAATACAGTCAGGAAAAATACTCATCATGCATCTTTGAAAAGTTGCAGGTGCATTATGGAGACCAAAGGGCATTCTCGTATATGCATATATACCAAATATACATGTAAATGTAGTCTTTTCTTGATCTTCAGGATTAATAACAATAAGATTATATCCACTATATCCATCAAGAAAGCAATAAAAAGACTTACCTACCCAAGTGTTCAAGCATTTGGGCCATGAATGGTAATGGGAAATGATCTTTGCTTGTAGAAAGATTAAGCTTTCTATAATCAACACACATTCTCCATTCATTCGAGAAGCAAGTAGGTATGAGTTCATCATTTTTTTCCTTACAAACATGATTCCAGTCTTTTTAGGTAGCACATGGATTGGCGCCACCCATTTATTGTCTGTGATGGTGTAAATAACTCCTGCATCTAATAGTTTCAAAATCTCAGCTTTCATTACCTCCATTATAGGTAGATCGAACCTCCTTTGCATTTCTCTCATTGGTTTTGCATTGTCCTCCAATAGTATGTGATGCATATATATTGAGGGACTAATGCCCTTATTGTCGGCTAAAGTCCATCCAATGGTTGTTTTGTGATCGCACAACAACTTCAAAAGTTTTTCCTCGTGCGCACTTGTCAACCCTTTTTCTATGATAATAGGAAGTATATTGTTGTCTCCAATGAATACATCATATTATCAAGCCATTATTGATTCCTATATGTTTTGGGGAACATATATATGCCTCTCCATCTCTTTTATCTCAGTAAAATCATAGCCATAGCTTAAAGCCACGCTTAATCCATCCTCACAATAAAAAACTTGCTACACACACTTATCAACTTGGCCATAGCATGTGATAGAATAAACATTGCTGTAAGGATATTGCATTGCATCATGAAAATTAAATTCAATCTTTTCATCTCCTACTTCCATGGACAAAGTATACCACAATCAATTTTCGTGTTTGTAGTTTTCAAGAATGGTCTCCCAAACAATATAGGAGTGTTGTTTGACAAATCACAAAAATCACGTTCCATATCAAGAATATAAAAATCACATGGAATAATCAAACTATTAATCTTGACTATGACATGTTCTATCACACCAAGTGGATAAACAAAACTACGATCTGCAAGTTGTGTTACAATACTACTTTTATTCAAAGGCTTCGGACTAAGAGAATCATAAACATGTTTAGGCATAACACTAATGGATGCACCTAAAACTAGCATTACCAATAACACATGGGATAGCAAACGCACCTGGGTCTTTTTGCATCAAAGGCATATTCTTTTGAACAATGGTAGATACAATTTCACCCATACTTACCATTTCATGGCCATTTAGCTTGTAGGCTCTCTTGTAGTACACAACTCCAAGAATTCGGCATACTTTGGAATTTGCTTGATAGCATCAATCAAAGGAATGTTGAGTTCCACTTTCTTAAAAACCTCTAAAATCTTTTTTTCTTTGTCCTATTTCTTAGACCTAGAGGAACTCACAGGAAAGGGGGGAATTATCTTAAAACTAGAGTTCATTGAATTAGGACTTACCTTTGGAGTATTGGTCATTGTTTTAGTTTGTGGAGGAGGAGGATGTTTCTTCTTTATACTCAATTCGGTTTCTATCTCAAGTTCTTCCTCCATCTCAATTTGTTTCGACCTTTGCTCTTCAAGTTCCTTCCCACTTCGCAGCGTGATCACACTAACATTCTCTTTTAGATTCAATGCTTGGGAGGCCACCTTTCCATTGATTTGTGCCTCCAATTTCCCTACACTTAAAGCTAGTTACCCCATTTTCTTCTTTAAGTTGTGAATGCTTGACCTTGTTTTGTGTTGAAAAGACATGATATTTTGTTGCAATGTCACTATATTAGAAGCCAAAGTTTTCATCATCTCACGAAGATCATCACTCTATTAGGGCTGAAATCTATCGATGACCCTATAACATTGGAGTTTGTGAATGCAGGGGGCTATCTCGCTTGATAATTCTGTTAGGGCTGAAATCCATGGGTATCGAAGTGTCGGCCTTGATTACCTTATTCAATGGACCTTGAGTGATGCGAACCTCGTGATCACGTGGTCACGCAACCCACAATCAGGATTGAGATCTGATCCCGGAAACCCGAAATAGGTCTGATAGGAGTGTGACACAATGGAAACCTGCCTCAAGGCACCAACACTATTGGAATGAGTAGAATGACGCCACGAAGCCAGTTAATCTTCGATAAGTCAGATTCAGCTCGTTCAAGAACTGAAGAATGCAAGAATCTCTCTCACACGTTAAAATTGAAAAATTCAGAATAATATTCATCAAAGCTGCTGAAATTTTGGCCTGCATGAGTTTAAATAGTTCTAGAAAAGTTAACCCTAATGGACCCCTTATGTGGACTTATATGAGGTCCACTCAAAACTGGCCCAAAACCCTAAATTGAAAAGCCCATAACCTGATCCAAACAAACCTTGGACCCTAGCTCAAAACAAAGTTTTAATTAAGCCCAAACATGAAAGAAAATAATAAAAGTAACTAATCTGTCATTAAATACCACCAGCTCTTCTTTCCTTGTGTAGCTAGGATGAATAAGGAATCCTTATGAGAAAAGGATTCCAAAACATTAATGAATCACTGTCACACTTGTAGCTTATATTGCAGCTCATTAAAGATCCTTGTGGAACTAGAAAATTCCCAAAACGAGCTGTCACATCCTTGTAGGAAAAGAATCCTAACCAAATAGGAAGTCCACAAGTCAAATGGAAGTAAATAACAAAATCCGTACAGCCTCCGCTGACCAGTATTGTGGTTCCTTCTTGAACTCCGATTGACTTCAATTTTTAACCCAAGGTAGTAAGATAGGTATGGAGAGTCCACATAAAATATTAGCCCAATTCAACGGTCGGATTGAGAATTATGATTGTTTTTTTTTTTTTTGGTAAGCTGACTTATGTATAAAAAAAATGATACAAAGAATATAATGGGCATACCCAAGATTTACAATGTGAACAGAAACGAAACCAACAAATAGCTACAGGCTAGCCACATAACAAAACAAAAACTTAGACCAACTAGATATGCTAGGGCTACAAAAACAACCAGCTAAACATCAAAGTAAGAGTCCATGTTGTTGACCCTCCAAAGTCTTTGGATCCTTGTGTTTTCATCTGTTTGTTAAACGTTCCTCATCAAAACAAGCTTATCACGAATGATACATTCGATTTGATCAAAAACCACATTCAAAGTTTTGGACACGTCTGCAAAGATCCTTGCGTTTCGTTCTTGCCAGATACAATACACTGTAGCTGCGAAACCCAGTTTACGAGAAAAGTTGACGAAACTTTTGCCATGCCAAGTGACAGTGGCCCATCGAATCCATTCATCCAAGCTTTTTGTCATTCTTGGAATGTCGCATCTGTCACAAACATTCCACCATAATGCTTTCGTATAGGAGCATTCAAAGAACAAGTGGTTGTGATCTTCATTGTTGCGGAGACAGAGTGAGCACCTATTGGGACCATGTATACCAAACCGATGAAGTCTATCCTGCGTTGAGAGTTTTCGTTGAATAGCCACCCCTAGAAGAAATGCATGTCTTGGGACAGCATTCTTGAACCACACAATGTCATGCCAATCAACCATTTGACGATGAATTCTTAGTTGCTCCCACGCTACTTTGACCGAGAAACTCTGATTTGGCGAATCCAACCAAACAATCTCATCTTTTTGCCCCTTAGGAGTAGAGGTGGAAGGAATAGCTTCTATAATGGGGTGCCAGCCAAGAGCATGAGTGATAGGAATTCTCCATTCTAAGTTATTAATCAGCACGTTCACTCTCGTGTTATGTTCCATACCTGAATCATAGATGAATCGTTCACCGTAAGTATCAACGAGCGGGCTGTGAGGATGCCAATTGTCAAACCATAGAGAGGTTGTCATTCCATCTCCGATGATGTACTTCATCTTCGGCCATGCTAAGGATCTGAGCTTTAGAATCTTTCCCCAAGCCCAAGAGCAGCTTCCTGGCGCATTGATTGTCCAGAAATTCCTACCTCGCAAGAGATTGGATCTGATCCAAGTAGACCAGATTGAGCCATCCAAGTCATTGCACAAGTTCCAAATGTGTTTCAACAAGGCAATCTTGTTCCATTCTGTTATCCTTTTTATGCCTAGCCCCCCCTCCTTTTTTGGAAGACATACCTGATCCCAAGCCACTTTAGCCCTAGTAGTGCTCATATCTGAACCTGACCAAAGAAAGGATCTCATAATTTGCTCAACATTTTTCACTACTTGCCCAGGTAATAGGAATAGAGATGCCCAATAGACCTGGATAGAGAATAAAACTGAGTTAATCAGTTGTACTCGCCCTGTGAAAGAAAGTGTTCTGCAGGTCCAATGTCGTGCTTTAGCGGTAATTCGATCCACGAGGCCCTTACAATCAACAGCCTTTAGTCTGGACGAGATAAGAGGCACTCCCAAATATTTCATCGGAAGCTCCCCCTCTCTAAACCCAAGAATACTGATAATCTGTTCCTTCTCAGCACCTAACACACCGCTCAAGAAGATGTCACTTTTGTTTGGATTTGGATATAGACCTGATAGATCTTGAAACTCTGTGAGTACATTTTTGATCATACGAATTGAGTGTACATCCCCTTTGCTGAATATCATCAAGTCGTCGGCAAAGCAAAGATGAGAAATTCTGTCCTTCTTGCATCTCCAGTGAAACTTGAAGTTTTGATTGGCACTCATACTGCAGAACAGTCCTGACAGGATTTCCATGCATAGGACAAACAAATATGGGGATAATGGATCACCTTGTCTCAGCCCTCTCCCCCCGTGAAAGTAGCCTGCAAGTTCACCGTTGACGTTGATTGAGAATTGACATGATGTAACACAAACCATGATCCAATCAATGACTGTTCTAGGGAATCCCATTTTTATTAACGTAGCATCAACGAAATCCCACCGAACCGAGTCATAAGCCTTCATCAGATCTACTTTCATAGCACAACAAGCAGGACCCGTAGATTTATGATAGCCTTTCATTAGCTCTTGAAACAAAAGAATATTGTCGCTGATTCTCCGTCCAGAGATAAAAGCTGTCTGATACGGACCTACTAAGGATGGCAAAACAACTTTCATTCCCAGCTAGAATCTTCACGATGCATTTGTATACTGTATTGCAGCAAGATATAGGATGAAATAAGAGAACGACCTACAAATTGATTTTTGGTGTTTTCATAGTATTAAATTCAAGGTCATTTGGATATCGGTTTCTTTAGGTTCCTAAATTGGGTCTTGTTTTGTCGTAACGGGTCTGTTTGGTGTTATCTTTCAAAACTTGTTTTGTTTCTGTTGATTTCATTCCTGCCATTATACTATCATCATATTTTGATATTTGGCTGTTGTTTGAGTCATTTTCATCACTTTCGCATTTGGTTTTTTTTTTTCCCGATAAGTTCTGGTCCAAACAAAAGTCAGATTCGTAATCTCGAATATAAATCAGTGTTCTTCCTGTTATAAACTCTATTCTTTTTGTCGTCTTCTTGTTTTTTTCCCCTATCTGTGTCATGTATTCACTAAGGGAGAGGGAACAGAGGAGGATTGTAGATCAACGATGCGAAATACTAAGCCATGGTTTGGGGGTTCTAGAACGAGAAGTTGATAAGTGTAGAAGATTATTCTATGATCTTGAAGCTTCATGCGAAAAAGAGGTACAACGCCAAAAGGATGAAAGACGAAGGAGAGTCGTTGTGGTTATCATTCAAAAGTATGTACGCAAGTGGTTAGTACGGCGTGCTTATTTGAAATTCTTGTCAGTCACTACTTCTATACAGTGTTGTTGGAGAAAGGTGTTAGCAATAAGGGGATTCTGAAGGCTTAAACAAGAGGCTACTGAAGTCACCATTAATGCTATTCAAGATTCGAGGGCGAATCTTCTTGAAGAGGGAGGGAATTATACGGTCCAGCCCTGTGACACGACCCAAGTAAGGTCAGATTCGGATTTTGGCATAAAAAGCGCAACAGTCCAGGTTTACGGCAACAATCATAATTCTCCAATAGTCCAGATTTTGGCTAGAGTTGGATAGTCACTCTCTCTCTCTCTGGAATGGGGAAAGTTTGGAACTAAGAATAAACACTCTCTCTCTCTCTCTCTCTCTCCTCGCTCTCTCTCCCTCTCTCTCTCTAATCTGTATTGTCTTTGATCTCCTTGGTTCACCGTTGGATCGTCACCATTTTTGAGTATGTTGTTCTTCACAACATGCTCTACATCTTGACCGAACGGATCATCATTTCAATCAATGAACTGTGAGATACGGGGCTTGTAATTCTGGGGTTGTCGAAGCTCGATCTCTTTGGTTCACCGTTGGATCGTCACCATATTTGAGTATGTTCTCCAGCTATAAACATGATAATCTCTCATTAGAGCTTTGCTATCTCTAGTATTTGTCTATTGCCATAATGTCTTCATGTTCTGGTGTGGAATCTATTCCAATGGTTAGCTGTAACATTAAACAACAAAATGAAGTTAAGTCTGGACATACCTTAAGATTAGAGCTAAAAGATATGTTGAATAGTCATCGTATGAAGATTTCTCAGTTTCCTAGTGACCATCAAGCTGATTCTGAAGCCAGCATAGAGAAATCCTCTACTCTCCAGGCTCCTCATGTTGTTTCAGAAATGAATCATGTGCTGGGTTCTGAAGTTGATGAATTGAAGGTAGGGTCTCAGCAACAAGAACAACTAAACCTTAAGACCAAATTGAATTTTTTAAATGCTGTGAAGGGTTCTGTTGTTGATGTCAAGAAGGGTAGTACGAACATTGATATTAATCCAGTTCGAAATCTGCATTTTGAACCCCCCGCCATAACTGATGGTCGTATAACAGTAGCTCCTCCGCTAAGGATCTGAGCTTTAGAATCTTTCCCCAAGCCCAAGAGCAGCTTCCTGGCGCATTGATTGTCTAGAAATTCCTACCTCGCAAGAGATTGGATCTGATCCAAGTAGACCAAATTGAGCCATCTGAGTCATTGCACAAGTTCCAAATCTGTTTCAACAAGGCAATCTTGTTCCATTCTGTTATCCTTTTTATGCCTAGCCCCCCCTCCTTTTTTGGAAGACATACCTGATCCCAAGCCACTTTAGCCCTAGTAGTGCTCATATCTAAACCTGACAAAAGAAAGCATCTCATAATTTGCTCAATGTTTTTCACTACTTGCCCAGGTAATAGGAATAGAGATGCCCAATAGACCTGGATGGAGAATAAAACAGAGTTAATCAGTTGTACTCGCCCTGCGAAAGAGAGTGTTCTGCAGGTACAATGTCGTACTTTAGCGGTAATTCGATCCACGAGGCCCTTACAATCAACAGCCTTTAGTCTGGACGAGATAAGAGGCACTCCCAGATATTCCATGGGAAGCTCCCCCTCTCTAAACCCAAGAATACTGATAATCTGTTCCCTCTCAGCACCTAACACACCGCTCAAGAAGATGTCACTTTTGTTTGGATTTGGATATAGACCTGATAGATCTTGAAACTCTGTGAGTGCATTTTTGATCATACGAACTGAGTGTACATCCCCTTTGCTGAATGTCGGCAAAGCAAAGATGAGAAATTTTGTCCTTCTTGCATCTCCAGTGGAACTTGAAGTTTTGATTGGCACTCATATTGCAGAACAGCCCTGACAGGATTTCCATGCAAAGGACAAACAAATATGGAGATAATGGATCACCTTGTCTCAGCCCTCTACCCCCTTGAAAGTAACCTGCAAGTTCACCGTTGACGTTGATTGAGAATTGACACGATGTAACACACACCATGATCCAATCAACCACTGTTCTAGGGAATCCCATTTTTATTAACGTAGCATCAATGAAATCCCACCGAACCGAGTCATAAGCCTTCATCAGATCTACTTTCATAGCACAACGAGCAGGACCCGTAGATTTATGATAGCCTTTCATTAGCTCCTGAGACAAAAGAATATTGTCACTGATTCTCTGTCCAGAGATAAAAGCTGTCTGATACGGACCTACTAAGGATGGCAAAACAACTTTCATTCTCCCAGCTAGAATCTTCGCGATGCATTTGTATACTGTATTGCAACAAGATATAGGACGAAAATCTATCAACCTCGTAGGATTAGCAACTTTAGGGATAAGGGAAATGGATGTAGCATTCATTTCTTTAAGCATTCTACGAGTCTGAAAGAAGGAGCTAACAACTTTGATTACATCTTCCCCCACTATATGCCACATTCTTTTGAAGAAACCTGCGTTGAAGCCATCCGGGCCAGGGGCTTTGTTGTTTTTCAAACTAAACATAGCATTCTTAATCTCCTCCCTTGTTACTTCTTGTGCTAGTTCATGGTGTTGAGTCGAAGACAGTTTCCAGTTAATTACCGATTGCATCACTTCCTCGTTCAAGACCCTAGGCATCTGATTCACTCCCAACACACGCTGGAAGTATGCAATTACTTCTTATTTGACTGCCTCGTGTCCTTCAACGACTTAATCCTATTATGAAAGAAGTAGTGAAAAATGAAGTCATTAAGCTTCTAGATAATGGAATCATTTGTCCTATTTCTAACAGCAAATGGGTAAGTCCTACCCAAGAAGTCTGGAGTCACTGTGATAACAAATGAGAAAAATGAGTTAATTCCAACTAGAACTATTACTGGTTGGCGCATGTGCATTGATTATAGTAAACTTAATTCAATGACTAGAAAAGATCATTTTTCTTTACCTTTCATGGATCAAATCCTAGAAAGAATTGCAGGTTATGAATTTATTGTTTCTTAGATGGCTATTCAAGTTACAATCAAATTGAAATTGCATTTAAAGATCAGGAGAAAACCACATTCACATGTCTGTTTGGTACATTTACATATCAAAGGATGCCTTTTGGATTATGTAATGCACCACCACATTTCAAAGATGCATGCTTAGCATATTCAGTGATATGATTAAATGTTTTCTTGAGATTTTTATGGATGATTTTTCTGTTTTTGATTATTCATTTGATGATTGTTTAACTAACTTAGAACAGGTTTTGAGTAGGTGTGAAGAGAAGAATCTTGTGCTAAACTGAGAAAAATGTCATTTTATGATAACAAACGGCATTGTACTTGGTCACATTGTTTCATCGAAAGGAATTGAGGTTGACAAATCTAAAATCGAGTTAATTGCCAACTTACCAACACCAAAATCTGTTAAAGATGTTAGATCATTTTTAGGACATGCTCGTTTTTACAAAAGGTTCATCAAAGATTTTAGTGTAATATCTAAAACCTTGTGTAACCTTCTAACAAAGGAAAATGTTTTTGAATGGATTGAACAATGTGAAAAAGCCTCTATTAAACATAAAAGCTTGCTTACTTCTGCTTCAGTCATTCAACCTCCTGATTAGTCATTATGTTTTGAAATAATGTGTGATACTAGTGATTATGTCATAGGTGCTGTCTTGGGACGATGAAAAGATAAGAAATCTTATGTGATTTACTATGGAAGTAAAACTTTAAATAGTGCTCAAATGAATTACACTACCACTAAAAAGGAATTACTTGCAGTAGTATTTGCATGTGACAAGTTCAGATCTTATCTTGTTGCCTCTTCTATTTTTGTTTTTAGTGATCATGCAGCTTTGAAATATCTTCTTTCAAAAAAGGATTCTAAGGCTAGATTCAAAAATTGAATCCCTACCCCGTTTTGACCTAGGTAAGCCTAAGACAAAATCCATCGAAATGTCTACCCATGGTTCTTTAGGTACATGCAAAGGGATATGCAAGCCATATGGTTGAGTCCTAGACTTTGCTTCCCTACAAGTTATGCATTTACCACGTATGCGTCGCACATCTTTTTTCATTTTAGGCCAATAAAAATGCTTATGCAACACATCCAAAGTCTTAGCAACACCAAAATGCCCCATCAACCCACCTTCATGTGCTTCACGTACAAATGACTCTCTTTAAACAAATATCCATCAAGTTTATTGAACTTTCCAAAAGCTAAACTTTTTGCAAGCCTTGTAAACATTAGCGAAATCATTATCATCCTTATACAATTATTTTATGTGTTCAAATCCTAGAAATATAGCATCCAAAGTCAATAAAAGAACATACCTGCGTGAAAGTGCATCAGCCACAATGTTTTCTTGTCCTTGCTTGTACTTGATCACATATGGAAAGGTTTCAATAAATTCCATCCATTTGGCATGTCTCTTACTCAACTTACCTTGCTCTTTCAAGTGCTTCAATGATTCATGATCAGAATGTATCACAAACTCCTTGGGCCACAGGTAATGTTTTTTTTTGGTAAGCTGACTTATGTATTAAAAGAAAATGATACAAAGAATATAATGGGCATACCCAAGATTTACAATGTGAACAGAAATGAAAACCAACAAATGGCTACAGGCTAGCCACATAACAAAACAAAAACTTAGACCATCTAGATATGCTAGGGGTACAAAAACAACCAGCTAAACATCAAATTAAGAGTCCATGTTATTGACCTTCCAAAGTCTTTGGATCCTTCTGTTTTCATCTGTTTGTTGAACATTCCTCATCAAAACAAGCTTATCGCGAATGATACATTCGATTTGATCAAAAACCGAATTCGAAGCTTTGGACACATCTGCAAAGATCCTTGCGTTCCGTTCTTGCCATATACAATACACTGTAGCTGCGAAACCCAGTTTACGAGTAAAGTTGACGAAACTTTTGCCATGCCAAGAGACAGTGGCCAAACGAATCCATTCATCCAAGTTTTTTGTCATTCTTGGAATGTCGCATCTGTCACAAACATTCCACCATAATGCTTTTGTAAAGGAGCATTCAAAGAACAAGTGGTTGTGATCTTCATTATTGCGGAGACAGAGTGAGCACCTATTGGGACCATGAATACCAAACCGATGAAGTCTATCCTGCGTTGAGAGTTTCCGTTGGATAGCCACCCAAAGAAGAAATGCATGTCTTGGGACAGCATTCTTGAACCACACAATGTCATGCCAATCAACCATTTGACGATGAATTCTTAGTTGCTCCCACGCTACTTTGACCGAGAAACTCTGATTTGGCGAATCCAACCAAACAATCTCATCTTTTTGCCTATTAGGAGTAGAGGTGGAAGGAATAGCTTCTATAATGGGGTGCCAGCCAAGAGCGTGAGTGATAGGAAATCTCCATTCTAAGTTATTAATCAGCACGTTCACTCTCGCGTTATGTTCCATACCTGAATCATAAATGAATCTTTCACCGTAAGTATCAGCGAGCGGGCTGATACTTACCAAGGCCACAGGTAATGTTGCCACACCTCTAGAGTTCTTACCAAGGCATAGAGCTCCCTGTCGTATGTAGGGTAATTCAAAGTTGCCCCCATTAAGTTTTTCGTTGAAATACGTTATGGACCTCTTATCCTACATTAACACAGCTCCTATACCAATACCTGATGCATCACATTCAACTTCAAAAGCTCTCGTAAAGTCTGGCAAAGCTAAAACAGGCACCGAACAAAGTTTATCTTTCAACAAATTAAAAGCTTTATCCTGTTCATCATTCCATTTGAATCCAACAGTTTTTTTCACAATTTTAGTTAAAGGTGTAGTAATAGTACTAAAATCCTTCACAAACCTTCTATAAAAACTAGCAAGTCCATGAAAACTTTGATGAGTACTTAAAAGTGCAATCTTATCAAGGTTTTATATCATCATTTTGCACTTGAAGTATCAATAACTCAACTAAAGCATGTTCTACAATAACATGTCTGATACATTAAGATATCTTAATAGATGGTAAATTTTCATCTTAAATGAAGGCCTATCACATAAATCAAAGGATTGATTGATGAATTCAACTACTGAAATTGAGAAGATAAAGAGAGGGTGAAGCTTATAAAAGTGATGCTGGTTAGTCCAAACTGGAACACTATTCTGTAATTGGGTCATATTTGGAGTTGTAGATCTCAGATTTAGGTCTGCTTTATATCAATGGAAAGCTAAGACATATGCCTAAAACTTTAATTTGGAGTCCAAGATTTAAAAAGGTCGTTTTCAAGTCCAAATGATAGCAATAACGGAGAGGTCTGAATCTGTCCTGCAGCCCAGACTGTGTTCAATGTTCAGCCCATATCTCGAGTTCTAGAAGTCCAAATGACTTCAAATTTTTTTCCTAGAAAGCTGAGACAATTTCCTAGAACTTTCATGAGTACCATTGGTTCAAATTTTAAAGTTAGCAATGACGTTTTGTTCAGACAAGAAGATAAGGATTGTCACCAAGTCAAGATATGGCCACCCACTCAATAATTATTCATCAAATCAATAGTTTCAAATTTTGGCCTATAAAAGGAGGCATTTGCCATGCATTTAGGCATCTTGGTGTTCAGATTAAGATCATGCTCTTGCTCTCTTTCTTTATATTTTGTAATGTTCAATTTTTTTATGTTATATTAATCTCTTGTTTATGCTTTTCATTTCCTTTCCTTTACTTATATAATTATGTTCTTATCTTGTTTATTTATGTTTCTTTCTTTCATTATGTTTAGCTAAATCTATTATGTCAAGGTGAAAAGGTTACACTAATGGTGTAAGAATAAGTATAGTATAAACTCAACATGGGCTTTAATGCTTGATACTAACATGTTTTATATTTATTATCTTGCTTACTCTTAATAACATGCTTGTAAAATGGTTAAACTAGATTTGTGTTGAACAACCCTTGGTACAATAAATACTTGGCACTTTCATAGCCCAACTATATGGTATAACTGACACTTATGCTATGAAAGGAACTTGATTTATTATTAACATAAGTTATCACCACGAATACCTGATAATATTTACAAGTATTGGCATTACTCGAATAAGATAATTAATGCAATCATGTTAACAATTTATAATCTGATTGGAACCTCCTTTATGTGTGGCTTCTAGTTGAGTAATAAGAGTTTATACTACACTTGTTTGAGGTACCATTAGTGGATCCGCTAACCTTGACATTTGTTTTTATCATTGTTTAATCCTCACATTAATCTTACATCTCAAAGTCCTCTTTATTATTACTATCACTAATAATAATAATAATAATAATAATAATAATAATAATTAGGGTGGCCATAAATCATGAATTGCACGATACGCAGATCACTAGGGTGTGTCTCAAGAGTAAATAGAAGATTATCTAAAGACCCCTTACTCAGGCCATCCTTAATGAATTGTATTTTATCTTCATGGTTTACAGATACCATTTCTAAAGAATGACATGTGGCATTACAAGTCCATCTAGCATATCTGTGACAGACTTTCAGTTGTTTTGCATGATGTTTCTTTTGAAAAGTTCTTTTACCTGTTCCAGGCATGTATGAAATGAAAGAATTGGAGGACTCACTTGATAATCAAACCTTTGCTTCAATTGGCCAACGAATATCTTCAGGAATTCCATGGTTCATTAATAACCTCAATCTTTCACACCTAGCACGGTAAATTTTTGTAATCGTATTTTGAGGCAAAGCGGGAAAATACTTTTTCAATTTTTCAAGATTGGTGTCCATTTTCAACTGAGAATTGGGGGGGAGATTTAAAGAAAGGAGAAAGAGCAAAGAATTGCACAAATATATACACATATATCAGTTATCATGGGAAACTGAAAAAACCGACTTAAGAGTCACGGAGCACCGTT
Organism: Populus tomentosa; assembly: GCA_018804465.1. NCBI lineage: Eukaryota > Viridiplantae > Streptophyta > Magnoliopsida > Malpighiales > Salicaceae > Populus > Populus tomentosa. The sequence continues at coordinate 8,566,493 of CM032005.1, read as the reverse complement.
ATCCGCCATTTGACCCGGGTGAGAGACTAGCAAAACAAAAGTCACACAAAAACAATGTGAGAAAAAGAATCAATCTTTATATACAAGATCACCTAATTCAATAGAGTCATTTTCAACTGAAAAATTATCAAAATAAACTTTCAAACGATGGCCATTTACTTTGAAAACATTATCATTCTTTGGATTTTCGATATCACAGGAAATAAATGGAGTCGAGAATTATAAAGCAAGACTTTTTGACCAACATTGAATGTTTTTCTCAGTATTTTCTTGTCATGAAACTCTTTGATTCTTGCTTTATGAATTCTTGAATTGTCATATACATCATTTCTTATTTCCTCAAGCTCATTTATTTGTAATTTTCGCAGCTGACTAGCATCATCAATGTTTAAATTGAAAGCTTTAATAGCCCAATAAGCTTTATGTTCAATTTCCACAGGCAAGTGACAAGGTGACATACCCTAATGATGTTTTCTACGCAGTTCGATAAGCTTAAAGTGCATCATTAAGTCTTAAAGACCAGTCTTTTTGATTAGGGTTCATCATTTTCTCCAAGATCCATTTGATCTTCCTATTAGCAAGTTCTACTTGTCCACTTGTTTGAGGGTGATAAGGGGTGGCAACTTTGTGTGTGATTCCATATTTCTCCATTAAAGACTCAAATGGCTTGTTGCAGAAATGTGTTTCACCATCACTTATCATGGCTCAAGGGATTCCAAATTGACTTAAAGTATTTTCTTTCAAAAACTTTATCACTGTTTTGTGATCATTGTTTCGACTTGGAATTGCCTGTCCATTTTGAAACATAATCTACTACGACCAATATGTACAAGAAACTAAATGATGGAGAAAATGGACCCATGAAATCTATACCCCAACAGTCAAAGATCTTAATGACAAGAATAGGATTTAAAGGCATCATGTGACGTTTCGAAATAGATCCCAACTTTTGACAATTTTCACAAGTCTTGCAGAATGCATGTGAGTCTTTGAACATGGTGGGCCAATAAAATCCACTTTGTAAGATTTTTGTAGTTGTCTTTCTTAATGAGAAATGACCCCCACATGCCTTAGAATGACAAAATTTAATGACACTACTTACCTCATTGTCAGAAATGCATCTTCGAAATATTTGATTAGGACAATATTTGAATAAATAAGGGTCATCCCAATAAAAGCTCTTCACTTCGTTCAAGAACTTTCTTTTGTCTTAGGTACTCCAATGAGCTGGCAATTGTCATGAAACAAGAAAATTAACAATATTAGCAAACCAAGGCATTGTAGAGACAGAAAATAAAGATTCATCAGGAAAGTAGTCATTGATTGGTGTGATGTCAGATCTCGAATTGGTTGTCAATCTTGACAAATGATCTGCGACAACATTTTCGGTGCCTTTCTTGTCTTTGATTGTGATATCAAATTCTTGAAGTAACAAAATCCACCGCACCAATCTAGCCTTAGAATCTTTTTTAGAGAGAAGATATTTCAATGCTGCATGATTACTAAAAACAACAACAGGTGAGCCAACAAGATAAGATCTGAACTTGTCACAGGCAAATACTACTGCAAGTAATTCTTTTTCAGTGGTAGTGTAATTCATTTGAGCACTATTTAAAGTTTTACTCCCATAGTAAATCACATAAGGTTTCTTATCTTTTCTTTGTCCCAAGACAGCACTCACGGCATAATCACTAACGTCATACATTATTTCAAAAGGTAGTGACCAATCAGGAGGTTGAATGACAGGAGCATAAGTAAGCAAGCTTTTAAGTTTAACAAAGGCTTTTTCACATTGTTCAGTCCATTCAAAAACATTTTCCTTTGTTAGAAGGTTATACAATGGTTTAGATATTACACTAAAATCTTTGATAAACCTTCTGTAAAAACCAGCATGTCCTACGAATGATATGACATCTTTAACAGATTTTGGTGTTGGTAAGTTAGCAATTAACTCGATTTTTGATTTGTCAACCTTAATTCCTTTCGATGAAACCATGTGACCAAATACAATACCGTTTGTTACCATAAAGTAACATTTTTCCCAATTCAGTACAAGATTCTTCTCTTCACACCTGTTCAAAACCTTTTCCAAGTTAGTTAAACAATCATCAAATGAATCACCCAAAACAGAAAAATCATCCATAAAAATCTCAAGAAAACGTTCAACCATCACTGAATATGCTAAGCATGTATCTTTGAAATGTGGCTGGTGCATTACATAATCCAAAAGGCATTCTTCGATATGCAAAAGTACCAAATAGACATGTGAAAGTAGTCTTCTCTTGATCTTCCAATGCAGTTTCAATTTGATTGTAACCTTAATAGCCGTCTAGGAAACAATAAAATTCATGACCTGTAACTCTTTCTAGGATTTGATCCATGAAAGGTAAAGGGAAATGATCTTTTCTAGTCATTGAATTAAATTTCCTATAGTCAATGCACATGCGCCAACCAGTAATAGTCCTAGTTAGAATTAACTCATTTTTATCATTTGTTATCACAGTGACTCCAGACTTTTTGGGTATAACTTGGGTAGGACTTACCCATTTGCTGTCAGAAATAGGATAAATGATTCCATTTTCTAGAAGCTTAATGACTTCATTTTTCACTACTTCTTTCATATTATGATTAAGTCACCTTATCTCAAAGAATTACGAGGCCAGTATCTCTCAGTTCATTGATTGAAAAGATGATCCCTTCGGTCAAGATGTAGAGCATGTTTTGATGGAGAACATACTCAAATATGGTGACGATCCAACGGTGAACCAAAGAGATCGAGCTTCGACAACCCCAGAATTACAAGTCCCGTATCTCACAGTTCATTGATTGAAATGATGATCCGTTCGGTCAAGATGTAGAGCATGTTGTGACAAACAACATACTCAAAAATGGTGACGATCCAACGGTGAACCAAGGAGATCAAAGACAATACAGATTAGAGAGAGAGAGAGGGAGAGAGAGCGAGGAGAGAGAGGGAGAGAGAGAGAGAGGAAAATGATCCATACTCTTGTCATGGTAAATATGAATTTTCATCAAACAAACAGAGGTTAATGTTTCTATCATCAAATGAAACTACTTGGCGAAGTTCGGACCTTGTAAACCTCACTAAATCCTCCTTTCCCAAAAAGGTTTAAGTATGGGATCAGCATTCGGGGGGTTGTCCAATGTATCAGTTGTGTTGCAAACTAAGGAAGCTAAAGCAAGAACTTAAACATGTCAATAAGACTCACTTCTCCAATATATCAGATAGAGTCAAAGATGCAAAAGATCAAATGGATAAGGCTCAACAGGAGCTGCATACAGCGCCCGAGAATCCAACTCTATGCATGCGCGAAAGAGATGTTGTTCGTAACTATGGGTCTACGGTCAGGGCGGAAGAGAGTTTTTTCAAACAAAAGGCAAGGATACAATGGCTTAGCTTGGGGGATCAGAATACTAGCTACTTCCACAAATCAGTAAATGGAAGATAGAATAGAAATAAGCTTCTCTCCGTTACAAGGGAGGATGGGGAAGTCGTTGAAGGACACGAGGCAGTCAAATCAGAAGTAATTGCAGACTTCCAGCGTGTGTTGGGAGTGAATCAGATGCCTAGGGTCTTGAACGAGGAAGTGATGCAATCAGCAATTAACTGCAAGTTGTCTTCGACTCAACAGCATGAACTAGCACAAGAAGTAACAAGGGAGGAGATTAAGAATGCTATGTTTAGTTTGAAAAACAACAAAGCCCCTGGCCCGGATGGCTTCAACGCAGGTTTCTTCAAAAGAATGTGGCATATAGTGGGGGAAGATGTAATCAAAGCTGTTAGCTCCTTCTTTCAGACTCGTAGAATGCTTAAAGAAATGAATGCTACATCCATTTCCCTTATCCCTAAAGTTGCTAATCCTACGAGGTTGACAGATTTTCGTCCTATATCTTGTTGCAATACAGTATACAAAAGCATCGCGAAGATTCTAGCTGGGAGAATGAAAGTTGTTTTGCCATCCTTAGTAGGTCCGTATCATACAGCTTTTGTCTCTGGATGGAGAATCAGCGACAATATTCTTTTGTCTTAGGAGCTAATGAAAGGCTATCATAAATCTACGGGTCCGGCTCGTTGTGCTATGAAAGTAGATCTGATGAAGGCTTATGACTCGGTTCGGTGGGATTTCGTTGATGCTACGTTAATAAAAATGGGATTCCCTAGAACAATGGTTGATTGGATCATGGTGTGTGTTACATCGTGTCAATTCTCAATCAACGTCAACGGTGAACTTGCAGGTTACTTTCATGGGGGTAGAGGGCTGAGACAAGGTGATCCATTATCTCCATATTTGTTTGTCCTTTGCATGGAAATCCTGTCAGGGCTGTTCTGCAATATGAGTGCCAATCAAAACTTCAAGTTCCACTGGAGATGCAAGAAGGACAGAATTTCTCATCTTTGCTTTGCCGACGACTTGATGATATTCAGCAAAGGGGATGTACACTCAGTTCATATGATCAAAAATGCACTCACAGAGTTTCAAGATCTATCAGGTCTATATCCAAATCCAAACAAAAGTGACATTTTCTTGAGCGGTGTGTTAGGTGCTGAGAGGGAACAGATTATCAGTATTCTTGGGTTTAGAGAGGGGGAGCTTCCTATGAAATATTTGGGAGTGCCTCTTATCTCGTCCAGACTAAAGGCTGTTGATTGTAAGGGCCTCGTGGATCGAATTACCGCTAAAGTACGACAGTGGACCTGCAGAACACTCTCTTTCGCAGGGCGAGTACAACTAATTAACTCAGTTTTATTCTCCATCCAGGTCTATTGGGCATCTCTATTCCTATTACCTGGGCAAGTAGTGAAAAACGTTGAGCAAATTATGAGATCCTTTAAGTCAGGTTCAGATATGAGCACTACTAGGGCTAAAGTGGCTTGGGATCAGGTATGTCTTCCAAAAAAGGAAGGGGGCTAGGCATAAAAAGGATAACAGAATGGAACAAGATTGCCTTGTTGAAACACATTTGGAACTTGTGCAATGACTCGGATGGCTCAATCTGGTCTACTTGGATCAGATCCAATCTCTTGCGAGGTAGGAATTTCTGGACAATCAATGCGCCAGGAAGCTGCTCTTGGGCTTGGGGAAAGATTCTAAAGCTCAGATCCTTAGCATGGCCGAAGATGAAGCATATTATCAGAGATGGAATGACAACCTCTCTATAGTTTGACAATTGGCATCCTCACAGCCCGCTCGCTGATACTTACGGTGAAAGATTCATTTATGATTCAGGTATGGAACATAACGCGAGAGTGAACGTGCTGATTAATAACTTAGAATGGAGAATTCCTATCACTCACGCTCTTGGCTGGCACCCCATTATAGAAGCTATTCCTTCCACCTCTACTCCTAATGGGCAAAAAGATGAGATTGTTTGGTTGGATTTGCCAAATCAGAGTTTCTCGGTCAAAGTAGCGTGGGAGCAACTAAGAATTCATCGTCAAATGGTTGATTGGCATGACATTGTGTGGTTCAAGAATGCTGTCCCAAGACATGCATTTCTTCTTTGGGTGGCTATCCAACGGAAACTCTCAACGCAGGATAGACTTCATCGGTTTGGTATTCATGGTCCCAATAGGTGCTCACTCTGTCTCCGCAATAATGAAGATCACAACCACTTGTTCTTTGAATGCTCCTTTACGAAAGCATTATGGTGGAATGTTTGTGACAGATGCGACATTCCAAGAATGACAAAAAACTTGGATGAATGGATTCGTTTTGATGAGGAATGTTCAACAAACAGATGAAAACAGAAGGATCCAAAGACTTTGAAGGGTCAATAACATGGACTCTTAATTTGATGTTTAGCTGGTTGTTTTTGTACCCCTAGCATATCTAGATGGTCTAAGTTTTTGTTTTGTTATGTAGCTAGCCTGTAGCCATTTGTTGGTTTTTGTTTCTGTTCACATTGTAAATCTTGGGTATGCCGATTATATTCTTTGTATCATTTGCTTTTAATACATAAGTCAGCTTACCAAAGAAAAAAGAGTATGGATCATTTAGTTGCCAATATTGGCAATTGTAAAAGCACATCCTTTTGCAGTGATTTGAAGTGACACATTTCCGGTGGGCTTATGATTTGGTGGAGCATAGGTATGTTACATGTACGCTGGATGGTTTGAATGTTCAATGGAGTGAGGATAAGAAGCCAAGTTACATATGGCACGCATTACGAGAGTACAATATTCACAAGACCTTGGTGCACAATCAAATTGTCCATCTTGTAATCTAGCGCACCGAGATTCATGCCGACAAGGTATGGTAGTTCCATAAATCTGTCATTTATTAAAAGTATAGTCATTTAATATTATATCATCACTTTGTCATCATACATGTGTTTGTGTGGAATCCTTTTGAAATCATGAAAGTCTGAAATTGTTAACATTGTATAGAGAGTTAAATGTTCAAAGATGTTGGGAGGCTGAGTAGAGCACCTCACGGGAGTTAAAAGTGGGGGAGTAAGGATCAAGACAGGGATGAGAGATGCATTTCTTTGTTGTAGTTCCTTGTTTTAAGGAACTGGTTGGAAATTGATTAATTTATTAATTTTTATTTGTGCTTTCTTTGTTTCGTCAATTTATTTGACTTCAACTTGATCCATTTAATGTGGGCTACCCTGTGCTTTCTCTTAGAAGTGTCTTCTGCAGTTGGAGTTAACGGACCTAACAAGAATTATTTTTTTTCATTATGAGTGATCATGTCCTTGATTTGTTTTTATTGGTGTCCTTTTTCTATAAACTTTTATTGGAGTTAATTGATATCAAAATTCTGTTATGGGCTTACACTACGTTTCTTTAGTAGCCATTTGTTTTGTATTGAGTGATCTCTTCCACAACCTACGCAATGATGATAGGCATCAACAATACCATGTATGTTTCATCATACACTATCTCATTTCCACTCTATGAGATTGAGGTATTTTCTCAATGTCACCGTTTTAAGTTTGTATTCTAAGGATTGTTGTTATTTAATAGGAAGGTGTAGAGCATTAAGTTTTATTTGCTTTTGTCGAGATTGTGTTGATAATTTCGACAATCACATCTCGGTAATACTTCATAACCTACTTCCTTTTCTTTTCTGAGGTATGGAGTGAATAATGGTCCACATCTTATTACAAAAGGAGATGGATCCTGATTTTTATTTTTGTTTTTATCTTCTTCTAACATATAAGCTTATCTTTATCTTTACTAATCTTATCACACAATGCTTCATAATTTCTTTTAAATTAGTTGTTCTGTCATGAGGCATAATTTTATTTGAGTAGTTCAGAAAGTCAAATTGTGGCCACCATCGATTGGGAATAATCTAGGATTCTGCCACTATCCTTCCATCCATGCATGAAATTGGAAACATTGTAATGCTTTATGAAAGAACTAGGGGGGAACATAAAAAGTGCTCTATATTTGCAGCCATACAATTTTTGTTTCTATTTTCTTCATCCCTCTCGACCCTCAGAAGATGAGGAAACCTGATTACTCTTTCCTTATTCGAAAGTGCTCAATCTAAGTGTTGTTCTTTGTGAATATTTTTATCACATAGATCAACCAATTTGGTTAATTTTTTATTAAGTTGTTTTCTTCAATTACTACCTCTTGGAATCATCAACTTTATCAATCTTGGCGGGTTGCTTAAACTTAACTGCTGTCAGGCCTAGTCCTCACTCACATGGCTTCCTAAATGGGTTGGGTTGGAAGTCTTTATTTCACTTGTTCAATGTCCACATCAACCAACCAGGACCATCTTCACTGTTGATGGCCACCTTAAATAGCAAGTTGTTGGATGGCTATTTTGTGATAGTAAATGGATGATACACTTTTGTGGGTTAGCTTGTTATTATTGAAATTTATATATTGTTGTATGTGAGAGTGATGAGGAATTGCATCTTTGTTGTACAATTGCTTTTCCATAGAAAAGAATCTATGTTCTTTATGCACTTTATTTCTCACTACCTATTGCTTTGTTTCTAGAAGATCAATGATAGAAAGTCTAATAATTTTTAGGAAAACTAAAGTTATGAATTTAGTGAAAAGTGGTGGGTTCTCTCGCTCCAATCCATATTGTGTAGTGCAGCAAGGAATGGTTTGATTCTTTGAACCTTTTGTTATTGCTTAATTTTCCTAAAAACTATGTATATTCTTATCCTATTAATTTTTAAATTTCCTTTCCATTTCTCATGAATCTTAAAAGATACCACCATTGACATTGATGAAAGACTCTGAGTGTGTTGATGTATTCAAAGAAATTGGTGGCACAGACGCCGTGAAAGCTTAAAAATTATGCAGGAAACAGGCAAGGAAGGGATAGTTGAGTTGGGTTTTCTTTTGAGAATGTTTTCAGTATGTATAATTTTATTTTCTCAGTTAACTAGGGAATGAAATAAAGCAAATAATTCCTACTGTTCAGTACTTGGATGAGAGGCTGAAGGAAATGGATGAAGAGAAAGAAGAGCTAAGAAAATATCAGTAGCTTGATAAGCAACAAAAATGTCTAGAATATACTATTTAAGATAAGGAACTCCATGATGCTCGATAAAAATTGTTGAGGTCAGTACCTGTTAGATGCTTTGACATGCATAAAGGTTTATTCATATAGTGCTTTTATGAATCTCGTAGAATGTTGCCCAAAATTACTAGTTGAAGTATTCAAGGACAGGCATGCTAGTAGTTTTTGTTTTGGTAAGCTGACTTATGTATATAAAAAAAATGATACAAAGAATATAATGGGCATACCCAAGATTTACAATGTGAACAGAAACGAAACCAACAAATGGCTACAGGCTAGTCACATAACAAAACAAAAACTTAGACCAACTAGATATGCTAGGGGTACAAAAACAACCAGCTAAACATCAAATTAAGAGTCCATGTTGTTGACCCTCCAAAGTCTTTGGATCCTTGTGTTTTCATCTGTTTGTTGAACGTTCCTCATCAAAACAAGCTTATCACGAATGATACATTCGATTTGATCAAAAACCACATTCGAAGTTTTGGACACATCTGCAAAGATCCTTGCGTTCCATTCTTGCCAGATACAATACACTGTAGCTGTGAAACCCAGTTTACGAGAAAAGTTGACGAAACTTTTGCCATGCCAAGCATGCTAGTAGTTGACAAAGAGGAAAATAAATATGATCAAACTGGTCATTATAGACGTTCCTTATCCTTTATTTGTGTGTTTATTACAAAATAATTTTTGAATTTTGAACAATGAACTGCAAGGTGATCTTAATTCTTATGTGGAAAATAAAATGTTTGACAATTATGGTATTCTTTATCAGGCTCTTGTTTCTAAACCACTTTTGGAAATTGTAGGATGAGTGATTAAACACTGCAATCCAGGAATTAAACATGAAATTGATAATCTTGACGGCATAATGATATGATGTGAATGGCTAGTTGCCATACAATGAGTGCTGCATAAAGATTTAAGGTCTAGTATTTCTCATTCTTACTGATTGTTAGAGACCATTACTTTAGCTCCTCATGGCTTGCTTGGTAATGGCAATGTATTTTAGCATCGATTATTTGGAAGATTGCTACCTTTTCCTGTGTTTTTTTTTAAAGCTCAGTTTTTCTTTTGCTTCAAGATTTTTCTAGACTGTTTATCATTGGCATGAAATATGCTTTTCTATCTTAAAAATAATGTTTCAAAATGGAATCCTTTAGCCATAGTTATCTAAAGAGGTGTTAAAGCAATGTTAGACTATATTGACATTCAATTTGAAGACTTTGTCCATGATCAAAAACTGTATTGTTTCATGTTTTTTTCCTAAGGCAAGGTAATGCCCTTTGTATATTGCTTACCAAAAAAAAAAATGCCCTTTGTATATTTATTTTTCCTCTTCTCATGTGGAGGAGGCTCAGAGTAAGATTTTTTAAAATCAGCTAAGATGTATAATGAGGTGTTGAATTGAATGCCCATGAGAAGTCCAAGGGCAACAGAGAGAAAGAGGAAGTAGAGAAATGATAAACAAAAGCGATAAAAAAACCTGACAGGGCTGGAGGTTGATGGGAAAGACCTGCGAGAGAGAATTTTAGGAGATATCCAAGCCAAGGTATCAAATTCTATCAAGGAGAAAAATGCTAATTATTTTTTAGGGTTAAAGAATGTTGAATGAATGCTTTTATTTAAAGTGTGGTATGCTTTCAGGATGATGCTACAAAGCAACTCGATATTCTACATAGAGAAATACAGGATGGCCATGAAGATTCTAAGGACTTGGAGAAGGTGCTCAAAGATCTTACGAAAGAAATTCAAGAATTCAGCAAAGAGAAAGAGGAAGCAAAAAGATGACAAACAGAAGCGATAAAAAAGCAGACAGAGCTTGAGATTTATGTGAAAGACTTGTAAGAGAGAATGATGCGAACCTCGTGATCACATGGTCACGCAACCTACAATAGATCTGATCTCGGAAAGCCGAAATAGGTCTAATAGGAGTGCGACACAATGGAAACCTGCCCCAAGGCACCAACATTATTGGAATGAGTAGAATGACGCCACGAAGCCAGTTAATCTTCGATAAGTCAGATTCAATTCGTTCAAGAACTGAAGAATGCAAGAATCACTCTCACACGTTAAAACTAAAAAGTTCAGAATAATAATCATCAAAGCTGCCAAAATTTTGGCCTACATGAATTTAAATAGTTCTTGAAAAGTTAACCCTAATGGACTCCTTATGTGGACTTATATGAGGTCCACTCAAAACTGGCCCAAAACCCTAAAATGAAAAGCCCATAACTTAATCCAAACAAGCCTTGGATCCTTTTTTTTTGGTAAGCTGACTTATGTATTAAAAAAATGATACAAAGAATATAATGGGCATACCCAAGATTTACAATGTGAACAGAAACGAAACCAACAAATGGCTAAAGGCTAGCCACATAACAAAACAAAAACTTAGACCAACTAGATATGCTAGGGGTACAAAAACAACCAGCTAAACATCAAATTAAGAGTCCATGTTGTTGACCCTCCAAAGTCTTTGGATCCTTATGTTTTCATCTGTTTGTTGAACGTTCCTCATCAAAACAAGCTTATCACGAATGATACATTTGATTTGATCAAAAACCACATCGAAGTTTTGGACACATCTGCAAAGATCCTTGCATTCCGTTCTTGCTAGATACAATACACTATAGATGCGAAACCCAGTTTACGAGAAAAGTTGACGAAACTTTTGCCATGCCAAGTGATAGTGGCCCATCGAATCCATTCATCCAAGCTTTTTGTCATTCTTGGAATGTCGCATCTGTCACAAACATTCCACCATAATGCTTTCGTATAGGAGCATTCAAAGAACAAGTGGTTGTGATCTTCATTGTTGCGGAGACAGAATGAGCACCTATTGGGACCATGTATACCAAACCGATGAAGTCTATCCTGTGTTGAAAGCCTTGGATCCTAGCTGAAAACAAAGTATTAATTAAGCCCAAACAAGCCTTGGGCTGTAGCAAACAAAATAAAATAAAGTCCTTAATATTAAATCCATGTTTTGCAATGAGAAGAAGAGAATGAACTAAAATAATACAGAACTGATTGAAGGCTTATTTTTAGCCTTACATGTAGCCCCTTAATCCTAGAAACAAAAGGAAAAGGTAGCCACCATGTTGTTTCCAAGTTGTAGTAGGATTCTTTTGTTTCCTTTGCTGTCCTCATCTCATGGCCCAAATAAGGTTGTATTGGACCCTTTTTTTTTTTGGTAAGCTGACTTATGTATTAAAAAAAAATGATACAAAGAATATAATGGGCATACCCAAGATTTACAATGTGAACAGAAACGAAAACCAACAAATGGCTACAGGCTAGCCACATAACAAAACAAAAACTTAGACCATCTAGATATGCTAGGGGTACAAAAACAACCAGCTAAACATCAAATTAAGAGTCCATGTTATTGACCCTCCAAAGTCTTTGGATCCTTCTGTTTTCATCTGTTTGTTGAACATTCCTCATCAAAACAAGCTTATCGCGAATGATACATTCGATTTGATCAAAAACCGAATTCGAAGCTTTGGACACATCTGCAAAGATCCTTGCGTTCCGTTCTTGCCAGATACAATACACTGTAGCTGCGAAACCCAGTTTACGAGTAAAGTTGACGAAACTTTTGCCATGCCAAGAGACAGTGGCCAAACGAATCCATTCATCCAAGTTTTTTGTCATTCTTGGAATGTCGCATCTGTCACAAACATTCCACCATAATGCTTTCGTAAAGGAGCATTCAAAGAACAAGTGGTTGTGATCTTCATTATTGCGGAGACAGAGTGAGCACCTATTGGGACCATGAATACCAAACTGATGAAGTCTATCCTGCGTTGAGAGTTTCCGTTGGATAGCCACCCAAAGAAGAAATGCATGTCTTGGGACAGCATTCTTGAACCACACAATGTCATGCCAATCAACCATTTGACGATGAATTCTTAGTTGCTCCCACGCTACTTTGACCGAGAAACTCTGATTTGGCGAATCCAACCAAACAATCTCATCTTTTTGCCCATTAGGAGTAGAGGTGGAAGGAATAGCTTCTATAATGGGGTGCCGGCCAAGAGCATGAGTGATAGGAATTCTCCATTCTAAGTTATTAATCAGCACGTTCACTCTCGCGTTATGTTCCATACCTGAATCATAAATGAATCTTTCATCGTAAGTATCAGCGAGCGGGCTATGAGGATGCCAATTGTCAAACCATAGAGAGGTTGTCATTCCATCTCCGATAATGTGCTTCATCTTCGGCCATGCTAAGGATCTGAGCTTTAGAATCTTTCCCCAAGCCCAAGAGCAGCTTCCTGGTGCATTGATTGTCCAGAAATTCCTACCTCGCAAGAGATTGGATCTGATCCAAGTAGACCAGATTGAGCCATCCGAGTCATTGCACAAGTTCCAAATGTGTTTCAACAAGGCAATCTTGTTCCATTCTGTTATCCTTTTTATGCCTAGCCCCCCCTCCTTTTTTGGAAGACATACCTGGTCCCAAGCCACTTTAGCCCTAGTAGTGCTCATATCTGAACCTGACCAAAGAAAGGATCTCATAATTTGCTCAACGTTTTTCACTACTTGCCCAGGTAATAGGAATAGAGATGCCCAATAGACCTGGATGGAGAATAAAACTGAGTTAATCAGTTGTACTCGCCCTGCGAAAGAGAGTGTTCTGCAGGTCCAATGTCGTACTTTAGCGGTAATTCGATCCACGAGGCCCTTACAATCAACAGCCTTTAGTCTGGATGAGATAAGAGGCACTCCCAAATATTTCATAGGAAGCTCCCCCTCTCTAAACCCAAGAATACTGATAATCTGTTCCCTCTCAGCACCTAACACACCGCTCAAGAAGATGTCACTTTTGTTTGGATTTGGATATAGACCTGATAGATCTTGAAACTCTGTGAGTGCATTTTTGATCATACGAACTGAGTGGACATCCCCTTTGCTGAATATCATCAAGTCGTCGGCAAAGCAAAGATGAGAAATTCTGTCCTTCTTGCATCTCTAGTGGAACTTGAAGTTTTGATTGGCACTCATATTGCAGAACAGCCCTGACAGGATTTCCATGCAAAGGACAAACAAATATGGAGATAATGGATCACCTTGTCTCAGCCCTCTACCCCCATGAAAGTAACCTGCAAGTTCACCGTTGACGTTGATTGAGAATTGACACGATGTAACACACAACATGATCCAATCAACCACTGTTCTAGGGAATCCCATTTTTATTAACGTAGCATCAACGAAATCCCACCGAACCAAGTCATAAGCCTTCATCAGATCTACTTTCATAGCACAACGAGCCGGACCCATAGATTTATGATAGCCTTTCATTAGCTCCTGAGACAAAAGAATATTGTCGTTGATTCTCCGTCCAGAGACAAATGCTGTCTGATACGGACCTACTAAGGATGGCAAAACAGCTTTCATTCTCCCAGCTAGAATCTTCGCGATGCATTTGTATACTGTATTGCAACAAGATATAGGATGAAAATCTGTCAAGCTCGTAGGATTAGCAACTTTAGGGATAAGGGAAATGGATGTAGCATTCATTTCTTTAAGCATTCTACGAGTCTGAAAGAAGGAGCTAACAGCTTTGATTACATCTTCCCCCACTATACTCCATATTCTTTTGAAGAAACCTGCGTTGAAGCCATCCGGGCCAGGGGCTTTGTTGTTTTTCAAACTAAACATAGCATTCTTAATCTCCTCCCTTGTTACTTCTTGTGCTAGTTCATGCTGTTGAGTCGAAGACAGCTTGCAGTTAATTGCCGATTGCATCACTTCCTCGTTCAAGACCCTAGGCATCTGATTCACTCCCAACACACGCTGGAAGTATGCAATTACTTCTGATTTGACTGCCTCGTGTCCTTCAACGACTTCCCCATCCTCCCTTGTAACGGAGAGAAGCTTATTTCTATTCTGTCTTCCATTTACTGATTTGTGGGAAGTAGCTAGTATTCTGATCCCCCAAGCTAAGCCATTGTATCCTTGCCTTTTGTTTGAAAAAACTCTCTTCCGCCCTGACCGTAGACCCATAGTTACGAACAGCATCTCTTTCGTGCTTGCGTAGAGTTGGATTCTCAAGCGCTGTATGCAGCTCCTGTTGAGCCTTATCCATTTGATCTTTTGCATCTTTGACTCTATCTGATATATTGGAGAAGTGAGTCTTATTGACATGTTTAAGTTCCTGCTTTAGCTTCCTTAGTTTGCAACACAACTGATAAATTGGACAACCCCCCGAATGCTGATCCCATACTTTCTTCACCAAGGGCATGAACTCGTCATGATCCATCCACATATCAAAGAACCTGAATGGGATCAGAATGTGATTAGTAAAAAAAAAAAGTGGAGAGAGGCTACTAGCATCGTGGGAGGAGATGAAAGTCTTGATGAGAAGGCGATCTATGCCTAACCACCATTATAAAGATTTGTATCTGAAATTGCAGGGTTTGAATTAGGGTTCTAGGTCCGTGGATGAATATTCAAGGAGATGGAGATCGCAATGATTCGAGCCAATGTAATTGAGGATACAGAAGCTACCATGGCTGGATTGCTAAATGGGTTAAATAAGACATTGCAAATGTTGTAGAATTACAACATTGTGTGGAATTGGAGGAAATAATCCATATGGCAACGAAGGTGGAGAGGCAAATAAAGAGAAGGGGCAATACACATTTTAAGACCAATTTGGCGTCATCTTCCTCAATATGGAGGCCAAATCTGAAGAGAGAGAAGGGGTTGTGCAACAAAAGGTATAAGGCTGAACCACCTAAGGCCAAAACAGAATCTCATACAAATGGAAAAGGTAAATCTGAATCTCAACCTACTCATGATAGAGATATTAAATGTTTCAAGTGTTTAGGGAAGGGGCACATTGCATCTCAGTATCCAAACTGAATAGTTATGCTTACAAGAGACAATGGGGAGGTTGAATCTGAAAGTAACATATCTGAAAGTGAAGAGATGCCACCTTTGGTGGATTGTAGTGATGAGGAGATTGCATATCCTATTGAGGGGGAGGCCTTGGTTATAAGGCGTGCGGTGAACATGCAAATCAAAGAGATGATGTAGATCGGTAACGAGAAATATATTTCACACTCGATGTCACATCCAAAACAATGTATGTAGCATGATAATCGATAGAGATAGTTGTGCTAATATAGCTAGTTATACTCTTGTTAAGAAATTGAATCTGAGTTGTCTTAAGCACCCCAGGTCTTATAGATTGCAATGGTTGAATAAATGTGGTGAAGTGAAGGTTACTAAGCAAGTATTGATTGTGTTTGCTATTAGGAAGTATTTTGATGAGGTTAGACTTGAGATTACTAATTTATCATATTTTGATATTTGGCTGTTGTTTGAGTCATTTTCATCATTTTCGCATTTGTTTGTTTTTTTCGATAAGTTCTGGTCCAAACAAAAGTCAAATTCATTATCTCGAATCTAAATCAGTGTTCTTTCTGTTATCAACTCTATTCTTTTCGTCGTTTTCTTGTTTTTTTTTTCCCTATCTGTGTCATGTATTCACCAAGGGAGAGGGAACAGAGGAGGATTGTAAATCAACGATGCGAAAAACTAAGCCATGGTTTGGGGGTTTTAGAACGAGAAGTTGATAAGTGTAGAAGATTATTCTATGATCTTCGAGCTTCATGGGAAAAAGAGGTACAACGCCAAAAGGATTAAAAACTGGTCAATCGAAGTTCGGGAAGGAACCGCAATACTGGTCAACGGAGGCAGTACGAATTTTGTTATTTACTTCCATTTGACTTGTGGACTTCCTATTTGGTTAGAATTCTTTTCCTACAAGGATGTGGCAGCTGGTTTTGGGAATTTTCGAGTTCCACAAGAATCTTTAATCAGCTGCCATATAATCTATAAGTCTGGCGGTGATTCATTAATGTTTCAGAATCCATTTCTTATCAGTAACCCTAATGGATCTACCCTTGTTGATGTGCATCATGGGAATTATAATCCATCTCGTAAAGCTGAATCTAATACGCAGGAGGATGCAGATGGTCCAATGACAAGAGCGAGAGCAAAACAACTACAACAGGCCTTGACGAATCAAATTGCAATGATTGAAGCTGCGTCGGAGTTAAAAATTAGCAATCAGTTTAAAATTGGTTCAAGGGTGCTTATTTGCCTACAATTGGAACTTGGAGATGGGAAAAGCCCTTAATGGTTCTTTTGATGCTGGGCTACTTGTATTTGGATTGATAATGCAAATAAGTGAAGGAATTGATGCTGTTTACGGTCAGAACAGTAGATGGATTTGAACCCGAATTTGAAGTCATCCAATGCATGTGAAAACAAGATTTATGTAGGTAAAATTCAAGTTCAAAACGTGATCTTTCTAGATTGTCCAACCATGATTGCATTGGACTTTTGTGTCAAAAGTTATGGCTGTTTTAAATTTGGTCTACTTATGTTTTTAGAAATGTCAAAGAAAACGTGTGTTAGTTAAATTTGGCTACTTACTTTATTAAAAGTCTAGTTTTTAGGCTTGACTTCTGTCATGTTGAATTCACCTAACTTTGAAGGGATGTTCCAAAGATAAATATGTATCAGAATATGTAATAAACACTTTTGGCCAAGAATTTGAAACTTAATTCAGAGAATTAAGAGTTGTTCTTCCAAATTCATTTTGTGAAGAACCCTACCTGACTTATCACTCTTCGATCACAAAGAGTGTGGCGTCGAAATCCTAGACTGATCTTTGTGGCGTCCAGATCGACTTATCAAAGTATCATTCTAGTCTATCCTCCATCTTATTTACCTTTAAATTACTACAATCCAGCCTAAACACCAAAAGAAAGACAACACAACCAGACCCATCCTTCATCAATTTTCGTTAGAAACATTGTCGCTGATTTTTGAATTATTCACGGCACATCATCTTGTATCAGAGCATCAGTTGCGATCTAAGACAGGAGCCAAAAACAACAACAACAAGAAGAAAGGTTTGCTGGAATTGAGGTTGATAGACTTAACTATGGCTGGCGATAAAGAAGATTTGCCAAGAGGGTTAAGTTTGGAACAGGCACAGGTTATGGGCTTACAACGATCTCATGCTGAGAGTCGGGATGAGATGACTGGAATTCGTGAACAGTTGAATACCATTATGCAAAGGATGCAAAGAAATAATTTGCAACCCCAACCGAGGCAAGCACTTAGGGTGCCATGAAATGATATTATAGAAGCTAATGAAGATCCAAATGGGGATGATGAGGCTGATGATAGGGTCAGACCAAGAAGGCAGAATTATAATCCTCCTAATGGTCTCAAACTTAAGATTCCACCGTTTAGAGGAAGTAGTTCACCTGAGGAATACTTGGAGTGGATTCAGAAGGTTGAAAAGGTGTTTGAATGGTATGAATATTCTGAAGAAAGGAAGTGCAAGGTGGCAGCACTTGAGTTTACAGATTATGCTCTTTTATGGTGGGAAAACTTAAAGATTCAGAGGAGAAGGGATGGAGAGGAGGAGATTACAACATGGGCAACTATGAAAAGAGTGATGAAGAAGAGATTTGTTCCTGATTACTATAAATAGGAGCCATACATCAGACTTCAGACTTTGCGACAAGGATCTTTGAGCGTGGAAGAGTATGTGAAAGAGTTTGAGCTGCTGCTGATTCGATGTGAATTGATGGAACCTTAAGAGCAAACAATAGCTAGATTTCTTGGAGGGTTGAGGAAGGATATAGCTAATGTTGTTGAGTTACAGCCATACATCTTCCTTGAGGAAGTTATAAAGCTTGCAACCCGAGTAGAGAGGCAGTAGAGACGAGGAGGTGTCCGAACTGGTGTAACTACGTCAAGCACGACAAGGGCTGTTTCTACACCAACACGAACATGGAGCACACCTAAACGAGCTGAGAAGGTAGAGTTTAGCAAGGGGAATACCAGTTCTGATTCTTTGAAGGGAAAGGAGAAGGTGACAGAACCTCAACATCCTAGGAGGTCTCGGGACATCAAGTGCTTCAAGTGCTTAGGACATGGACACATTGCTTCAGAATGTCCAAATAAAAGGGTGATGATTTTGCATGGGGATCATGGAGAGCTGATAAGTGGAGATGAGGTTGAAACTGAAGATGAAGATGAGGTACAAGTGGCTGAACAAGAAGAGGATTTCGAACCAGTGAAGGGAGATTTGTTGGTTGTTCAACGGGTTCTGAATGCACAAATTGATGTCAGCGATGAACAACGTGAGAACATCTTTCATACTCGATGTCATATTCGAGATAAGGTGTGTGGGATGATCATTGATAATGGAAGTTGTACTAATGTTGCGTCAACTACCTTGGTGGAGAAATTGGGTTTAACTACCCTTCCACATCCCAGGCCCTATAGTCTGCGATGGCTGAATGAGAATGGGGAGATTCGGGTGACAAAGCAAGTTCGTGTACCTTTTTCCATTAAAACCTATCACGACGAGGTTTTGTGTGATGTTGCGCCAATGTCAGCTAGCCATTTGTTGTTGGGTCGTCCATGGCAGTTTGATAAGGATGTGACCTACAATGGACGAAAGAACACTTATTCTTTTATGCTGAATGGAAAGAAGGTGAACTTGTTACCACTGAGTTCTCAACAAGTTAGAGAGGATCAATTACGAAGCCAACAAAAGGAGGTGACATCACGTAAAGGGCTGTTGTTAGCCAAAAAAAGAGACATCAAACAAGCATTAGCCACAACAGGGATTGTTTTCATGGTCTGGGCAAAGCAACTACTACAAGTAGAAGGATTGGACTTACCAAGACAGATTAAGGAATTACTTGAAGAATTTAAAGATGTGTTTCCAGATGAATTACCTAAAGGGTTACCACCTATTCGTGGTATTGAGCATCAAATTGATTTGGTGCCGGGAGCTTCACTTCCTAATAGACCAGCATACAGATGTAATCCAGAGGAAGCGAAAGAGATTCAAAGGCAGGTCGGTGAGCTCTTAGAGAAGGGCTATGTGCGAGAATCACTTAGTCCATGTTCCGTACCTACTTTGCTTGTACCGAAGAAAGATGGTATCATGAGGATGTGTATGGACAGCCGCGCTATCAACAAAATAACAGTTAAGTATCGATTTCCTATACCCAGACTTGATGATTTGCTTGACGAGTTGCATGGTGCTGCATTGTTTTCTAAAGTTGATTTGATGAGTGGCTATCACCAAATTAGAATGAAAGAGGGAGATGAATGGAAAACAGCATTTAAAACTAAACAGGGGTTATATGAATGGATGGTAATGCCGTTTGGGTTATCTAATGCGCCTAGTACATTTATGAGGCTTATGAATTATGTATTGAGGAAGTATATTGGGTTGTTTGTTGTAGTGTATTTTGACGACATCCTGGTGTATAGCAAGACCTTTGATGATCATGTGAAGCATCTTAGAGTTGTGTTTGAGACTTTGCAAGATTCTAAGTTGTATGGAAAACTCACAAAGTGTTACTTCTGTAAAGAAAGTGTCGTGTTTCTTGGATATATTATCTCTAGCAGGGGAGTTAGAGTTGATAAGGAGAAAATTGAGGCAATTCAGGACTGGCCAAAACCTACTAGTATTGCTGATGTGAGGAGTTTCCATGGTTTAGCTTCTTTCTACAGGCGATTTGTGAAGGACTTCAGTTCTATTGTTGCTTCTATGACAGAATGCTTGAAAAAAGAGAAAGAGTTTAGATGGAGTGAAGATGCGCAGAAAGCTTTTGAGCTGATTAAGGAAAAGTTGTGTACTACTCCAGTTTTAGCACTTCCAGACTTTGCTAAAACATTCGAAATAGAGTGCGATGCTTTTGGGGTTGGAATTGGTGCTGTTTTGATGCAAGAAAAGAGGCCGATTGCATTCTTCAGTGAAAAGTTAAATGGAGCACGTTTGAACTACTCTATTTATGACAAGGAGTTCTATGCTTTGATTCGGGCTCTGGAGGTATGGCAGCACTACTTGTTGCCTAAAGAATTTGTTATACATATTGATCATGAAGCCTTGAAGTATCTTAAGGGGCAAAGCAAGCTGAATCGAAGACACGCTAAATGGGTGGAGTTCATGGAGTCATTTCCTTATGTCATAAAGTACAAGAAAGGGCAAGTTAATGTGGTTGCTGATGCTTTTTCTAGGAGGTATGCACTGATCTCTATGTTGAATGCAAGGCTGATGGGTTTTGAACAGGTGAAGGATCAGTATGCCAATGATTCCTACTTTGCTAATGTGGTTGCCGAATGTGCAAAGGGAGCTTGTGATGGGTTCTTTATGCATGAAGGTTACTTGTTCAAAATGGGCAGAATGTGTATTCCTTCAGGTTTGTTACGGGAGTTGCTTGTGCGAGAGGCTCATAGTGGTGGTCTTAGTGGTCATTTTGGGGAGAAGAAGACTTATGAGCTGCTGAAAGAACATTTTTTTTGGCCCAGCATGTTACGGGATGTACACAAGGTGATTGAAAGATGTGCTATTTGCAAGAGAGCTAAGGGTAAAGAGAATGCGTATGGATTATATATGCCACTGCCTATTCCAGAGCAACCATGGATGGACATTAGCATGGACTTCGTACTTGGATTACCAAGAACACAACGTGGGAAGGATTCAATAATGGTGGTTGTTGATCGATTCTCCAAAATGTCCCATTTCATTCCTTGTAAGAAAACTGACGATGCAGTACATGTTGCTGATTTGTTCTTTCAAGAGATTGTTCGTTTGCATGGAGTTCCTAAAAGCATTGTCTCTGATCGTGATACAAAGTTCTTAAGCCATTTTTGGAAGACTCTTTGGAGGAAACTTGGAACGAAGTTACTTTTCAGTACGGCATGTCATCCACAAACTGATGGACAAACTGAGGTAGTAAACCGAACTTTATCTTCTTTGTTACGAGCTGTTATACATAAGAATTTGAGGAGTTGGGATACTTGTTTGCCTATTGTGGAGTTTGCATATAATCGTAGTGTGCATGGGGCTACAAAATTTTCACCATTTGAGGTTGTGTATAGCTTTAATCCTTGTGTTCCTATTCATCTTGTTCATATTCCAATTGATGAGACATCTATGGATGGAATTAGAAAGGCAGAATTGATGAAGAAACTACAAGAGTAGGTTCGACTACATATTGAGGAGAAAACAACAAAGTATGCTAAACAAGCTAACAAGGGGCGAAAGATGGTCAGGTTTGAACCTGGAGATCTTGTTTGGATTCATATTAGCAAGGGCAGATTTCCAAGCAAACGTAAGTCCAAGTTGATGCCAAGAGCTGATGGTCCATTTCGTATTATAGAGAAGGTGAATTCACCTAACTTTGGAGGGATGTTCCAAAGATAAATATGTATTAGAATATGTAATAAACACTTTTGGCCAAGATTTTGAAACTTAATTCAGAGAATTAAGAGTTGTTCTTCCAAATTCATTTTGTGAAGAACCCTACCTGACTTAGCACTTTTCGATCACAAAGAGTGTGGCGTCGAAATCCTAGACTGATCTTTGTGGCGTCCAGATCGACTTATCAAAGTATCATTCTAGTCTATCCTCCATCTTATTTACCTTTAAATTACTACAATTCAGCCTAAACACCAAAAGAAAGACAACACAACCAGACCCATCCTTCATCAATTTTCGTTAGAATCATTGTTGCCGATTTTTGAATTATTCACGGCACATCACTTGTGGGTTGAACCGACCCCATACAAAACTGACCCAAAAATCCTAAATTGAAAAGGCCCAAATCTAATCCAAACAAGCCTTGGACCCTAGCTCAAAACAAAGTTTTAATTAAGCCCAAACATGAAAGAAAATAATAAAAATAACTAATATGTCATTAAATACCACCAGCCCTTCTTTCCTTGTGTAGCTAGGATGAATAAGGAATCCTTATAAACTAAGAATAGAGGCATCAATAACATTCATTTTATATGTTTTCCAGATTGTGACCTTGCTTGATTTCCTTTCTTCAATTGAAATCTATCTCTCTGACCTGAATCTTAATCTTTATGTGCAACATCTAAATTCCCATAATCATGCGGACCATGGGTCAGTATTACATTGGGATTTTGTGCCTCAAATTATCGCAAGGTGTTTGGAATTCGATTGCCCTCTCATTTCTTTCATACTAGTCTCCTGCAGTCACATTCATTTATTCTTTGGTTGGGGTTAAAAGGAAACTTTTATTAGCGTTTGGAGCTGCATACTTTTGAGAACATTGAGATTACGCAAGTGTGTGTAATTAGCCAAATATGGCTTCTGATCTCCAAGGTCTCTATATTCAATGCTTCAAACATACTTAATCTTCTTTTCCTCTTTGTTGCAATTTTGGGATTGTTCTTTGTTAATATCCTGATAGTATTCTTTTCTTTTGAGTTTATAGGTAAAGCGATTGTAATCATGGGTGTCAGTGGCGCTGGGAAATCGTAAGTTCTATCCTCATGTATCTTTTTGTTGTTATCAGTTCTAAGAAATCATAAAAGCTTTGAACCTCAACCACAATGTTCTTACGTTTCCCCTTCATCTTATCTCATACATCCTTGAATTAAAATCCTCAGTATTGTCTTGTCCACTGTTTCATTGAATCAACCTCAATCCTTATGGGAAAAACAAGAAACAAAATGGCTAGGCTTCTAAGTTTTACAGTTTCGTCCCTTTTGTATCTGAGATAGCTACATGTAAAGTGATTCTTATTTCTTTATTTCCGTAATATCCTCAACAAAGCTAGTTGCCCACCCTTGAAGATTCATATCCATCTTTATTGTTCTCAAAGCATTATAAAGTGGCTAATGTGTTTAAGGTCATCATTGCGGCTGTGATTGTGTTCCCAGTTATGGTTATGGTGTTCCTTTTTAAGGGAGAATCTACTTAGAGCTATCAACAGTTCAAATACATAGTAGCTGAGTAAGAAAGCAAATGTTCAACAACAAAGAAATATTCTTGCACTCAGAACAGATTGTTTTGTTGGACCAGCCGCGATAACAAGTTTAGGATTAAGAGACTGTAAACCATGGGATAATTTAGAGTTTAAGATGAGAAAATAATGGATTACTAGTCTCACACCAGTAGGTTCAACTATTCAAGGAATCATTCCTTGTTAGAAAGCCTCACACTTTCAACAACATAAACCACACTGCTGAATTGTTAGTGACTTTATTGACTGCTGGAAAAAGAAGATATAAAGCTAAAGTTGCCAATTACCTAACCTGTATAACGATAAATCATTACCACCCAAACGCATTAATACAGATCGTGAAAGTGGATGCAAATAAAATAAAGACTTTTAAAAACCATAAAATAGACCCACAAAATAATAAAATTTGGAAGCGGAGGCTGCTATCAAGAGTGCCTTGATAGAATAACGTGAACAGTAACAACCCACCACCAAAAGACTCTAACTTAACTCCCAAGTAGAGCCAGCTTCACCATTATCTCACCAATTCAACGATTGATGCTTATAAATCTGTCTCTTTTGATCTCTTCTGTAAAGCTTAAGCTGATTTCCATCATCTTAATTGGCTTGGTGAAACTGGATCTTGTCGAGTGATCAACTAGATATTGCTAGTACAAATCTGAATTTATCCATTCATTATTTCCCTGTCCATATCATATACTTTTGTTCCTTGTTCTCTTGCATTTTATATTCTTATCTACTAGGCATATCTTTCATTTTCTTGATCATGTGCTGTATAGTGTAAGTTCGAACTCCCATACAAGTTGAAATCGCGAACTCTTGCTAAAACTAAAAATCCTGACTGGAAAAATATCCCCTTCTCCCGTACTTAACCTGTGCTTCAAACCCCTTTATTTAACAGAAAAAACGTCTGTACTTCAACAGTACAATAGGTGAGCTTCTGGCCAAAGCTTTGGACTGTAGTTTTCTGGATGCTGATGATTTTCACCCTCAATCAAACAAAGGTACCTATAAACTAATTCGGTATTTTTTATATAACTACTCACTGCATTGTTGTTTGCTTTTAAAGTCTTCATGCATTTATTAAATTTCTTTACATTCTTGCGTCCTATCACTGACTCTTTTTCCCCCCATCACTATAGACAAAATGCATCAAGGAATACCTCTAACAGAGGAAGACCGGATTCCATGGCTTGAAATCCTACAAGATGCTTTAAGGGAGAGTTTGATCAGTGGAAAAACTGTAGGGCTCAGCTGTTCTGCTCTGCAGAAACAATATCGAGAAATTTTTAGATCTGCAGACTGTAATTAGCATCATGGAAGCTTTAACAGTGCAGTTAAGTTCGTGTTGCTGGATGCCAAGGCTGAGGTGCTTGCGGAGCGATTAGATAAAAGAGCTGCAGAAGGGAAGCCTTTCATGCCGGCAAAGCTGTTGCAATCTCAGTTGGAGTTGCTTCAGATAGATGATTCTGAAGCAATATGTAAAGTTGATGTTACTCTAAATCCTCAAGCACTTGTAAATGCCATAAAAACTTTGATTTTCGGACCAAGAAAACCAATTGCATTATAAGTGCAGAGTGAATTCAAGATCAGCCACTTCAAACTTGCTTCGTGATAAGAAAAACCCAACTTGGTTCCATTAAAGATCATGTGGCCGTACAGATTTGTAGATTTAATAATCCAAGGAATTGATTAGAAACTTCTATGTTTTGTTATATTAAATCAATGACAAGCCACGGAACTGGCTCTGTGTCATTTGATCGTATTTTTTATGTTTCCAATCGGCTGATCCATGATTGATAAAACTGTTTAATAGCTTGCAAAGAGATGGTGAGATGAAATTGTGCACCTCATACGAAATTTTGAACAAAGAGCAAAGGAACAAGCCTATTGAATAGGAGCTGTTAGAAGCTGCCATGAGGCCACAGCTGTTTCCAACTCTATCTCAACAACGTTGTCGTGCCTACTTGGAAGACAGACGTGGGTTCGTTGTGCTTTTAACTTTGAATTGTCTATATTTCTCAAACCAGTACTTGGTCAAGGAATGTTTGATCTGGAAATATTAAAGAAAAAAAATTGATAGCTTTCGAATAAAAGTAAGGTAAGAAAATATGAAGCTGATTGTTGTGAGTGGTGTTCATTTTCTTAAGTCCAATTTTTATTTTTAAAGCATTGCAACCTGTTTATACCAAAAATAATATATTCCTTGTCTAACTTACATAGTTTGATAGCTTTCGAATATATTGTGTGATTACTCTAATATATATATATATATATATATATATATATATGACAAGTTGAAATAAATTATCAACTAGAAGATGAAGATTCACAATATCAATCAACAAAGTCATGAATAGGATAAACACAATAGGATAGATGTTGCAGTATAATAAAAACATATATTGTGAGTGAATAAGAAATACAAATTATACTAAAATTAAGATTATATACTCCTTATTTAACTTAAATAGTTTGTATAAAATTAAAATTTTAAATTTATATGAAATAACATTACAAAAGGCCATCTAACAAATATAAAGGATGACCAACCTCACACATATATATAAAATTTATTCACAAGCTTTTTTTTTTTTTTTGATGAACGTGGGGTGTCCAGGCCAGCTTGCGCGCACCACAACTAGTCCTTACGGCTCACTAAACATCCTGCAAACCCAATGAGTAGGTAAGGCACCGCGGGGGTGACAGGCGTACGCATAGAGAGTCGAACCTGGGACGCCAGTAGGAGACAAGCCCCCACACACCACTGGAGCACGACCCTAAAGCGTTATTCACAAGCTTTCTTTCTTTTGTTTATTGTAGTTTAGAACTTTTATTTATTTTTTTTCTTTACAATTTATTTTTACCTTCGTCACTTTTTTTATTTTTTTTTATTGTTTTTCTAATTTGTCATCCTTGTCTTATCTTAACCTGTGAAGTTAAAAATTCAACACTTAGCTTTATTTGTGAGGCCAATACTTACTTGTACTTGGAATTAAGTTTTTAATTATAATTTTTTTATTGGAAAAAAAATAATATGTAGAATATTAATTAAAGAATCAACAATCAATCAACATATTGATTATCTTACAAATCAATAGATTTAGATGCCAGGTAAAAAGAAATATAAACATAATTACAAATTAATGATGCCAAAAAATCAAACTAGAAAAAAATTATGGTTTGTAAGTTCATGAGGCATAAATGCATTAAAATTTTAAAATTTTCCCCCCAACAATGATCCATACAATTCAAAATCAATCAAAACCTATCTAATGGCATGAAGAATACCTTATTCTTAAAAAAACATCAATCACACACGAAAAGATCTTCTAAAGCTTATGTTATAGTAAACCTACAACCTATCTAATTATCCACCCATTAGTGGTGTTTACACAAGAATGAATGTGTTTATAGAAAAAAAATAAACATTTATATATTAACTAAGTAAGAACAATAATTGTTCGCTAACAAACATGGACAAGAAGGATATATATGACCACATCTAAGAAGAGTGCATATTGTCCAAGAAAAGATAGGACGTGTGTAAACACCCAAAGGAAAATATATATATATATTTAGAGAGAGAGAGAGATGATGATGAATGCAGTTTTCACTGCCGATGCAGAAATCGGCAGCGACGCAGTTTTCGCTGCCGATTCTGGATTTGGCAGCGACGCAGTTTTCGCTGCCGATGCAGAATTAGGCAGCGACGCAGTTTTTGCTGCCGATGCAGAAATCGGCAGAGATGCATTTTTCGCTGCCGATTTCTCAATCAATAGTGACGCAGAGCTGGGAGGGAGGGGTAAAACTGGTTTTAGATAAACCAAACAAGGATAAGAACACACCTAAACCAACCCCCAAACAACCCATTTTATTTGATGGGTAGTATAAATACAAAGAGGGGAGAGAGAATGATCCATCTTCTTCCCAAACCAACAGCTGCATGCCATTCTTCCTTTCCCCTTTCACAACAAAAACGTGAATCAAACTAGTAGGGATGCCTTGTGAACTTGTGAGGGAGAGATGAGACCTTGAGAGAGGAGTGGGCAGCTGCATAGAGGAGAGGAAAAAGAGAGCTGGAAAACGTGAGAGGAAGAAGAAAGAGGAGAACCAGCAGCTGAAGAGAAAAGAATAGTGTCAAACCTTCCTCAAACTTAGTTAAATTCAGAAGGTATGGGTTATGAAACTCCCTTCCTCTTCCCCTTAAGATCAGAAACGAAAATGAAGAAGAAAAACCCTAAGAAAAAAATTGATCTAAGACCTAAGCCAGCTATGAAGGAAACTGAAATTAACTAGGAGAACTAGCAAACAGAAGTGAAATAAAGTCAATTTCAGAACATCTAACAAATCATGGTAGATGGCTGGCTTTAACTATGGGGTAGGCCAGCATGCATGTGTGTGTGTTCTGCTGGGGTAATTAGTGTGTTCTGCTGTGATGTTGTTCCTGAAATTAATGTGTTCTGCTGTGATGTTGTTCCTGAAATTAATGTGTTCTGCTGTGATGTTGTTGTGCTAAAATTAATGTGTTCTGCTGTGATGTTGTTGCTGAAATTAATGTGTTCTGCTGTGATGTTGTTGTGCTGAAATTAATGTGTTCTGCTGTGATATTGTTGCTGAAATTAATGTGTTTTGCTGGAATTTATTGAAAGATTATATGTTGTAATTGATGGTTTTCCATGTGTGTATTCTGCTGAAATTTTGTTGAAGAATTATGTGCTGAAATGGATGGTTCCGATTTGTGTGTTGTGCAGCAAAATTCTGTTTCGCTGCATAAACCGAACCTCCTGCAGCGAATCGATATTCGCTGATGATTTGTGTGTTGTGCAGCGAAATTCTGTTTCGCTGCTGAAACCGAACCTCCTGCAGTGAATCGATATTCGCTGCCGATTTGTGTATTGTGCAGCGAAATTCTGTTTCGCTGCCGCAACTGAACCTCCTGCAGCAAATTGATATTCGCTGCCGATTTGTGTATTGTGCAGCGAAATTCTGTTTCGCTGTCGAAACTGAACTTCCTGCAGCGAATTGGTATTCGCTGCCGAGTTGTACGTTGTGCAGCGAAACTGTGGCACCAACAGCGATGCAGTTGTCGCTGTCGAACTGGCAGCCTGCGGCGAACCAGTTCTCGCTGCCGAATTGGGCAGCTCGCAGCGAACCAGTTCTCGCTGCCGATTTCTACAATAAGCCTCCTAGGCAGGAATGACTTAAATGCTAGTAACAATTTCATGATATGATGGTGTAAAATATGGAACACTTGAACATATGAACTCTTGAAATAAGTGTGATGATGAATATGATTCAAAAATAAAATAATTACAACTGTGCTGATTTGTGACCATTGATGTCTTAGGTGGTGCGGTCGGGATTAGACCATCATCAAGACTGGAACAACCCACAGGTGGAGCAGGTAGGTGACTTGCACCTTTCTTTTTTTTTTCATACGTTGAATCTTGAAATATTTTAACTTGAGTACTACCGTATTGTTAGAACCGATATTAAATTGTCGAACGCTTAAATGTTGATTAAAGGTTGATTAGCTTCGGCTAATGGCATCCAAATGGATGGTCGGGACAAATGAGTGATTAGCTTCAGCTAATGGCATCCGAACGGATGGCCGGGACAAAGAGTTATTAGCTTTGGCTAATGGCATCCCAATGGATGGCCGGGACAAATGAGTGATTAGCTTCGGCTAATGGCATCCGAACGGATGGCCGGGACAATGAGTGATTAGCTTCGGCTAATGGCGTCCGAATGGATGGCCGGGACAAAGAATGATTAGCTTTGGCTAATGGC
Source organism: Populus tomentosa (assembly GCA_018804465.1). Lineage (NCBI taxonomy): Eukaryota > Viridiplantae > Streptophyta > Magnoliopsida > Malpighiales > Salicaceae > Populus > Populus tomentosa. The sequence continues at coordinate 8,537,341 of CM032005.1, read as the reverse complement.
GTCCGAATGGATGGCCGGGATAAAGGAATGATTTCGCTGCCAATGCAGAAATTGGCAGCGACGCAGTTCCGCTGCCGATTCTGGATCGGCAGCGACGCAGTATTCGCTGCCGATACAGAAATCGGCAACGACCCAGTTTTCGCTGCCGATACAGAAATCAGCATCGATGCAGTTTCCGCTGCCGATTCTGGATCGGCAGCAACGCAGTTTCCGCTGCCGATTCTGGATCGGCAGCGACACAGTTTTCGCTGCCGATTCCTTGATCGGCAGCAATGTAGTTTCTGCTGCCGATTTTGGATCGGCAGCGACGCAGCCTTCGCTATGGAATCCGGATGGATGGCCGAGACAAATGAATGACTAGTTTCGGCAAATGGCATCCGAAAGCTTGTGTATCTATATGTACTACTAGCTGTTACATCAAATACATAAAGAAATTATAAATGTTAATGCTTTATTTAATTGCCAGACCGTTAGTTACCATTATTATTATTATTAAGTGTTTGCATTCTCTTAAATGTTTTGTACTGCTGCAGGGACGTCGCACCAACGAGATGTCTAGGAAACCCGATACTCGAGAACCTACTTTTGCAAGGAATTATGTAGATGCATTCTAAATCACAATGTATTTTGTATGGGTCTATATACTGAATGTATAACTTTTATTAGATCCTTTTTGTTTAAAATTGTGATGGCTATTAGTAGGATAAGAATGCAAACTCATGTCTATGTATATATTTTTAATATGAACTTCAAATCATGCAACCTTAACATTATGTGTTTGTGTAAGATTCGCTTTTAAATGAAATGTTGATTGTATGGATTGTATTTTGATGATGTGAGGATTCAAGTTCTTTGATTACCGGCACCATGTGTATTATATATATATATATATAAAAAAAAAAAAATTACTGTTGTTTTGGGCTTGGAAAGCCGGGTCGTTACAGTTGGTATCAGAGCACTTGGTATGGATCCTAAGGATCATTAATAAATGTGTTGTTGCGATGAATTTCAGGATGGTACGCACCTGACAAGGGAACATATGATTGAAAAGTTGAGAGATGGTTTACGACAGGATTTGAGACAAGGATTGATCGCCTTGCGATTTAAATCGGTGAGGGAGCTGATTGAGGCTGCACAAGCCAAGGGGGGTATCAGGGTATAAGCAAAAAGAGAGATGGGGATTATTTCAGCGGTAGACCCCCGCACCCGAAGAAAGGAAAAAGTGGAGTGTTTGAGCAGCATGGAAAAAAGGGGAGTTTGATATTACCGCCTCACCAACAGTCAAGTGGGAGAGTGATGGTTGGACAGTCGCACTTGAGGGCAAACTCTTCAACTGGGACCGGTGACCGCAGGGGTGTTGACTATCCTTTTTGTGTGAAATGTGGACAAAAACACCCTGGGGACTGCTCAGTTTCCCCTGGGCGATGCTTTGTGTGCAGAGGAGAGGGTCATAGGTGGAGGAACTGCCAGTATCTTGGCCAAGGGTGTCATTACTGTGGTGGGAGAGGTCATTACAAGAGGGACTGCCCCAAAAGAAACACCGGACAAGTACAGAGCTATAGACAGCCCAGTCAGAGCCACCAGCAGTCAGTCACCATTAATAGGCCAGTGAGATCTTCTCAATCAGGGGCAAACTCCAGTCGAGGGAAGCCGAGGGCACAAAATGATCGGACCCCAGGGAGGGTCTTCCATCTGACACAGGAGGAGGCTAGGGCTGCATCGGATGTGGTGGTAGGTACACTACTGTTAAATGATTTTAATGTGCATGTATTGTTTGATCCGGGTGCCACCCACTCATTCATTGCTAAGAGAATTGTTACTAAATTGAGAAAGGAAGTAGAAATAGTAGAGAAGGGGTTTGTAATTGGAACTCCAATGGGAAACATGGTTGAAACAAATATTGTATATGTGGATGTGGGGGTTAGTTTATCCGGGTATGAAACAGAAGTAGACTTGATTCCCTTAGAGCTGCATGATTTTGACATAATATTAGGCATGAATTGGTTGAGTAAATACAAGGCTCTAATAGATTGTTATGCTAAAACTGTTACTTTCCAAACACCTAAGGGCAAGAAAATGACTTTTGAAGGAGAGAGAGTTCTCAAACTGAATGCTTTAATATCGGTGGTAACAGCCCAAAAACTTTTAAGAAAGGGATGTACGGGATACCTCGCATACATCTTAAACTCTGATGATGAAGGTCCATGATTGAAGGATATTCCTGTGGTGAAGGATTTCCCAGATGTGTTTCCTGAAGAACTACCAGGACTACCATAGACTTTGTATTGACTATCGGCAGTTGAACAAAATAACAATGAAAAACAAGTATCCGTTACCTCGGATAGATGATTTGTTCGACCAATTAAAGGGAGCGAGGGCATTTTCAAAGATAGATCTGAGATCAGGGTACTATCAGATGAAGATAAAAGAAGCAGATGTAGCAAAGACCGCATTTAGAACTCGTTACGGACACTATGAATTTTTGGTGTTACCGTTCGGGTTGACGAACGCCCCAGCCCTCTTCATGGATTTGATGAATCGGGTTTTCCAACCATACCTGGATAAGTTTACGGTGGTATTCATTGATGATATACTGGTGTACTCGAATTCTTTCAAGGAGCACGAAGTACACTTGAGACAAACCTTACAAACCTTGAGAGATCACCAGCTATATGCAAAACTGAGTAAATGTGAATTTTGGCTGAAAAGAGTGACGTTTCTGGGACATGTCATTTCAACCAAAGGTTTTTTTGTCGACCCCTAAAAAGTCGAAACAGTCTTGAAATGGGAACGACTGACTTCGGTCACTGAAATACGTAGTTTCCTAGGACTTGCAGGATACTATCGGAGATTTATTGAAGGTTTTTCCCTGATTGCAACCCCTTTGACCCAGCTAATTAGGAAGGATAAGAAATGGGTGTGGTCGGAAGAATGTGAGGCAAGCTTCCAAGAATTGAAGAGGAGGCTCACCACTGCTCCAGTGTTAACTCTCCCCTCAGGGACCGAGGGTTTTGTGGTATATAGTGATGCCTCGGGGAAGGGATTGGGGTGTGTTTTAATGCAACATGGGAAGGTGATCGCCTATGCATCAAGGCAATTAAAGACTCATGAGGTGAACTACCCGGTGCACGACCTGGAGTTGGCAGTTGTAGTATTTGCCTTGAGGATATGGAGACACTATTTGTATGGGTCTCGAACCCAAATTTTTACTGATCATAAGAGCCTGAAGTATCTGATGTCGTAAAAGGAGTTGAACATGCGACAAAGAAGGTGGATAAAGCTCATTAAGGATTATGATTGCACCATAGAATACCACCCGGGGAAAGCAGACGTGGTGGCAGATGCCCTCAGTCGCAAAAATAAAGCCTTCTTGGGAAGCTTAACAGTGGGAAAGGAGCGGCATTTGGCAGAATTAAAAGAGTTGGGGGCAGATTTGGGAATTGATGGAAGAGGTGGGTTAGTAGCCCAATTAGTGGTGCGACCAACGTATCGAGAACAAATACTATATGCCCAATTCCATGACAAGGTGGGGTCCAAGATTAGGAAGAATATGGAGGCCGGGGTAGAAATGAAATTTCGAGTAGCGGATGATGGATCCTTGATGATGGGACAACGGTTGTACGTACCTGATGACGAAACAGTCAAACGAATGGTTCTACAAGAAGCACATGAGTCTAAATTCTCCATGCATCCTGGCAGCACTAAGATGTATCGAGACCTGAAACACCTCTATTGGTGGCCTAATATGAAAAAGGGAAATAGCTGAGTATGTGTTAAAGTGTGGGATATGTCAACAAGTCAAGCTTGAACACCAAAGGCCTGCGGGACCATTACAACCATTACAAATTCCAGAATGGAAGTGGGAGATGATCACCATGGATTTCGTGTCAGGATTTCCCAAAGGGAGAAAAGGAAATGATGCGATATGGGTCATTGTAGATCGGTTGACGAAATCCGCACTATTCTTGCCTATAAAGATGACCGACTCGGTGGACAAGCTTGCCAAGATCTACATAAATGAGGTGGTACGACTTCATGGGATTCCGGTGTCCATTGTATCGGATCGAGATCCCAGGTTCACCTCTCGACTTTGGCCGAGCATACAACATGCCTTGGGGACAAGATTGGACATGAGCACTGCCTTTCACCCTCAAACGGATGGCCAATCGGAAAGAGTCATCCAAGTCTTGGAAGACCTATTACGGGCCTGTGTGCTAGAATTTGGAGGAAACTGGGAGGAACACATGGCATTGGTGGAATTCATGTATAACAATAGTCATCAAGCCACAATAGGGATGGCCCCATATGAAGCCTTGTATGGTAGGAGGTGCAGAACTCCTTTGTGTTGGGAAGAAATTAGGGACCAGAAGTTATATGGCGTAGAGTTGGTCCAAGTCACCACGGAGAAAGTGAGAACTATCAGGGATCGCATCAAAGCCGCACAGGATAGACAGAAGAAGTATTCCGATGTGAGGAGAAGACCTCTCGAGTTCAGTACGGGGGACCAGGTGTTCCTAAAGGTAGCCCCATGGAAGAACATGCTACGGTTTGAATTGAAAGGGAAGTTAACTCCCCGCTTCATTTGACCCTTTAAAATCTTACAACGAGTTGGACCAGTAGCCTACAAGGTGGATTTGCCCCCACAGTTAGCCAGGGTCCATGATGTGTTCCATGTCTCCTTGTTAAGGAAGGCCGACGTAGACCCCGCCCGAGTTCTACCCCAGGTCCTAGTAGAAGTCAAGGAAGACTTAACACTGGAATTGAGGCCCATAAGGATACTAGATGAAGAAGTGAAGGAGTTACGGAGCAAAAAGATCCCCATCGTCAGAATCTTATGGCGAAATGCTCAAGTAGAAGAGGAAACTTGGGAGAGGGAGGCTGAGATGAGAAAAAAGTACCCCAATTTAATTGAACTACCAGGTATGGAGTGTGAAACTTCTTAAATTTCGAGGACGAAATTCATATTTAGGAGGGGAGAATGTAAACACCCAAAGGAAAATATATATATATATATATATATATATATATATATATAAAGAGAGAGAGAGAGAGAGAGATGATGATGATGAATGCAGTTTTCGCTGCCGATGCAGAAATCGGCAGCGACGCAGTTTTCGCTGCCGATTTCTCAATCAACAGTGACGCAGAGCTGGGAGGGAGGGGTAAAACTGGTTTTAGATAAACCAAACAAGGATAAGACCACACCTAAACCAACCCCAAACAACCCATTTCATTTGATGGGTAGTATAAATACAAAGAGGGGAGAGAGAATGATCCATCTTCTTCCCAAACCAGCAGCTGCATGCCATTCTTCCTTTCCCCTTTCACAACAGAAACATGAATCAAACCAGTAGGGATGCCTTGTGAACTTGTGAGGGAGAGATGAGACCTTGAGAGAGGAGTGGGCAGCTGCATAGAGGAGAGGAAAAAGAGAGCTGGAAAACATGAGAGGAAGAAGGAGAAGGAGAACCAGCAGCTGAAGAGAAAAGAATAGTGTCAAACCTTCCTCAAACTTAGTTAAATTCAGAAGGTATGGGTTATGAAACTCCCTTCCTCTTCCCCTTAAGATCAGAAACGAAAATGAAGAAGAAAAACCCTAAGAAAAAAATTGATCTAAGACCTAAGCCAGCTATGAAGGAAACTTAAATTAACTAGGAGAACTAACAAACAGAAGTGAAATAAAGTCAATTTCAGAACATCTAACAAATCATGGTAGAGGGCTGGCTTTAACTATGGGGTAGGCCAGCATGCATGTGTGTGTGTGTTCTGCTGGGGTAATTAGTGTGTTCTGCTGTGATGTTGTTGCTGAAATTAATGTGTTCTGCTGTGATGTTGTTGTGCTGAAATTAATGTGTTCTGCTGTGATGTTGTTGCTGAAATTAATGTGTTCTGCTGGAATTTATTGAAAGATTATATGCTGTAATTGATGGTTTTCCATGTGTGTATTCTGCTGGAATTTTGTTGAAGAATTATATGCTGAAATGAATGGTTTTGATTTGTGTGTTGTGCAGCGAAATTCTGTTTCGCTGCCGAAACCGAACCTCCTGCAGCGAATCGATATTCGTTGCCGATTTGTGTATTGTGCAGTGAAATACTGTTTCGCTGCCGCAACAGAACCTCCTGCAGCGAATTGACATTCGCTGTCGATTTGTGTATTGTGCAGCAAAATTCTGTTTCGCTGCCGCAACTGAACCTCCTGCAGCGAATTCATATTCGCTGCCGATTTGTGTATTATGCAGCGAAATTCTGTTTCGCTGCCGAAACTGAACTTCCTGCAGCGAATTGGTATTCACTGCCGAGTTGTGCATTGTGCAGCAAAACTGTGGCACCAACAGCGATGCAGTTGTCGCTGCCGAACTGGCAGCCTGCGGCGAACCAGTTCTCACTGCCGAATTAGGCAGCCCGCAGTGAACCAGTTCTCGCTGCCGATTTCTACAATAAGCCTCCTAGGCAGGAATGACTTAAATGCTAGTAACAATTTCATGATATGATGGTGTAAAATATGGAACACTTGAATGTGAACATATGAACTCTTGAAATAAGTGTGATGATGAATATGATTCAAAAATAAAATAAATACAACTGTACTGATTTGTGACCATTGATGTCTTAGGTGGTGCGGTCGGGATTGGACCATCATCAAGACAGGAACAACCCACAGGTGGAGCAGGTAGGTGACTTGCACCTTTTTTTTTTTTTTTTCATACGTTGAATCTTGAAATATTTTAACTTGAGTACTACCGTATTGTTAGAACCAATATTAAATTGTCAAACGCTTAAATGTTGATTAAAGGTTGATTAGCTTCGGCTAATGGCATCCAAATGGATGGCCGGGACAAATGAGTGATTAGCTTCGGCTAATGGCATCCGAACGGATGGCCGAGACAAAGAATGATTAGCTTTGGCTAATGGCGTCCGAATGGATGGCCGGGATAAAGGAATTATTTCGCTGCAGATGCAGAAATCGGCAACGACGCAGTATTCGCTGCTGATACAGAAATCGGCAGCGACCCAGTTTTCGCTGCCGATACAGAAATCAGCATCGATGCAGTTTCCGCTGCCGATTCTGGATCGGCAGCAACGCAGTTTCCGCTGTCGATTCTGGATCGGCAGCGACACAGTTTCCGCTGCCGATTCCTTGATCGCAGCAATGTAGTTTCTGCTGCCGATTATGGATCGGCAGCGACGCAACCTTCGCTATGGAATCCGGATGGATGGCCGGGACAAATGAATGACTAGTTTCGGCGAATGGCATCCGAAAGCTTGTGTATCTATATGTACTACTAGCTGTTACATCAAATACATAAAGAAATTATAAATGTTAATGCTTTATTTAATTGCCAGACCGTTAGTTACCATTATTATTATTATTAAGTGTTTGCATTCTCTTAAATGTTTTGTACTGCTGCAGGGACGTCGCACCAACGAGATGTCTAGGAAACCCGATACTCGAGAACCTACTTTTGCAAGGAATTATGTAGATGCATTCTAAATCACAATGTATTTTGTATGGGTCTATATACTGAATGTATAACTTTTATTAGATCCTTTTTGTTTAAAATTGTGATGGCTATTAGTAGGATAAGAATGCAAACTCATGTCTATGTATATATTTTTAATATGAACTTCAAATCATGCAACCTTAACATTATGTGTTTGTGTAAGATTCGCTTTTAAATGAAATGTTGATTGTATGGATTGTATTTTGATGATGTGAGGATTCAAGTTCTTTGATTACCGGCACCATGTGTATTATATATATATATAAATTACTGTTGTTTTGGGCTTGGAAAGCCGGGTCGTTACAATGTGATTCACCAAAGAAACCAAGAGTCAATGTCATGATGTGCATGACATTAAATGGTAGAGCTGTCTTTTAGAAATGGAGTGTTTTGGGTTAATTATAAAGTTATGATTAAAGTGAGTCACCACCTAATATCATGGTCATTGAAAAACTTTTGATCTATGAGAGTTTGGGTAAGGAGACTAGTTGTGCAACAAGAAGATATATCACTCTGAGTATACCCTACCTATAGTAAACTGCATGGTTAATTGGTTATTAATCTAAGACATGTTTTTATCCGTGGGTCTCATCTAAGATTCAAGGCAGATCTTTTTTCGTGAGGAAATCTCTACCTTATCGTTTTAAATCCTAACCATTCTAAAGCCTAAGTTTTAGCAATGCATTTATTTTCTATTTTACATCTTTAATACTTGAAGGTATACTTTATAGTGTAATTTTATACTTTCAAATATTAAAGTCTACAACTAAATGCTAATGCTCTAAATATTATTTAAGCAAATTAATTGTTGAGGGATTTTTGGTATTTTTACCACATCCTAATGGATAATTATAAACTGGTTACAATATTTATTTTGCAAGATAAAATGCAATTTTTTAAAATATACATGAAAAACCTTTAGAATTTGTCCTTATCTATTTTAAAAAAACCATATTTGTTTTGTGTTTTTGATATGAGGAATCGTTTTTGAACTTTTTATATTGTTTTTTGAAATTTTAGAGAAGATTAGGTTTTTTTAATACTGAGTTTGTATTTTATAGTGTAAGTCTACAACCTAATGAAATTCTTGAAAAAAAAAATATTTTTTAATTTTCTGATTTTTTTTTGAACTTTTTTTTGAGAAACATTAGGTATTTTTAATATCGGGTCCGTATTTATAATGTAAGTCTACAATTTGATATCAGGTAAAATTACTAGAAAAGCATACGAGCGACTCACAAATAATTTTGAAATGATCCCTAATTTTTTCAGATTTTTTTTTTTGAAATTTTTAAAAGTTTTTCTGGCTAGACACACAAATATAAACAAATTGAAAGCTAAAAGGAAAGGCTTAGGGTGTGTTTAGCAAAAACGCTTCTAGGAGCCAAACTAGGCCTTATTTCTTGAGAAAAAATAGGGCGAGCCAAACACACTCTTAACTTTTGGGTTGGGCTTGGCCCAACTATATGAGACAGGACTATTAGGCCCAAGGAATGCACACAAATTGGGCTAAGGCCCAGCCTAACCTAATTTTTTATTGGGCTAGTAGCTAGTCCAACAAACCTTCTTCTCTTAATTTTTTTTTTTGAAATAAACAAGGGCTGGACTGAGCCTAGACATAGGATGGGCTTGAGTCCAACCCATTTTGATGGCAAGAATACTAGCAAACATGGTTGTCATACTATGTTGAAGCCATAAAAAGAAATACAATGCAATGAATCAGGAGGAGGAAGAAGCTTACCTAGGCAAGAGGTGGTTGTTGGTTGGTGGCACAATAAGTGCTAGTGATGGCCTATGGTAGTTGTTGTTGGAGGAGAAACATTGCTAGTTGGACAATTGGAAAAAAAAAAAGAAAAAGAAGAAGATGAATTGTAGTTGTTTTTCCTCCCCCCTCCCCTTTTCTCTCTTTGTTTTGCACAAATTTCATCATAATTATAGGGGATGAAAAAGAAACATCTGATCTTTATTGGGCATGAATCTTGACCCTTGATTCAAACAGGAAGGATCCTATCTTTATTGGGCATGAATATAATTGAATGGTAAAAAAGGTTTTTGCCAATGAGAAGACATAATGATAGTTATGATGCTGGTGGTGGTGATGGTTATAATAATAATAATAGTCTTTAAATCAAGTTTATATTTTTTATTATTTTAATAATAATAATCATAATAGTGGTGGTGGTGGTGGTGGTGGTGCTAGTGGTTATGATGATAATAGTCGTGTGGTAGTGGTGGTAATGGTGATGGTAGTAGTAGTGATAATAATAATAATAATAATAATAATATATTGAAACTGATAAAAAAAACAATTAAAAAGAAAAGGGGTTTCCTTATAGTTATATGGACAATCCGATATTCACTACAATAGTCAAGTGAAGTCTATGGCCTTAAAAAAAAAAAAAAACTTGCCTTGGAGCTAGGGGTGTTTTTGTATTTTCATATGGTTTATTAGACAAAAATACTCCCGAAGATAAAAGAATCAACACAGTTATGGTATCATAGTATTTTTATTAAACAACCAAATTACACATGCGCCCTTGAATCCACGAAATGTAAGTAATTGAGGTCAGGAATATTAGGGTCTTTTACCATTTTGAAATATAAAAAAACTGTTGGCATGTTGGGGCCACCACGTGCTTTAGGCGGTGTGTGTGGCGGCATCTGATGTAAGTAAATGTAAGGAATGTTTGGTCGGTTTAGCCTTAGGATTTTCACTAGATCTCCACTTCAAATCATAAATCATAGAAACAGTAGGGTGGCCATCTTGGGTTGACAGAGAATTACACTCCGTAATGTAGATGAAGACCATATTGAATCAAAAGCCTTAGAATGATTAGATTTTCATCAAATGACCATAATGACCATATTCCATATGGACCACATTCTCTCTCTTTGATAGTGGATAGAAATATCAAAGGCTTATATAGTTAAACAACACATTTTAGGAAATTTACAAAAAATAGATTCCAATTGATTGTCTGGACAAAATGAATCATTCCTAAGTTTTAATGTTATAGGAATTTTTCATATCAAATTAAAGTTATATGGACTCTTTAGATGCAATATTAATTTGAAAATGTTTAAACTTAATTTTATGTAATCTAAGTCTTTATAGAATTTAGTTTGGCATTAAAAATTTTTTTTGTTAAAAAATAGTTTTATTGCCAAAAGTTGTACATAATAAAAAGTAATGCCTTATGAGAAATTCTTTTATCAAATATTTTGGTATTATCACTCAAATTATTTTTCAATAGATAACATAAAGTTTATCAAATGAGCTCTTGCATTTTTTATCACTAAAAAGTTTCTTACCCATTTTTTTTAACCAAGTGATAAACTTTTAATTTTTTAAAAAATTGTACTTTATGCAATATTAATTTGAAAATGTTTAAACTTAATTTTATGTAATCTAAGTCTTTATAGAGTTTAATTTGGCATTTAAATTTTTTTTTGTTAAAAAATAGTTTTATTGCCAAAACTTGTACATAATGAAAAGTAATGCTTTATGAGAAATTCTTTTATCAAATATTTTGGTATTATCACTCAAATTCTTTTTCAATGGATAACATAAAGTTTATCAAATGAGCTCTTGCATTTTTTTATCTCTAAAAAGTTTCTTATCCAAACCAAGTGATAAACTTTTAATTTTTTAAAAAAATTGTACTTTAGTTATTTTAATCTCAAGAGCTAACTTTTCATAAGTGATTAATTTATTTTACGTTCAAGCTCCTGTATTCTTTTAAAAAAAAAATGGTGTTATAACCATTCATAATAGATGAAAGAACACTCTAAAAGTTCATAAACAATTAAGTGAAGATTTTTTTTTAATTTATAAATATGACTTATTCACTCCATGTGAACCAACTTACATCTTACAACACTTATGCTTACAAATTTGCTTATCTAAAATATTTCATTACTTTCATAATCTTCTAAAAGTTTTAAGCTTTTCTTATATCAAATCATAATTTCACTTTCTTGAGCTTAAACAAATCATAGCTTAAACAATCCCTCTTTTATGGATGAAGGATTCATCCTCTGGATGGAATTGCTTCTAGTTATATTTTATGGTTTTAGTTGTCTTGTCACTCATTATATCATGACCAAATTTCAATGTTAGGTTCATGTTCATGTTAGATTCATCCTCTGGATGGAATTGCTTCTAGTAAGATTGTACGGGGATATCCTAAAGATGGTTCTAGCTAATATGTTTAAGTTGGATGATTAACCTGTTGGTTTCACAAATATCCTTCATCGTATAGGAAAATGAACCTTAAAAGTTCATCTCAAGGCATGCAAGGTGCAAAAAGTATAGACCAGGATAATCTACATTGGTTAATAATGCATATAAACTCAATCAGATATTACAAATTATTCAACACAAATAAATTAATTAGGACAAATGCAACATATACACTTATACAACAATTACACATTGCAAATTCATCTAAGCAAGTGAATTAATGCATTGAGGTTCTAATTTGACCTTTGGGAGTGGATGGACAAAAGATGTTGGATCAAAGAGAGGCAATGCCAGCTTATAGTGGTCACTTGCAGAAGCAAGACTAGAGTTCTGAGATAACGACACGTGGTGGTCACTCGTTGTGTTTAGATTTATACAAAACAACAACAAAAACGATGAAAAAAACTACGAGATCCTTGAATAAAAGGGGGTTTCAAATTGTGGCTACTATTGGGTGTATTTGAGGCTTTTTATGGGTTTATTGTTTGATCCAGGTTGAAGAGCTAGATTTTTTATGAAGGTTCAATCGGATTCAAGGGATAAGACAAATGATTTGGGTGGGTTTATTAGGTTTGGTCTATTGGATTTATGGTTGTGACACTATAGTGGATAAGAAGAAAAAGAAATATGTTGATTTGAGTTTGTGGGGCTGATTTGGTGGCATTGCCATAGGTGTATCTGATTGGAAGTGGTAGGGGTTGTTGCTACTAACATGGTGGTTGATTTTGGTCGGAATCCGACAATGCTACTAACATGTTGTTTCTATTTTTTGTTGGGTGGTAGGTAGGGTTGTCGTCAGGTAGTTTTTGTTTCTTTGCTTTTGCTTTTTTCTTTTTGTAACGGCCCGGCCCAACTTGCCATATATTGTCCGCTTTGGGCCTTACCGCCCTCACGGTTTTGTTCCTGGTGACGCGAGCCCACTTCTGAGCCTGATGCCCCAAAACGCGTACAACGAGTTAGCAACCAGCACCACTTATAAGGCCCTAGCTCTGGACACTCGCTTCCGATGTGGGATATCACAATCCCCCCACCTTAAGACGAGCCGTCCTCGGCTCTGATACCAAATGTAACGGCCCGGCCCAACTTGCCATATATTGTCCGCTTTGGGCCTTACCGCCCTCACGGTTTTGTTCCTGGTGACGCGAGCCCACTTCTGAGCCTGACGCCCCAAAACGCGTACAACAAGTTAGCAACCAGCACCACTTATAAGGCCCTAGCTCTGGACACTCGCTTCCGATGTGGGATATCACAATATAATGTAACGGCCCGGCCCAACTTGCCATATATTGTCCGCTTTGGGCCTTACCGCCCTCACGGTTTTGTTCCTGGTGACGCGAGCCCACTTCTGAGCCTGACGCCCCAAAACGCGTACAACAAGTTAGCAACCAGCACCACTTATAAGGCCCTAGCTCTGGACACTCGCTTCCGATGTGGGATATCACAATCCCCCCACCTTAAGACGAGCCGTCCTCGGCTCTGATACCAACTGTAACAACCCCGATTTTCCACATCCAATTTCGCAATACATTAGAAATTTTTCGGGTAATTTTTTTTTTTTATATATATATATATACAGGTTCCACCAAAATTTCAGCAAAGTCTCCTCTATACTGGTAGGTCCCAAGTTATCGACATAAACCTTGTTTACACTTCTAATAACTCACATCTCATAACTCAAAATCACGACCCAATCATCCTGGGTCTCAACCCAACTCATTATCAACAAAACAAAATATCAACTCATTATCAACAAAACAAAATATCTACAATGTAGTTCAAATGAAAGATTCAATTCCATCTAGAAACATGCATGGTCAAATAGGTATTAAGAGCTTCAACCATTAGAGTAAGGACATACATTCAATTTTAAGTTTCTATGTGTTTTTTTTTCTCTATTTATATTGTCTTGCTTCTCTCAAAAAAAAAAAAACCCAAACTCAAAATGATACTAAACCTTTATATTATTTCCTTCTTGAACTGGGTACTCTTTACAATTTTTTGTTTCTTTATTTTTTCTTGATTCTTTAGTTCACAATCATCTTAATCCTCTGTTTTCTTTATTGCCTCTAATTTCATTCCTTAAATTTTATTTTCATTATTATCCATTATTATTTTATTTTATTTCTCAACCTTGCCATCTAAAATAAAATAAAATAAAAGTGTAGAAAGTTATTACATGATGGAAATTGACTTGATTTTATCGAAAATATATAATATTTTTGATATTTTTATATTTTTTAAAACACATGGAAAAACATTTTTGACAACCTTAGCAATGTCAGTAAAATGCCATTATTCATTTATGTTTTGCCGATGACCTTATGATTTTATGTCAAGTAGATTTGGATTTGCTAAGGATTGTAAGGAAGGTCTTCGATGATTTTGCTAGGTTGTCTAGGCTGGTCACAAATCTAGCAAAAAGCCAGGCTTTCTTATTAGGTGTTGATGATGAGCTTGGAGCTTCTTTGCAGATTATTTTGGTTTTTAAGTTGGGTTATTTGTCGATCATATATCTAAGAGTCTCTTTGATCTCTACTAGACTAAAACATAATGATTGTCTGTCTTTGGTTGGGCGAATTCTCTCAAGGATTAAGTTGTGGACTTTAACTTCTCTTACTTATGTTGAACATCTTCAACTGATCAAATCTGTTCTCTTTTTAATCCAAGTATACTGGTATTTTATGTTTATTCTACCTTGTTCTATTATCATGAGAATTGAGGCATTTTAGTTGTCTTTCTCTGTAAGGGTTATTCTATTTTTTTAGTCTGTGGCTAAGGTAGCTATTCCCAAGCATGTTTGGAGACTACTTTCAGACATTTTATTAGTTAGGTCAAATTGAGTGCATAATATTTTGCTCGAGGGTTGTTCTTTCTAGCACGTTAGACCTCTTTCAGTATCTTCTTGGGCCTGGAGGAAGATTTTTTTTAGTAGAGATCAGTGTAAAGATATGTTTGTTTAATGTATTGATGATGGGGCTATTACCTCTCTATGATTAGACTACTAGTTGTTAGATAGGCAACAATTATGTGACCTATTGCTTTTCAAGGTGCTATACTCTTCCGGGATGATCTAAGATACAAAGATGTCAAATATTTTTTAGGGTTCTTAAGCCTTTCCTCTTGGTAACCACCTTCTAGCCAATATGGGACTCCATTCACATCCATCCCTGGATCAACTCTCTAGCTCATTATATTTGGAAAGGTCACTCTTTAGAAAAATTCACGATTGACTTGGCTTAGAAGACACTTAGGGATACCAACCTTGAGGACATTATGCACCATTTACTCTAGTTCTCGAGCCATACCCTATAACACTCTTTCATCTTCTGGCTTTATTCCTTAGGTTGGCTTTATAATATGGACAAGTTGCATGTGCTTCACATCATTCCCTTCTCGGTATGTATCCTTGTGATTTCAATGTAGAGATTCATGACCATCTATTCTTTGAGGGCCTTTTCTCAACCTCGATTTAGGGAGATATCTTGGGCGTGAATCTCATTTTATGGTCATCCATGACATGGAAACCTCTACTTAAGTAAGCATCCTTATAACTCCAAAAGAGAAAGAAGTTCGCACATATTCTAACTCAATTAGTCCTCTCACCATAGTCTACTACTTAATCTGGTATGAGAGGAACAATAAAATATATTCTCCTATTTTCTAGACTCATTGAGATGTTTGCTCATAGATTTTTTATTTAGTTAGATCCTGACTTGTAGACTTGTATCCTAGAATTTAGGTTCCAACTCAACTTAGGGCCATTTGGAGGCCCCCAAGATGACTATCTTTCTACTCCAACTGCTAGTTAGTGTTTGCCTGCAGAACCAGTTAACCGATTCCTGAGTTTTTTATATTTTTGTTTTTCTAACTTTTTAGCTTCTTCTTTAGCTTTTGATTTGTTTTTATGTAACCTTAAAGTCTTTGATCCAAGTAACAAAACTATATACTTCTTGGTGCATGCTTCTCGTATTTTGTATAATTTTTTTCTTTCTATACAACTTACCTTTATATAAAAAAAATTTAGACTAATTAGTTCCATATAGGGTTTCCTTTTTTATTTTTGGGAAAAATATAGGACTCTTTATTTCATTCATAAAATTCACCTGTTTAATTTAGAATATTCTATTTCATATATATATATATATATATATATAAATTAGACCTTTATATTTCTTTAAATCTTTTGTAGGATTGAGTTGAATGCTTTAAATTTTTTTTAAACAATAATAACTAAATGTATTAGTTTGGCAGGAGAAAATTATATATTTAGTACCCAATTTTATTTTATTTTTATATGAGATATAAAATTTTTTATTGTTTTCTATTTGCATGCCCATTCCTACTTTATGTATGGATGTTGATGTGTCTTTTATCTCATTACTTATGGTAAAAAAAAAAAAGAAGAAGAGGAAGAGTACCAATGTAAAAATTATAAAAAAGAAAAAAAAAAGTAAAGATGACAAAAAGAGAAGAGAGTGAAAGTTGAAATTGAATGTTTGAACCTTAAGTACCTATATTTTATAAATAAAATCTAATATCAAAATCCATTTAACTTGGAGTGGATTTAATTTTATTTTTAAGATGTAGTAGCCTTATACCCGAGCTACGTTGTAGGTAGCACGATTAAGTTTTTAAGTTAACGCAAGAGAAGAATATGGCTGCATTATAGATGCGTTTTCATGTATCATAATTTTTTCAATTGAGAAATAAAAAGATGTTTATGTGAACACTAATTAAATACTAAAACGAGAAGTTAATATTCAAAATTGAAGTACAAGATAGATGCAAATGCAAATATTTTGTATTGATTTTTCTTTTCTTTTATATGTTTTCATTTGTTTCTTCTTAGAGAGGAATTGTCATTGCTAATAATGAAAGACTTATTTCTATAAAAACATAATTCAAATGCAATTAATTGATATAAGATATATGATTAGTACTTAAAAGTACATTTTTATAAAGGTTTTATATCATCATTTTGCACTTGAAGTATCAATAACTCCTTAATTAAAGCATGTTTTATAATAACATACCTAATAATATAAGATACCTTTAATTTATTGTAAATGTTCATCTTAAATGCAGGCCTATCACATAAATAAAAGGATTATTAATGAGTTTAAGTATTGAAATTGAAAGGACAACGAGAGGGCCAAACTTAGAAAAGAGATATTAGTGCAGTTCAAACTGGAACACTGTTCGGTAATTGAGTCATATCGCGAGTTCTAGATGTCCAAATGACCTCAATTTTTTGGACAGATTCGGTAAGACATAGGCCTACAACTTTCTTGTGTAGTCCAAGATTTAAAAAGGCCGTTTTCAAGTCCAAATTATAGTAACAACGAAGAAGTCTGAATCTGTCCTGCAGCCTAGACACTGTTCAATGTTCAACCCATATCTCGAGTTCTAGAAGTTCAAATGACCTTAATTTTTTTTCCTGGAAAGATAAGAAAATTTTCTATAACTTTCATGGTACAAGTGGTTCCAGTTCTGATACTAGCAATGATGTTTTATTTAGATAAGAAGATAATGATTTTCACCAAATCAAGAGTTGGCTACCCACTCAACAATTAGTCATCAAATCAATAATTCTAAATTTTGGCCTATAAAAAGAGGCATTTGCCATGCATTTAGGGGCTTGGTCATTCAGATCAAGAACTTGCTCTTGCTCTCTCTCTTTATATTTTTTTTTGTAATTCTTAAGTTTTGCTTTCATTAATATCTTGTTTATGCTTTTCATTTCCTTTCCTTTACTTAGTTAACTTGTATCTTATTTATGTTTTTATCTTGTTTATTTATGTTTCTCTTCTTCATTATGTTTAGCTAAGTTTATTATGTCGAGGTGAAAAGGTTACACTAATGGTGTAAGAATAAGTATAGTATAAAATCAACATGGACCTTAATGTTTAATATTAACATGTCTTATCTTTTTTATCTTACTAATTCTGAATGTCTGCTTGTTAAATGGTTAATCTAGATTTGTGTTGTATAACACTTGGTACAACAAATGCTTGACACTCTCATAGCACAACCTTATGGTATTACCTACACTTGTGCTATGAAAGGAACTTAATTTGTTGTTAACATAAGTTAGCATCATGAATTCCTGACAATATTTAAAAGTTTGATGTTACTTAAATAAGATAATTAATATGATCATGTTAACAATTTATAATGAGCTATTAGTGACAAATCATCCGATCAGAACCTCCTTTGTGTGTGGTTTCTAGTTGAATAATAAGAGTTTATACTATACTTGTTTGAAATACCATTAGTGAATCCTCTAACCTTGACATTTGTTTTTATCATTGTTTAATCATTACATTGATCTTCCATCTCAAAATTCTCATCAACTTCTTCTTCTTTATTACTATTATTATTATTATTATTATTATTATTATATTACTACTACTACTACTACTATTACTATTTTTACCATTATTATCATTATTATTATTATTATTATTATACTACTATTACTATTATTGTTATTATTGTTGTTGTTGTATTATTGTTAATTATAATTTATACAATTAACCTCCCTATGGTTCGACCCCGATCTTGCCGGGTTATTTATTACTTCGACACTCTTACACTTGGGAGAAGACATCAATCTTTTAGTTGTGTCAAGTTTTTGGCGCCATTGCCGAGGAGGTAAATTCTTATACAAATTATAGTATTTCTTTTATTTTCTCCTTTCACTTTTCTTGTATCTAACTTTGTTTCTTTTGTTTTGTTTCCTTTTGTTTTCTTTTCTTCTTCCTTTTAATCTCTTTCTACACGTGCATGAGTGTTTGGTCACATACATTAAGTGGTAGACTTTGTAGGGTCCTCATCATTTTCAGAAAATATGGCTGAAGAAGATATTCAGTCACTTCATAATGAGAATAATGAGAATAACCGTGTTAAAACACGTAGAGACCACATAAATCCCACAAGAACAAGTGCACCCTCATGCATAGTTTTTGCTCCTGATGCATCTCATTTTAATTTTAAGCCAGGCATTATTCAACTTTTACTTGCATTTGAGAAAATTTGAAGAAGTTTGTAACACCTAGAATGACTTAAATTATAGCTGAATATCATTAGATTAAAGCTTTTTTCTTTTTCATTAAAAGATAAAGCTAAAACATAGCTACAAAATCATAGGTCAGGATCCATTCGTGCTTGGGATGAAATACAACAACAATTTTTAAAGAAGTTTTCTCCATCTCACAGAACCAACTCTTTCAAAAGACAAATCACCACTTTCACTCAAAAACCAGGTGAAACATTTTACCAATGTTGGGATAGGTATCAAGACGTGCTTAATACTTGCCCTCATTATGGTTTTGAAACATAGAGATTGGTTTCATAATTTTATGAAGGGTTAACACCTAAAGATAGGCAAATGGTTAAATTGATATGCAATGAAACTTTTGAAGATAAAGACCCTAATGAAGCAATGGAGTACCTAGACTTGCTAGCTGAAAATGCATAAAATTAGGACACTACAGGCACTTATGAGACACTAAGTAAAACCCAACCTCATACATTTAGTGGAGGTATGTATAACCTTAAGGAAGATCATGACCTCCAAGCCAAGTTTGCATCTTTAGCTAGAAAATTCGAGGCACTAGAATTGAAAACGAGTGGTCAAATAAAATCTGTTCAAGACATTGTGTGTCAAATCTGTGAAACAAATGAACATGCAACCAATGACTGTCCAACTTTGCTTTCTTTTAAGGAATGCCTCCATGAACAAGACTATACTTTAAACAGTTTCCAAAGGCCCAATCATAACCCATACTTGCAAACATACAACCCTAGTTAGAGAAACCACCCAAATTTAAGTTGGAAAAGTGATAATAATAATGCAAAAACTTCACGGCCACCGTTTCAAGCACACCATAAGTTTTAAAATTCTCATGGATGTGCACCTCCTTATGCTCCACCTCCTAGAAGAAATCTTGAGGAAACATTGCATGTATTCTTTGAAAAGCAAGAGGCAATCAACACTCAACTTGCTCAAGGCATGATAGATTTTAAAGATACTCTTGCAAAGTTAACATCTGCTCTCAGTTTCCAAGAGAAAGGTAAGTTTCCATCTCAACCAAAGCAAAATCCAAAAGGGCAATTGATTAGTACTTAAAAGTGCATTTTTATCAAGGTTTTATATCATCATTTTGCACTTGAAGTATCAATAACTCCTTAACTAAAGCATGTTTTATAATAACATACCTAATAATATAAGATACCTTTAATTTATGGTAAATGTTCATCTTAAATGCAGGCCTATCACATAAATGAAAGGATTGATTGATGAGTTTAAGTATTGAAACTGAAAGGACAAGGAGAGGGCCAAACTTAGAAAAGAGATGTTGGTGTAGTCCAAACTAGAACTCTGTTCGGTAATTGGGTCATATCTCGAGTTCTAGATGTCCAAATGACCTCACTTTTTTTCCCTGGAAAGATAAGATAATTTCCTAGAACTTTCATGCATACAGGTGGTTCCAATTCTGATGCTAGCAATGATGTTTTATTTAGACAAGAAGATAAGGATTTTTACCAAGTCAAGAGTTGGCCACCCACTCAACAATTAGTCATCAAATCAATAGTTCTAAATTTTGGCCTATAAAAGGAGGCATTTTCCATTCGTTTAGGCATCTTGGTGTTCAGATCGAGATCATGCTCTTGCTCTCTTTCTTTGTATTTTGTAATGTTTAAGTTTTATTTTATGTTATATTAATCTCTTGTTTATGCTTTTCATTTCCTTTCCTTTATTTCTATAATTATGTTCTTATCTTGTTTATTTATGTTTCTTTCTTTCATTATGTTTAGCTAAATCTAGTATGTCAAGGTGAAAAGGTTACACTAATGGTGTAAGAATAAGTATAATATAAACTCAACATGGACTTTAATGCTTTATAGTAACATGTTTTATATTTATTATCTTGCTCACTCTTAATACGTTGCTTGTTAAATGGTTAATCTAGATTTGTGTTGAACAACCCTTGGTACAACAACTGCTTGACACTTTCATAGCCCAACCATATGGTATAACCTACACATGTGTTATGAAAAGAACTTGATTTGCTGTTAACATAAGTTATCACCATGAATACCTGATAATATTTACAAGTATTGGCATTACTCGAATAAGATAATTAATGTAATCATGTTAACAATTATAATCTGATTGGAACCTCCTTTGTGTGTGATTTCCAGTTGAGTAATAAGAGTTTATACTATACTTGTTTGAAGTACCATTAGTGGATCCTTTAACCTTGATATTTGTTTTTATTATTATTTAATCCTCACATTAATCTTATATCTCAAAGTCCTTTTTATTATTACTATTACTATTATTAATATCATTACTACTACTACTACTACTACTATTATTGTTATTATTAGTATTATTGTTGTTGTTGTTATTGTTGTTGTTAATGTTGTTGTTATTGTTATGTTGTTGTTATTTATAATTTATATAGTTAACCTCCCTGTGGTTCGACCCCGGTCTTGCCTTATTATTTATTACTTCGACATTCTTGCACTTGGGAGAAGACATCAATCTTTTGGTCGCGTCAAGTTTTTGGCGCCGTTACCGGGAAGGTAAATTCTTGTATAAATTATAATATTTATTTTATTTTCTCTTTTCACTTTTATTTCTTTTGTTTCTTTTTCTTCTCTTTTCTTTTCTTTCTTTATTCTCCTCTTACACATGCATGAGAGTTTGGTCACGTATTTTAAGTGGTGGGCTTTATAGGGTATCATCATCATTTTCAGAAAATGTGGCAGAAGAAGATAATCAATCGCTTCATAATGAGAATAACCGTATGAGAACACTTAGAAACCACATGAATCCTATAAGAACAAGTGCACCCTCATGCATAGTTTTCTCTCTTGATGCATCTCATTTTAATTTAAGCCAGGCATTATTCAACTTTTACCTTCTTTTTCATGGCTTAGACCTAGAAAATTCATACTTGCATTTAAGGGAATTTAAAGAGGCCTGTAACATTTATAATGACTCAAATTGTAGCATGACACCATTAAATTAAAGCTTTTTCATTTTTCATTAAAAGATAAAGCTAAAACATGGCTATAAAATTTGAGACCAGGATCTATTCGTGTTTGGGATGAAATGCAACAACAATTTTTAAAGAAGTTTTTTCTGTCTCACAAAGCAAACTCTTTCAAAAGATAAATCATCACTTTCACTTAAAAGCCAGGAGAAACATTTTACCAATATTGGGATAGGTATTGAAACATTTTTATGAAGGGTTAACACCTAGAGATAGGCAAATGGTTGAATTGATGTGCAATGGAACTTTTAAAGATAAAGACCCTAATGAAGCAATGGAGTACCTAGACTTGCTAGCTGAAAATGCTTAAAATTTGGACACCACACGTACTTATAAGGTACCAAGTAAAACTCAACCTCATACATCTAGTGGAAGTATGCACAACCTTAGGTTAGATCATGACCTCCAAGCCAAGTTTGCATCTTTAGCTAGAAAAGTCGAAGCACTTGAATTGAAAAAGAGCTTTGATATGTGGATGGATTATGACGAGTTCATGCCCTTGGTGAAGAAAGTATGGGATCAGCATTCGGGGGGTTGTCCAATGTATCAGTTGTGTTGCAAACTAAGGAAGCTAAAGCAGGAACTTAAACATTTCAATAAGACTCACTTCTCCAATATATCAGATAGAGTCAAAGATGCAAAAGATCAAATGGATAAGGCTCAACAGGAGCTGCATACAGCGCCTGAGAATTCAACTTTACGCATGCGAGAAAGAGATGCTGTTCGTAACTATGCTTCTACCGTCAGGGCAGAAGAGAGTTTTTTCAAACAAAAGGCAAGGATACAATGACTTAGCTTGGGGGATCAGAATACTAGCTACTTCCACAAATCAGTAAATGGAAGACAGAATAGAAATAAGCTTCTCTCCGTTACAAGGGAGGATGGGGAAGTTGTTGAAGGACACGAGGCAGTCAAATCAGAAGTAATTGCATACTTCCAGCGTGTGTTGGGAGTGAATCAGATGCCTATGGTCTTGAACGAGGAAGTGATGCAATCGGCAATTAACTGCAAACTATCTTCGACTCAACAACATGAACTAGCACAAAAAGTAACAAGGGAGGAGATTAAGAATGCTATGTTTAGTTTGAAAAACAACAAAGCCCCTGGCCCGGATGGCTTTAACGCAGGTTTCTTCAAAAGAATGTGGCATATAGTGGGGGAAGATGTAATCAAAGCTGTTAGCTCCTTCTTTCAGACTCGTAGAATGCTTAAAGAAATGAATGCTACATCCATTTCGCTTATCCCTAAAGTTGCTAATCCTACGAGGTTGACAGATTTTCGTCCTATATCTTGCTGCAATACAATATACAAATGCATCGCGAAGATTCTAGCTGGGAGAATGAAAGTTGTTTTGCCATCCTTAGTAGGTCCGTATCAGACAGCTTTTATCTCTGGATGGAGAATCAGCGACAATATTCTTTTGTCTCAAGAGCTAATGAAAGGCTATCATAAATCTACGGGTCCTGCTCGTTGTGCTATGAAAGTAGATCTGATGAAGGCTTATGACTCGGTTCGGTGGGATTTCGTTGATACTACATTAATAAAAATGGGATTCCCTAGAACAGTCATTGATTGGATCATGGTTTGTGTTACATCATGTCAATTCTCAATCAACGTCAACGGTGAACTTGCAGGCTACTTTCAAGGGGGGAGAGGGCTGAGACAAGGTGATCCATTATCCCCATATTTGTTTGTCCTATGCATGGAAATCCTGTCAGGGCTGTTCTGCAGTATGAGTGCCAATCAAAACTTCAAGTTTCACTGGAGATGCAAGAAGGACAGAATTTCTCATCTTTGCTTTGCCGACGACTTGATGATATTCAGCAAAGGGGATGTACACTCAATTCGTATGATCAAAAATGTACTCACATAGTTTCAAGATCTATCAGGTCTATATCCAAATCCAAACAAAAGTGACATCTTCTTGAGCGGTGTGTTAGGTGCTGAAAAGGAACAGATTATCAGTATTCTTGGGTTTAGAGAGGGGGAGCTTCCTATGAAATATTTGGGAGTGCCTCTTATCTCGTCCAGACTAAAGGCTGTTGATTGTAAGGGCCTCGTGGATCGAATTACCGCTAAAGTACGACATTGGACCTGCAGAACACTCTCTTTCGCAGGGCGAGTACAACTGATTAACTCAGTTTTATTCTTTATCCAGGTCTATTGGGCATCTCTATTCCTATTACCTGGGCAAGTAGTGAAAAATGTTGAGCAAATTATGAGATCCTTTCTTTGGTCAGGTTCAGATATGAGCACTACTAGGGCTAAAATGGCTTGGGATCAGGTATGTCTTCCAAAAAAGGAGGGGGGGCTCGGTATAAAAAGGATAACAGAATGGAACAAGATTGCCTTGTTGAAACACATTTGGAACTTGTACAATGACTCGAATGGCTTAATCTGGTCTACTTGGATCAGATCCAATCTCTCCCCAAATTATCACATCCATTTATGGAGACTAGGTAGCTACAGTCATTCAATCAAAGTACTACTTAATATTACACTGATGCTTAAAGAGCTTTTCATTGCAGTTATTGTCTAACCCAGAAAACACTGCTGTTACCAATGGAGTACTGATCTACTATGTTTCTTAGTAGATTAAGATTTCCATATCTATCTATTCATTAATTAGAAGGAAGCAATATTATTTTTTCTTAAAGCGTGTTTTTGGACTCTTCTATTGCATTTTTACCTCATATCAAGGAGAATCATCATTTTCATTTCATCATTTTGTTTGGTATGTACAATCCTGTATGCCTTGAAGTGTTTGTCATCTTAGCTATAAATTGGTCTGAATAAATCAGTGTCTCTGTTTTTTTTAACCCTTTTATGTTGTAGGGTGACCTTAATACAGATGTTCGAGGAAGAATGATCAATGCTGGCATCATAATTATTGATAAGCATGGAAGAGACAATGTTTCCTTCAATGTTTCCAATCTTTGAGAACTACCTAAACAAGAAGGTCAGTCTTCATTTAAATCATAACATGTTTGACCTTTTTTATTATGTTTCCATACTTAATGAATTCTATAGATGGATAGACTCTGATGTAATGATTAAAGATTATTTAACCTTTTATATTTGTCCCTCTCATATAATTTCCTGTGCTTAGGCATCAGATGAGGAAAAATATGATTTCGTTCGTGAGGGCGTTGTTATTTTTACTGGAGCCTTGGCAAAACACTTGGCTAAGGTCTGATTTTATGTGCCAGTTTTCCTTTCATAGCAAATTCATCAAGCTTTTTTTCTTGTTTGGTTTTAACATCTGTATTTTCTTGCAGGATGATCCCAAAGTCCATGCAGTGGTGGAGAAGTTGTTGGATGTTTTGAATACTCCATCAGAGGCTGTTCAGCGGGCAGTTTCGTTTTGCTTTTCTCCACTAATGCAGTCAAAGAAAGTATGAAGCAATTTTTGCCTAAAATTAAAATCTAAGTCTCATAACGATGCATTTAGTTATTGTAATTTATTGATGCTCGTGTCCTTTTCTAATTCTTCCATCTCCAAATAAAAAAAAATGAACTAGAGGCAGTATATTTCTGAAGTTTCATGTTGTTATGTTTTGGGTTTACAAGCTGTCCTAACATCTCTTTTTCTTGCATCAGGATGATGCACCTGCTCTTGTTTCTAGGTTATTGGATCAACTTATGAATAGTGACAAATATGGGGAACGCCGAGGAGCAGCTTTTGGACTTGCTGGAGTGGTCAAGGGATATGGAATATCTTGCTTGAAGAAGTATGGAATTACTGCTGCAATAAGGGAAAGTCTTGCAGATAGGTATATTCACACTCTAGTTGGTTTTAGGTTTATTAAAATGTTATATTCCTCTGATTCTGGTCATTTTCTTTAATCATATTTGGCAATATTAGTAGTTCCTCAAGTTAAAAATTTTCTGATCCTTCTTTTATTGTTTGTGGACATGAACAGTGATTGGTTGTCAAGAATAAAATTATTTTCCAATAGGGTTCTTGTTCATTTAGTTGTTATAGTGTGGGTGGAGGGGATCCCTGTCCGCCAAGCCAAAGCCAAATAGCGCTTCTTACTGTAGTTATTCACCTTTGTATTTTTTAATTTTGGTCTTTGACGAGCTTGTGTTTCTTTCAAACTACAGGAGTTCAGCAAAACATCGTGAAGGAGCTCAACTGGCTTTTGAGTGCTTTTGTGAAACACTTGGAAAACTGTTTGAACCGTATGTATAAATAATTGTAGCCTAAAGACTGCAATGTTGTCTGTGCAGATTTCTTTGTATGATTAATGCATCTATTTTTCTTGTTTTTATCCAGGTATGTGATTCAAATGTTGCCGTTACTTTTGGTTTCTTTCTCTGACCAAGTTGTAGCAGTTCGTGAAGCTGCTGAATGTGCTGCTCGTTCAATGATGTCTCAACTCAGTGCACAGGGGGTGAAGCTTGTGCTTCCATCGATTCTAAAGGTGCCTTTTGTGGATTTAATCGTTACATATTCAGCACATTTGTTTGATAAGATACAATAATTGAACCGGTCATATAGTTCTTCTAAATCTTGAGGGACCATACTATGGATAGAGACTCGGTTTTTATTCTGTCATAGTGATAAATTTTCTGTATTAAAAGTTGATAATTTAACTAGTAATCATGTAATGGTTTTAGTTAGGTCTCATTATACTGCACTCTTATGCTTGATCAGTACTAATACTTCAGTTGGATAATAAAATTCTTTTATTTCCCTGGATGGTGGACATTTATGACTTGTTAGCTGTGTTCTGAATTGAATCAAATAGCTTTTTATACTAGCTAGTTGACTAAGATAAATACAACAGATATTGACAAGCAGAGGTGAAAGTGAACTATGTTGCTTGCCATTATTGTGCTTTTGCCTTGTTTTACTGTCTTTGATTTTTTTCTAAAGATAGAATGAATGTCACAGTGAGGATGATTCTTTATTAGTATTGTTATTTGTGTTGTTGACATAGTGTTTTGTAATATTATAATTTTTTCTCCTTTTGTTTATTTGTCCTGCTGTGTCTTACTATTTGGATTATGTTGCACTGCTTTCAGAGTGCTTAACTGATCAAATTGTTGCCTGTACATTTTTAAACTCAGGGTCTTGAGGATAAAGCCTGGCGAACAAAGCAAAGCAGTGTACAACTACTTGGTGCTATGGCATACTATGCTCCTCAACAATTGTCTCAATGCCTTCCTACTATCGTGCCCAAACTGACAGAGGTTTATAGTTGCATACACAAGGCCGCCTTTAAATAAACAAAAATTCTTGACCTTGGAATTTTGTTTCCAAATTTAGGTTTTAACTGATACGCATCCCAAAGTCCAGTCAGCAGGACAAATGGCACTCCGGCAGGTTATATATATATATATATATATATATATTTTGTGATTTATTGTTCGCAATGTGCTCTTCATACGTAGTAGTTCATGACTAACTGTCCATAATGTCATCCCAGGTCGGGAGTGTGATAAAGAATCCAGAAATATCTTCTTTTGTCCCTACGTTTCTCATGGGCCTAACAGACCCCAATGAGTATACAAAATATTCTTTTGATATTCTCGTCCAGGTAAAAGGTTTATGGATGAACATTTGTTTAGTTTATCAGTTCTATTTTAATCTATTTCATGTCACTAAATGCCTTTTGGTTTCTTGCAGACAACTTTCATTAATTCAATTGATGCCCCATCACTTGCACTATTGGTACCTATAGTTCATAGGGGTCTTAGGGAGAGGAGTGCTGAAACTAAAAAGAAAGCTGCACAAATAGTTGGAAACATGTGTTCATTGGTTACAGAACCGAAGGATATGATTCCTTACATTGGGTTGCTTCTTCCTGAAGTTAAAAAGGTACCATTATCACTGGAGTTGTGTACATATTTTGTATACCATTTGTCCTCTATGATTAAGTTTTGATTTTGAATAAGAACAGGTTCTTGGGGATCCAATTCTGGAAGTTCGGTCTGTGGCAGCAAAGGCCATTAGATCTCTTATAAGATGAACGGGCGAGGAAAACTTCCCTGATCTTGTTCCTTGGCTGTTTGACTCTCTTAAAACTGATAATAGTAATGTTGAGCATTCTGGAGCTGCTCAAGGCTTGAGTGAGGTATTATTGGTTACTCTAACTTTATAGTTGACTACTGAACCACTTTTTCACTTAATTAAGTAGCTCATTATATACATAAGGTTTCTTCAAGTCTTCTGCAATTAATATGACAATAGCACAGCTGTTACATCTATTGTGTTTAGACGAAGGCAATTAATCTGAAAATGAATACTTGTTATGATTATGATGTGATACTTCCTGAAGAAAACACTAGTTTTCAGAATTTGCAGACTTCTTTTAATCGGTTATACTTAAGTTCGGGGCTTTTGTTTATCTATCTCTAGGTTCTATCTGCACTTGGCACAGGATACTTTGAACATGTGCTGCCTGATATTATCCAAAACTGTTCTCATCAAAAGGCATCTGTGCATGATGGATATTTAACACTTTTCAAGGTGAACTAATTCGCGTCAGCTAATATTCTCATAAAAAAAAATGTGTCCAATAAAGTTTTTCCCCCCCCAAACCACTTTGGATTTTGCTTATGACCCTTCTCTGATTATGTCCTTTCTATGCTAATTTATTTGCAGTATCTGCCAAGATCTTTAGGTGTTCAATTCCAGAATTATTTGCAGCAGGTGTTGCCTGCAATTTTAGATGGTAGGTTCAGTAATTTTGAAGGATATTTGTAGTTTTGGTTGCTTAGATTGTTCAATTCCTTTTTTAAATATAAATGTTCTGTGGATTTTTTTTTCCAGTACTGGTAGTAGTAGCACAACCCAGCTTATAATAAAGTGGCTGGTTTGCTTGTACAGGTCTTGCGGATGAGAATGAATCTGTTCGTGATGCAGCATTGGGTGCTGGCCATGTCCTGGTGGAGCACTATGCAACAACATATGCATTCATAGTCTTGCCATGTTTCTTTGTATTTTCTTGGCGCTGGATTGAAATTTACTTTTGTTCCTACATGTTTGGAACTGAAATTTCTTGAAGTTCCTGCCATAAAATCACTTTAGAATTTCTGACTAGGGCCAAAACATGTTGCTATTTCTTGGGCATTTTAAATTTTATTTCCAATAAACTTGAAATTATTCTGATTTCATGAAAGTTACATGCAATCTGTGATAGCTGTCTATGTCTTAAGAATATTTTGCATATTCGTGTGATCTGTAATCTTTGTTGGATGTGTGCTATTTTAATTATTATGTTCCTTTTCATCCTTAGGTCTTTGCCTCTTCTCCTTCCTGCTGTTGAAGATGGTATTTTCAATGATAATTGGCGCATCTGGCAAAGCTCAGTGGAATTGTTAGGAGGTCTCTTGTTTAAGGTTCATACTACCTTACCTCTTTCCAGTTCTCCATTTTGCAAGTTCCTTTTGTTAGCCTTCTGAGATTGCCTTTTTTCCATGTCCAGGTAGCTGGGACTTCTGGAAAAGCTTTACTTGAGGGGGGTAGTGATGATGAAGGTTCTAGTACTGAAGCACATGGACATGCTATTATTGAGGTTTTAGGAAGAGATAAGCGTAATGAAATTCTTGTTGCATTATACATGGTCCAGACTGATGTCAGTTTATTTGTGCGTCAAGTAGTGGCACATTTTCATCTCTCTTTCTCTCTTTTATGTCATTTGCTTTTTATGTGTTTTATGCATATATGTAAACTGAATGTTCCTGTCCCTCTGTTCAGGCTGCCTTACATGTATGGAAAACGATAGTGGCCAATACTCCTAAGACTCTTAAGGAAATAATGCCAGTTTTAATGAATACTTTAATATCTTCTCTGGCATCGTCGTCTTCTGAAAGGCGGCAGGTCTGTGCTTCTTTTATTTTCAGATTGTAGTTTCTTGATTCCTTTTTTTTTCCAGTATTTATTTGGTAAAAAAATCATTTTTATTTTTATTTTTAATGTAGGTTGTTGCACGAGCATTGGGTGAACTTGTTCGAAAGCTCGGTGAAAGAGTGCTTCCTTTGATCATCCCAATCCTATCCCAGGGGCTAAAGAATCCTAATGCTGGCAGAAGACAAGTAAAATTTTTATCTGTAGTTGCAGTAGTTTGCCCACTTTCTCTCTTGAAACTCCCCTCCCCATCAATACTTTATAATAAATTAAACCCAACAGGCAGATACAAGGCTTCTTGTGCTTCTAACTTGCAGAGGGATCTTGATCATCAAGTTTCAATCCACTAACCATATGCATGTAAACCATGCATGCACTGAAATCATCATTTGGTCTACCCCGTCTCCTCATCTCTCAATATGATATGCAGACATTAATCAAGGAATATATTTTTTTTTTTTTTCTTTTGTCAAAGTTGATAGAAAACATTATTCAAGGATTTTGGTCACAAGAAAAATAGAAGAATTGATCAATCATAAGGAAATTACAAAGGTTACTTTTTGGTTATTTGTCATGTAATTCTCATATGGCTTGGAATTACAGGGTGTACGCATTGGTTTGAGTGAAGTGATGGCAAGTGCTGTGAAGAGTCAATTATTGAGTTTTATGGATGAACTCATACCTACAATCCGGATTGCCCTTTGTGATAGGTAAGTTCAGTATTTCTACTAGTAATTTTCTAAATCTATTGAAAGTATGATAAATTTTGATGTTGACATATGTTACAGCATGCCTGAGGTGTGTGAGTCTGCAGGCATAGCATTCAACACTCTGTACAAGGTACATCATTTGATTCATTTCTATCTTCTGGGTTTTGTTTTAAGTTCTTGTTTAGATATTAATTTAGGCTCTTAAATTGTCTTTTTATTCAGAGTGCTGGAATGCAAGCAATTGATGAAATTGTTCCAACACTGCTGTATGCTCTAGAGGATGATGAAACCTCTACTACGGCGCTTGATGGTCTCAAACAAATCTTGAGGTAAAACGCCTTGTGCAGCTTATGTATTGAGAGTGAAGTCTTTTTGTGTATATTTTTCCAGTGTAAAATGTGGTTAATTTCTGTTCTTGTGAATTTCAGTGTCAGGACTACAGCTGTACTGCCTCATATTTTGCCCAAGCTGGTCCATCTTCCCCTTTCATATGTGTAGCTTCCTTGAGTTGCTATAATTTTTGCATGCACACAAACACACATTATGATTGCTCTTTTTCTAAGACTTTGAATATGTATCCAGTGCCTTCAATGCACATGCACTTTCAATGCACATGCACTGGGAGCCTTAGCTGAGGTTGCAGGACCTGGTCTTAACTTTCACCTTGGTACTATTCTTCCTGCTTTACTTTAAATTTCAACTCTTGTTTGCCTAACTCTAAATATCAGTCTTCTTTTGACATTAATGTATATCACCTTCATTTAAAATACATCTTCAAAATGTTGTTTATTCTACTAGATTATCTAATGACTGGAGTTTGTAGGATGTTCAAACTTTGGCTAAGGAGGCTGCAGAAACAGTGGCCTTGGTCATAGATGAGGAAGGCTTTGAGTATCTGATAGCTGAACTTCTAAAAGGTGTTGGGGATACTTTGGTATGTAGCCCAATTATCCTTGCCCTTCCATGCTCTCTCTCTCTCTACACCCACACACACAAACATGTATGTATTTATCACTAATTTTGGTTCTGTATATTTATGGTGTCAGGCTTCGATCAGAAGAAGTTCATCATACCTAATAGGATTTTTCTTCAAATACAACAAGTTATATTTGGTAGATGAAGCACCAAATATGATATCTACTCTGATCATTTTGCTGAGTGATTTAGATTTATCAACTGTTGAGGTATCTATCAAATGCATAATTCAGTCTTCTTTACTCTTCCATAAATTGTATTTAATGTTCTTTTTAATAGGTTGCTTGGGAAGCTTCAAGGGTTATTGGTTGTGTTCCTAAGGAGGTGCTTCCTTCATATATAAAATCAGTACGTGATGTTGTGTCCACATCCAGAGATAAAGAGCGAAGGAAAAAGAAGTTTAGTGATCACTATTATGTAGTGTAGACAATTGGGTATGCATTATGATACTGTTAACAGAATGCACAAAAACCTTTTTTGTCTTATTTGTGGAAGGATGACTCATCTGGGTATTTATGTCCATTTCAATATTTTTGCAGGGAGGACCAACTGTCATTCCAGGTTTCTGTCTCCCAAAAGCTCTTCAGCCATTGCTTCCGATATTTCTTCAAGTAAGGATGCTTATATTCTTACTGTCATAACATTGTCCTTCTCATGCTTTTCTTTTTTTATTCTTAGTTGTCAGAATATTGTTATTTTCCTTCTTTTTTTTTCTTTTTTCTTTTCTTTTTGTTTGACATCATCCTTGTATGCAGCATGTATTTTAGATTTGGTTTGTTAAATTCTACAATTCACTTTTATTTTTGAGAAATCTTCAAGAAAGATTAGAAAACATGATTTGAGATTTCCACTTTTCTTTTTTCCCATGCACTCTGTTTATGTGTAGTTAAATTGGTCATGGTAAAAATTTCTTGTTGTGAGCTTGGGAAGGACATTTTTTTCCTCAACCAGCCAAGTAGATGCTATGTGTCTGCAATGCTTGCTGATTTATTAGCAATTAATGATATGGTTTCGGAAATGTATTGTTACTGCCTCAATTCTTCCATTGGGTGGGTTATTACTAGTGTCAGTTTTTCTATTTTCATGAAGTTGTTTTTATCCTGTTATATATATACATGTGTGTGTCTCTTATGATCCTGTCAGTTATATACATTTGGTTGTCTAGTTGACTACCGGGTTAGAAAAAGTATTGATCATAGTTATTTGTGCCTCTTGTCTCATTTCTGATGATTCTCTGATATCTTATGACATTTTAGGGCCTGACAAGTGGCTTTGCTGAATTAAGAGAGCAGGCAGCACTAGGTCTTGGGGAACTTATTGAAGTGACTAGTGAAAAAGCATTGAAGGATTTTGTCATTCCAATCACTGGGTATGGACCATATACATTTTACGAAATCTAGTTTATACTAAATGTTAATATATCTGAAAAATGTTAGTATAAGTTTTGACTTCTAGAATTAATGTACCATAAAGTACTGTGATGGTTAACAATGTGTCATCCGTCTTTGGGAAATCTTGCTTTTGTGAATTATACTTTTGTGGCTTCTATAAATCAACTGATTATGTTAGGGTTGAGTGATATGTAACATCAACACATCTTGTCATTGGTTTCTCCTAACTTTTTTGAACAACTCCGGATTTGGATCATTTTTTTTGTTTCTTTTTCATGAATGGGAAATTCCTCATTTTTTTTCTCAGTAGGGATAATTTTACTGTAAAATCACATTTTTGCTAGTTTCACGCAATCAATTTATTCTTTTAGAAACACAAGAATGTGCCCCTAAAATAATGGTCTGTACAAAGAAATGGGTATTGAATATATGGCATGTCTTCAATCTTTTTGAGCTCACCTTGTAAATATTTCAGATTATGTGTATCATTTATCTGTAGGTGCTGTTAGTTTAATGGTCTTCATTAAACTGTATGCTTGTGGTAAGAGCTCATAATGACCACATAAATTTTGAATTTCCTTTTTGCTCCCTTTTTTAACGTTCCTAATTGCTTGGGGTGCTTATTGCTTTTTGATGCCTCGATTTAATAGTTTTTAATAGTTCTCTTGTTAATAAAAAGATTATTTTCCCACTAGCTGAAGTTTCCTAGGTGTGTACCTACTATAATGATGTATTTGTTTCATAATTACAGGCCTCTTATCCGGATCATAGGCGACCGGTTTCCTTGGCAGGTGAAGAGTGCCATCTTGTCTACATTAAGCATCTTGTCTATACGGAAGGGTGGGATGTCCCTGAGGCCTTTTCTTCCTCAGCTTCAAACAACATTTATCAAGTGCTTACAAGATAGTACAAGGTTTGATTGTACATTAAAAGCTCATTTGTCAAACTATTGTTGAATTGTTTCATAACTTATTTGTGGGTCTATTGGAAATTTTTTTCCTTTCACATATATATATCCTTTACGCATGTCTTCTTACTTTGGCTTATTTATGGTTTGTGAGTTCCTATTTCCTGCCCATGAGATCTTGAGTGAAATGCAGGAATGTTCGTACAAGTGGTGCTTTTGCTCTTGGAAAGCTTAGTGCACTCAGTATAAGAGTTGATCCTCTAATCAGTGACCTCCTGTCCAGCTTGCAGGTTTGGTAGTCATTATGCATTTTTTTCACCTTCACTAATCTTTGTTATGATCATGACATCATTTTTATTGTGTTGCTCAGGCATCAGATGCTGGTGTTCGGGAGGCAATTCTCACAGCTTTAAAAGGTGTCCTTAAGCATGCTGGGAAAAGTGTGAGCGATCCTGTCAGAGTTCGTGTTTTCAGTCAATTCAAGGATTTAATTCATTATGATGATGACCAAGTCCGAATATCTGCTGCCAGCATATTGGGTATCACTTCACAGGTGGGTTTAGGTATTCTGACTTTTGAGTATCTTTGTTTTGCAAATATATGTTTTCATTTTAACTGATAGAAGTGTTGAATCTCTTGACATATTTGAAACTCTAGCTTAGACCTGATGTTTGTTTTATTTGAATAGTGAATTACCATTAACACGACCCAAGCCTGACACTACTAGGCTTGCTGTCGGGGACAGTGCCTAGGGCTCTGAAAATAAGCCACAACAATCTAGTGTTGTAGCTGTTCAGGTTTGGGCCTGTCAGTGTGCTGCAGTCAAGGAGTAGAAACGATGGAAACAAGAATACTCAAAGGCAGTTGGTTTTCAATTACAAAATGCTGTAAAATTGCATGATAAACATGGTAGAGTTAGTAGTTTTAAAATTGTTAAAATTGTTAGCTCTAAAGTGACCATATCACTCCTGCCATAGTTTTCATATCAACAAGAAGTTACTAGAATTAGGATATAGTAGTGGTGCTACATGCTGGCTGATCTCTGGACTCAAGATTGTTTTTTCAAATAAACCTTTGGTAAGAAGCTGAAGCTCTATCTGGGTAGAACAACATGTTGTTCGCACCTTTCTTTGCTCTTGATGGACCTTCCTTATTGATTGCTACCAACCTCTTCCATTAAAATTTGCCATTTCTTCTATGTTTTCTCATAGTTTCAAATGACATTGTAGTACATGGAAGAGCATCAGCTGGATGATCTGCTTGAACTACTCTCAAATTTGGCATCTTCTCCTAGCTGGGTGTCTAGGCACGGCTTAGTACTCACCATCTCATCCTTGCTTAGGCACAATCCGTCCTCTGTTGTTACATCCCAAATGTTTCAATCTATCATACACTGCCTTAAAGATGCCCTGAAAGATGAGAAGGTATTGCAGTTCTAACAGTTGTAATTTTATGCGTTTGTATTGTACTAGTTACTGAATGTGCTCTTCTGCAAAAGTTTCCTCTTCATGAAACTTCAATGAAGGCATTGGGAAGGCTTATACTTCATCAGATTCAGAGTGATCCTTCTGAAGCCACTGCATATGTTGATATCATTTCGACAATCATGTCTGCTTTGCACGATGACTCCAGTGAAGTCAGAAGGAGAGGTTTATCTGCTTTAAAAGTTGTTGCAAAAGTATGCCCTCATGTGTTTCTACTCTAATAAGGAATCCATGAACATTTAATTCCAGGAACTTTAATGAGACGTTTATTTTTCAGGCAAGTCCTCCATCAATTACGGTCCATGTTTCCATTATTGGCCCTGCACTTGCTGAATGTTTGAAGGACAGTAGTACTCCGGTGAGGCTAGCCGCAGAAAGATGTGATGTGCATGCATTCCAGATGACAAAAGGTATTTCCTTCATATATTGATTTAATATCAGTTTTCTGTTGATTATGTGTCTTTTAATTGTCTAGTGAGATTAAAATTGATCCTTCCATCTTTCATCTTTCAATGACTGGTTTTTGGTCTTTTAATTCTTTTGCATTATTTAATGTGAATCAGGAAAACTAAGAGGTTTCCTTAATGCTTTGGAATTATTTTTTCAGGTACAGACCATGTTCAAGCTGCTCAAAAAATTATTACAAGCTTGGATGCTAGGCGACTTTCAAAGTTCCCTGAATATAGGTAATATGGTTGAACATTCAGTTTTGTTCTGGGATTTAGCGCCTTTTGAACTTCATGTTTGTGCTGGCTATAATTTAGAAGGATGAAAAAAACTTCAATTTCTTCTGCTTTGTCATACCTGGCTATAAACCATCATATTTTGTCCACTAGTATATTTATGAATACCAATCACACACTTCCGCTCTTTACTTGTAAATATTGCTTGCATGTATGTATGACACATAATAATGCTTTTCATGTTTGTATCCATGAAATGACATTCTTATATGATGTATTTGATTGAATATAGCTCTATAAGGAAAAAATAACAGATTTTGTTCTGAAGCACATAAAGAGAATAAATACTGATGAAGAAATTATAATGACACAAAGTATGGGACTTGGAATAAAATGATTGGATAGCAGCCAAACCCAAATGCTCAATGGGGAGTATCTGCCATTGGACTTTGATGGACATTATCCTTTAAATCTCAACTTTGCAAATAATACCTGCATATATGTTTAAAAATTATGGATACAAATTCAATTGGGAAGGACTTGGTGATGTTTATAGCATATGTTAGTACAACTAATGCACTGATACCTCACATCATAATTCACAATTTAGATTCTCTGGCATTCTATGTGAACCATGCTATGATACATGTTCTTGGAACATTTTTTGTTTCTGTTGTAGGGATGCAATAATACTTGCATTTGATGATTTATATATCCAATGTGTTGTGTATGTTGGTTATTTATACATCTAGTTATTTTCTGAATGTATATTTCTAGAGGTTGTGGAGTTGCAGCGATGAGAGCGAAGACATTGAAGAATCAACAAGTGGCTAATAGCTGATTGCATATCCCTATTATTTTTGTGTTCTTGAAGAGAGGTACACAAAAACCTTGAGCGAAGACAATGAGGAAGTTTTGTAAAATGCTATGTGTGGCGACTCTTGGTCATAGGAGTACATAGTCATATTTAATCATAGGAAGATGATAAATGGCTTAAGTTTTGGACGTGGATTATATGTACATATAGCGGTGGATTTTAGCTCTTGTTTTTGTAAACCCTTGCAATTGCTTAGGAATAGAGAAAGCTACTCGACACAATTCCTTTTTTGTTGTAATTTATGTCCTAACTGTCCTCAAATTTTGTAATTACTGCAAGCAGTAAGGGCATATTATTAAGGATTGTACTATTCATGTTGTTGTTGTTGGTGACTTACAACCAGCTATGCCTATATAGGTGGTCATAATATTTTCTTTCATGATTTAATTTTCAGAGATAGTTTTTAGAAACCAAGGAGGCTGTTGAGCGGCAGCAGAAATCATTGAAGAAACGACAATCTGGTAAAACATATTTCTTGTAATATTTGGCAGTAACTTCTTTCTACTCTCTGTGCATGTTTTTGGCATGTTTCAAACTATGGCTAAGGCATTTCTATACCAAGAAAGGATCTTTGGTGATCTTCAATCACAAGGCATTAGTGTTGTCTATACGCTAAATTATTGGTGTATGTCTCTGGCTATGAGAAACCATCTGAAGCTTTTGTGGCTTTCCAAGTTACTGCCATATTTATGATCTGCTTTCTGACAGGCCTTTTGCTTGCTGTCATACATGCCTATATGCTGATGGGTGTATGGTAATATCTTGCCCCAAACGTTTATTTATATTCGTTGCTAATTTAGTTGGGTGACTTTTAAACCTTCCTGGGAAAGGAGGATTTAGTGAGGTTTACAAAGTCAGAAGTTCGGCAAGTAGTTTCATTTGTTAATAGAAATATTAACCTTTGCATGTTTGATGAAAATTCATATTTACCATGACAAGAGTATAGATCATTATGTTGCCAATATTGGTAATTGTAAAGGCACATCCTTTTACAGTGATTTGAAATGAGAAATTTCCGGCATGCTTATGATTTGGTGGAGCATAGGTATGTTGCATGTAAGCTACATGGTCTGAATGTGTAATGGAGAGATAAGAAGCAAAGTTACATATAGCACGCGCTACGTACAATATTCATAAGACCTTGGTGCATAATCACATTGTTCGGCTTTGGGACATTTTTGAAAATGACCAGAATACATTATGCACTATTTTAAAGTACTGTAGTGGTATGACATTAAACTCCTTGACAACTATTAGTGACATCCAAACATTTGGATTATGGAAACCTCTAACGCTTGAGTTGTTTTTCTTTTCATGTACCCATTTTCTACTCAGGTAAAGATCTTGATGCATAGGTACTCCTGTATTACCTGAAAGAGTAGCTAGGATCATTATTGTCCAGATATTTCAAGGCCTTGTATAGTTGAATAAGAGAGCACAAAAGATTATTCATTATGATCTGAAGCCTGGGAATGTTCTTTTTGATGAATTCGGTATCGCAAAAGTTACTGATTTTGATCTTAGCAAGATAGTGGAGGAAGATGTTGGATCCCAGGGAATGAAACTTACATCTCAGGGAGCTGGAACTTATTGACAAGTAACTCTGAAATTTGTCATCTATGATTTTGGATATTGTAAATGTTTGATCTTTTGCTTCAAGAAATAAATGCACTTGCAGTAATTTCCTAGACAATTATTTCCTAATCACTTGATAAATCTTCTCCAGTTTAGCTATATGGGCAAAATTCTGATTCCGTTTTCTTCTTTTGTAATTTTAGGTATTTGCAACCAGCATGCTTTAAGCTCAGCAAGACCTCTTTAATATCATTAAAGGTATATTTTCTCTCCATCAAGGACATTTAGTCATAGCCATAGCCAAGAGAATAAAATGCATTTAGTGAAATGAGAATGTCCCTATTTTTTGGGTTTCATGGTCCTCTAACTCGTTGCTCACCTGTTGTTCAGTGATTGAGTCTATTTAGACCTCCATGAGAATTCCAAAGAGTTGTTTATCTCTATTTATAATTGATTGCTTAAGCTTCATCTATTTAACCTTCTTTAAAATGCCTTTTCTTGGGATGCAGGTTGGTGTTTGGTCAGCTGGAGTTCTGTTTTACCAAATGATCTTTGGCAGATGCCTTTTTGGGCATGACCAAACTCAAGAACGAATACTACGTGAAAACAATTATAAAAGCTTGCAGGGTTGAATTCCCTACAAAGCCTACTATGTCAAATGAGGCGAAGGTGAGTTTGATTTGAGTTTGGCAGTTTTCACAGCATATTTTCTTTGGTCTTATTCTCACAATAATAGTGGATGATGATTTTTGTTTGTGCATCTGATGGATTACATGATTTGATTTGTCAATGTTTGATCTATATAACCAAGCAGAGAGACCAGATGTTTTGACCATTGCTTAAGATCCATATCTTACATACTGGAGAAATGTAACTGGATCAGAAACTACTTCCCATAAAATGTATAATTCCTGCATCTTTTGTAAGAAATTGTCCATCATGTAATCTAGCGTACCGAGATTCATGCCGAGAAAGCATGGTAGCTCCATAAATCTGTTATTTATTAAAAGTATGGTAATTTAATATATGTGTTTGTGTGTAATCCTTTTGAAATCATGAAATTCTGGAAATGTTAACACTGTGTGCACCTTATGGGAGTTAAAAGTGGGGGAGCGAGGATCAAGACGGGGATGAGGGATGCATTTCTTTGTTGTTGTTCCTTGTTTTTAGGAACTGATTGGATCTTGGTTAATTTATTAATTTTCTTGTACTTTCTTTGTTTCATCAATTTATTTGACTTT
Organism: Populus tomentosa; assembly: GCA_018804465.1. Classification (NCBI taxonomy): domain Eukaryota; kingdom Viridiplantae; phylum Streptophyta; class Magnoliopsida; order Malpighiales; family Salicaceae; genus Populus; species Populus tomentosa. The sequence goes on along the minus strand of CM032005.1, from coordinate 8,497,828 downwards.
TGCTTGATCCATTTAAAATGAGCTACCCTGTGCTTTCTCTTACAAGTGTCTTCTACAGTTGGAGATAACGGACCTGACAAGAATATTTTTTTTTTCATTGTGAGTGATCGTGTCCTTGATTTGTTTTTGTTGGTGTCCTTTTCAATAAACTTTTATTGGAGTTAATTGATATCAAAATTTTGTTATGGGCTTACAATACGTTTCTTTAGTAGCCATTCGTCTTGTATTAAGTGATCTCTTCCATAACCTATGTAATTATGACAGGCATCAACTACTCATGTATGTTTCATCATACACTCTCATTTCCAATCTATGAGATTAAGGTATTTTCTCAATGACACCCTTTTAAATTTGTATTCTAATAATTGTTGTTATTTAATAGGGATGTGCATGACATCAAGTTTTATCTGCTTTCATTGAGATTGTGTCGATAATTGTGACAATTGCATCTCGGTAATACTTCATAACCTACTTCCTTTTCTTTTCCGAGGTATGAAGTGTAAATAATGGTCTAGATCTTATTATGAAAGGAGAAGGATCCTGATTTTTATGTTAATTTTTTTCTTCTTCTAACATGTAATCTTATTTTTATCGTTACAAATCTTCTCCCACAATGCTCCATAATTTCTTTTGAATTAGTTGTTTTGTCGTGAGGCATCATTTTCTTTAAGTAGTTTAAAAAGTCAAACTGGTCAAAGAAAATTAACACAGAGAAGCTCTGTACAATTTTTTTTCTCTATTTTCTTCATCCCTTCCGACCCTCAAAAGATGAAAGGAAACTTGATCACTCTTTTCTTATTCGAAAGTGCTTAGTCTACATGTTGTTCTTTGTGAATATTTTGATCACATAGATCAACCAATTTTGTTAATTTTTTATTAGGATGTTTTATAATATATATTTCATTACTGTTTTGGATGTCCATTAAGAAAAGATTTGTTTTTGTGCTTCCATGTTGGTTTGTTGTCGTTTATAAAACCTAATGTTCAGGAATATTTTTATTTTCTTTGTTGTGCTGGTGTGGATCTGTAGTCGTCGTGGTTGGGTTTATCAGTTATATTCTGTCATCTTTCTATTGCTCACCACATCTCTTACAATCTACGATGCACTTCTCTGTGTTAATCTCTTACAGATTTGGTGCCTCATTTGGCATGATCATATACCGAACTTGCCTCATCCTTCTGATGTTTGATTGGATTATCTTAGAAATAATTGCTTGTTTTTCCATTTATTAGGCGATTGTTGTTTTTCCTTAAAAGTCATTTTTTAAGGATCTTTTCTGGAAGTGCTTAATTGGTTGAATGTGCTTTTGGTTTGTAAAGGTGTAATACTTTACAATCTTTCATTCCTGTATATTTATGGCTACAACAACTCTGTTAAATGGTAATTGATTCTTCTGTATCCTAATGGTCACGATCATGGTGGAAAAGACCTTGAAGAACTTATGTTTTATGCGGCAAAAGATCACATCCAGGTTAGTCATCTTAAAGCTACACCTTATTTGATGATGGTGTTGGAAGGATTAGCTTTTAAGTTCTGATGATGGTCTTATAACACGGTGTATCCATGATTTCAGCAATGTTGTTACAAGCATGGAAAATTTCCCCGTGAACTTACATTTAAAACAAGCTATTTTTTCCTAGGATTAAAAATGCTATGGGATCTATGGTTGCTCTCTAGATAAAAGGTTAAGCCCAAAGATTCAATTAAGTGCTCTTTCTGCTTGGCATTAAAAATATGCTATTGATAAATAGTTCTTATGATATATTGCTAGATTAGAAATAGAAACAAACATAAATTAGAGAGAACGTATATGGAATTTTCTACCAATTTTCTACTCTCATATTAGTTGATAACTATGAGAAATAAAAATGTTTTTAAATTTTTAGTCACTGAACATCCCATTTCATTCAAGCAATAGATTTGCTGGGCAGATGAGGTCCAAGAAGCCGCGTTGATCTTGTGTAGATTTATTAGAAGTAAATCTAAATTTATACCCTTGTACTTGCTGATAAATACGGGAAGGAAACATGGCTTTACATTGCTGATCACTGAATCTCCCATTTCATTCAAGCATTAGATTCATTCGGTTAAAGAGGTCCTGAATGCTGCTTTGGGCTTGTGTAGATTTATCTTTCTGTCACTCTTAGTATTAATCATGTTGCTAACTCACCTTTTGATAAGTTTCGAGTCATTCAATGATCCTAAGTTATGATTCTGTCATGATATGATCTCTAACTAATTGATTTCATGTTGTCTAGACTGTGGATGACTGCAAATTTAAGGGGTTATGTACGGACCAATAGTGATGGGAAAATGTCAACTTCTTGTTGTTGTTGTTCTTGGGGGTTGAGGGATAGTTGAGTTGGGTTTTCTTTTGAGGTTGTTTTCAGCGTGTATAATTTTATTTTCTGTGGTAACTAAGGAATGAAATAAATCAAATAATTACAATTGTTCTGTACTTGGATGAGAGGCTGAAGGAAAGGGATGAAGAGAAAGAAGAGGTGAGAAAATATCAGCAGCTTAACAAGCAGCGAAAATGTCTAGAATATACTATTTATGATACGGAACTCCATGATGCTCGACAAAAATTATTGGAGGTCAATACCTTTTAGATGCTTGGACATGCATAAAGGTTTATTCATGTAGTGCTTTTATGACTCATAGAATGTTGCCCAAAATTACTAGTTGAAGTATACAAGGAAAGGCATGCTAGTAGCTGACTAAGAGGAAAATAAATATAATCAAAATGGTCAGTCATTATAGATATATGAAGTCTCTTGTTTCTTTCACTGGTTGTTGTACCTTTCCTTTATTTGTGTGCTTATTACAAAACATTATGTACATTAGGAGGACGCCTATATTTGCATCACATTGAAGTGCTAACACCTTTATCCTAAAGTAGAACAACTAAATCAAACCAAGTTGCCACACTTTTGAGTAGCTTTGCAAGAATACCTGTTATTTGTACCATTTCAGCACCATTTACCTTTACTAATCCCATTTCAACTCTTTTGCTTCCATTCCTCATAGCTCTTTTTGTTACATCACTTTTAGTCACACTACTGTAATCGGATATCAACCGTGATTATCGATCTGAATGTTTTGTGCTCTAGCCTTTTCAACTGTTAAGACATCTTAATTAGAAGCTTCTCCATATGATTGCACATTTTGACTTAAACACTGTTGATTTTTCTTTTCCCATTTTTACTAGGTTCTTTTTCTGCTCGGCTTCTTGGATTAGTTCAAGTAACCCTCACTTGACTTCTTGCATCATTCCTATAACAACCATCTCGCAGGTAATTTACCTAGTCTATTTTATTATGTTAAATATTTTCTCTTTTAGAGTTGTGTTCCCAATCTGCTAGACAATATGGTATCACTAGCAATCTCTTGACCTTCTGCCATGGTCACATTATTGTTTGAATGATGTACTTCATATTAGTATGTCCTTAGAGCAATTTGTTTTATGTGGTGGTTAGGGATAATAACATATCAACTCAGATAATTAGCCACCTTAATGCTTTGAAATGAAGACAAGCCACTTTTATCCCACTTAACAGGTAAGAATAAAGTATCCGTGTGTAATATCCACATGGTTCATATTGGTACCTTTATTAAAAATGTTGAAGTTTTCTCCAAATTTTACCCTAGTATTTGCATAGGATAGTCCTCCACCATGCTTGTTCTAATTGAAATAGTATTAATGCAATAGAAACATTGATTCAAGTTTTGTTGTTCTGAATTTACATGCAAGTCTCCTCGTTTAACTTATTCATCCACGTGGTTCTGATGTTGTCCCTTTATTAAAGAAGTTAAAGTTTCTTCCAATTTTTTCCCTGGATTAGCGCAAGTTAGTTCTCCACCGTGCTTGTTCTAATTGAAATAGTAATTATCCAGCAAAAACATTGGTTCGAGTTTTGTTGTTAATAATTTGTATGTTGGTCTACACATAAGTGAAAACTAAGTAATTACTTGTGCTCTTTTGTTCGAGAAGGTTATTTCTCTACATGTTTTGTTAATTGATTGCTGATGTTTTCATTAGCTTGGTGTGCAAATTTAGGTTGAAAGTTTTTGGTGTAAGAAGCTCTGTAGTAGTTATTGCTTTTGGAATCTAAGGATGGATAGTTGTGAGAAAACGTTTTAATTTGATAATTGTGGTTGATTGGTACCAATAATAAAAGTAAGATATGACTCGTGCAATGGCCTGCATGCTTATGTAACTGCATATTCTTCTTATTCTCCTAAGTTTTTACCTAAACTGTGATATGTCCAGATTTGGATGTGTCCACAAACTGATGGTTTGGACTGCATTACTGTGGATAGTTATGATAAAAATCTTATATTTTATGATGATCCTAGTACATGTTTATGATGCCTTGACAAGTTTACTAATGATCAGGTAATTAAGGAAGAAAGTTGTTATGACAAGGGGCTTTTATGGTTATCGATGCTCAAAGTTGAAGTTTATGAACATAATTATGTAGAACAGATCACATTAAGGTAAGAAATCTCATGAATGTGCAGTTTCCATCACATAGACTAAAATGAGAAAACAGAGCTAAAGACTAATTTAACAACTACTTTGAAATGAAAAAAAACAAAAGTTGGAAGCCATAATATCCTTTGTGAAGTTTGAGATGTTACACGGTCCATAATTAAAGGGGCACGAACTAAATGATTTTAACTCATTGGCTGAAGTCATAACACAATAACTCTAAAGTGTGTTTTAAGTTGTTTCTAGAAACTTGATTTTAATATTTCACTATAAAAAGATTTTTTTGACTAACCATTCTTCTAGGTGTTTTTGATAGGATGGATAGACTCCTTGGCTGAAGTCACAACACAAAAACTCTGAACTGTGAATTTGCTTTATTGTTTCTTTATGTTATAAATTACTAGTCTAAGCTTTAGTTTTTTGTTCTTGCCTTTTAATATATATTGTTAAACTATTATATCTCGTAATCAATGTTTTAAATCAATTTATCTTGCTTGATTTTCCAACCATTATTATCTTTGCTGAAATCCTAGAAGATGATGGTTTGATCTTCCTCTATAAGTACTCGTTACTTACTAAGATAGGTCATGTTTACATGGTTCCATTGAAGCATTCAGCTTTTCAAAAGTGACATGCTTTCTTTTATTGGAATATATAGGTATAAGTGGAGTTGAAAGAGTTGCATAAAATGCTTTATTGTTGCAATGAGCAACTTTTGTAGTTCAACCATGTAAACAAGAAGGCACTAGATCAACATGTAAATCTCACTGAGAAACAGGAAGAATTCAAGATAAGGCAAGCTGAACTTGAGGCAAGTGATGAGGTACTATGCTACTGGATTTTAAAGCTTAAATGTTTTCTGTTGTACTTATTGTTTTTAACGTGAGATTATGATTTATGTATCTTTACTTCAAAGACAAACATAAGCCATAAAAAAAACAGTCTGAGCTTGAGCTTGATGTGAAAGACCTGCTATAGTGAATTTCAGGACAAATCCAAGCCAAGGTATCAAACTTTAGCAAAGAGAAAAAAACTAATTATTTTTTGGGGATAAAGAATGCTAAATGCTTTTATTTAACATGTGCTTTGCTTTTAGGATAATGCTATGATTTAACGTGTGCTATGCTAAAATATAAGGTATCTCCTCAACTAAAATTTTTCACATATTACTACCTAAGCTATAATTTCATCTGAAAGTGCCTCACATTAGGTTTTTGTTCTCTACTATCAATAAACTAATCGATATAGCTAAAATGGTAGATAATAATAAAACACAGTCTAGTAGATGGAGAATTTGCAAATAAGTAATTAAAACATCATTATTTAAGAATTATTTGGTTATTTTGTTACTTAAATTAATATGTTAGGGATTTTATACCTACTTTGATTTGACCTAGTGTAGGATTTGGGGAACCTGTATAGGCATGCATATTTTCGAGTCTTAATGTTAGATGCTTGTCCAGTGAAATTTGATTTTTTGCAATTTTACAAGTTTCCTTACTCTTGTGGATATCAACTCTTCTACTTTCGTTGTAGATTCAAGGAAGCTTCTTGTGGATTTCTAGGTTTTTCTTTCCTTCACTCATTATTGGGTGATTTTTCATTTTAGTCTAAGGAACCGAAACCATCATGTTATGACATATAATTGATTTTTCTTTTTCATGTTAACTAGACATTTTGATGATGAGTTTTTTACCTTTTCAAATGCTGTACTGGCTATAAATGTTCAGGATTTATTCAAGGTCTATAGCAGTAACTAGTAGATGCCCGCCATTAAACTAAAAACAAGACCCCTTTGAGAATTTCTAGTTTTATGATGAACTGTCTTCAAGTTTTATGTGTACATGTATGGATTAATGAAATTAGATAAAGATGTTTTGTTACTTGGTATGCGTATGCAATTGAACTTCTTAACTCTGTTGTTACAAGTCCTCATGCCTCTCTTGCCATTTCCTTTATATTATGATGTTTTGATATTAAATAAGTCATTTACTTGTGTGTATCCCAAGAGAAACTTCAGGAAGAAAATTATAGGCTGAATGCAGACTTCAAAAAGCAAAACGCCTATGCTAAGAGCTGCAGGAAATCATCCTTTTCTAGTCTCGTGAAGGATTCAATAGTCATAAAGCACAGAGAAACAAGCTACAGGATGAGCGGAAGTATGTATCGTTTTCTCTTTCTATTTTGGTTAGGCTTATTGAAAGGGCATAGTTTGACTAGACTTTTCTGCTTCTATAGATCATTGTGGAAAAAGGAAAGTGAACTCACTGTTGAATTTGATAAGCGAAGAACACAAGTGTTCTTATTCCTCTACCATTGGGTCCTATTTATAGGAAAAGTCTCTTGTAGATGTCACTAATCAAATAAATCAGCTTAAAGCCCGTGTGACCACGAAATAAGGTAAGGTGGGCATAGAGCTCATTGATCACTAACACCACAGGAAAAACATGAATTATCCCAACTGAACTAAGATATCTCAACCTTGTTGAGAAGTAACTGTAGAGTATCCTTAACAGGTATTTGTTTTGTTTCACATGAGGCTTTTGTGGCCTTCCAATCTACTTCTATATTTATGATATGCTTTCTAATAGGCCTCTTGCTTGCTGTCATGCATGCCTATATGCTGATGGGTGTATGGTAATATATTGCCCCAAAAGTTTCTGTATATTTGTTGTTAACTAAGGGGTGTGACTTTTTGGAAGAAAATAGTTTATTATTGCCACTCGTTGCACTAGAGGTGATAGACTGATGTTTGCCTCAAACCCTAGAAAAATAATATTACTTATCACTGAAAAATGAGTAAATAAAAAGAAAAGAATTATTGCTCATGCTATTACAATGTCAATATGCTATTTGTGATTTATTAAGATACTTTCTAAGTATTAACATTAGTTTCTATTGCTATGAAGGCAAAGGTGATGGTACAGATGCAGAATCTAGAGCACAAGAAGAAGATTTGCTCATCCAGGATGAGATTTCTAAATCTTGTCTAGTGAGCATCAACCGTGTAAGTCATTTTTTATGGTGATGCTGCATTTTGCAAGTATTGCAAAAGTTGCAAGTGCTCCATTATACATGCATCCCTTGTTATTGAATTGTTGATTCTCTGTAGGAGGAAGAGACAATTTTGCATGAGAGAGACGGCTTATACTGAATTGAAAAAGGATATGAGATAAGGATGATTCACATTTTAATGATTTTTAGATTTTAAATCATTGATATGCCTTTTTAAACCTTTTTGGGAAAGGAGGATTTAGTGAGGTTTACAAGGTCTGAACTTCGCCAAGTAGTTTCATTTGATGATAGAAACATTAACCTCAGTTTGTTTGATGAAAATTCATATTTACCATGACAAGAGTATAGATCATTTTGTTGCCAATATTGGCAATTGTAAAAGCACATCCTTTTGCAGTGATTTGAAGTGACAAATTTCCGGTGGGCTTATGATTTGGTGGAGCATAGGTATGTTTGCATGTAAGTTAGATGGTTTGAATGTTCAATGGAGTGAGGATAAGAAGCCAAGTTACATATGGCACGCATTGCGAGAGTATAATATTCACAAGACCTTGGTGCACAATCAAATTGTCCATCTTGTAATCTAGCGCACCAAGATTCATACCGACAAGGTATGGTAGTTCCATAAATCTGTCATTTATTAAAAGTATAGTCATTTAATATTATATCATCACTTTGTCATCATACATGTGTTGTGTGGAATCCTTTTGAAATCATGAAAGTCTGAAAATGTTAACACTGTATAGAGAGTTAAATGTTTAAAGATGTTGGGAGGCTGAATAGAGCACCTCACGGGAGTTGAAAGTGGAGGAGCAAGGATCAAGAAAGGGATGAGAGATGCATTTCTTTGTTGTAGTTCCTTGTTTTAAGGAACTGGTTGGAAATTGATTAATTTATTAATTTTCATTTGTGCTTTCTTTGTTTTGTCAATTTATTTGACTTCAACTTGATCCATTTAATGTGGGCTACCCTGTGCTTTCTCTTAGAAGTGTCTTCTGCAGTTGGAGTTAACGGACCTAACAAGAATTATTTTTTTTCATTGTGAGTGATCATGTCCTTGATTTGTTTTTATTGGTGTCTTTTTTCTATAAACTTCTATTGGAGTTAATTGATATCAAAATTCTGTTATGGGCTTACAATATATTTTTTTAGTAGCCATTCGTTTTGTATTGAGTGATCTCTTCCACAACCTACGCAATGATGATAGGCATCAACAATACCATGTATGTTTCATCATACACTATCTCATTTCCACTATGAGATTGAGGTATTTTCTCAATGTCACCGTTTTAAATTTATATTCTAATGATTGTTGTTATTTAATAGGAAGGTTCAGGGCATCAACTTTTATTTGCTTTTGTTGAGATTGTGTTGATAATTTCGACAATCACTTCTCGGTAATACTTCATAACCTACTTCCTTTTCTTTTTTGAGGTATGGAGTGAATAATGGTCTACATCTTATTACAAAATGAGATGGATCCTAATTTTTATTTTTGTTTTTATCTTCTTCTAACATATAAGCTTATCTTTATCTTTCCTAATCTTATCACACAATGCTCCATAATTTCTTTTAAATTAGTTGTTCTGTCATGAGACATAATTTTATTTGAGTAGTTCAGAAAGTCAAATTGTGGCCACCATCGATTGGGAATAATCTAGGATTCTGCCACTATCCTTCCAAGTATTAAATTGGAAACATTGTAATGCTTTACGAAAGAACTAGGGGGGGAACATAGAAGTGCTCTATATTTGCAGCCATACAATTTTTGTTTCTATTTTCTTCTTCCCTCTCGACCCTCAGAAGATGAGGAAACCTGATTACTCTTTTCTTATTCGAAAGTGCTCAATCTAAGTGTTGTTCTTTGTGAATGTTTTTATCACATAGATTAACCAATTTGGTTAATTTTTTATTAAGTTATTGTCTTCAATTAGTACCTCTTGGAATCATCAACTTTATCGATCTTGGCGGGTCGCTTAAACTTAACTGTTGTCAGGCCTAGTCCTCACTCGCATGGCTTCCTAAATGGGTTGGGTTGGAAGTCTTTATTTCACTTGTTCAATGTCCACATCAACCAACTAGGACCATCTTCACTGTTGATGGCCACCTTAAATAACAAGTTGTTGGATGGCTATTTTGTGATAGTAAATGGATGATACACTTTTGTGGGTTAGCTTGTTATTATTGAAATTTATATATTGTTGTATGTGAGAGTGATGAGGAATTGCATTTTTGTCGTACAATTGCTTCTCCATAGAAAAGAATCTATGTTCTTTATGCACTTTATTTCTCACTACCTTTTGCTTTGTTTCTAGAAGATCAATGATTGCAGCAAGGAATGGTTTGATTCTTTGAACCTTTTGTTATTGCTTAATTTTCCTAAAATCTATGTATATTCTTTTCCTATTAATTTTTAAATTTCCTTTCCATTTCTCATCAATCTTAAAAGATACCACCATTGACATTGATGAAAGACTCTAAGTGTGTTGATGTATTCAAAGAAATTGGTGACACAGACACCATGAAAGCTTAAAAATTATGCAGGAAACAGGCAAGGAAGGGATAGTTGAGTTGGGTTTTCTTTCAAGAATATTTTCAGTGTGTAATTTTATTTTCTCAGTTAGCCAGGGAATGAAATAAAGCAAATAATTCCTGTTGTTCAGTACTTGGATGAGAGGCTGAAGGAAATGGATGAAGAGAAAGAAGAGTTGAGAAAATATCTATACTATGTAGAGCGGCAAGGAAATGTTTGATTCTTTGAACTTTTTGTTATTGCTTAATTTTCCCAAGAATTATGTATATCATTTTCCTACTGATTTTAAAATATCTTTTGTTTCTCGTGACAGTGATAGCATCATTGACATTGATTAAAGACTTTGAATGTCTTGATTTATTGAAAGAAATTATTGGCACTCAAGTGTATGAAGAGAGACGCCATGAAAGAAAATTTGATTCCTTGAACCTTTTATTAGTGCTTAATTTTGCTAAAAATTATGTATATTCTTTTCCTATTGATTTTTAAATTTCATGCATTTTTTGTGACACTTATAGATAGCATCATTGACATTGTTGACAGACTCTGGGTGTCTCGAGTGTAGGATGGCGTGAAAGTTTGAAAATTATTCCGGAAACATGCAAAGAAGGGATAGTTGAGTTGAGTTTTTTTTTGTTGATGGTTTTTCCGTGTGTATAATTTTATTTTCTCTGTTAAACAGGGATCAATAGAAAACAAATAATTCAAGTAGTTCAATACTTGGATGAGAGGTTGAAGGACCGGTATGAAGAGAAAAGGGAGTTGAGAAAATATCAACAGCTGGACAAGTAGCGAAAATCTCTAGAATATACTATTTATGGTAAGGAACTCCAATGAGCTCAACATAAATTATTGGAGGTCAGTAGCTGTTAGATGTTTGGACATGCATAAGGTTTCTTTGATTTTATGAATCTCGCAAAATGTGCACCAAATTGTTAGTTGAAGCATGGAAGGACATGCATGGTGGTGACAAAAAGTAAAATAAACATGATCTTACTCGTCATTATAGATGTAGTGAGTCTCTTATTTCTTCCACTGGCTGTTGTTCCTTGTCCTTTATGTGCGTGTTTATTACAAGATAATTTTGGAGTTTTAAATAATGAACTGAAAGGCGAGCTTAATTTTTACATTAAAAATAAAATATTTGATAGTTATGTTATTCTTTATCAGGTTCTTGTTTCTAGACTAGTTTTGGAAACTATTGGATTTATAATTAGCACTGCAATCCAGGAATTAAACATTAAATTGACAATCTTGAGGGTAGAATGTCGTGAAGTGTGAATGGCTAGTTGCCATACAATGATTGATGCATAAAGATTTAGGTCTAGTATTTCTCATTCTTATTCATTGTTGGAGACTTTTACTTCAGCCCCTCATGACTTGCTCGGAAATAGCAGTGTGTTTTAGCATCGACTAAAGGAAGACTTGTGCTTGTGCCTGTGATTTTTTTTATGCTGTGTTTTTTCTTTTCCTTCAAGATTTCTCAAGACTATTTATCATTGGCATGGCATATGCTTTTCTTCCTTAAAAATAATTTCACAAAATGGAAATTCTTTGCCATAGTTATATCATGTGGTGTTCAAGTAGTGTTAGATTGTCTTGACATTCAATTTCAAGACTATCCAGGATCTAAATTGTATTGTTTTATTTTTTTTCGCTTGAGGTAAGGTAGTGCCCTTATATATTTATTTGTCTCCTTTTAGGTGAAGGAGGCTCGAAGTAAGGTTTCTGAAAAATTAGCTAAGATGCATGATGAGGTGTTGAATGCCCATGAGGAATCCAAGGACTTGGAGAAGGTGCTCAAAGATCTTATAAAAGAAGTTCACGCATTGAAAATAGAGAAAGAGGCAACAGAGAAATGAGAAACAAGAAGCGATAAAAAAGTAGACAGAGCTTGAGCTTGATGTGAAAGACCTGCAAGAGTCCTTAGATTGTATTTTCTTTCCTTATCTTGATGGTTCTGTCTATGCAAAAATAGCACTTTTATATGGTTGAAGGACTTTTTCGTTATGCAGTATCTTTCTTTCATAAACAATTTTTGCAACTTGCAGTATAATGGAGCGTGAAAAGCAGTTGAGCATCTTGTATCAAAAAACAAGGTCGGGCAACCCATTTTCCAGCAAGGCTGCAAAAGAAAAATGATGATTTACAACGTCTTTTTTCTTTAAATTTGGCTTAGGCAAGAGTTCAAATCAGTCTATTTTGATACTTTAACATCAATGCAGATATATGCTGGTGTTGTCAGAATCTTCCTATAGGGGCTACTTTCTTATCTCATGCTTATCATTTAGTTAGGAAAGGACTAAGCCCTCTTCAGATAATTTCATGATCAAAACACAATGTTAAGGGTTTTTCTTTTTTATTTTCTTTTTTGAATTGTTTAGGTAGTTTTAGTAAATTGGACTTAACAGGAGCTATATCTAAAGAAATGATTAACCTCTCTAGCATATTATTTGTTCAATTTCTTCATTTTGTTTCCATTCCTTGGATTGCAGGCAACTTATGTTTCTCTCATTTTCTTTTCTTTATAGGTATGCAAATTTCGAGAGGTTACTCTTTAGTATATTTAGGTGTGAAAAGGATAATGTCAAAACACTTCTTGAATACTATAGGGGTGTAGCTTAGAATAAGCTAAAATGTAAGGTATCTCCTCAACTAAAAGTTTCTACATGTTGCTACCTAATCTATGATTTCAGCTCAAAATTCCCCACATTAAACTAATTCATACAGCTGACATGGCAGATAATAATAAAACATGGTCTAAAGAAAACAATTATTTAAGAATTATTTGGGTATTTTATTTACTGCTTTGGTTTGGCCTAGTGTAAGATTTAGGGGACTTGTATAGGCACCTATTTTTTCAAGTCTTAATGCTAGATGCTTGTCGAGTGAAATTGATTTTTTGCAATTTTGCATGTTTCCTTACTCTTGTGGATATCAATACTTCTACTTTCTTGTAGATTCAAGGAAGCTACCTATGGATTTCTTAATTTTTTCTTTCCTTAATTTGTTGTTGGGTGATTTTTTGCAATTTGACATGTTTCCTTGGTCCTGCGGATATCAACACTTCTACTTTCCTTGTTGATTTAAGGAAGCTTCTTGTAGATTTCTAGGTTTCTTCTTTTCTTCACTCGTTGTTGGTGATTTTTCGTTTTTGTTTTCCTTCAATCCTTTGGTAAGCTTGCGTTGTAGTCTTTTGTTTTGATCTGCGTGATTTTAATCAACATTTCAATTTTATTTATTTTTTAATCTTTTTAGAATGTTGGCATAGTTATTTTTATCAATAGTGTTGCACAGCGTACGCATGTTTGCCCTTCATACCCATGTTTTGTGTTAACACATGCTCCTGCCCGTTATGTTGTCCTAAATTTTTTTCGTGCTGGTAAGGATTATGAGCATTATTTTTATCAATGGTGATGCACATCATTCACATATTCGCCCTTAATGCCCAAGTTTTGTGTTAACACATGCTACCGTTCATAATTTTTTCCCAGATCTTTTTCGTGCTTTCCTAGGCTGCCAATAAGGTTGTTACGTGTTTTGCTGGCAATGATAGTTTGTTTTTAAACTTTTGATGTCTCTTTATACTATGACTGTGCGATGCTCGTATTAACATTTCTTTAATGGGTGCTGGTAAGGATTATGAGCATTATTTTTATCAATGGTGATGCACATCATTCACATATTCGCCCTTAATGCCCAAGTTTTGTGTTAACACATGCTACTGTCCATAATTTTTTCCCAGATCTTTTTCGTGCTTTCCTAGGCTGCCAATAAGACTGTTACGTGTTTTGCTGGCAATGATAGTTTGTTTCTAAACTTTTGATGTCTCTTTATACTATGATTGTGCGATGCTCCTATTAACATTTCTTTAATGGCCGCTGGTAAGGATTATGAGCATTATTTTTATCAATAGTGATGCACATCATTCACATATTCGCCCTTTATACCCAAGTTTTGTGTTAACACATGCTGCCACCCATAATTTTTTTCTAGATCTTTTTTGTGCTTTCCTTGGCTGCCAATAAGGCTGTTACGTGTTTTGCTGGCAATGATAGTTTGTTTTTAAATTTTGATGTCTCTTCATGCTGTAATTGTGTGATACCCTTATTAGCGTTTCTGTAAATGGATGCTGGTAAGGATTATGAGCATTATTCGATCAGGATAAAATTGTTGCTACGGCAACTTGACTACACCTACTGGAGAAATCAGTTGAGAATATGATTGATTTGGTGATTGTCTTTATTTTTAACAAAACTGGTGTAACGCCCTATAATTTCGTACATTCATAAAAGAACTTTGAGCATTAACTTTTAAAAAAAATGGATTTTTTTTTTATCCACCGAACTTATCTGAGACTTGTCGAAATTTCCACTGAAATTTTGGCAGAGTTTCATTTATATCTGGAGGTCTCAAGTTATCGACAATCATCCTGTACAATTATACTTATTTCTCAATCACATCATAATCATGTAGAACCTCAACAACACATCACTCACGGTACATGCCTCACATTTCGCATGCTCATTTCTTTCCCATTAACACACGTAATTCATAATAATTGCAAGTAAGCAAACTAAGATTACAAATACAGAATAATATATTTTTATGTCCCGACACTTAATGTAAAAGGAGTACTATTACATATTAAGTCATTTAGTTCTTTAATGACAAAATACATTAATGTTCATCTTCTTATTCAATCATGCAAAAGGAAACTAGAGGACCTGAAACGCTACTCCTGGCGTGAATCTGAAGGACCTGCAATTTCATAATGTATATAATAAATATAGCATAAAAGGAAAATCACACAATACATGCACGAAGTTAAACATATATTCAACGATATGCAATCATAGTTCCTTGAAATTCTCATTTATCCTTCTATTATTATGTCTCTATCCATCCTTCCTAGAATCATTCAACATTTTCATTTTGTGTCTTGTTTCACCTCATGAGCGCATTTAATTCATTATAATAATTCAACATTTTCATTTTGTGTCTTGTTTCACCTCATGAGCGCATTTAATTCATTATAATATCTACCATGTGATTTCTCTCCCTCTTACTCTATCTCTTTATATCAATTTCAATCCCAACATCTATTATACCCATTATGGCTTTTCCATATAAGTTGTCAAACTCATCATGATTTCGGTCCAATTTTAGTTTATAAATATATTCCACTTACATATTTCTTGTGCCCATTTCAACACATTCTAATGTTTCTTTAGATTTTCAGTACAATCTCTCATTATCAGGGAACCTGCCATCATTTTCACAATATTCACATCCGATCCAACTTCGAATAATATGACTATTATTGGCATTTTATTACACTATTATAATTATCACTAAATTCTTATCATGCCAGTAACAACATGAAACCTTAATACAACATATTTACATTATTGGTCATAATTTCTTTGACATCCTCCTTGTGCGCAGGACATGATTCTCAAATTATATCAATTACAATTCTTTCCAATTAATTCAAAATACATCATATATATATCATTGCATTCCTTAAGGGTATAACACCTACCATGGTTAATGAACTTCTGCTCTCACGTCTCAAGCGATACGATATTTGCCTCCATCCTTCACAAGAATTAGATCCTCATCAGTTTCTTTTTTTTTCTCCAATAATCCATGATATAAACACAAATTACCATTTTGGTTTAACAATTAGGTATCATCCAACATTCCATTTATAATCTGACAAATCATTCATCCTGACACTATTAACACCACACAAGTAAGTTTAATTCAAGTTGTATATTCCGGTCATTAGAAAACAAAACTAATGCCACTAGCCTATCACCGGGTAACTAGTTCCTCCGCCTTATTCCATAATTTCCAATCAATATCCGCCTCTTCAAGGCCGAATGAATAATCCTATCAAGATGTCAATCCCCATTTCATTAATATTTTTAATTATTACCTCTCCCCTAAAACTTGGAAGGGAATGCTGATACTAATAAATTTTCATTAGTGTTATTAGTCTCTCATATTAGGATCGGCTAATCAAGTTCATTATAAACGTCAACATTAATACCATTGATTGATGTTATCGACTATTTCTAACATGAAATAGCCAATCAGATTTTTCTTTCCATAATATCTTGGAATATTTCCGGAAATGTTGATGTCAAGATTCTTGACATCATTAGCTTTCACTTCAGGAATAACTAGTCAAGTTTCATGTGATTGCCGATATTGACAGCACCGGTCAATATCATTAAATATTCTCACCCGAATAGTTAATCAAGTTCAGTATCCCTCGTTTTCAGGGATGATTATGCCGATGTTAGTAAACCTTACTAACATCATTAGCCTCCGCATTCAGGACCGGCTAATCAAGTTTCGTGTAATTGCCGATATTGACAGCACTGGTCAGTATCATTAACTATTCTCACCCGAATAGTTAATCAAGTTCAGTATCCCTCGTTTTCAGGGATGATTATGCCGATGTTAGTAAACCTTACTAACATCATTGGCCTCCGCATTCGGGATCGGCTAATCAAGTTTCGTGTGATTGCTGATATTGACAGCACCGATCAGTATCATTAACTATTCTCACCCGAATAGTTAATCAAGTTCAGTATCCCTCGTTTTCAAGGATGATTATGCCGATGTTAGTAAACCTTACTAACATCATTAGCCTCCGCATTCAGGATCGGCTAATCAAGTTTCATGTGATTGCCGATATTGACAGCACTGGTCAGTATCATTAACCTTTCACTCACCCCGGTCATCCACTTCGGATGCCATTAGCCAAAGCTAATCATTCATTTGTCCCGGTCATCCATCCGGATGTCATTAGCCGAAGCTAATCATTCGTTGTCCCCCCCATCCATCCGGATGCCATTAGCCGAAGCTAATCATTCATTTGTCCCGGCCATCCATCCGGATGCCATTAGCCGAAGCTAATCATTCATTTGTCCTGGCTATCCATTCGGATGCCATTAGCCGAAGCTAATCAGTCCTTCATCCCGGTCATCCATTCGGATGCCATTAGCCGAAGCTAATCAACCATTTGTCAACATTTAAGCCCGATGTTAGTAAACCTTACTAACATCATTAGCCTCCGCATTCGGGACCGGCTAATCAAGTTCGAGGAATGATCATCAACGAAGTCTATTAGTGTAATTCATATTCTTAACCCAGTCAAGTACTCAAATCCATTTTTAATTTCTTGTTTATTTCACTTTATCCTCTCTCTTTGTGGTTTCATCCATAGACGCAAAGACCAAGAATTTAATAAGTTCGTAAATTAACGCTACGTAAAAAGTGTAGGTATAGAACACCTACCAGCTGCAAAAGCTCAACTCGCTCTTCCTTGTTGTTGTTGTGCCCCTCCTGCAAAGCTCCTACTATACGAGCTCCTGAGAAGTCGAGTGAATGTTTCTCCTACATTTTTAATATAACATCCTGAATCATTATTGAATCTTCCCGATTTATTCATAATATTCATAAATTCATAAAATCTAATACTTCCGTGAACAATTTCCATGAATGTATTTTATTTTCGTACTTGTCATTTAAATTAAACGCCCATTTAATTCAATTCTTCATCAATGATCTTCAATGTCCAAAGGGCATGACTTTTCATCACCGATTTTCTTTTGTCCCAAGACATTTAATCTATCACCAAACAATGTAATTTAACTTAAATTTTATCAATGACTACACATGCCAAATTTTTCCAAAAGCACACTCAAAATGATTCCTTATATCATAATTCAACTTACAACATGATTTTCCATTCTAACACAACCAAAATATTAGTTAATCACTATTCTTTATAGAATTTAACTATACCATCACTTATCAACACATCAAACATGACTCAAACAGAACACAAACACAACCTTCATCATTAAACCCATTACCACTATCCTTAGTCCCAATACATACTTTTTATGCTAACCCTCATATTCTCATTCAATATTTCTCAAACCAAACTTAAAACATCATTATTTAAATTTAGAGTTCAATACATCCAAACGGTGGAATTATACATCATCGTCATTAGAATAACATATCCAAAATTAACATACATTCAACGGTTAAAACTCCCGATATCAGAACAATACCGGACTGACCTGAAATTTGGAGACCTGCTGTTCAGGAAGTACATAACGGCTGACGAACAAGGCTGTCTTGAAGGGTGATTTGCCAGCAATGTTCCTCCGATGACAACCCTCAAACAAAGTCTGATATTTACAATCCCTCTGGTACTAATGTAGGTGACATTGAGCATAATAACATATCCAAAATTAACATACATCCAACGGTTAAAACTCCTGATATTAGAACAATAACGGACTGACCTGAAATTTGGAGACCTGCTGTTCAGGAAGTACAATTTCTGGTAGGAGTGTTCTTTTCCGATCTAAACCGTTCAAAATTTATATAACATCTGGATGAACAACATATCCAAAATCCAGACCAATCCAACGGTGAAATGATGATATAACAGCTGACGAACAAGGCTGTTTTGAAGTGTGATTTTCCAGAAATGTTCCTCCGGTGATAGCCCTCAAACGAAGTCTGATATTTACAATCTCTCCGGTCAGAATGTAGGTGACATTGAGCATAATAACATATCCAAAAATCAATTTAATCCAACGGTGGAAAGTCAAACTATGGCTGCCGAAGTGCCTGCCCTGTTGCAATCCCAAAACCCATAGTTTCAAGTCAATTGATTCTTTCTATTTTTCAGCAAATCAAGCCATTTTCATGCAATTAATCTCGAAATTCACATGAACAATTACTCCCCCAAAATATTTATATGAACCCTAGAATTTTAAACTTGGGGGTTTTCTTCTCCCCATGCAAGAACAAGAGAGAAAAACGAAATTACTAAAGGGTATATTGCTTACCTTTGCTACTTTAACTTGTTCCAATGAATTCTTGCAAAAATTTACAAAAATCATGTCCTCCTCTTCCAATTTCCAGCTTCTTCTTTTTGTTTCTCTCAAGCTCTATAACTCTCTAAGTTGTTATTTAATTTGTTTTCTTGGATAGGATCCTCCTAAGAACACTCCTTTTTGATTTAGCTTGAAGAGATGAAGAGAAAATGAAGAAAATGGGACAAAACAAATGGTCTCCCTCCTGTTTCCTTTTTCATTTGCAGAGGACGTGTTCTGTTTTTAAAGAGAGGAGAGGAGAGTATTTGTTTTGATAAAATTACAAAAATGCCCCTTGTGTCATCTTTTTTCATTTACCCGATTTTCAGTACTCTTCGTAAATCTTTTCCAACTCCGATTGACACGAAATTTGAACCTAATATAAAACAATATGTCTGGAGATTCCTTACAAAATTTCAACTCGATCCAACGGTCGGATTGAGATATATAATCGATATCGTAAAACTAGACAATTAGTGTCTTTTACACAAAAATCTGAATTTCATGCATTAATTTATTTACTTAGATCCCCATGACATTTCCCCTTAATTTATACTCAATAAATTCAATATTACCACATTTATCAGTAATTTGGCAAAATACGTGTTTTGACCGGGGTTTACATATCTTCTATTATTATTATTTTTTTTTTCTTATTCTTTCATCCATTAAAACCTCATCACTGGTTTCGCTAACGTTACAAGTTTTAAACTAAAAATCATGACTCTCTTTTCGACTTCAACAATATCTTTAAATTTGTTTATGGAGATCATTCTCTCTCTCACATGACACATTTATTGTCATTCCTACTATTTATTCATTTCTTTCATGTCGAATATCCATTACTCATCGAAACATCATTACTTCGATCCTATGTGTTGTTTTTTTTTATTCTTTCTTTTTATTATTATTGTTCTTATTATTTATTTTTATTTACGGGGGTTTACAACTGGTTTCCATTCTGTTCATGTAATGACTGTTTTTCTACTTAATTATGCATGGTGGATTGAATGGGTTCTCATAGAGATACCTTATCAGATGAATTAATTTCTATAGGAGATGCCTTTATGATGGATGATTTCTGCACAATTGTGTTGTTTCATTTACATTGTCATTTAGTCATTTTCTACATGCAACTGTTGATTTATTTGATTTTTATCTTGAGAGAATATATGACCTGAGTGCGTTTGACTAGTTAAGACTAGATGATGAGTTTGGGATTGGCTGGTGAGTACACCTACCTTTCGTACCGTTCCAGCACTGTTTACCTTTAGTAACCCCATTCAGCTCTTTTGCTTCTACTCCTCATAGCTCATTTTGTCACATCACTTTTAGTCACTAATGTACTCGGATAGCAATCATGATTATTGATCTGAATATTTTGTGATTTGGCCTTTTCAATTGTTAATACATCTTAATAGAAAGCTTCTCCATATGGTTGCACATTTTGACCTAAATAATGTTGATTTTTCTTTTTCCATTTTTACTAGGTTCTGTCTGTTTGGGTTCTCGGATTAGTTCAAGTAAACCTCACTTGGCTTCTTGCATCATTCCTATAACAACCCACAACATCACGCGGGTAATTTATCTAATCTATTTTATTATGTTAAATATTCTCTCATAGAGTTGTGTTCCCAATCTGCTAGATGATATGGCATAATTACTAGCAGTCTCTTAACCTTCTGCCATGGTTACTTTATTGTTTGAATGATGTACTCAGATAATTAGGCATCTTAATGCTTTGAAATGGGGACAAGCCACTTTTATCCCATTAAACAGGCAAGGATAAAGTATCCGGGTGTAACTTATCCATATGGTTCTGATGTGGTACCTTTATTAAAAAAGTTGAAGTTTTCTCCTAATTTTACCCTAGTATTTGCATAAGATAGTCCTCCACCATGCTTGTTCTAATTGAAATAGTATTGATCTAGTAGTAACATTGATTCGAGTTTTGTTGTTCTTAATTTATATGCAAGTCTCCTCGTGTAAATGTGTGTACTTTTTGAAAATTTGCATGAGCTAAATTGTTAATGAAGTTGGTATGACTCCTGCAATGGTCTGCATGCTTATATCGTTGCATATTCTTTTTATTCTCCTAAGTTTTCACCTAAACTATGATCTGTTCATATTTGGACGTGTCCACAAACTGATGGTTTGGACTCCATAACTATGGATGGTTAGGATAAAAATCTTATATGTTATTTTACATGATGATCCTTATACATGTTTATGATGCTTTAACAAGTTACTAATGATCAGGTGATTAAATAAGGAAGAAAGTCGATATGACGGGGGTTTTTTATGACTATCGATGCTCAAAGTTGAAGTTTATGAATATAATTATGTAGAACAGATCGCATTGAGGTAATAAATGTCATGAATGTGCAATTTCCATCACATAAACTAAAATGAGAAAACAGAGTTAGAGACTAATTTCACAAGAAATCTAAAATGACAAAAACAAAAGTCGGAAGCCATAATATCCTTTGCAAAGTCTGAAATGTTATATGGTGAAGCTGAATTGAAGGGGTAGGAACTAAATGATGCTAACTCATTGGTTGAAGTCATAACACAAGAAGTCTAAAGTGAGCTTTGAGTTGTTTCTAGAAACTTGATTTTAATATTTCACTATAAAAGATTTTTTTGACTAGCCGTTCTTCCAGACATTTTTGATAGGATGGATAGACTCATTGGCTGAAGTCATAACACAAGAACTTTGAATTGTGAATCTGCTTTATTGTTTCTTTATGTGATTAAATGACTAGTCTGAGCTTCTGTTTTTTGTTCTTGGCTTTTAATGTATTGTTAAACTATTATGTCTTGTAATTAATGTTTTAAATATATTTATCTTGCTTGATTTGCCAGCCGATATCTTTGCTGAAATCCTAGAAGATGATGTTTTGGTCTTGCCCTCATATATACTCGGTATTTACAGAGATAGGTCATGCTTCCACTTAAGCATTCATCTTTTCAGAAGTGACATGCTCTCTTTTATTGGAACATGTAGTTATAAGTGGAGTGTGAAGGAGTTGCGCAAAATGCTTCATGGGTGCCATAAGCAACTTCAATAGTTTAGCCATGTAAACAAAAAGGCAGTAGATCAATATGTAAATCTCACTGAGAAACAGGAGGAACTCTAGAGAAGGCAAGCTGAACTTGAGGTGACGAGGTACTACAATACTCGATTATGGACGGTAGATTATGATTTATGTATCTTTACTTCAATGACAAACATAAGCCATAAAAAAATAGTCTGAGCTTGAGCCTGATGTGAAAGACCTGCTAGAGTGAATTTCAGGACATATCCAAGTCAAGGTATCAAACTCTAGCAAAAAGAAAAAAGTTAATTATTTTTTTGGGATAAAGAATGCTGAATGCTTTTATTTAACATGTGCTTTGCTTTCAGGATGATGCGTGTGTATGCTAAAATGTAAAGTATCTCCTCAATTTAAATTTTCTACATATTACTACCTAAACTATAATTTCAGCTGAAAGCGCCTCATATTAGGTTTTTGTCCTCTACTGTCAATAAACTAATGCATATAGCTAACATGGTAGATAATAATAAAACACAGTCTAGTAGATGGAGAATTTGTAAATAAGTAATTAAGACATCATTATTTAAGAATTATTTGGGTATATTGTTACTTAAATTAATCTGTTAGGGATTTTATACGTGCTTTGATATGACCTGGTGTAGGATTTGGGGGACCTGTATAGGCACACATATTTTTTAATCTTAATGATAAATGCTTGTCGAGTGAAATTTGATTTTTTGAAATTTTGCCTGTTTCCTTACTCGTGAATATCAACATTCTACTTTCATTATAGATTCAAGGAAGCTTCTTGTGGATTTCTAGGTTTTTTATTTCCTTCATTTGTTGTTGGGTGATGTTTTTGCAATTTTGCGTGTTTCCTTGCTCTGAATGTTTTGTGCTTTGGCCTTTTCAATTATTAAGACATCTTTATAGAAAACTTCTCTATATGGTTGCATATTTTAACCAAAACAAAATTGATTTTTCTTTTCCTATTTTTAATACGTTCTTTGTCTGCTCGGCTTCTTGGATTAGTTCAGGTATTCCTCACTTGGCTTCTTACATCATTCTTATAACAACCCATGACATCATGCAGGTAATTTACCTAGTCTATTCTATTATGTTAAATATTTTCTCTCTTAAAGTTGTGCTCCTAATTTGCTAGATGGTCTGGCATAATCACTACTAGTCTCTTGACCTTCTGTCATGGTCTCTTTATCGTTTGAATGATGTATTTCATATCAATATGTATTTCAAGCAACTTATTTCATGTGGTGGTTGGGTATAATAACATATCAACTCAGATAATTAAGCACCTTCATGCTTTGAAATGAGGACAAACTACTTTTATCCCACTTGACAGGTAAGGATAAATGTGTAACTTATCCATATGGTTATGATGTGGTACCTTTAATAAAGAAGTTGAAGTTTTCTTCTCATTTTTCCTAGGATTTGTGCAAGTGAGTTCTCCATCGTGATTGTTCTAACTAAAATAGTATTGATCCATCAAAAACTTTGATTCGAGTTTTGTTGTTAATAATTTATATGTTGGTCTCCACACAACTGAAAACTCATTAATTACTTGTGCTATTTGGTTCTAGAAGGTTACAACTCTACATGTTTTGATAATTGATTGTTGATGTTTTCTGCAAATTTGGGTTGAAAGTTTTTGGTGTGATCCTTTTTAGTGATTGCTTTTGGAATCCATGGATGGATAGTTGTGAGAAAAAAGTTTTAATTTGATAATTGTGGTCAATTAGTCCTAACTATAAAAGTAAGCAAGGATATAAAGTACCTACATATACACTTTTTCATTGATGTGATATTTGTAAGTAACTTAATTATTTGACTGGCATGTTCTTTGATATTGGTGGAGCTTTGTTTATGCTTTAAAGCTTGTCTATAAATGTGTGTACTTTTTAAAAATTTATATAAGCTAAATTGTTAGTGATGTTGATGTGACTCCTACAATGGCCTGCATGCTTATATCATTGATTATTCTTCTTATTCTCCTAAGTATTTTCCTAAACTATGATCTATCGAGATTTGGATGTGTCCACAAATTGATGGTGTGGTCTGCATAACTGTGGACGGTTACGATAAAATCCTATAAGTTATTTTACATGATGATCCTTATACATGTTTATGATGCATGAACTATCAATAGAATCCATGATTAGCTTACCATATAGGCCTTATATACTCTCATAAACAGGAAAGGAGATTTAGCTTACCATGAATAACTTCCTAAGATCACTCTTATTTTTTGGTTTCCTTCTATAACCAGCAGCCAGCCTGGTTTCCCTGTATAGTTAGTTTCCTTGTATAAACCAGTAATTGGCCTAATATGTAATGGTGACCTGCTGAAATATAATTCATTCTAAATTCTAACTATTTTATCATTGTATCAGAGCCCTCTCAGTCATAGTTTTCTAAGAACTCCCAGCCATGGTTTTCTCTCAATCGTAGTCTTAGTCCTTATGGAGAAATCATATAATGTTTGTGTCAAATTCAATGACAAAAATTATACTGCTTAGGAGTTTCCATTGGAGACTTTTCTCAATAGTAAAGAGCTGTATTTTCTTTCCTTATCTTAATGGTTATGTCTCTGCCAAAAAAGCACTTTTATTTGGTAGGACTTTTGCTTTGTGTAGTGTCTTTCTTTCATAAACAGTTTTAATATAGCGTGAGCATCCTTTATCAAAAAACAAGGTCGAACAACCCCTTTTCCAGCAAAGCTACTCGTGATAAAAGGCTGCAAAAGGAAAATGATGATTTACAACGTCCTTTTTCTTTAAATTTGATACTGACAAGAGTTTAGATTAGTTTATTATGATACTTTAACATCAATGCAGATGTATGATGGTATTGTCAAAATCTTCATATAGGTGGCACTTTATTATCTCATGCTCATCATTTAATTAGGAAAGGAGTAGGCCCTCTTATAAAATAATTCCATGATCAAAACACAATGTTAAGGTTTTTTTTCCTTTTTATTATCTTTTTTGAATTGTTTAGGTATCTTTAGTAAATTGGACTTAACAGGAGCTATATCTAAAGAAATGATTAACCTCTCTAGCATATTATTTGTTAAAGTTCACAAGAACTTTGAATTGTGAACTTGCTTTCTTGTGTCTTTATGTGATAAATGACTAACTGTGAACTTGCTTTAGTCCCAGCTTCAATTTTTTGTTCTTGGCTTTTAATATATTGTTAAACTATTATGTCTTGTAATCAATGTTTTAAATCTATTTATCTTGCCTGATTTGCCAGCCGAAATGTTTTAAATATCACTAAGAAACAGGAGGAACTCTAGAAATCGCAAGCTGAACCTGAGCAAGTGACGAGGGACTATGCTACTGGATTTTATTACTTAAATGTCTTCTGTTGTTTTTATTGTTTTCAATGTGAGATTCTGATTTATGTATCTTCACTCCAACAAGATTATGTTTTTACTTCAATGCTTATATGCAGAAAATAAAAGAACTTATATCTATTTTAGATCAGCAAAATGATGAATCAATAAATCTTACTTACAAAGGAGTTGTTCAGCACTTCAACAAAGTATTCTCTGAACTTGAGCAAGGTGGTCATGGTCATGGTCATTTGGTTATGATGAAGGAAAAGGTTAGTTAAAGGAGCCTTTTATGTCTTAGTTTTTCTTTTATTTACTCCAATCACTCATTTTTCCCTTGCTAGTCTTATACAATGCCTTGACGTTCTTCCTTTGTCTTTTTATTGTTTTCCAAGTTTAATTAGTATATTTTTTGGTCTTTCATGTTGAATTTTTAAGATAACCATATGAGTGCATTTTAAAGTTTAATGTCATATATTTGTGGTCAATCTAGATAGCCGTTGAAACATTTCTATAAATTTTATGGTATCTTGACAAGATGTTGATCACGAAGATGATAATTGTGATGATGATGGACGCCATGAAGCAAATCTGGAGGGAAATATGTTACTGTGAAAATGAAGGTATGAATATGTTGTCGCTCAGTTATATGTGTTTATTTTTTTGCAGAAACAAGATAGATATACAAAAAAGGGACATATTATGCAACGTGATGCCTAAATTGCTCTTTTTTCAACTCAATCACAACTTATTGATCAATATTTTTGGATATCATTAACCATTTTTAACCAGAAAGGAAGTGGACATCATTTAACGAGGACAAAAATAGATAAGAAATTTTATTGGAATGCAAAATTTTCTTTGTTTAACTTTCTAGGTTTCCGAGCTATGCTAGTTTCTTGTGACTCTAACTGGTTGATGGTTGTGAGAGAAAAACAAAAGGTGAGCTTCAGTAACAAGCTCATAACACTTACTATTCATTTAATGTTTATTATCATTGTTCCCATGGATCTTTAGGTGGCTAGTTTTTTTTGGAATTCATTGTTGCTTATTGCATTGATAAATTTTTGTAATTGATTGTAAGGAACTAAATTTGTTGTCTAGACCCATTATACTTTGGGTGCAAAGACCATTAAAAGACCACAACTGGAAATGTTCGTCATGCATACTGAACTACTACTCTACAACTTAATGTTGAGAGTTGTAGGAATGTGGTCTATATAAATCTATCTAGGATGACATATATATTCTTTACATAGGATAACAGGCCCAAAGAGCACTTCTAAAATTGTGATTTATCATATTTAGAGGTATCAGTTCGATGATTTGGTGTTAAATTATTCATGTTATTGCCGTTGTAATTTATGGAATGATTTCCTCGAGGCACAGCATGTTTTGACAATACATTTCTATTTCAACTCGATTTAGGAGGAGCTCACATCTTTATGTGCAAAAGTCATTGCACTAGAGCATGATCTTCATAAATCTTGTCAAAAGGCTTCTAAGAATCATGATCTCTGCTACCAGTTAGAAAAGGTATAGTTTTGCCATTACTTTATGGATTTTGGTTATCCACTATGGCTAATAATCTTTTATTTTATCTGCACTGTAAATTGAAGGAACTGAATTCAGTTTAAGAGCATTTTTGGGGTTTATTTTTTTGTTGCTCAACTTTATGGTTTGGTTTAATTTGTTGGTTTTTTTCTGGTGGTATCCTACTTTCAGGAATATGATGTACCAGGTATCCCATTAGTAATATTTTTTTTTATTTGCTTACCATGTTCCAAGTTTGAGGGTTCACTTGGATTGAGCTAATGGTAGTTGGGTTCCTTGAAAGAAGAGGGTTTCTTAATTATTTTATGTGTTCTTTTCTCAATAAGGAAACATTATCATTAATATCTTATGTTTTGTAGGTCAAGTTATGGAATTGCTGCTTTCATTAGGGAAAAGTGAGAGGGGCTTGGCTATCACGTGCTTGAAAAGCGTATTGTGCTGGACTGGTAAAAGAGTGTGTATTTGGTGTGTAAGGATTTCCTTATCCAAAACATGGATAGCACAACTCCATACATCAAGCCCCTCTCAGTTCGAAAATTAATTGTGATTGTAAATTTGTTTTTCATTGTGATTTATTTTTTATATATATATAATCTTATTTATTTGTTGTCTACCTATTATATAATATAGTGATGAGTGTTTTAAATTTCTTGAGTGATGAGTATTTTAAATATATATAGTTCTCAAGAAAAATTGCTTGCCTTTAAACCAAGGGTATTTTTGTCTTTTTATACAATAATTAGTCATTAGTCTAGGGGTATTTCTGTCTTTTCAATATGTTTATGAATAGTAAAAGAACCAATATTTTCTTTTTTAGAATATAGTAAGATTACATATATGACTTGAAGGACAAAAAAATTATGCAATTGAAACAAGGGTTTTAGTGTCTTTTTCTCACAGTTTTTTTTTTGTTGTAATTATTGGTTTGGTTGAGAGTTGTAATGTAATTTAGCATTTAATTCATGATTTTTAAATGCAAAAAGTTGTTGGTGCATGGTCGGCGTTGTGCACTTTGGACGACGTGTGCACCATCTCCCGGTGGTGTAAATAAGCTTATGCTATCTCATTTGATTTCACAAGGTATTTGGTGTTTTATTTACCGGTTGTTTTAAATTTCCACCCGCACAAAAATGACTAGCCTAAAGCTAGCTTCCTCCTTGACGAATCAGGTTCCTAAGGGTTTTTCATATAATAATAATAATAATAATAATAATAATAATAATGTACTTAATAAAAAGTAAATACCTATAGATTCCATAGGGTTGATTTTTCATGATTTTTAAAATTATTTATCACTCAAAAGTTTTCAACTAGATTTTGATTTATTATTATTAGCAAATTCAAATGCTCTCATCTTAGATTTTTTGTAATCTTCTGCTTAGATATAGATTGTGCTTAACTAAAAATTCTTACTAATTGATTTACAAATTTCTTTTAGAGTTTACAACAAAGTAACATGAGAAAAAAAAAATCAAGGTCTCCAAAGGAATGTTCAGTCAGTTTAGCCTTGCAATTTTCACTAGATCTCCATTTCAAATCAAAGAAATAGTAGGGTGGCCATCTTGGGTTGATAAAGGATTCAAGGGATAAGGCAAATGATTTGGGTAGGTTTATTAGCTTTGGTCTCATGGATTTATGGTTGTGACACTACGATGGATACAAGAAAGAAAAAAGATGTCGATTTGAGTTTGTAGGGCTGATTTGGTGGCATTGCTAGAGATGCATCTAATTGGAAGTGGTAGGGGTTGTTGCTACTAACATGGTGGCTGGTTTTGGTCAAAATTAGGCAATGCTAAGTAGAAGAGATGTTGGTTGGAAAGTATTCTTTCTATTTTTTATTGGATGGTAGGGTTATCGGCAATTAGTTTTAGACTTAAATTAATAAAAAAAATTGATAACCGAGAAAAAAAGCGAAAACATTAAAAAAATCACAATACACTTTGGATTCCTATTATAACAAGAATCTTCTTCAAATAGAAAGTCAATAGGACAATAAAACAAATAACAAATAATGTCCTTTCCAAGCATGAAAACTTTTGAATTTAATTACTAATTTGTTTCCCTTAAGTAGCTGCCCATAATAAATCTTGTATGTTAGGAAATTCTTGAAAAAAATGGACAAATAATAATGAGGTTGATTTCCCTTTATTAGTGACTAGAAGGTTTTCTTTTGTAGCTAGAATTTTATTAAATAATCCCTACCACACAATGAAACCTTTATTTCTGCCATCAATAGTCCTTGTATAATTAAGAAATCTCTCAAAATTAGCTATTAAATATCCTTACATTATCAGGAAAAGAATCTTCTTCAAATAGATAGTCTACAAGATAAAAGACAACAAATAACAAAATTCATATTGCATCTACTAGCCTGTATTATAAGATCTTCTCGAACTCTATGATTGACCTGAAATTTTAACCTGGTTTTTACAACTCATGATACATGCTCTTCTATTTCTCAAAGTAAATGTCAATCCATTGATGACAATGAAAGTCATTGATGTTATTCCTGAAAATGCTAGCATTACAGGCCTTAAATGTCTTACGATCAAGATATGTAAGAGCTAAGTATAACATCTTACCATACTAGTCTCATTTGTTATGATGTAGTTTAAAGCTTTAAATGGTTTTTGAAATAACTAATAATATAGAATTAACAACTTGAGTTTCAAATTAAAAAAAGAAAGGCATTGTTTGTTTCAAAGCAGAGAATAAGTCCAAACAAAAAATATTTAAAGTAAGTATTCTCATGCACTTTAAGTTTGAGTGTGTGAGTGTGTATAAAATCTTGGTTTCCATTGTGACCAAGGCCATCCCTTAGCTTTATCTCTAATGTAAGTCTTCAACTTAGTAGCTTGCAAGCCTAATTGAACTTCTAGGAGATGTGGTGTTTCATCACTTAGATATATGTATAGTTTCAGTATAGTTGCTTTGGAAATTCTAGCAAGGCTTGATATTTCTCCATTATAGGAGTTAGATCTGTGTAAAGTAACACAAATTCATTTTCCAATATGAAACCATGGTTTTGATAGCATCATCGTGTACAAGGAAACCTCCTGTAACATTCACTAAATAATTTTTGGTCTTTCATGTTTAACCTCTCAAAACAGCCCTTAGCTTTATGTTTAACAATCAAGATATATAAGAGCTAAGTGTAACATTAAGTGTTGAAGTTAATGCATTTTCCAAGTTTAGACAATTCTCCTTACGATGTTGTAATGTCTCATATTCAACTAGGAAATCCACAATGGGTATTTTTATGATGGTAGTCTTGTTAGAAGCTGGCACTATCCTATTTGAAAACATCAAGAATGGTCTTTGTCAACTTAAACACTACAGAAAAGAAGGAAACAAAAACATGGTTGTATGCCCCTATGTCCTAAAGGTAACCTAAGGATAGGTTATAGTTTCATCTATTTTTGAATGAGTAATCTAGCTAATATAACTTCTTCATCAATAATAGGCTCTTATTGTGGGCTCAAGTTCAACTATAATAAGTTACTTGAAACTCTACTTTGGCTACTAGGTTTCCCTTTGTAGTCCCATATATGAGAGCAAATTTCCCATTTAATTCAGAATTGGTTATGCGAGCTTTAAGACCCTATAGTGTCACCTTCCTCTTTTTCATCTTAGGATAAGGGTCCAAGGTGTGTTCAACTAAAAAAAATATAATGTTGATTGTAGGTGTGTGCAAAAGGGGCACACTTTAAATACATGCTCAAGACTAAGAAATGGTACATAAAAGGCACATAACATATATACATAATAGGATATTAAAAGATCCAGAATGAATTTCTACAAACAAGAAAAACATGGGATTTAACCTTAATTTCTTAGTAGAGTCATGTTATCACACTTGACTCATTGTGCAACCATGAAATAAGTGTCTAGAGATTTGGCTAAGAGGGTGAAAGACCATGATCACCCTAATATGCCCTCAAGGAGGCTACTACTTATTTTCTAGCGTATGAAAATCCATTATCTTAGTCAATTAGTATCCCTGTGATTAGTACTTAAAAGTGCATTTTTATCAAGGTTTTATATCATCATTTTGCACTTGAATTATCAATAACTCCTTAACTAGAGCATGTTTTATAATAATAAGTCTGATAATATAAGATACCTTTAATTTATGGTAAATGCTCATTTTAAATGCAGATATATCTCACAATTCAAAGGATTGATTGTTGTGATTAACTATTGGAAGTGAAAGGACAAAGAAAAGGCTAAGCTTAGGAAGGAGATGCCGATTTGATTCAAATTGAAACACTATTCAGTCATAGGGTCATATCTGGAGCTATAGATCTTGGATTTTAGTTTGGTTTATATGGCTGGAAAGATAAGAAATAGGCCTACAACTTTGGGAAAGACCCAAATCTGCCATTTTCAAATTTAAAGTTTGGCCACAAAAGATAAGTCAGAATCTGTCCTGAAATCCAGCCCAAACACTGCTCAAAGTTTTACTCATGTATGGAGTTCTAGAAGACCAAATGACGTGAAATTTGGTGCGTGGAAGGAAAAGACAATTTCCAACAACTTTCATGTAGAAGACATTCTCAAATTCTGATGGTAGCAATGACATTTCATCTAGACAAGAGCTTGAGGGCTATCCACCATGTCCACCAGCAGCAGTACTTAGTATTTTAGACATATCTCGAGCTGTTGTGATCCAAATGCTCTAAAATTTGGTGGGTGGAAGGAAAAGACAAATGTCAACAACTTTGATGAAGAACACTTTGCCAACTTCTGATTGCATCAATGTCATTTGCATCAATGGCCACTATATCAATAATCAATTACCAAATGAATAGTTCTAAATTTTAGCCTATATAAAGGAGGTATTTGCCATTCATTTAGGCATCTTGTTTTTCAGATCAAGATCATGTTCTTGCTCTCTCTTTATATTTTTGTAATGCTTAAGTTTTGCTTTCATTAATCTCTTGTTCATGTTTTTTTTTCCTTTACTATAGTTTGTTAACTTATATCATGTTTATGTTCTTATATTATTTATTTATGTTTTTCTTCATAATGTCTAGCTAAGTTAATTATGTCAAAGTGAAAAGGTTTCACTAATGGTGTCAGGATAAGTATAATATAAACTCAATATGGACTTTAATACTTATATCCTAAACAACTTACTATTAACATGTCATATCATTTTTATTTTATTAATTCTTAATACCTTGCTTGTTAAATGGTTAATCTAGATTTATGTTGTATAACACTTGGTACATCAAATACTTGATCCTTCATAGTCTTCGGCCGGCATCGTTGTTATGAGAGGAACTTGATTTGTTGTCAACATAAGTTAGCATCATGAATACCTGATAAAATTTATAAGTATAGTGTTACGTAAATAAGATGATTAATATGATTATGTTGATAATTTATAAAGAGTTTATACGTTACTTATCTCTAATACTATTAGTGGATCCTTTAACCTTGATATTTGTTTTATCATTATTTAATCTTCACATTTATTTTACATCTCAAAGTTCTCTTTAACTCATCACCACCACCACCACCATCATCGTTGTTGTTGTTGTTGTTATTTATAGTTTATATAGTTCACCTCTCTGTGTTCGACCGCGGTTTTGCCAGGTTATTTATTATTTTGACACTCTTGCATAATAAGACATCAACTCTTTGATCATGTCACTATGCTTCTATCCTAGTATCGCAAACTATTTATTAGGCCTTTTCTAATGCATGTGATTAGGAAATGAAGATCAAACTCGATCTCTTACCTATATGTCGGTATTGGAGTACGAAAGGAGATTCCTTTCGTACTCCAATACCGACATATCACCCTGTCTTAATGCCAAGAACTCTTGTTCTTTCACCTTGCGATGATACTTGGAATAAAACTGATTCTTAAACTCTATCTTGAAGTCACTCCAAGTTAGTGTCTTAGTCGCACGCCTCAGCTGAACTGTTTCCCACCATGTCATGGCCCTATCAGACAGTAACTAGGTTGCACAATTTACCCTCAAACCCTCGGGTATGCTTATTTGAATCATTGTCTTTTCTACCTTCCTGATCCATCTTCCAGCTATCTCTGCATCTTGTTCCCCCATATACAGTTCACAGCCCATTTCCCTCATACTCTTGACTAGTCGCACTAGTGGCACCACATTATCCATGGTCATGCTAGTCATAGGGGCTGCTGGTGGAATCTGCGTGGTGGGAGTTGTGTGTGCCGCTGAACTAGCCATGCCCTCCATCACTGCTTTAACTATTTGTACAAGGAATCCCGCATCTACATATTGTGGGGGCACACCAGTTGGAACAGCAGATGGTTGTGCTTCTGATCTTTCTCGCTGCTCTGTTGCGACGGGGGGTGTTCCCTCTATCTGATTAGGCCTCGAGCCTTCCCCCGCCACCGTATCTTCCCCCTGCAAGGTTTCGGGTGGTATTATCGGAGCATGAGATGCCGTATCATCCAAGGGATCTTCGTCTTGCCAACCTTGGGCACCTCGGTTCATGCCCCTCCTTTCTAAGAAGGGCGGCTCAGTTCTTGTCCCTTGTCAGCGTACCAACCTGAAATTCATCGCAACAACACATTTATTAATGATCCTCAGGATCCATACCAAGTGCTTTGATACCAACTGTAACGACCTGGCTTTCCAAGCCCAAAACAACAATAATTTTTTTTTTATATATATATATATTTAATACACATGGTGCCGGTAATCAAAGAACTTGAATCCTCACATCATCAAAATACAATCCATACAATCAACATTTCATTTAAAAGCGAATTTTACACAAACACATAATGTTAAGGTTGCATGATTTGAAGTTCATATTAAAAATATATACATAGACATGAGTTTGCATTCTTATCCTACTAATAGCCATCACAATTTTAAACAAAAAGGATCTAATAAAAGTTATACATTCAGTACATAGACCCATACAAAATACATTGTGATTTAGAATGCATCTACATAATTCCTTACAAAAGTAGGTTCCCAAGTATCGGGTTTCCTAGACATCTCGTTGGTGCGACGTCCCTGCAGCAGTACAAAACATTTAAGAGAATGCAAACACTTAATAATAATAATAATGGTAACTAACGGTCTGGCAATTAAATAAAGCATTAACATTTATAATTTCTTCATGTATTTGATGTAACAGCTAGTAGTACATATAGATACACAAGCTTTCAGATGCCATTCGCCGAAACTAGTCATTCATTTGTCCCGGCCATCCATCCGGATTCCATAGCAAAGGCTGCGTCGCTGCCGATCCAAAATCAGCAGCAGAAACTACATTGCTGCCGATCAAGGAATTGGCAGCGAAAACTGGGTCGCTGCCGATCTAGAATCGGCAGCGGAAACTGCGTCGCTGCCGATCTAGAATCGGCAGCGGAAACTGCATCGATGCCGATTTCTGTATCGGCAGCGAAAACTAGGTCGCTGCCGATTTCTGTATCGACAGCGAATACTGTGTCGCTGCCGATCCACAATCGGCAGCGGAACTACGTCGCTGCTGATTTCTACATCGGCAGCGAAATCATTCCTTTATCCCGGCCATCCATTCGGACGCCATTAGCCAAAGCTAATCATTCTTTGTCCCGGCCATCCGTTTGGATGCCATTAGCTGAAGCTAATCAGTCCTTCATCCCGACCATCCATTCGGACGCCATTAGCCAAAGCTAATCATTCTTTGTCCCGGCCATCCGTTCGGACGCCATTAGCCGAAGCTAATCATGCTTTGTCCCGGCCATCCGTTCGGACGCCATTAGCCGAAGCTAATCACTCATTTGTCCCGGCCATCCATTTGGATGCCATTAGCCGAAGCTAATCACTCTTTGTCCTGGCCATCCGTTCGGACGCCATTAGCCGAAGCTAATCACTCATTTGTCCGGCCATCCATTTGGATGCCATTAGCCGAAGCTAATCAACCTTTAATCAACATTTAAGCGTTCGACAATTTAATATTTGTTCTAACAATATGGTAGTACTCAAGTTAAAATATTTCAAGATTCAACGTATGAAAAAAAAGAAAGGTGCAAGTCACCTACCTGCTCCACCTGTGGGTTGTTCCTGTCTTGATGATGGTCCAATCCCGACCGCACCACCTAAGACATCAATGGTCACAAATCAGCACAGTTGTATTTATTTTATTTTTGAATCATATTCATCATCACACTTATTTCAAGAGTTCATATGTTCACATTCAAGTGTTCCATATTTTACACCATCATATCATGAAATTTTTACTAGCATTTAAGTCATTCCTGCCTAGGAGGCTTATTGTAGAAATCGGCAGCGAGAACTAGTTCGTTGCGGGCTGCCCAATTCGGCAGCGAGAACTGGTTTGCCGCAGGCTGCCAGTTCAGCAGCGACAACTGCATCGCTGTTGGTGCCACAGTTTCGCTGCACAACGCACAACTTGGCAGCGAATACCAATTCGCTGCAGGAAGTTCAGCTCTCCTTTTCCTCTCCTCTATGCAGCTGCCCACCCCTCTCTCAAGGTCTCATCTCTCCCTCACAAGTTCACAAGGCATCCCTACTAGTTTGATTCACATTTCTGTTGTGAAAGGGGAAAGGAAGAATGGCATGCAACTGCTGGTTTGGGAAGAAGATGGATCATTCTCTCTCCCCTCTTTGTATTTATACTACCCATCAAATGAAATGGGTTGTTTGGGGGTTGGTTTAGGTGTGTTCTTATCCTTGTTTGGTTTATCTAAAACCAGTTTTACCCCTCCCTCCCAGCTTTGCGTCACTGTTGATTAAGAAATCTGCAGCGAAAACTGCGTCGTTGCTGAATTCTGCATCGGCAGCGAAAACTGCGTCGCTGCCGAATTCTGTATCGGCAGCGAAAACTGCATTCATATCATCTCTCTCTCTCTCTCTAAATATATATATATATTTTTCTTTGGGTGTTTACACTTTGTCTCCAACATGAAACTCTTTTCTTGTAATCATTTGGTCATGAAGATTCTTATTTTTTCTTTATAAATCCTTGCATTCTCATAAGCATCATTTCGAATCTCTTCCAACTATTGCAATTACAACTTTCTTGCAATCCCTGCAACATCAAAATCCATGTTACATTGTTTAATGGCCTAAAAAGCTTTGTGTTTAAGCTCCACCTGTAGATGACATACTTTTTCATAAATCATCTTATAAGGCGACATTACTATAGGTGATTTGTAAGCAGTTTGATAAGCCCAAAGTGCATCACCAAGTCAAAGACTTCAATCTTGCTGGTTAGGTTGCACTGTTTTCTCTAAAATGGCCCTTATTTCTCGGTTTGAAATTTTAGCTTGGCCATTCGTTTGAGGATGGTATGCTGTGGAAGTCCAATGAGTCACATGGTATTTACAAAGTAATGCTTCCATTGAATGATTTCAAAATGAGTGCCACGATAACTAATGATAGCTTTAGGGATTCCAAACTGGTCAAATATATGAGTCTTGACAAAATAAAAAACAACCTTAGCATCGTTAGTTTGTGTGGCTTTCACCTTTATCCATTTGGACTCATAATCAACAACAAGATGGATATAAAGATTACCAAAAGAAGAAGGAAATGAACCCATAAAATCAATACCCCAAACATAAAAAATTTCACTTACAAGAATATTCGTTAAAAGCATTTTTATTCTTATGAGTGATATTATCTATTCTTTATCATTTTTCACATGATTTGCAAAAATGATATGCATCCTGAAAAATAAAAAGCCAATAAAGACCACTTTCAAGTACCTTGTGGGCTGTTCTTTTTGCTTTAGAATGCCCACCACAAGAATAAGAATGACAAAAGGTGAGAATTAAATGAAATTCATCTTGTGGTACACATCTCCTAACTACTTGATCCACACAATATTTAGCATCAGCTTGTAACTTGTCTTTTTGGGATGTAGACAAACCTAGAGGGAATTATTTGGTCACTAAATAGTTCACCAAATCAACATACCAAGATTGTGTAGAGCAATGTAACACATACAACTGCCCGTCAGGGAATGTCTCTCTTATTGTTTCAGTTTGTATATCCTTAATCCTCAGTCGGCTCAAGTGATCAACCACATGATTTTTGACACCTTTTTTGTCTTTGATCTCAAGATCAAATTCTTGTAAAAGCAAAATCCACCTAATTAATCTTAGTTTGGACTTCTTTTTCTTCAAAAGATACCTTAAAGGTGCATGGTCAGTAAAAACAACAAAATTTGTACAAAGTAGATATGACTTGAATTTTTCAAGAGCAAACACTAATGCAAAAAGTTTTTTTTCCAGTTGTATGGTAATTGCATTGCGCTTCGTCCAGCATACGGGAAGCATAGGCGATAACATGTAAAATTCTTCTCTATTCTTTGCCCAAGTACAGCCCCTACCACATAGTCAATTGCATCACACATTATCTCGAAAGGCTCATCCTAGGTTGGTGGTTGGATGATAGGGGTAGATGTGACAGGTCTCTTAAGCTCATCATGAGCATCTTTACATGTTTGATCAAACACAAAATCAACTTTTTTGGCTAATAATTTGCATAAGAGTGCCGTAATCTTTGAGAAATCTTTGATAAAGCGTTAATAGAAACCTGCATGGCCAAGAAAAGAACAAACTTCCCTCATGCAAGAGGGGTAAGGCAATGATGAAGTGACATCTATTTTAGCTTTATCAACCTCTAATCCACAACATGTGCAAGAACTATTTCTTGTTTTACCATAAAATAACACTTTTCATAGTTCAAGACAAGGTTAGTTTCAATGCATCTTTTCAAGACCAAAGATAAATTTTCTAAACACTTATCAAAAGAATCATCATGCATCGTGAAATCATCTATGAAAACCTCAATTATTCTTCCAACATAGTCAGAAAAAATACTCATCATGGATCTTTGAAAAGTTGCAGGTGCATTATAGAGACCAAAGGGCATTCTCCTAGATGCATATTTACCAAATGTACATGTAAATGTAGTCTTTTCTTGATCTTTAGAATTAATAACAATATGATTATATCCACTATATCCATCAACAAAGCAATAAAAAGACTTACCTACCCAAGCGTTCAAGCATTTGGTCCTTGAATGGTAATGGGAAATGATCTTTGCGTGTAGAAAGATTAAGCTTTCTATAATCAACGCGCATTCTCCTTCCATTAAAGATGCAAGTAGGGATGAGTTCATCATTTTTGTTCTTTACAAACATGATTCCGGTCTTTTTAGGCGCCACATAGATTGGCACCACCCATTTACTGTCTGTGATAGGTAAATGACTCCTGCATCTAATAGTTTTAAAATCTCAGCTTTCATTACCTTTGTTATAGGTGGATTGAACATCCTTTGCATTTCTCTCATTGGTTTTGCATTGTCCTCCAATAGTATGTGATGCATACATATTGAGGGACTAATGCCCTTAATATCGGCTAAAGTCCATCCAATGTTTGTTTTGTGATCGCACAACAACTTCAAAAGTTTTTTCCTTTTGCGCACTTGTCAACGCTTTTTCTATGATAATAGGAAGTATATTGTTGTCTCCAATGAATACATTAGATTATCAAGCAAAGGTTTCAACTCTAACTCGGGGGCCTGTAAAATAGATGGCAAAAGGTTTTTATGTGAAAGTGCTAAATCAACAAACACATTACTACGGGGAACGGTTTGCAAAGCCAATGTTGATTCCTGCACATTTTGGAGAACATATATGTGCCTCTCCATCTCTTTTATCTCAGTAAAATCATAGTTATAGCTTAAAGCCATGCTTAATCCGTCCTCACAATAAAAAACTTGTTGCACACACTTATCAACTTGGTCATAGCATGTGATAGAATAAACATTGCTATAAGGATATTGCATTGCATCATTAAATTAAATTCAATCTTTTCATCTCCTACTTCCATGGACAAAACATCCTTACCACAATCAATTTTCATGCTTGTAGTTTTCAAGAATGGTCTCCCAAACAATATAGGAGTGTTGTTTGACAAATCACAAGAATCACGTTCCATATCAAGAATATAAAAATCACATGGAATAACCAAACTATCAATCTTGACTAGGACATCTTCTATCACACCAAGTGAATAAACAAAACTACGATCCGTAAGTTGTATTACAATACTAGTTTTATTCAAAGGCTCCGGACTAAAAGAATCATAAACATGTTTAGGCATAACACTAATGGATGCACCTAAATCGCACAAGGCTCTTTTAAAACTAGCATTGCCACACATGGGATAGTAAACGCACCTGGATCTTTTTGCATCAAAGTCATATTCTTTTGAACAATAGCAGATACAACTTCACCCATACTTACCATTTCGTGGCCTTTTAGCTTGTAGGCTCTCTTGGTAGTACACAACTCCTTCAAAAATTTGGCATACTTGGGAATTTGCTTGATAGCATCAATCAAAGGAATGTTGAGTTCCACTTTCTTAAAAACCTCTAAAATCTCTTTTTCTTTGTCCTATTTCTTAGACCTAAAGGAACTCACAGGAAAGGGAGGAATTATCTTAAAACTAGAGTTCATTGAATTAGGACTTACCTTTGGAGTATTGGTCGTTGTTTCAGTTTGTGGAGGAGGAGGATGTTTCTTCTTTATACTCAATTCGGTTTTTATCTCCTGTTCTTCCTCCATCTCAATTTGTTTTAACCTTTGCTCTTCAAGTTCTTTCCCACTTCGCAGCATGATCGCACTAACATTCTCTTTTAGATTCAATACTTGGGAGGCCACCTTTCCATTGATTTGTGCCTCCAATTTCCCTACACTTGAAGCTAGTTACCCCATTTTCTTCTTTAAGTTGTGAATGCTTGACCTTGTTTCGTGTTGAAAAGACATGACATTTTGTTGCAATGTCACTATATTAGAAGCCAAAGTTTTTATCATCTCACGAAGATCATCACTCTGTTAGGTCTGAAATCCATCGATGACCCTATGTTGGAGTTTTTGAATGCAGGGGGTTGTCTCGCTTGATAATTCTGTT
Organism: Populus tomentosa; assembly: GCA_018804465.1. Lineage (NCBI taxonomy): Eukaryota > Viridiplantae > Streptophyta > Magnoliopsida > Malpighiales > Salicaceae > Populus > Populus tomentosa. Next base: position 8,457,991 of record CM032005.1, on the reverse strand, counting down.
AGGGCTAAAATCCATAGGGATGGAAGTGTCGGCCTGAATTACCTTGTTGAGATGTGTTCCCATAGCGTAAGTTGGGATGATCTCTCCATCCGGGATTGTATGTGTTAGAAAAGGGATCATACTTACACTGAGGTTGTCCATTGAATGCTCCATCAACTGCATTAGCTTATTCAATGTAATCTTCTTGCATTGTTGGACACATATCCGAAGCATGTCCTGGAGCATATGCTCCAAACTTTCACCTACTGTACATTGCTATAAGCCAAAGAACGCACAAGAGAAGTAAGATCATTAACTTTATTCTCAAGGTTAGAAATACTTACCCCATTTACTCATTTGCTTGGGAAATCTCCATACATGCCAAATTGTTTTAAGTTGGTTGCCATATTTGAGATCAATTGGCGTGCAGCCTCGAGTGTCTTATCTACCGCATATATACCGCATCAATGATACTGCGATTAGTAGGCATCATTCTTTCATAGAAATATTGAATGAGCTGATCAGGTATTTGATGATAAGGGCATTGAATGCACGGTTGCTCAAATCTTTTCCAATACTCGAAGAGTGTCTCCCTATAAGACTGTCGAATCCCATATATTTCTTTCCTTATATTGGCAACTCGAGAGGCTGGGAAATACTTCTCAAGCAAAATCTTCTTCATGCCATTCCAAGTTCCAATGGAACTCGAGAGAATAGAGAGAAGTCATGCCTTTGCTACCCTTTTTAAAGAGAAAGGGAAAGCTTTCAACTTAACATAATCTTCATCAACTCTATTTGGTTTCTTGCCAACACAAACCATGTAGAACTCCTTGAGATGAGTATGAGGATCTTCTATGACAAGTCCATTGAATATTGGCAGTAAGTGTATAAAACAAGACTTGAACTCGAAATTGACATTATTATTAATGTTTATGCATAATGGTTGATTCTCCATGTTAGGAGCAGCGAGCTCCTTGAGTGTTGATTGTTGTGTAACAGCCATGGTGTTGACACGAGCTTCCTATCATAATGTCTGTAAAGTGTTTTCAAGTACGAGATCTACCTGCACTTGATTTTGGTTAGTAGAATAGGTTACAAGCATAAATCATCAAGAAAACTCAAAAGAAACTAACCACACAAGAGATTGAAAGTAGTGCAAATTGAACGAAATACTACGCTAGAAAAGAAAAATTTCCTGAAAACCCTAGAAAACAACGGAAGTTTGACTTGATAGGGTGGGGCTAGTGGCCAAAAGTGACTAGTTTTGTTCAGAACGTCATTTCCCTTCAGGAAACAAAAGGTCGATTTCTGATTCCACCAAAAAATTGGTTTTGAACAGTAACTATATCGTACTGTACAGTACCGCCACAAGCAAAAATCTCTTTTTTTTCAACAAAATGAATAACAATCATAGCAAATAAAAATCATAGCACAAGAATCAACTAAAATTACTTCCTTTGGTATTTTTACATGTCTTCCAGGAATACATTATCAAACTCCTGCATCAAAGAAACAGTCACACTAGGAATAGTAGAATCAAGATCGTTAGTGTTAAAATAAGCCTCCTTATACACAAGTAAGATCATCGGCTTGTTTGAAAAAAATGTAGATCTGATTTGAGCTCTTTTTGCATAAAAATTAGGTTGTCTCTTTAATTTTTCCACACTATTATCATCACACAAGCTTACTTTCTTCACTCCTCGGGTTTTACCTCCACTCTCAACCGGTTTAATTAATGATTTAGGTTTAGGTTTAGCCGAATCTGATGGTCTTCTCTCACCATTGTCCTCACGTGAATTTTCACTCTTCCCATCCTCACATTCCCTTTTTAATTTCATTTGATCATCATACACTTGTTTTGGAGAAAGAGGTACAAGAGTAAAACCACAGGTTTTACCATCCTTTACAATAGTGAACCTATTTTTAAACCCATCATGGATCGCCTTCCGATCAAACTGCCATGGATGCCCCAAATGACTAGCATGCATTGAGACTACATCACACATAACCTCATTGGAATAATTCTCAATAGCAAACCAATCTTAGCAACGCAATCCAAATATGTATACATGACTCAAGAAGCAATAAAAACCAGAAAACAAGCAAAAACAAAACTGCGATGATAGTCTTGCATGTAGCAAGTGAATGTATTCGAAATACAAACGAAACTAAAGACTCGAATAAAAATAGAAATGAAATATGCAACAATAATGAAACAACACCCAAATATATTGGATATATTGAAGATATACTGCAAGAAACGAAAACAACAAAAAGAAAGCAAAATTCAAAAGTTGACGCAAAACAGACTCATTTACGACAAGTTTCAGATATAGTGCAATATAAACCCAAATAGACAGAATATAAAGTTTGAGCAATTTATGATAAGGTTTGATATACTGACGCAAAAACGATATGAATTAGACCTGAAATCAAAAACCAAAGAAAACGATATCCAATTGACCCCAAAATTGATATGTTGTGTGATTAGGACGCCAGTAATTAGAGTATCAAATTTGAGCCAATTCCGAGTTGATTTGATTCAATTTTCTCATGTTTAGTTTTCTACGACAAAAACCAATAAATGTCTTTTTGAACGATTTGAATAAATTTTCTCTGTTGCTGATTTAATGAATTTCCTTCCTAGGTTAGGAAATCATTAAAAATCCTCCCCTATTTAGGAATAAGATTTGGCCAACCTCCTTAATTAAAAGAATAAATTGTTGACTTTCTGTCCTTTTAGCATTAGGAAAAAACAAGCCTAACAAGGCTGGTATGGGGCTGAACACATCAGCTCTTTGTTCCACATGAATTGGGCTCTTTTTGGACCTGAATTAAATGAATTAGAGGTTGTCCTTCATGCTCCTTAGATTTCCCAAGCTCATCTAGGTCCATCTTGCTCCATATGTTCTAAACAAGCCTATTTAATGCTTCTTTAAGCTTTTTTACCTAACTCTTCTAATTGGTCCAATTGGCACCTTCAATGGGTCGTTGGCATGATTGCGCTTGGTGTTGGACTAATCCTCATCGCCCTACTTCATCCCAGTAGATTGGGGTATGACACTTCCTCCCATACAATGCTTCGTACAGAGCCATACCAATAGAAGTTTAGTAGCTAATTTCCCTCAAACTCCAACACATATGATCTTAGAAGATCTTCAAATATCTGGATAGTTCTTTCAAACTGACCATCTGTCTGAGGTTGGAATGTTGTACTTAGGTTCACATTGGTCCCTAATACTTGTTGTAGGCTTGGCCATAACCTCAATGTTAACCTTGGGTCTTGATCTAACACCATCGATCGCCCCATGAAGTCTAATCACCTCATTCACGTATAACTTCGCCAACTTCATCAGCCAGTCCACAATTACTTACATGGCATCATTACCTTTTTTACCCCAATTTATCTTTTCCTTGATCTTCCTTATTTTCTCATTTGTCTACTGAGCCTTCAGGACTTTATCTCGAATTATATAATTATTTTTTACCTAAGCTAACCCTTCGGGGCTCTCACTTAGCCGTAAACCCATCTTCCTCAACTCTACTAAACTCTTTGCTCTTTCATCCTTGTATCATCAACCGTTGCTTTCCCTTTTTGACTCAAGGCATTTGCAACTATATTAGCCTTACGAGGATAATAGTCAATCACACAATCGTAGTCCTTTATCAACTACACCCATCTCCTCTGCCACATACTTAACTCCTTTCAATTTGTTGTTGTATATTCTTACGGAGTGTCTCTACCACCTGTGCGTTACGATAACAATCCAAACTAACCCTTTCATCAATAGGCAAATGATTCAAATCCATGGAAGTTAAAGAGTTAAATCCATGCACAATTTCAAATGGTAAAAAGTCAGTGGTAGAATGCACACTACAATTCTATGCAAACTCTATAAATGGCAAACAATCTTCCCAATTACTAATTCTATGTGCTTGTAGGCAACATTCACATAGAATTAGTATTTGTATCCCTGCCTGCAGGCAACATTCATATTGTAATAATATTTCTTGCTCATTGGCAATGTTCACACAATAATAATTTTGTCTGATTTACCCTTTTTCTTATTCACCCCAAATTCTGAGGCAATCGATGCCGACACTAATAACTCCTATTAGTGTCATTAGTCACCCTTACCCGGATAGACTAATCAATTCCTTAGCAATGCCAGCACCAACTTAATCGATCGATGCCATTGAGCTATTTCCAACCCAAAATAGTCAATGAATTGCTCTCCATCACTTGGAGATGTTTCCAGAAATGCCGATGCCAAGTTCTCTTGACATCATTAACTTCCTCCTCAGAAAGTTAATCAAGTTATAATGGGTTTGCCGATACAAACATTATTTATCAATATCATTAACTATTCGTGATATGAATAGTTAATCAAGTTCAATATTCATTATATTTTCATCAAAGTCATGCCGATAGCAAACAATATTTGTTAACATCATTAGCCGCCCCTATTCAAGGTCGACTAATTAAGTCCATAGACGATCGTTTTCTTTCTTCTTCTTCTTCTTCTTCTTCTTCTTCTTCTTCTTTATATGCATAATATAGACCCATATCTGAACTCTGAATCTCGGAGTCTACGATCAAAATTCAAATTTCAAATCCATGTCCGTTTCACCGTATCTTTCCTTTCTTTAGTCATATTCACCGGGTGGACATATTCATATAATAATATTATTTCTCATGCTTGTAGGCAACATTCACATAGAATTAGTATTTGTATCTAACCCTTTCATCAATAGGTAAATGATTCAAATCCATGGAAGTTAAAGAGTTAAATCCATGCACAATTTCAAATGGTAAAAAGTCAGTGGTAGAATGCACACTACAATTCTATGCAAACTCTATAAATGACAAACAATCTTCCCCATTACTAATTCTATGTGCTTGTAGACAACATTCACATAGAATTAGTATTTGTATCCCTACCCGTAGGCAACATTCACATTGTAATAACATTTCTTGCTCATTGGCAATGTTCACACAATAATAATATTTCTTCTACTTGTTGGTAACTTTCACGCAACAATATTTGTACTACCTGTAGGCAATGTTCACATAGCAATATTTCTCATGATACACATTAGTACAAAATAAACATAATGTCTATCATATAACTAGCACTACAAGAATTTAAACAATTTAAAAAAGCAAGGGGAAAACCCTTACCTTGAACTCCTATTGTACTTACACATGAGAAGTCCGGTCCCACTCTGTATGCTTCTCCTACATTCCAGTAGAACATCCTGAATCAGTACTCAGACCCCTTTCTGATTCATTCATCATATCTATTATTTCACATGCCCAATTAGTTTTGAAAACAAGTTCATGAATAAGCTATTTTTAGTCATCACTTTAATTCATTAAATCAACATCCATTCTCACTAATATTAAATGTCCAACCAACTCTTTCTTCTACCTTGGCCGAATATAGGCCTTATTTCTACAATAAATCCTTTTGTGTTTATATTCAAGATAACATTATCAATTCTCATCTATATTGGCATGATATAATATGTTCCATATATTTCAAGTCAAATGGTATTACCACACATACTACATGTCCATCAAAATGATCAAAATTATTATTATTATTATTATTTTCCTAGAACTATTCATTAAGCACAACAACCAGATGAAAGAACTTTCTTCCTTAATATGGCTACTTGCTAACAATTCTTAGTCAAAACTTCCTAAACACTCATGTTAAATTTTTTTTTACTCAATACCAAGCATTGCTGAGCATGTCAAATGCCTTAAACCATAACCCTTCCCATGTTGTTTTCTTTTTGCCGAACATGCTTAAGTGAATTATAATGAATTTTCTTCAATTCCTTTCATTATCCACTCTAAGCAACATTACCTCACCTAAACATTTTCATATGTATATGACATTTAATAATTGTTTATCTAGAGATGTTCACATTACGCATATAATTTTATTTGTGCCTCTTGCACATTTTCTTCTTTCAAACTAATACATATACCCACAAGTATATTCTTATGGTTTCTTACTCCTTTCATCGAACAATGTATATTAAGATGATATCAATACTTCCTTTAAAATATTGTCACTAAATGTTTATTTCTATTCTTCATACAAGGTTATTCAAAGCAATCATTTCTATTTTTCAAGCAACATTCACCAAACCAGAATTTCTGCCTTGAATTTCTTCTCTTGGCCGAAACTTATGCTCCATGTCCTCATTAGTTCATTCATTTAAATCACATCATTTTCTTCATTTACAATATATGTTATCATACATAAAACATATACCAATCTCTCAAACAAGAAATTATAAGGGATTCAACATTTATTCATACAATTTCAAAGAACATCAACACTTTTAACTTCTATTCCAGCCCTGTTTTCCTTAAATATTTGTTCAAGTTCATGAATCATTAAAATATATCTTCAATTTTCTCCTCCCCCCTTCAAGTCCCCTTATGGCCGGCCCTAATCTAGGGTTTTCTCCTTAGTTTACATCAAGTTTTTCTTACTATAAATTCTTTGAAATTTGTTCTTTCCTTTATAAAATTTCTTGTTCACAATATTAGTTTTCAAAACATTAATATGCACAAAAATCCTAAGTTTTCATTTGGGTTGTTCACCCTTTTCAACAAAGCTCACTCAAGACAACAATGCAGATTAAAGGGTTGTTCTTACCATATGAATTAAGCAAGGATTAAGGATGATTTTTTGACAACTTTATACGTGTTCTTCTTGTTCTCTTCCTTGGTTGATTCTTCTCCCCCTCTTTCTGCCTTTAGCCGTGAATCTCTCTCTCTCTCTCTACATCTCTATTTTGTGGCCTTTCTCCTCACTTTCACTCTTAATTCACTCTAGCATCGTATGGATGAAATGCAAGAGAACACTTTGTGGAAATTTTGTAAGAGAGGGGGCTGCTAGGGGCTGTCTTGGGTGGCAATAATGGGAGAGGTAAAGTCACCCTCTTTTCTCCCAACTACTCATACTCCCTCATAAATGAAATTAGATCTTGTTTGGTTGGGTTCAATTTTTTTTTTCAAAGCCGGTTATTACATTCAATTTGGGTTGATAACCGGGTCAAATCTTCCCTTACATGCTCTTCTCCAAAACTCACTCATTTCACTCTTATTATTATTTTACTCTTTCTTATATATATTATTCGCACTTATTGAATGTTACCAAGTTGTTGTTGGGTGAAACTTTTAAATGGGTTTTATGTCGGGTTTTATAAAAGAAAACTTCATCCCTTGAAACTCGTCTACATTCTCACTAATATTATAAATTTTAATCCAAAATTTGTAACATTCATTATGACTTCCACCATACTTTTAAATTTATTTATGGAGCTTATTCTCTCCCTTACCCGTTGTATTTATTATTATTTCTACTATTTATTCATTTCTTTTCATATTGAGTCTTCATTACTTATTGGGGTCTTTCTTTCTTTCTTTCTTTTTTTCTCTCTACGATCCTATGTTCATGCGAGGGTTTACACTTAATCTATGTGAGTTAAAACCAACTTCTGTAACTTTTTTACTTGCTGATAGATTTGTAAAAGTGCCTAGAGGAATAGTTGAGGATGTGTTAGTACAAGTTGATAAATTCATTTACCCTGTAGATTTTGTTGTCTTGGATACACAACCTGTTGAAGCATGTAATTCAATTCCTGTTATTTTAGGATGTCCATTTCTTGCAACTTCTAATGCATTGATTAATTGTAGGAATGGGCTGATGAAATTATCATTTGGAAACATGACATTAGAGATGAATATTTTCAACATTTGCAAGCAACCTGGAGATGATAATGATTTACAGGAAGTGGACTTTATTGAAAAATTAGTTCATGATCAATTTCAAACCACTTCCAGTGAAATTGAAATTGATGAATTTGATGATTTGCAAATGCTCTATTTTCAGGAAGAATCAAAGGCATATAATTGGAGACCACAAATTAAAGAATTGCCACCACGATCAATTGAGTCCATATCTTCAAGTGTTCAACCACCAAAACTTGATTTCAAGTCATTACCATTCAATCTCAAATACTCATTTTTGGGATAAATGAAACTTTTTCGGTAATAATCTCTTCAAAACTTAATGCACATCAAGAAGGTAAGTTATTACAAATTCTGAAAATGCACAAAAATGCATTAGGATGGACCATAGCTGACATAAAAGGAATTAGCCCTTTGATTTGCACACACATGATTTATTTGGAGGAAAATGCCAAACCCTTTAGAGAAATGCAATGAAGGCTTAATCCTAATATGAAAGAATTAGTGATAAATGAAGTCATTAAGCTTCTCGATAACAGAATCATTTATCCTATTTGTGACAACAAATGGGTAAGTCCTACCCAAGTTATACCTAAAAAGTCTAGAGTCACCGTGATAACAAATGAGAAAAATGAGTTAATTCTAACTAAGACTATTACTTGTTGGCGCATGTGCATTGACTATAGGAAACTTAATTCAATGACTACAAAAGATCATTTCTCATTACCTTTCATGGATCAAATCCAAGAAAGAGTTGTAGGTCATGAATTTTATTGTTTTCTAGATGGCTATTCAAGTTACAACCAAATTGAAATTGCATTGGAAGATCAAAAGAAGACTACTTTCACATGTCCATTTGGTACTTTTGCATATTGAAGAATGCCTTTTGGATTATGTAATGCACTAGCCACATTTCAAAGATGCATGCTTAGTATATTTAGTGATATGGTTGAACGTTTCCTTGAGATTTTTATAGATTATTTTTCTATTTTTGGTGATTCATTTAATGATTGTTTAACTAACTTGAAAAAGGTTTTGAACAAGTGTGAAGAGAAGAATGTTGTACTAAAATGGAAAAATTGTCACTTTAAGGTAACAAACGGCATTGTACTTGGTAACATTGTTTCATCGAAAGGAATTGAGGTTGACAAATCTAAAATCGAGTTAATTGCTAACTTGCCAACATCAAAATCTATTAAAGATGTTAGATCATTCGTAGGACATGCTGGTTTTTACAAAAGGTTCATCAAAGATTTTAGTGTAATATCTAAACCATTGTGTAACCTTCTAACAAAGGAAAATGTTATTCAATTGACTGAACAATGTGAAAAAGCCTTTGTTAAACTTAAAAGCTTGCTTACTTCTACTCTTATCATTCAACCTCTTGATTGGTCACTACCTTTTGAAATAATGTGTGACGCTAGTGATTTTGTCATGGGTGCTGTCTTGGGACAAAGAAAAGATAAGAAACCTTATATGATTTACTATGCAAGTAAAACTTTAAATAATGCTCAAATGAATTACATTACCACTAAAAAAGAATTACTTGCAGTAGTATTTGCATGTGACAACTTCAGATTTTATCTTGTTGGCTCACTTGTTGTCATTTTTAGTGATCATACATCTTTGAAATATCTTCTCTCTAAGAAAGATTCTAAGGCTAAATTGGTGCGGTGGATTTTGTTACTTCAAGAATTTGATATCACAATCAAAGACAAGAAAGGCACCGAAAATGTTGCGCAGATCATTTGTCAAGATTGACAACCAATTCGAGATCTGAAGTCACACCAATCGATGACTACTTTCCTAATGATTCTATATCTTCTGTCTCTACAATGCCTTAGTTTGCTAATATTGTTAATTTTCTTGTTTCAGGACAATTGCTAGCTCATTGGAGTACCCAAGACAAGAAAGTTCTTGAACGAAGTGAAGAACTTTTATTGGGATGATTCTTATTTATTTAAATATTGTCCTAATCAAATATTTTGAAAATGCATTCCTGACAATGAGGTAAGTAGTGTTATTAAATTTTGTCATTCTAAGGCATGTGGGGGTCATTTCTCATCAAGAAAGACAACTACAAAAATCTTACAAAGTAGATTATATTGGCCCACCATGTTTAAGGACTCACATGCATTCTGCAAGACTTGTGAAAATTGTCAGAAGTTAGGATCCATTTCAAAACGTCACAAGATGCCTTTAAATTATATTCTTGTCATTGACATCTTTGACTGCTGGGGTATAGATTTCATGGGTCCATTTTCTCCATCATTTGGTTTCTTGTACATATTAGTCGCAGTAGATTATATTTCAAAATGGATAGAAGCAATTCCAAGTCGAAACAATGATCACAAAACACTAATAAAGTTTTTGAAAGAAAATATTTTAAGTCGATTTGGAATCCCTCGAGCCATGATAAGTGATGATAGAACACATTTCTGCAACAAGCCATTTAAGTCTTTAATGAAGAAATATGGAATCACACATAAAGTTTCTACCCCTTATCACCATCAGACAAGTGGACAGGTAGAACAGGCTACTAGGGAGATCAAATAGATCTTGGAGAAAACAGTGAACCCTAATCGGAAAGACTGGTCTTTAAGACTTAATGATGCACTTTGGGCTTATCGAACTGCTTATAAAACATCATTAGGTATATCACCTTATAGACTAATCTATGGAAAACCTTGTCACTTGCCTGTAGAACTTGAACATAAAGTTTATTGGGCTATTAAAGCTTTCAATTCAAATCTTAATGATGCTAGTTAGCTGTGAAAATTACAAATAAATGAGCTTGAGAAAATAAGAAATGATGCATATGATAATTCAAGAATTCATAAAGCAAGAATCAGAGAGTTTCAAGACAAGAAAATACTGAGAAAAACATTCAATGTTGGTCAAAAAGTCTTGCTTTATAATTCTCAACTCCATTTATTTCCCAGAAAACTAAGATCAAGATGGAGCAGTCCTTTTATTGTGAAACATGTGTATCCATATAGAGCCTGTGATATCGAGAATCTAAAGAATGGCAATGTTTTCAAGGTAAATGGACATCGTTTGAAAGTTTACTTTGATAATTTTTCAGTTGAACATGACTATTGAATTGGGTGATCCTGTATATAAATATTGATTCTTTTTCTCACATTGTTTTTATGTTTCTTTTTGGTGTGACTTTTGTTTTGCTAGTCTCTCTCACCCCAGTCAAATGGTGGATAACAGTACTCCGTGACTCTTAAGTCGGTTCTTTCAGTTTCCCATGATAACTGATATATGTGTATATATTTGTGTCATTCTTTGCTCTTTTCCCCTTTTTAGAATCTATCCTCCAATTCTCATTTGAAAATTGACCACTCTTGAAAAATTGAAAAAGAATTTTCTCGCTCTGCCTCAGAATGCGATTACAAAAAATTACCATGCTAGATGTGCAAGATTGAGGTTGTTAATGAACCATGGAATTCCTGAAGATATTTGCTGGCTAATTGAAGCAAAGGTTCGATTATCAAGTGAGTCCTTTAATTCTTTCATTTCATACATGCCTAGAACAGGTAAAACATTTTTGCGAAGAAATATCGTGCAAAACGACTGAAAGTCTATCATAGATGTGCCAAATGGACTTGTAATGTGACATGTTGTTCTTTAGGAATGGTATCTGTAAACCGTGAAGATAAAATATAATTCATTAAGGATGGCCTGAGTAAGGGGTCTTTAGATAATCTTCTATTGACTCTTGAGACGCATCCTAGTGGAGATGTGCATCGTGCAATTCATTATTTATGGCCATAATTCCATAAAAAACATGCTCGACTTAGTCTTAGGAATCTAACTAAAAAAGATCTTGTTTGCTAGTTTTTAAGAAAACTAGATTGGAAGCCTATCCCTGACCCATAGAGGGTGTTTAATGGGAAGCCTATCCTTAACCCATACAGGGCGTTTAAGCCATTCTTGGACGTAAAACCAAGAAAAGATGTGAGCCACAATCACAACTACCTTTACATACATATGCTTTTTCAAAATAAATAAATAAATAGAGAGAGAGAGAGAGAAAGACTACAACTGGCCTACATAGAGGTAGTATGATTGCATTTTCAATTTATCTATAAATTCTTCTCTTCCCTCCCATCATTTCTACTTAACCCCATACATTCATCAAATATAAAAGTGTGTAGAAATGGCAAGTTCCTTAAGTCATCACATAAGAAATATTTGTGTTTTCGGTAGATCTAGTCCTAGGAAAGAAAAAGAGTTTTTAGAATCATCAAATCATCTTGGTCAGGTACTAGCTAAGCGAAAGATTCATTTAGTGTATAGCGGAGGCAGCTTTGGGTTAATGGGGGGAGTGTAAATAGCTGCATTTTTAGGAGGTAGTCAGGTTTTTGGGCTCCAAAGTTTTAGCATAAGGAGACATCATTGGAAAAACAATGGGAGATGAATTACAGGTCTCCACAATGTCTGATTGAATGAATACAATGTTTAACCATGCTGACACCTTCATTGCCTTACCAGGTGGTTTAGGCACATTGGAAGACATCTTTCATATTTCCTCTTGGGCCCAATTGCACATTCACCATAAACCTATAGGTCTGTTAAATGTTAATGGTTTTTATGATAAGTTGTTGTCTTTTCTTGATCATGTCATGGAATAAGAATTTCTAACATCTTCAGCAAGACAAATCATAATCTCTGCTGCTACTGCTGAACAATTGATTGACCAACTACAATCTTTCAACCCTGTAATTGATCCCTCCATGAGTCGCATAAATTGGTCAACTAAGGAAAGCTGTAAAAAGCTTAGATTTGAGCCTTCGTTTGTAATAACTTTGTGTCTTTTGGTTTTATTATTGTGTTTTGTTATTTCTTATATTTGTTTAAGTGTGTTTCAGGTTTGTCAGTGTTCGCTATTTTAGGTGATGTCTTTTATACTCTATCTTTCTACCTTAGGACATTGAGGACAATGTCTCATTTTGGTTGGGGGGAAAGAGTAGTAGTTGATATATTTTTAAAAAAAAACTAATTGTGTTTTCTATTTCATAAACTATTTACAAAACTATTGTTACTAGGATGGTAGAGTAAAAGGAGTTCTTTTGTTAAAATGACTCTTGAGATGCATCTTAGTAAACATTCTTAACAAGGTCTATCAGAATACTTTTTGAAATATTCAGGTTTACAAACTCTCGTATTGTTATCACTTGATTCTGCTCATATGCTCATTTAACAAGTATTCTTAAATCTTTATTTTCACAAACACTTTGACATATGATTATGGGTTGCACATTGAATTATTACATTATTTATGTTCTCTTGTTAAAGGTAACAACTAAGGGAAAGGGATAGTATATAATATGCTTTTTAAAAAACAAAAAAAAATGATAATAAAAATATAGATAAGTTTGGTTTCGTAGCCTCCCTAACCTAAGCAATTAAGCCCAAAGGGGTGTTTTAAGACTTAATACCCTAAAGTCAGCTAACTTGGGAGCTATTGGCCCAACGCTTGTTACATGGGTTGAGAAGAAAAGCTTAAGGGAATCAAACATTATATTATCTACATATTAGTATCTGCAATCCGAGTTACTAAGCTCATAGGGGTGTCTCAACACCTAATGCCCTAAGACCAACTAGTTTGGGAGTCATTAGCTGAAAGCTCGTTATATGGGTTAAAGATGCATTATGTTTTAAGTTATATGTGTGTGTGTGTGTGTGTGTGTGTCTATATATATATATATAAAAGATAATAATCCTAACCTAAAGAAGTTAACCTTAAACATTAGAACAAAAATTTTGTTTTCTTCCAAGTAAAGCCCCATAACTATGTGTTGATATATTTTGTGTTCAGTGTTCAGCCCATATATCGAGTTCTAGAAGTCCAAATGATCTCAATTATTTTTTCCTAGAAAGCTAAGAGAATTTCCTAGAACGTTCATAAGTACAGGTGGTTCCAGTTCTGATGTTAGCAATGACGTTTTATTTAGATAAGAAGATAAGGATTTTCACCAAGTAAAGATGTGGCCACCCACTCAACAATTATTCATCAAATCAATAGTTCTAAATTTTGGCCTATAAAAGGAGGCATTTGCCATGCATTTAGGCATCTTAGTGTTCAGATCAAGATCATGTTCTTGCTCTCTTTCTTTGTATTTTTTAATGTTTATGTTTTATTTGATGTTATATTAATCTCCTGTTTATGCTTTTCATTTCCTTTCCTTTATTTGTATAATTATGTTCTTATCTTGTTTATTTATGTTTCTTTCTTTCATTATGTTTAGCTAAATCTATTATGTCAATGTGAAAAGGTTACACTATTGGTGTAAGAATAAGTATAGTATAAACTCAACATGGACTTTAATGCCTGATAGTAACATGTTTTATATTTATTATCTTGCTCACTCTTAATACCTTGCTTGTTAAATGATTTATCTAGATTTGTGTTGAATAACACTTGGTACAACAAATGTTTGGCACTTTCATAGCCCAACCGTATGGTATAACCTACACCTGTGCTATGAAAGGAACTTGATTTGTTGTTAACATAAGTTATCACCATGGATACCTGATAGTATTTACAAGTATTGGCATTACTCGAATAAAATAATTAATGTAATCATCTTAATAATTATAATCTGATTGGAACCTCCTTTGTGTGTGGTTTCCAGTTGAGTAATAAGAGTTTATACTATACTTGTTTGAAGTACCATTAGTGGATCCTCTAACCTTGACATTTGTTTTTATTATTGTTTAATCCTTACATCAATCTTACATCTCAAAGCTCTCTTTATCATTACTATTAATAGTATTAATATCATTACTACAGCAACAACAACAACTACTACTATTATTACTATTATTGTTATTATTAGTATTAGTATTAGTATTATTATTACTATTATTATTATTACTAGTAGTAGTAGTAGTAATTATTATTATTATTATTATTATTATTATTCTTGTTGTTGTTATTGTTGTTGTTGTTGTGTTGTTGTTATTTATAATTTATATAGTTAACCTTCCTGTGGTTCGACCCTGGTCTTTCCGGGTTATTTATTACTTCGACACTTGGAAGAAGACATCAATCTTTTGGTCGTGTCATCTATAAAGAAATTATATATATTAAGCTAACCATTATTTCTAGCTGCTAAATAACATATTTATAGTTTTACAAAGATCAAGTTTCATAGCAACTATAAATCACAATCCTTTATAAAACTATGTGCAATAGATAAGTATTACACAATATAAATTCTAGTGTAATTCATATTACTTATCTGTGTGCGTCACTTCCTAGCAATATATGTGTTAAAATTCTACTTGTACGGTAATATTTTCTAATTAACTACGAAAAACTCATATTTATACAGGACTTGATCTTGATCGATAATTTCAATCTTTGTCTCTCTAATGGATGATTAATGATCAATTTTAGCTTTCTTCATTAATGATTAACTACTTATCTTAATCAAAAGACACATAATTGTTATGTGTGTGTGTGTGTAATTGAACTTTTAATCAGACCTTAGCTTCTATCTAGCATTATCTTTGTTAGAGGCCTAACAGATTTAAAGGAGTGCAAGCCTATGTAGGGAGACAACAATATTAAAAAAATAAATATATTTTAGTACATTCTCAAAAGTCTTAAAAATAAATTAATAAATAAATATGTATTTCATGAAGAGTAAATTATTAGAGTTGAGCCTTGGGCTTTGTGGAATATACTTTTTCTTGTGTTAGGGGGGAAAGGGTATGGACCATGGGCCTTTTACTAAACTAGCATAGTTTGGTAAAATTTTTGAGAATATAAAACATGATAGAAAAGTATTGAAGAAATAACACACTTTCACTCAACTGATAATAAGAATCGTTGATTTATTAATGAGTCGCCGATAGCAAATGTATTAAAAAACTGCTATTACAAATAGTGTCTGTATTAAATAACCGCCAATGACAATAGTAATTGTTCTATGCACAAATGCTAATATGAATAGCGGTCGTGTTATCCTAACTCAATCTTAACGTAAGCTCAACTTTAAAATTTACATAAAACGAAGCTTAAGCCACCACATTGAAGTCCAAATAAAACCATAAATTACCAAACCTTAAATCCATAATTGAGAGTGCAATATTTTAACATCAATTTAGTTTTTTAATTATGATCCCAAATTAATACGTGTTGTTTTAAATATTGTTTTAATTTATTAGTTATAAAGATAATTGATTATAGCAATAACAAAATATAACAATGTACATTTTTTAACATGTAAATGGATAATTTGAAATTTTAAACAACTTGTTCACATGTTCACCTGTTAATTAACAATTTAAAATCATAGGTATCTAAAATAAGTATGAAAATGTATAATATGCAAGACAACATTAAAAGCAACAAGATAATTAGCTAAAACAATATAACAGAAGTAATACAAATAAAATTAGCTCTTAACTAAGAAAATAACACAACATAATAATACATATAAGCCTATTTATGTCTTCCACGATGACAAATGGATGTGTCGACTTCATCAATATAACGACTTCTAGTTATATTATCTAGGCTTAATGTCTCTCCTAACAGGTCAAGTGTAGTATGACATGTCTTTAACCAGGAAAATGTATAATAACGAGCTAGTCCATTATCATCATCAAGATCACAAAGATCAGTCACAGCACATCGACCATCATGTAACAACTATCCAACGTAATATGAAGCAAATATAAATTATTAATCCATAAATAAAATGCAACGGATTTGTCCAAGCCTATAAAAAACAACAAATACTTATAGCATGCTTAGTCCGACATGCATGTGGCTCATACTCCATCTCCTCGCGTGGAGGAACTTGCGTTGGGTTTGGTGTAATGATTTGGCATGTTATACTCAAGTAACATCTCATGTATTCCTCCTTGAAAATTAGAGAATGCACCTCTTTAAAAATAAAATCTCTTTGTGCATCCCACATCAATATATATTAGAGATGGTAAATCATCTTATTATAATCAGTGTGCTTACCCAAACAACTAATGAAATGCAATTGATCACTCGTAGTTATTTTAGATGGGATGTGTTGCTTAAAACTAAATTGCCACGTTACATGTTTTAAGCAATGCATCTCAACAAACTCAAAAAATATAAGGGGGATAACTGATATTTATAAGTCTATGGCTATTGTGCATATAACAAGAGCAACTAGCAATCATCTACCAAATAAGGATTCCACACAACCTATCGAAACATCAATAATGCAATTATTTTCCATTATTTACCAACATCAACCTATGCAATTATTTCTCATCATTAACCAACAATATAAAGTATCTACATCAACAACACAATTATTTCTCATCATTTACCAATATTAACCTATGCAATTATTTATCATCATTTACCAATATCAAGACATTTCAACATCAACGCAAGCAATTATTTCTCATCATATACCAACATCAATGCGAACAATTATTTCTCATCATTTACCAACATTAAGCTATGGAATTATTTCCCAACATTTATCAATATCAAAAAATTTCAACATCAAAGTAAGCAATTATTTCTTATTATTTACCAACATAATATGAAAAATGATTTTTCATCATTTACCAATGTCAACACAAACAAATATTTCTCATCATTTACCATCATTAACCTTTGCAATTATTTCCCAATATTTATCAATATAAAAAAAATTCAACATTAGTGTAAACAATTATTTCTCATCATTTACCAACATCAACCTATGCAATTATTGTCCAACATTTATCAATATCAAAATATTTCAACATCAATGCAAGCAATTATTTCTCATCATTTACCAACAACATATGCAATTATTTCCCCACATTTATCAATATCAAAAAATTGCAAAATAGCTGATTTAATTTCTATTATTTCTCATCATTTTTCAACATCAACATTGTAATTTATTAATATAAATGATTTGATTGTTGTCTATCTAACTCGCTGTACTAAAATAATAAAACATGGGTTGAATTATTTTTAAAATATTTACTCCCACACCATCTATAATTAGAATCAGCTTGACATCAAGCTTAATCATGCCACAGACCCATTGGAGGTGCTTAGTGGCCAAATTACAAGAGCAAGATGGACATAATGGAACTTGGGATGCCTAGTGAGAATGACAAACAACCTCTAATTCATTTAATCCAAGTCTAAGAAAAGCCCAATTCATGTGGATCAAAGGGTTGCCAAATCTAATTTTCTAAGTAGGAAAGATTATTTAATAATTCTCCTAGTCTAGGAACAAAATTGAATTGGCAGGTATAAAAGAGGATGATTTTCTTCATTAATTGTCCATGCAAAATAAGGAAACCAAGCACAACAAGGCAAGAAGTTCAAAATTAATTCCACATTCAGATTAGATTTCCTAATCTATTTGGGGATTTTTTGGGGTGGCAAATCTGATTCTGGCATATCTAGGATATTAATTTTGGATTTGTTTTATTATTTTATTCTTAGTCTTTGGTTTATTATTACTTATTTGAGTCAATTGTAAGTGGGTCTCATATAAGTCCACTTAAGAGAGGTTGATTAGGGTTTATTTTAGTCTAGAGTAAGTATAAATAAAGCCATAGCCATACATGTGGGGGGCTATGAAAGTGAGATTAATAAGAACTTCTTTGTTGCACCTTGTTAAATGAGTTGGTGAGATATTCTCCCTTCATTGGTTCTCTAAAGAACTGGAAATGACTTATTGAAGAGCAATCGACTCTGTGATGTCATCCGATACGGTTCAACCTTGTGATACGATCCAAGCAAGGTCAGATTCAGATTTTGGCGTAAAAGTTTCTATCATCCAATTTTATGCTATTGAGCATAACTTCAAATTCAACCGTTAGATCAAGCTTAATCTTTACCAGATGATTCCAGAGGTATTTGTCTATGTTGGGATAAATTTTTAGGTGAATCCATGTTCGCAAAGGACTTGTAATATAGGTCAGAATAGGCTATACGAATTTTGTTATTTACTTCTTTTTTACTTGTGGACTTCCTATTTTGCAAGGATCCTTTTCCTACAAGGATGTGGGAGCTTGTTTTGGGAATTTTCTTGTTCCATAAGGATCTTTAATGACATGCAATATAATCTCCATGTGTGGCAAGGATTCATTAATGTTTCAGAATCCTTTTCTTATAAGGATTCCTTATCCATCCTACCTACACAAGGAAAGAAGGGTTGGTGGTATTTAATGACAAAATCAATTATTTTTATTATTTTTCTTTCATGTTTGGGCTTGATTAGACTTTATTTCGAGTTAGGATCCAAGGCTTATTTGGATCAGGTTATAGGCTTTTCAATTTAGGGTTTTTGGATCAGTTTTTTATGTGGGTCAGTTCAGCCCACAAGGGTAGATCCATTAGGGTTACTTCTATTTAAACACATGTAACCTAAATTTTGGTAGCTTTTGATGATTATTACTTTTGGTTTTTGTAATTTTAATGTGTGAGAGTGATTCTTGCATTCTTCAATTCTTGAACGAACTGAATTTGACTTATCAAAGATTAACTGGCTTCGTGGCGTCATTCTACTCATTCTAATAGTGTTGGTGCCTTGGGACAGATTTTCATTGTGTCACACTCCAATCAGACCTATTTCAGCTTTCCGGGATTAGATCTCAATCTTGATTGTGGGTTGCGTTACCACGTGATCATGAGGTTTGCATCAGTTGGTATTAGATCTAGGCTCTGAAACAAGATTATATCCTTCTGTTATTTTCATTTGTTTAGTGTTTCTTTAACTTCAGTGTTTGCGTTCATCTTCTTGTTCTTTATGTCTGCGTCATTTAAGCAAAAAAAAAAAGTGTTATATTTCATCTTGTTACTATCTCAAATCATATCAGTTTATTAAAAAGAATAAAAAAAGAAAGAGAGAGAAAGGGATTAGTTGAAATTTGAAGGATCATTTAATTTTTTCCATAGAAACACAAGTATTGGTGAGCCATAAGAAAACCACCACATAGTCAATTGAAACTTCATATTCAATCTATTAGTGGTGAGATTGAATTATATGTCAAATTTAGGCTTATTCTGATATCGTTTGCTTAAGTTTTTTGTTTGAGGTTCAATTTTGTCGTAGAAACACAACTTTTACTGAACTATAAGCAAATCACCTAAGAATCAATTGCAACTTCATATTCTGTCTATTGGTAGTGAGATGGCAATATATGTAAAATATGGGCTTATTTTGATAAATTTGCCAGAGGTTTTAATTCGAGGTTCAATTCTGCTGCAGAAACACTACTCTTAATGAACCATAAGTAAACCACCTTAGAATAAATTGAAACTTCATATTCTATGTATTAAGGATCAGATCTCAATCTTGATTGTAGGTTATATGACCATGTGATCACGAGGTTCGCATAAGTTGGTATCAAAGTTGATTTGAACCTCAAGCAAACAATATCAAAATAAGCCTCAATTTTATATACAATGCAATCTCAACCCCCAATAGATAGAATATGAAGTTGCAATTGATTTTGTGGTGATTTTGGTTCACTAAGAGTTGTGTTTCTATGGCAGAATTAAACCTTGATTAAAACCTCAAGCAAATGATATTTAAATAAGCCTAAATTTTATATATGTTGTGATGTTACCCTTAATAGATAGAATATGAAGTTGTAATTGATTTTGAGGTGATTTTCTTATGGTTCACAAAGAGTAGTGTTTATGCGAAAGAATTGAACTTCGAATTAAAACCTCAAGCAAACGATATCAGAATAAGTTCAAATTGGATATATCATGTGATCTTACCCCCAATAGACATAATATGAAGTAATAAGAAGAAATATAACCTAAAAAAATATTAATGAATCCTTGCCACACTTGGAGATTATATTGCAGGTCATTAAAGATCCTTGTGGAACAAGGAAATTTCCAAAAAAAGCTCGCACATCCTTGTAGGAAAAGGATCCTTGCCAAATAGGAAGTTTACAAGTCAAAAGAAAGTAAATAACATAATTCATATAGTTTGTTCTAACCTATATTGCAATAAGAAGAAATATAACCTAAAAAAAATATTAATGAATCCTTGCCACACTTGGAGATTATATTGCAGGTCATTAAAGATCCTTATGGAACAAGGAAATTTCCAAAAAAAGCTCGCACATCCTTGTAGGAAAAGGATCCTTGCCAAATAGGAAGTCCACAAGTCAAAAGAAAGTAAATAACATAATTCGTATAGTCTGTTCAGACCTATATTGCAAGTCCTTCTTGAATATGGATTCATTTGAAAATTTACCTAACATAGAAAAATACCTCTAGAATTATCTGGTAAAGTTTCAGCTCGATCCAACGATTGAATTTGAAGTTATACTCAATAGCGTAAAACTAGATGGTAGAAACTTTTACGCTAAAATCCGAATCTAACCTTGCTTGGGTCGTATCACAAGGCTGAACCGTATCATCATCCTTATACTTCTTGTTCGTTAATCAATATTTGTTAGGTGGGGGTTTTAGTTTCCAATAGTGCGGGTGCCTAAATACGAGTTATCTTTGTATCACACTCCAATCAAACCTAATGTACTTGGCTTCTCATGAATTGGTGTCTTTGCATGTGGGTTGTTTGACTACGTGTTCAAGAGGTTTGCATCATTTGATATCAGAGCTTGACTTCATTAATCAAGTTATATCCTTATGAAATTGTCATTTCTTGTTAATTCTTTAGTGTCTAATTTCTTCAGCTCGAATTTGCAGCATATAAAAAAAAATGGTTTGTTATTTCATTTTGTTATTGTCCAAAATATATTGGTAGCATGAAAAAAGAGAAAAGAAAAGAAAAGGTCGTTAAAAAAGACACTTATTTGCTTCTATTGCAAAAAACTAAACAAAGGGAAATTGGATCAAATCAACTAATAATTAGCTCAAATATAATAATTTAATTATTGGGGTCCTAATCACACCGCATATTAATTTTGGGATCAATTTTATGTCATTTACTTTGGTTTTCAATTTCGAGTCTAATCTTGTCTGATTTGTAATGTTTTTGCGTCAGCATATTAAATCCTATCACAAATTCTTAAAATTTAATATTATGTCTATTTGGGTTGAAATCGCACTATATCTCAAATTTTAACTCAATTGGATATTATTTACCTTAGGTTCCAGATTTAGACTTAACTTGTCGTAAACAGATCTGTTTTTGCGTCAACTTTTGAAACTTATTTTGTTTCTATTGTTTTCATTTTTTTATAGTATATTTACAATATATCTAACATATTTAGGTGTTGTTCCATCATATTGCATACTTCGTTTCTATTTTTATTTGAGTCTTCAGTTTTGTTCATATTTTGGATAGATTTGCTTGCTACTCATGGATTATCATTCGAATTTCATTTTGCTTATTTTCTATGTTTTTATTACTTCTTGAGTCATATACACCTATTTGGATTACGCCACTAAGTTGGTTTTATTTGGTATTGGTTTCAGTTTCGCAAAAGCCAAAACAAGGTGAGACGAAGGGAAAAGCCTAATTTTAAGTGAAACACGAGTGACGTGAGGATATTTTTATACCACTAACCAATTTTTATAGGTACCATCATATCATATCAAAACAACATACCACCCCCTCCCAAGGGTGAACTTAAGTTTCAAATTCAAGTCATGAAGAAGATGATATAGATGATGAATTTTGTGATGGGGAACATGTGTGATAGACTTGATAGGGTGGAGAAACATGGTAATGAGGCTGGTACAAGTACCAAAGACTCAAAAGGTTGGGGTTGATTTGATCAAACAATGATAGTAGAGCCGAAAGGCTAAGGTGGGCTGATTATGAGAATTTTGAAGAGGACATTGATGATATTGGTTATTTTAAGGATGAGACCATAAACCACAGGGAAGGTTTTTGGCAGCCTAGAAACTGAAGGAGTTTTAGGAATAGAACTAGGGGCCAATGCGGCCAAAGGGGAAATCTCCATAACTTAAGGGGACATGATAATATAGATGGTGATTTGGTTGCTATCAAACTAAAAATACCTACTTTTCAAGGTAAAAATGATCCCAAAGCATATTTAGAGTGAGAGAAAATGGTGGACTAGATTCTTGATTGCCATAACTATTCGAAGGCGAAAAAGGTGAAAGTGGTAGTCATCGAATTCATGGATTACTCATTGATTTGGTGGGATCAAAATGTGATTAGTAGGAGGAGGAGTGGAGAAAGACCAATAGCGTCATGAGAGGAGATGAAGGTGTTGATGAGTAGGTGATTTGTGCCTAACCACTATTAGCGAGATTTGTATATGAAATTGTAGGGTTTGAATCAGGCTTCTAAGTTCATGGATGAGTATTTCAAAGAGATGGAGATTGCAATGATTCTAGCAAATATGGTTGAGGATATAAAAGCTACCATGGCTAGATTTCTTAATATGTTGAATAGGGACATTACGAACATTGTAGAATTACAACATTATATGGAATTGGAGGACATGGTCCATATGGAAATCAAGGTGGGGAGGCAAATAAAGAGGAGGGGCAACACACATTTTCAGACCAATTCGGCTTGATCTTCCTCAATATGGAGGCCAAATCTAAAAAGTGAGGGGGTTGTCTAACCAAAGCCTTATATGCATATAAAAGTCGAACCATCTAAGGCTAAAAAAGATGCTTATATGGATGGGAAAGGTAAATTTGAATCTCAATCATGACAAAGATATTAAACATTTTACGTGTTTAGGAAAGGGGAACATCGTATCTTAATGTCCATACCGAAGAGTTATGCTTATTGACATGACCAAAAGATTGATGTCTTCTCCCAAGTGTAGGAATGTCAAAGTAATAAATAACCCCGGCAAGACCGAGATTGAATCATAGGGAGGTTAACTATATAAATTATAAATAATAATAATAATAACAATAATGGTGATGATGATGATAAGAAGAAGAAGAAGTTAAAGAGGACTTTAAGATGTTTGATTAATGTGAGGATTAAACAATAATAAAAACAAATGTCAAGGTTAGAGGATCCACTAACGATATTTCAAACAAGTATAGTATAAACTCTTTTTATTACTCAACCGGAAACCACACACAAAGGAGGTTTCAATCGGATGATTTGTCATTAATAGTTCATTATAAATTGTTAACATGATCATATTAATTATCTTATTTAATTAACGCCAAACTTTTAAATATTATCAGGAATTCATAATGCTAACTTATGTTAACAACAAATCAAGTTCCTTTCATAGCACAGGTGTAGGTTATACCATACGGTTAGGCTATGAATGTGCCAAGCATTTGTTGTACCAAGTGTTATACAACACAAATCTACATTAACCATTTAACAAGCAAGGTATTAAGAATTAATAAGATAAAAATGATAAGACATGTTAATAGCAAGTTGTTTAGGATATAAGCATTGAAGTCTATATTGAGTTTATATTATACTTATTCTTACACCATTAGTGTAACCTATTCACCTTGACATAATAAACTTAGCTAATGATGTGCCGTGAATAATTCAAAAATTAGCAACAATGATTCTAACGAAAATTGATGAAGGATGGGTCTGGTTGTGTTGTCTTTCTTTTGGTGTTTAGGCTGGATTGTAGTAATTTAAAGGTAAATAAGATGGAGGATAGACTAGAATGATACTTTGATAAGTCGATCTGGACGCCACAAAGATTAGTCTAGGATTTCGACGCCACACTCTTTGTGATTGAAGAGTGATAAGTCAGGTAGGGTTCTTCACAAAACGAATTTGGAAGAACAACTCTTAATTCTCTGAATTAAGTTTCAAAATCTTGGCCAAAAGTGTTTATTACATATTCTGATACATATTTATCTTTGGAACATCCCTTCAAAGTTAGGTGAATTCAACATAACAGAAGTCAAGCCTAAAAACTAGACTTCTAATAAAGTAAGTAGCCAAATTTAACTAACACACGTTTTCTTTGACATTTCTAAAACATAAGCAGACCAAATTTAAAACAGCCATAACTTTTGACACAAAAGTCCAATGCAATCATGGTTGGACAATCTAGAAAGATCACGTTCTGAACTTGAATTTTACCTACATAAATCTTGTTTTCACATGCATTGGATGACTTCAAATTCGAGTTCAAATCCATCTACTGTTCTGACCGTAAACAGCATCAATTCCTTCACTTATTTGCATTATCAATCCAAATACAAGTAGCCCAGCATCAAAAGAACCATTAAGGACTTTTCCCATCTCCAAGTTCCAATTGTAGGCAAATAAGCACCCTTAAACCAATTTCACACTGATTGCTAATTTTTAACTCCAACGCAGCTTCAATCATTGCAATTTGATTTGTCATGGCCCGTTGTAGTTGTTTTGCTCTCGCTCTTGTCATTGGATCATCTGCATCCTCCTGCGTATTAGATTCAGCTTTACGAGATGGATTATAATTCCCATGATGCACATCATCAGCCCTGGGTTGATAATGATTTGTCCTCAAATCAGAATCGTCGTCATCATCCAAGTATGGAGTTAAGTCTTTCACATTAAAAGTAGCTGATACGTTGTAATCACCAGGAAGATCTACCTTATACGCATTGTCATTCACCTTCTCTATAATATGAAATGGACCATCACCTCTTGGCATCAACTTGGACTTACGTTAGCTTGGAAATCTACCCTTGCTAATATGAATCCAAACAAGATCTCCAGGTTCAAACCTGACCATCTTTTGCCCCTTGTTAGCTTGTTTAGCATACTTTGTTGTTTTCTCCTCAATATGTAGTCGAACCTGCTCATGTAGTTTCTTCATCAATTTTGCCTTTCTAATTCCATCCATAGATGTCCTCTCATCAATTGGAATATGAACAAGATCAATAGGAACACAAGGATTTAAGCCATACACAACCTCAAATGGTGAAAATTTTGTAGCCCCATACACACTACGATTATATGCAAACTCCATAATAGGCAAACAAGTATCCCAACTCTTCAAATTCTTATGTATAACAGCTCGTAACAAAGAAGATAAAGTTCGGTTTACTACCTCAGTTTGTCCATCAGTTTGTGGATGACATGCCGTACTGAAAAGTAACTTCGTTCCAAGTTTTCTCCAAAGAGTCTTCCAAAAATGGCTTAAGAACTTTGTATCACGATCAGAGACAATGCTTTTAGGAACTCCATGCAAACGAACAATCTCTTGAAAGAACAAATCAGCAACATGTACTGCATCGTCAGTTTTTTTACAAGGAATGAAATGGGACATTTTGGAGAATCGATCAACAACCACCATTATTGAATCCTTCCCACGTTGTGTTCTTGGTAATCCAAGTACGAAGTCCAAGCTAATGTCCATCCATGGTTGCTCTGGAATAGGCAGTGGCATATATAGTCCATACGCATTCTCTTTACCCTTAGCTCTCTTGCAAATACCACATCTTTCAATCACCTTGTGTACATCCCGTAACATGCTGGGCCAAAAAAAATGTTCTTTTAGCAGCTCATAAGTCTTCTTCTCCCCAAAATGACCACTAAGACCACCACTATGAGCCTCTCGCACAAGCAACTCCTGTAACGAACCTGAAGGAATACATATTCTACCCATTTTGAACAAGTAACCTTCATGCATAAAGAACCCATCACAAGCTCCCTTTGCACATTCGGCAACCACATTAGCAAAGTAGGAATCATTGGCATACTGATCCTTCACCTGTTCAAAACCCATCAGCCTTGCATTCAACATAGAGATCAGTGCATACCTCCTAGAAAGAGCATCAGCAACCACATTAACTTGCCCTTTCTTGTACTTTATGACATAAGGAAATGACTCCATGAACTCCACCCATTTAGCGTGTCTTCGATTCAGCTTGCTTTGCCCCTTAAGATACTTCAAGGCTTCATGATGAGTATGTATAACAAATTCTTTAGGCAACAAGTAGTGCTGCCATACCTCCAGAGCCCGAATCAAAGCATAAAACTCCTTGTCGTAAATAGAGTAGTTCAAACGCGCTCCATTTAACTTTTCACTGAAGAATGCAATCGGCCTCTTTTCTTGCATCAAAACAGCACCAATTCCAACCCCGGAAGCATCACACTCTATTTCGAATGTTTTAGCAAAGTCTGGAAGTGCTAAAACTGGAGTAGTACATAACTTTTCCTTAATCAGCTCAAAAGCTTTCTACGCATCTTCACTCCATCTAAACTCTTTCCCTTTTTTCAAGCATTCTGTCATAGGAGCAACAATAGAACTGAAGTCTTTTACAAATCGCCTGTAGAAAAAAGCTAAACCATGGAAACTCCTCACATCAGCAATACTAGTAGGTTTTGGCCAGTCCCGAATTGCCTCAATTTTCTCCTCATCAACTCTAACTCCCCTGCTAGAGATAATATATCCAAGAAACACGACACTTTCTTTACAGAAGTAACACTTTGTGAGTTTCCCATACAACTTAGAATCTTGCAAAGTCTCAAACACAACTCTAAGATGCTTCACATGATCATCAAAGGTCTTGCTATACACCAGGATGTCGTCAAAATATACTACAACAAACAGCCCAATATACTTCCTCAATACATGATTCATAAGCCTCATAAATGCACTAGGCGCATTAGATAACCCAAACGGCATTACCATCCATTCATATAACCCCTGTTTAGTTTTAAATGCTATTTTCCATTCATCTCCCTCTTTCATTCTAATTTGGTGATAGCCACTTATCAAATCGACTTTAGAAAACAATGCAACACCATGCAACTCATCAAGCAAATCATCAAGTCTGGGTATAGGAAATCGATACTTAACTGTTATTTTGTTGATAGTGCGACTGTCCATACACATCCTCATGGTACCATCTTTCTTCGGTACAAGCAAAGTAGGTACGGAACATGGACTAAGTGATTCTCGCACATAGCCCTTCTCTAAGAGCTCACCGATCTGCCTTTGAATCTCTTTTGCTGCCTCTGGATTACATCTGTATGCTGGTCTATTAGGAAGTGAAGCTCCCGACACCAAATCAATTTGATGCTCAATACCACGAATAGGTGGTAACCCTTTAGGTAATTCATCTGGAAACACATCTTTAAATTCTTCAAGTAATTCCTTAATCTGTCTTGGTAAGTCCAATCCTTCTACTTGTAGTATTTGTTTTGCCCAGACCATGAAAACAAACCATGTTGTGGCTAATGCTTGTTTGATGTCTCCTTTTTTGGCTAACAACAGCCCCTTACGTGATGTCACCTCCTTTTGTTGGCTTCGTAATTGATCCTCTCTAACTTGTTGAGAACTTAGTGGTAACAAGTTCACCTTCTTTCCATTCAGCATAAAAGAATAAGTGTTCTTTCGTCCATTGTAGGTCACATCCTTATCAAACTGCCATGGACGACCTAGCAACAAATGGCTAGCTGACATTGGCGCAACATCACACAAAACCTCGTCGTGATAGGTTTTAATGGAAAAAGGTACACGAACTTGCTTTATCACCCGAATCTCCCCATTCTCATTAAGCCATCGCAAACTATAGGGCCTAGGATGTGGAAGGGTAGTTAAACCCAATTTCTCCACTAAGGTAGTTGATGCAACATTAGTACAACTTCCATTATCAATGATCATCCCACACACCTTATCTCGAATATGACATCGAGTATGAAAGATGTTCTCACGTTGTTCATCGCTGACATCAATTTGTGCATTCAGAACCCGTTGAACAACCAACAAATCTCCCTTCACTGGTTCGAAATCCTCTTCTTGTTCAGCCACTTGTACCTCATCTTCATCTTCAGTTTCAACCTCATCTCCACTGATCAGCTCTCCATGATCTCGATGCAAAATCATCACCCTTTTATTTGGTCATTCCGAAGCAATGTGTCCATGTCCTAATCACTTGAAGCACTTGATGTCCCGAGACCTCCTAGGATGTTGAGGTTCTGTCACCTTCTCCTTTCCTTTCAAAGAATCAGAACTGGTATTCCCCTTGCTAAACTCTACCTTCTCAGCTCGTTTAGGTGTGCTCCATGTTCGTGTTAGTGTAGAAACAGCCCTTGTCGTGCTTGATGTAGTTACACCAGTTCGGACACCTCCTCGTCTCTGCTGCCTCTCTACTCGGGTTGCAAGCTTTACAACTTCCTCAAGGAAGATGTACGGCTGTAACTCAACAACATTAGCTATATCCTTCCTCAACCCTCCAAGAAATCTAGCTATTGTTTGCTCTTGAGGTTCCATCAATTCACATCGAATCAACAACAGCTCAAACTCTTTCACATACTCTTCCACGCTCAATGATCCTTGTCGCAAAGTCTGAAGTCTGATGTATAGCTCCTGTTTATAGTAATCAGGAACAAATCTCTTCTTCATCACTCTTTTCATAGTTGCCCATGTTGTAATCTCCTCCTCTCCATCCCTTCTCCTCTGAATCTTTAAGTTTTCCCACCATAAAAGAGCATAATCTGTAAACTCAAGTGCTGCCACCTTGCACTTCCTTTCTTCAGAATATTCATACCATTCAAACACCTTTTCAACCTTCTGAATCCACTCCAAGTATTCCTCAAGTGAACTACTTCCTCTAAACGGTGGAATCTTAAGTTTGAGACCATTAGAAGGATTATAATTCTGCCTTATTGGTCTGACCCTATCATCAGCCTCATCATCCCCATTTGGATCTTTGTCAACTTCTATAATATCATATCGTGGCACCCTAAGTGCTTGCCTCGGTTGGGGTTGCAAATTATTTCTTTGCATCCTTTGTATAAGGGTATTCAACTGTTCACGAATTCCAGTCATCTCATCCCGAATCTCAGCATGAGATCGTTGTAAGCCCATAACCTGTGCCTGTTCCAAACGAAAATCAGCAACAATGATTCTAACAAAAATTGATGAAGGATGGGTCTGGTTGTGTTGTCTTTCTTTTGGTGTTTAGGCTGGATTGTAGTAATTTAAAGGTAAATAAGATGGAGGATAGACTAGAATGATACTTTGATAAGTCGATCTGGATGCCACAAAGATCAGTCTAGGATTTCGACACCACACTCTTTGTGATTGAAGAGTGATAAGTCAGGTAGGGTTCTTCACAAAACGAATTTGGAAGAACAACTCTTAATTCTCTTGAATTAAGTTTCAAAATCTTGGCCAAAAGTGTTTATTACATATTCTAATACATATTTATCTTTGGAACATCCCTCCAAAGTTAGGTGAATTCAACATAACAGAAGTCAAGCCTAAAAACTAGACTTTTAATAAAGTAAGTAGACAAATTTAACTAACACACGTTTTCTTTGACATTTCTAAAACATAAGCAGACCAAATTTAAAACAACCATAACTTTTGACACAAAAGTCCAATGCAATCATGGTTGGACAATCTAGAAAGATCACGTTCTGAACTTGAATTTTACCTACATAAATCTTGTTTTCACATGCATTGGACGACTTTAAATTCGGGTTCAAATCCATCTACTGTTCTGACCGTAAACAACATCAATTCCTTCACTTATTTGCAATATCAATCCAAATACAAGTAGCCTAGAATCAAAAGAACCATTAAGGACTTTTTCCATCTCCAAGTTCCAATTGTAGGCAAATAAGCACCCTTGAACCAATTTCAAACTGATTGCTAATTTTTAACTCCGACGCAGTTTCAATCATTGCAATTTGATTCGTCATGGCCCGTTGTAGTTGTTTTGCTCTCGCTCTTGTCATTGGACCATCTGCATCCTCCTGCGTATTAGATTCAGCTTTACGAGATGGATTATAATTCCCATGATGCACATCAGCTAAACATAATGAAGAAGATAAACATAAATAAAAAAGATAAGAAAATAAATAAGACACAAGTTAACTAAGTAAAGGAAAGGAAATGAAAAGCATAAACAAGATATTAATGAAAGCAAAACTTAAGCATTACAAAAATATAAAGAGAGAAATAAAGAGCATGATCTTTATCTGAACAACCAAGATACCTAAATGCATGGAAAATGCCTCCTTTATAGACCAAAATTTAGAATTATTGATTTGATGATTAATTATTGAGTGGGTGGCCACATCTTGACTTGGTGACAATCGTTATCTTCTTGTCTGAACAAAACATCATTAATAACGTCCGAATTTGAACCACATGTACTCATGAAAGTTCTAGGAAATTATCTCATCTTTCTAAGAAAAATAATTGAGGTCATTTAGACTTCTAGAACTCGAGATATGGGCTAAATACTGAACAGTGTCTGGGCTGCAGGATAGATTCAGACTTCTCTATTATTGCTATAATTTAGACTTGAAAATGACCTTTTAAATCTTTGACTCCACATGAAAGTTATAGGCCTATGTCGTATCTTTCCATCCATATAAAGCAGACCTAAATCCAAGATCTACAGCTCCAGATATGACCCAATTACCAAATAGTGTTCCAGTTTGAACTGAACCAGCATCTCTTTTCTAAGTTTGGCCATCTATTTGTCCTTTCAATTTTAGTACTTCAACTCATCAATCAATCCTTTCATTTATGTGATAGGCCTGCATTTAAGATGAACATTTACCATAAATTAAAGGTATCTTATATTATTAGATATGTTATTATAAAACATGCTTTAGTTAAGGAGTTATTGATACTTCAAGTGCAAAATAATGATATAAAACATCCTAGGCCTTATAGATTGCAATGGTTGAATGAATGTGGTGAAGTGAAGGTTACTAAGCAAGTGTTGATTGTGTTTTCTATTGGGAAGTATATAGATGAGGTTAAAACCAAAGTTCGAAAGGCTAACTACATGCGAAAGTGATTTACGAGTGACGTCTGCTTGGAGTTCCTGCTTTATTTCTCGGGTCGGGAATACAGGATCTTGAGCTTTCTTCCTATTGGCAAATGCTAGTCTCTTGTTGTTACCAATGTCGACTCCATGGGCTTGTCTAAACTAACCGAGGATTTTATCTTGTTTCCATTTTATTTATTATCTTTGATCTGGAAGTAACCTTTTTCTTTCCTTGGGCAGTCTCTCTCAACAAGATTGATCTGTTTGGGTTTTGGTCCATGATGGCCTTTTTATTGATTTTGAAGATTGGATTTCTCTATGAATGGGAAGTAAGTCACCTACTTTTAGGGCATCCATGATAGTTTAATTGGAAGGTGATTCATAATGGGTTTAGAAATAAGTTCACTATTATAAAAAATGGTAAAACCATCAATCACTCTTGTACCTCTTTCTCCAAAACAAGTGTATGATGATCAAATGAAATTAAAAAGGGATTGTGAGGATGGGAAAAGTGGAAATTCATGTGAGGAAAATAGTGAAAGAAGACTATCAAATTTGGCTAAATCTAAATCATTAATTAAACCAGTTGAGAGTGGAGTTAGAACCTGAGGAGTGAAGAAGGTAAGCTTGTGCAATGATAATAGAAGAAACAACCTAATTTTTATGCAAAAAAGCTCAAATTAGACATGCGTTTTTCACTAACAAGCTAATGATCTTAGTTGTGTATAATGAGGCTTATTTTAACACTAACGATCTTTATTCTGTTATTCCTAGTGTGGTTGTTTCTTTGTTGTAGGAGTTTAAAGATGTACTAAAGACACCTTTAGTGGATTACCACCATTGAAGGGAATTGAAAATTAGATTGACCTTGTGCATGGTGGGGCTTCGGTTCCTAACCATCCAGCCTATAGAAGCAATCATGAGGAAATAAAGGGGATTTAAAGGCAAGTAGATGAGTTGATGATAAAGGGATACATTCGTGATAGTATGAGCCCTTGTGTCGTGCCAGTGTTACTTGTTCCTAAAAAGAATGAAACTTGGAGGATGTGTGTTGATTGTTGGGCCGTCAACAACATCCCAGTAAAGTATAGACATCCTATCCCTACGCTTGATGCGATGTTGGATGAGTTGTATAAAGCATGTATTTTCTCTAAAACTAACTTAAAAAGTGAGTACCATCAGATTAGGATGAAAGAAAATGATGAATAGAAAACAACATTTAAGACTAAACATGGTTTGTATGAATGGTCAGTCTTGTTGTTTGGGCTTACAAATGAACCTAGCATGTTTATGAGATTGATAAATCATGTTTTACATGTATTCATTGGTAAGTTTATGGCTGTGTATTTTGATGACATCCTAATTCATAACAAGAACTTGAATGAGCATTTTGATCATATGCGTAGTGTACTTGGTGACACAATGAAAGAGTTGATGTCTTATCCCAAGTGTAGGAGTGTCAAAGTAATAAATAACCCGGCAAGACTATAGTCAAACCATAGGGAGGTCAACTATATAAATTATAAATAATATATATAAATTAACAAAGAGTTAAAGAGATATTTGAGATGCGAGATTAATGTGAGGATTAAATAATGATAAAAACAGTTGTCAATGTTAGAGGACACTAATGGTAAAAATAAGTATAGTATAAACTCTTTTTATTACTCAACTGGAAACCACAAACAAAGGAGATTCCAATCGGATAATTTATCCTTAATAGTTCATTATTAATTTTTAACAAAATCATATTAATTATCTTATTTTAGTAACACCATACTTTTAAATATTATTAGGAATTCATGATGCTAACTTATGTTAACAACAAATCAAGTTCCTCTCATAACAACGATGTCGGCCGAAGACTATGAAGAATCAAGCATTTATTGTACCAAGTGTTATACAACACAAATCTAGATCAATCATTTAACAAGCAAGGTATTAAGAATTAGTAAGATAAAAAGATAAGACATATTAATAACAAACTTTCTTGGATATAAACATTGAAGTCCATATTGAGTTTATATTATACATATTCTAACACCATTAGTGAAACCTTTTCACCTTGACATAATTAACTTAGCTAGACATAATGAAGGAGAAGAACATAAATAAACAAGATAAGAATATAATTATGATATAAGTTAACTAGGAGTAGTAAGGGAAATGAAAAGCATAAACAAGAGATTAATAAAAATAAAACATGAAATAAAACTTGAACATTACAAAGAGAGAAAGCAAGAAAATGATCTTGATCTCAAAACCAAGATGCCTAAATATATGGCAAATGCCTCCTTTAATAGTCTAAAAAGAACTATTCATTTTGTAATTAACTTCCTTGGGTTGGGATTATTATCTTTTTTATTTAAGTAATAACTTAAAACACAATGCAACATGAACCCATATAACAAGCTTTAGGCTAATGACTCTTAGACCAGTTGGTCTTAGGACATTGGGTGTTGAGACACCCCTTCAAGTTTAGTAACTTGGGTTGCAGATACTAAAAATATATAGATAATGCAATGTTTGATTCCCTTAAGCTTTCTTCTCAACCCATGTAACAATCACTAGGCCAATAGCTTCCAAGTCAGTTGACTTTAGGGTATTAGGTGTTAAAACACCCCTTCAGGCTTAATTGCTTAGGTTAGGGAGGCTACGAAATCAAACTTATTTACATTTTTATTTTTTTATTTTATTATATTTATTATAGTTTTTCTTTTCACAAATTATATATTATCCATTTCCCTTAGTTGTTATCTTTAACAAAAGAACATAAAATAATATAATAGTCCAATGTGCAACCCCTAATTATATGTTAATGTGTGTGTGTGAAAAATAAGGGTTTATGAATACTTATTAAAAAAAAAAGTTTGTTGGCATAACTACATGATAATAATACAAGAGTTTGTAAAGTTGAATATTTTATAAGAAGTGTGTGATAGACCTTGTTATGAATATTCCAAATAACCTATGAAAAATGTTTACTAAGATGCGTCTCAAGAATCAATAGAATTCTGATTAGTACTTAAAAGTGCATGTTTATCAAGGTTTTATATTATCATTTTGCACTTGAAGTATCAACAACTCCTTAACTAAAGCATGTTTTATAATAACAAGTCTAATACTATAAGATACCTTAATATATGGTAAATGTTCATCTTAAATGTAGGCCTATCACATAAATCAAAGGATTGATTGATGAATTCAACTATTGAAATTGTGAAGATAAAGAGAGGGTGAAGCTTAGAAAAGAGATGTTGGTGCGGTCCAAACAAGAACATTGTTCGGTAATTAGGTCATATCTCGAGTTCTAGATGTCAAAATGATCTCAAATTTTTACATAGATTTGGTAAGACATAGGCCTACAACTTTCATGTGAGGCCAAGATTTAAAAAGGTTGTTTTCAAGTCCAAATTATAGCAACAACGGAAAAGTTTGAATTTGTCCTGCAGCCCGGATACTATTCAGTGTTTAGCCTATATCTCGAGTTCTAGAAGTCCAAATGTAACGACCCAACCTTTTCAAGGCTAAAGCCGCTGGAATTTTTTTTTTTTTTTTTTTTTCATCATCTCGACTTATTCATCATTTCCATTTTTTTTCTGTTCTATTCTCGTATTACCACGAGTTCATACATTATAATTCGTAATCCATTTCAATATTTAATTACTAGTTTTTACAAAAGGAATCGAATGACTAATTAAGTGATTTACATGTTCGTTCATGCAGAACTCATATCACCCATAATATACGAGTATATAATTCTTTTTCGAATGTGTGTGCCACGAAATGAATCTCCTGATGCCCCATATTGGTATGATGTCCCGGTTCCAACACAAGGTAATTTTAAGCATTATAGACCATTGAAGAAATATAGTAAAACAAGATTAAAGTCACATTTCATTCATGGACCAAAAAGCATAATTCTTTAATTTCCCTTTACTTATGTCAACACAAACACCACCGTTAATAATCCGTCAATTAACGAGACAATTTCAATACTCAAACCCGATCATTCCTCTCGAATGTCGTTAGCCGAATTAATGTCTTTCTTTGGTTAAAGCATAACTAGTAGAATGCTTTCATATACTTAGTATATACGAAACGTAGTATACATGACCACATTAGTTCTTCTTAAAACTAACTCATAAACTCAAATCCGACAATCCTCTTTGGAGGCCATTAGTCGAAGTCAATCATTTCTTCATCTTGCTATCCACTAGGGTGCCATTAACCGTTTCTTCTTCTTCTTCTTTTTCTCTTCTTCTTCTTCTTCCTTTTCTTTTCTTTTTACATCACGGTCATCCCTTAGGATGCAATTAGCTGAAGCTAGTCATTTCTTCATCCTGATTATCCATTTAGAATGCTATTAGCCAAAGGTAGTAATTTCATTATCTCGATTATCCATTTAGGATGTCATCAGTCGTAATTAATCATTTGTTCACCTTGACTATCCACCTAGGATGTTATTAGTCGAAGCTAGTAATTCA
The DNA here is from genome assembly GCA_018804465.1 of Populus tomentosa. Lineage (NCBI taxonomy): Eukaryota > Viridiplantae > Streptophyta > Magnoliopsida > Malpighiales > Salicaceae > Populus > Populus tomentosa. The sequence goes on along the minus strand of CM032005.1, from coordinate 8,422,095 downwards.
TACATCTCGGTTATCCATTTAGGATGCCATATACCAAAGCTAATCATTTATTCATTCTGGTAATTCATATATGGTGCCATTACCATAGCAATTCATTTACTCATTCTGGTAATTCATCTATGGTGTCATTACCATAGTTAAATTTGCCATTTACCAAAGCTAATCATTTATTCATTTTGGTAATACATCTATGGTGCCATTACCATAGCTAATCATTTATTCAGCTCGATGATCCCTTAAGGATGCCATTTATCAAATGTAAATCATTTATTCATTTTGGTAATTCATTTATGGTGTCATTACCATGGCTAATCATTTATTAATCTGATAATTCATCTATGATGTCATTACCATAGTTATCCATTTAGGATGCCACTTACCAAAACTAAGCATTTATTCATCCCAATCATACTTTGGATGCCCATAGTCAGAGCTAATCAATTGTTTACCCCTGACATCCCTTCGGATGTCATTAGCCAAAACTAATTAATCGTTTGTTCCGGTCATCCACTCGGATGCCATTAGTCGAAGCCAATCAATTGTTTGTTCCGGTCATCCATTCGGATGCCATTAGCCGAAGCTAATCAATCGTTTGTTCCGGCCATCCACTCGGATGCCATTAGCCGAAGCTAATCAGTCGTTTGTTCCGGTCATCCACTCGGATGCCATTAGCCGAAGCTAATCATTGTTTTATCAAACAATTCATGACAATTTGACATTCCTTGCAACATCAAAGTAAACCCTTGGGGATACTTGTACCACCGTTTCCTAGTAATTTATCATTCCGTAACACGATGATAGATCCCTTTGTAATGCAAAAACCAAACATCCCACAACAGTTTAGCATTCAATATAACACAACACAACAGTACCCTTTGTATCATTCATCCAACCATTCTTGACAGTTAACGTTCAATGCAACATCATAATAAATCCCCAGTAATACTCACACCACCATTCGTGGTAATTAACCATCAATACGATACAATGATAGGTCTTTCATAACACTCATACAATCAATAAATGATAGATCCTTGGTAACACATTCATCACGATTACATTCAATATAATAAAATAGTAGATCTCTCATAATACTCATACAATCATTCATCACCATTACATTCAATAAGAATACAAAAGTAGATTCTTTGTACGACACATACTACCATTCATTAGTAGCTCAAATTCATAACAGCCCCCAACATCACATTCGGTTTAGTATTCATCACAACTCAATAAGATGTTCACCTCAAAAGGGTCAGTTTAGAACTCTAACATTTTCACCATTGTTTCAACATTCATTAAGAACTTGTTCGACATTTCATAGTCATTTCGACAATCATCAAGAATTTAATCCAACTCTTCTTCGTCATTTCTTCTTACAACAAGGATTTAATAACATATCATCACAAGTTAACCATTTCAAAACATAAACATCAAAATGAGAAAAAGGTGGAAACCACCTACCTGCTCCACTTGTGGTCTGTCCTTGTCCTGGCAATGGTCCGATTCCGGCCACAACACCTAAGACACCAAAGACCACAATCAATTCATTTATATCTTCGATTCACATTCATCCCACTTATTTCAAGAATTCATATGTTCACATTCAAGTGTTCCACATTTTACACCATCATACTATGAGATTGTTACTAGAATTTAAGTCATTTCTGCCTTGTAGAAATCGGCAGCGAGGCAGTTTCTGGCTGCCGATATCTGAATCGGCAGCGACGCAGTTTCAGGCTGCCGATATTGGAATCCTTTTTAATGCCTAAAAACATATATCCATTAAATCAACGAACTCAATGTCCCTTCATCCAAATTTCAAAACTTCCCTAACACATTTTACAACACAATTAATCTATAACAACACTAATAACAAGAGCACATTTTACCATTATATCTTACATAAACCCTACACCCACATAATTCTAATTTCATCAAAACATGTAATTAAATCAAGCTTCCTAAATGTTTTACTAAGACTAGCAATAGATTCAAATAGAAACAACTCATCCACCTTTGATTATTTCCTTGAACTCAACGGTCAGAATATATATCATTGTGTTGTGTACAATATATCTCAAAATCAGAATCATCGAACGGTTGGATCTCCATAGATCTGAATAAAACCGAACTAACCTGAAAATGGACGAGCTACTGTTCAACATGAACCAAACCTTGCCGGAGAGTGTGTTTCCGATCTCCACCGTCCAGAATGTAGGTCACATCTAGATGCAGCACATATCCAAAAATAGGCACGATCCAACGGTGGAAGAGAGAGACATCGGCCGGCGACCAAAACTGCCCTGCAGGTATATTTCCTTTTGTTTTCCAGGACACTTCCGATGATGATGGCTGCTCAATGGATTATGTTCCTTCAAATCCCTCCGGTCCGTTTATATATGAGTGTGAGAAGAACCATATATCCAAATATCAACATGATCCAACGGTGGATGCAAGAGATATGGCCACCGAAGCATTATTGGTTCATCCAAATCCTGCACCTCTATGTAACCGAATTCTCTATTATCCTCCCTTCATCCAAATTTCAAAACTTCCCTAACACATTTTACAACACAATTAATCTATAACAACACTAATAACAAGAGCACATTTTACCATTATATCTTACATAAACCCTATACCCACACCATTCTAATTTCATCAAAACATGTAATTAAATCAAGCTTCCTAAATGTTTTACTAAGACTAGCAATAGATTCAAATAGCAACAACTCATCCACCTTTGATTATTTCCTTGACCTCAATGGTCAGAATATATATCATTGTCTTGTGTACAATATATCTCAAAATCAGAATAATCCAACGGTTTGATCTCCACAGATTTGAATAAAACCGAACTAACCTGAAAATGGACGAGCTACTGTTCAACATGAACCAAACCTTGCCGGAGAGTGCGTTTCCGATCTCCACCGTCCAGAATGTAGGCCACACCTAGGCGCAGCACATATCCAAAAATAGGCACGATCCAACGGTGGAAAAGAGAGAAATCGGCCGGCGACCAAAACTTCCCTGCAGGTATATTGCCTTTTGTTTTCCAGGACACTTCCGATGATGATGGATGCTCAATGGATTATGTTCCTTCAAATCGCTCCGGTCAGTTTATAGAGGAGTGTGAGAAGAACAATATATCCAAAACTCAATATGATCCAACGGTGGATGCAAGAGATATGGCCACCGAAGCAGTATTGGTTCATCCAAATCCTGCACCTCTATGTAACCGAATTCTCTATCGTCTCTCACCCCTTTTCGTTTTTCTTTCTCTTTTTTTTTTTTTTAATCTGGTGGCCTTTGCTGTTTTTAAAGGCACCATTGTTTTGCTAATTACCTTTATGTCCCTCATTTATGTATTTATATATTATTTGTTTCTTTTTTCATGGAAACCATCCGGTTTGTTTCTGCTTAAATCGTTAGTCTTTACCAAACTCTCATTGGGATGATATCTTTCACCAACGTAGGAAAACATATTAATAGACTTCATGCAAAATTCCATCCCAATCCGACGATTGGATTGAGAGCTCTGCTTTCTAATGTAAAATTGGTCAGTTTATGACTTTTCATCAACTATCCAAATTTTCTTGTTCAATCTTCACATAAAATAATATCAATTATCCTTCTAAACCTTTAAGGTCATTTTATTATTTTGGAATATATTCATTTTGTCATTTCTCTCATTATTTTATTCATCAAAACACGTTACCAGTTTCTTTGTCTTTATGAATTCTAAAACAAAATTCATTTTATGGAGGTCATCCCCTCCATTATATGTCACTTTCAGTCTTACGTTTACATGGCAGGTTATACATCCGCATATTTAAATCATAAATTTTCTAGGGTTTCACATTCTTCCCTCCTTCAAGAAATTTCGTCCTTGAAATTTAGAATTTCTACTTATATTTGTGAATATTATTGGGTACTTTCAGGATCCATCATTCAAGCCTATTACGATTAACATGTAATTCTTGTCATTGTCATAGTTTTCCAATTTCATGTTGCACTCCTTACAGTTTAACAACTATGATTTATCTTAGCTATTTAGTGTTTCAATATAGGAATACTCATGGTTCCTATAATTTCATACTTAACTACTTGTTCATACCATCGTATTTTCACATCCTAATCGTATTTAGAGCCCACCAAGGAACACTTTGTAACCATAGTTACTCAACTTTTGTGCACAGACACTTGTAATATTAAGTATTAACTCCTTAATCAACGTTTATTTACGTCTCATCATTAGTGCATATTAGATCCCTTCACTCCCTAAATTCATCTCTTTTCTAGTTTCATTATTAACTATGTATTTCTACGACCACGTGTACATACATTGCACACTCGTGACCTCCTCAACGACTCTTATAGGTAGCTTGCCAATTTATTTATTTATTTATTATCGTGTATGACGGTAACTTAGTGTCTTACTGTTAACCCATAACATTTCACAACAGGTATTACATCCATGTTCATGTTTTTAACCATTTCTCCTTTATGTCTACAAAGATAACCACGCCTACGATCCTTAATTCATTCTTGATTTTTAGGTGGATTCTCGTAAGGCAACTTAATAATGCTTTTCATAACCAATTTTCAAGTCCTTACCTCATATCTACAACGCCAGAAAATAAACTTGTATTGTCCATTTTGTTATGTACCAAACTAGTATTCCTTTACACTTCAAGATAAAGTGTTGTCAATTAGAGCAAGGGCCTAATATGCAAGGTCTCACTGCCATCTTAACATAATTATTTATTAAGGCATTAATCACAAAACAGTCCTGCCTCTATCCATACGCAATGTCAGAAGTTTGAATCGATAGCATTTACATCAACACTTGATTATGCCTAATCAATCATATATTCACTCTAATATTAATTCATATATGGTTTCATCCCATCCATTCATATTTCATCAAGACAACACACACCTTTGTTACATTATCATTTTATTAATATTTCAAATTTATTTTGTTCATGAACCCTTTACTTCTATCTAACATATTATCGAACAATGGTTACACATTTATTATTTGCTACTGATACCACAATCACGAAGTAAAAGCTCATTTCCTAAGTTACCGACTTCTTGACAACCCAATATCACTTCCTTAATTATCACACTTGTGGTAACTAGGTATATATATAAATATATACATGCCTAGTTCATTCTATATCAAGATACACGATTCATTATACTTTCCATGCTTAATAAGTCTACTGAATCACAACCGCGCTCTGATACCAACTGTAACGACCCAACCTTTTCAAGGCTAAAGCCGCTGGAATTTTTTTTTTTTTTTTTTTTCATCATCTCGACTTATTCATCATTTCCATTTTTTTTTTCTGTTCTATTCTCGTATTACCACGAGTTCATACATTATAATTCGTAATCCATTTCAATATTTAATTACTAGTTTTTACAAAAGGAATCGAATGACTAATTAAGTGATTTACATGTTCGTTCATGCAGAACTCATATCACCCATAATATACGAGTATATAATTCTTTTTCGAATGTGTGTGCCACGAAATGAATCTCCTGATGCCCCATATTGGTATGATGTCTCTGTTCCAACACAAGGTAATTTTAAGCATTATAGACCATTGAAGAAATATAGTAAAACAAGATTAAAGTCACATTTCATTCATGGACCAAAAAGCATAATTCTTTAATTTCCCTTTACTTATGTCAACACAAACACCACCGTTAATAATCCGTCAATTAACGAGACAATTTCAATACTCAAACCCGATCATTCCTCTCGAATGTCGTTAGCCGAATTAATGTCTTTCTTTGGTTAAAGCATAACTAGTAGAATGCTTTCATATACTTAGTATATACGAAACGTAGTATACATGACCACATTAGTTCTTCTTAAAACTAACTCATAAACTCAAATCCGACAATCCTCTTTGGAGGCCATTAGTCGAAGTCAATCATTTCTTCATCTTGCTATCCACTAGGGTGCCATTAACCGTTTCTTCTTCTTCTTCTTTTTCTCTTCTTCTTCTTCTTCCTTTTCTTTTCTTTTTACATCACGGTCATCCCTTAGGATGCAATTAGCTGAAGCTAGTCATTTCTTCATCCTGATTATCCATTTAGAATGCTATTAGCCAAAGGTAGTAATTTCATTATCTCGATTATCCATTTAGGATGTCATCAGTCGTAATTAATCATTTGTTCACCTTGACTATCCACCTAGGATGTTATTAGTCGAAGCTAGTAATTCATACATCTCGGTTATCCATTTAGGATGCCATATACCAAAGCTAATCATTTATTCATTCTGGTAATTCATATATGGTGCCATTACCATAGCAATTCATTTACTCATTCTGGTAATTCATCTATGGTGTCATTACCATAGTTAAATTTGCCATTTACCAAAGCTAATCATTTATTCATTTTGGTAATACATCTATGGTGCCATTACCATAGCTAATCATTTATTCAGCTCGATGATCCCTTTAGGATGCCATTTATCAAATGTAAATCATTTATTCATTTTGGTAATTCATTTATGGTGTCATTACCATGGCTAATCATTTATTAATCTGATAATTCATCTATGATGTCATTACCATAGTTATCCATTTAGGATGCCACTTACCAAAACTAAGCATTTATTCATCCCAATCATACTTTGGATGCCCATAGTCAGAGCTAATCAATTGTTTACCCCTGACATCCCTTCGGATGTCATTAGCCAAAACTAATTAATCGTTTGTTCCGGTCATCCACTCGGATGCCATTAGTCGAAGCCAATCAATTGTTTGTTCCGGTCATCCATTCGGATGCCATTAGCCGAAGCTAATCAATCGTTTGTTCCGGCCATCCACTCGGATGCCATTAGCCGAAGCTAATCAGTCGTTTGTTCCGGTCATCCACTCGGATGCCATTAGCCGAAGCTAATCATTGTTTTATCAAACAATTCATGACAATTTAACATTCCTTGCAACATCAAAGTAAACCCTTGGGGATACTTGTACCACCGTTTCCTAGTAATTTATCATTCCGTAACACGATGATAGATCCCTTTGTAATGCAAAAACCAAACATCCCACAACAGTTTAGCATTCAATATAACACAACACAACAGTACCCTTTGTATCATTCATCCAACCATTCTTGACAGTTAACGTTCAATGCAACATCATAATAAATCCCCAGTAATACTCACACCACCATTCGTGGTAATTAACCATCAATACGATACAATGATAGGTCTTTCATAACACTCATACAATCAATAAATGATAGATCCTTGGTAACACATTCATCACGATTACATTCAATATAATAAAATAGTAGATCTCTCATAATACTCATACAATCATTCATCACCATTACATTCAATAAGAATACAAAAGTAGATTCTTTGTACGACACATACTACCATTCATTAGTAGCTCAAATTCATAACAGCCCCCAACATCACATTCGGTTTAGTATTCATCACAACTCAATAAGATGTTCACCTCAAAAGGGTCAGTTTAGAACTCTAACATTTTCACCATTGTTTCAACATTCATTAAGAACTTGTTCGACATTTCATAGTCATTTCGACAATCATCAAGAATTTAATCCAACTCTTCTTCGTCATTTCTTCTTACAACAAGGATTTAATAACATATCATCACAAGTTAACCATTTCAAAACATAAACATCAAAATGAGAAAAAGGTGGAAACCACCTACCTGCTCCACTTGTGGTCTGTCCTTGTCCTGGCAATGGTCCGATTCCGGCCACAACACCTAAGACACCAAAGACCACAATCAATTCATTTATATCTTCGATTCACATTCATCCCACTTATTTCAAGAATTCATATGTTCACATTCAAGTGTTCCACATTTTACACCATCATACTATGAGATTGTTACTAGAATTTAAGTCATTTCTGCCTTGTAGAAATCGGCAGCGAGGCAGTTTCTGGCTGCCGATATCTGAATCGGCAGCGACGCAGTTTCAGGCTGCCGATATTGGAATCCTTTTTAATGCCTAAAAACATATATCCATTAAATCAACGAACTCAATGTCCCTTCATCCAAATTTCAAAACTTCCCTAACACATTTTACAACACAATTAATCTATAACAACACTAATAACAAGAGCACATTTTACCATTATATCTTACATAAACCCTATACCCACACCATTCTAATTTCATCAAAACATGTAATTAAATCAAGCTTCCTAAATGTTTTACTAAGACTAGCAATAGATTCAAATAGCAACAACTCATCCACCTTTGATTATTTCCTTGACCTCAATGGTCAGAATATATATCATTGTCTTGTGTACAATATATCTCAAAATCAGAATAATCCAACGGTTTGATCTCCACAGATTTGAATAAAACCGAACTAACCTGAAAATGGACGAGCTACTGTTCAACATGAACCAAACCTTGCCGGAGAGTGCGTTTCCGATCTCCACCGTCCAGAATGTAGGCCACACCTAGGCGCAGCACATATCCAAAAATAGGCACGATCCAACGGTGGAAAAGAGAGAAATCGGCCGGCGACCAAAACTTCCCTGCAGGTATATTGCCTTTTGTTTTCCAGGACACTTCCGATGATGATGGATGCTCAATGGATTATGTTCCTTCAAATCGCTCCGGTCAGTTTATAGAGGAGTGTGAGAAGAACAATATATCCAAAACTCAATATGATCCAACGGTGGATGCAAGAGATATGGCCACCGAAGCAGTATTGGTTCATCCAAATCCTGCACCTCTATGTAACCGAATTCTCTATCGTCTCTCACCCCTTTTCGTTTTTCTTTCTCTTTTTTTTTTTTTTTAATCTGGTGGCCTTTGCTGTTTTTAAAGGCACCATTGTTTTGCTAATTACCTTTATGTCCCTCATTTATGTATTTATATATTATTTGTTTCTTTTTTCATGGAAACCATCCGGTTTGTTTCTGCTTAAATCGTTAGTCTTTACCAAACTCTCATTGGGATGATATCTTTCACCAACGTAGGAAAACATATTAATAGACTTCATGCAAAATTCCATCCCAATCCGACGATTGGATTGAGAGCTCTGCTTTCTAATGTAAAATTGGTCAGTTTATGACTTTTCATCAACTATCCAAATTTTCTTGTTCAATCTTCACATAAAATAATATCAATTATCCTTCTAAACCTTTAAGGTCATTTTATTATTTTGGAATATATTCATTTTGTCATTTCTCTCATTATTTTATTCATCAAAACACGTTACCAGTTTCTTTGTCTTTATGAATTCTAAAACAAAATTCATTTTATGGAGGTCATCCCCTCCATTATATGTCACTTTCAGTCTTACGTTTACATGGCAGGTTATACATCCGCATATTTAAATCATAAATTTTCAAGGGTTTCACATTCTTCCCTCCTTCAAGAAATTTCGTCCTTGAAATTTAGAATTTCTACTTATATTTGTGAATATTATTGGGTACTTTCAGGATCCATCATTCAAGCCTATTACGATTAACATGTAATTCTTGTCATTGTCATAGTTTTCCAATTTCATGTTGCACTCCTTACAGTTTAACAACTATGATTTATCTTAGCTATTTAGTGTTTCAATATAGGAATACTCATGGTTCCTATAATTTCATACTTAACTACTTGTTCATACCATCGTATTTTCACATCCTAATCGTATTTAGAGCCCACCAAGGAACACTTTGTAACCATAGTTACTCAACTTTTGTGCACAGACACTTGTAATATTAAGTATTAACTCCTTAATCAACGTTTATTTACGTCTCATCATTAGTGCATATTAGATCCCTTCACTCCCTAAATTCATCTCTTTTCTAGTTTCATTATTAACTATGTATTTCTACGACCACGTGTACATACATTGCACACTCGTGACCTCCTCAACGACTCTTATAGGTAGCTTGCCAATTTATTTATTTATTTATTATCGTGTATGACGGTAACTTAGTGTCTTACTGTTAACCCATAACATTTCACAACAGGTATTACATCCATGTTCATGTTTTTAACCATTTCTCCTTTATGTCTACAAAGATAACCACGCCTACGATCCTTAATTCATTCTTGATTTTTAGGTGGATTCTCGTAAGGCAACTTAATAATGCTTTTCATAACCAATTTTCAAGTCCTTACCTCATATCTACAACGCCAGAAAATAAACTTGTATTGTCCATTTTGTTATGTACCAAACTAGTATTCCTTTACACTTCAAGATAAAGTGTTGTCAATTAGAGCAAGGGCCTAATATGCAAGGTCTCACTGCCATCTTAACATAATTATTTATTAAGGCATTAATCACAAAACAGTCCTGCCTCTATCCATACGCAATGTCAGAAGTTTGAATCGATAGCATTTACATCAACACTTGATTATGCCTAATCAATCATATATTCACTCTAATATTAATTCATATATGGTTTCATCCCATCCATTCATATTTCATCAAGACAACACACACCTTTGTTACATTATCATTTTATTAATATTTCAAATTTATTTTGTTCATGAACCCTTTACTTCTATCTAACATATTATCGAACAATGGTTACACATTTATTATTTGCTACTGATACCACAATCACGAAGTAAAAGCTCATTTCCTAAGTTACCGACTTCTTGACAACCCAATATCACTTCCTTAATTATCACACTTGTGGTAACTAGGTATATATATAAATATATACATGCCTAGTTCATTCTATATCAAGATACACGATTCATTATACTTTCCATGCTTAATAAGTCTACTGAATCACAACCGCGCTCTGATACCAACTGTAACGACCCAACCTTTTCAAGGCTAAAGCCGCTGGAATTTTTTTTTTTTTTTTTTCATCATCTCGACTTATTCATCATTTCCATTTTTTTTTTCTGTTCTATTCTCGTATTACCACGAGTTCATACATTATAATTCGTAATCCATTTCAATATTTAATTACTAGTTTTTACAAAAGGAATCGAATGACTAATTAAGTGATTTACATGTTCGTTCATGCAGAACTCATATCACCCATAATATACGAGTATATAATTCTTTTTCGAATGTGTGTGCCACGAAATGAATCTCCTGATGCCCCATATTGGTATGATGTCTCTGTTCCAACACAAGGTAATTTTAAGCATTATAGACCATTGAAGAAATATAGTAAAACAAGATTAAAGTCACATTTCATTCATGGACCAAAAAGCATAATTCTTTAATTTCCCTTTACTTATGTCAACACAAACACCACCGTTAATAATCCGTCAATTAACGAGACAATTTCAATACTCAAACCCGATCATTCCTCTCGAATGTCGTTAGCCGAATTAATGTCTTTCTTTGGTTAAAGCATAACTAGTAGAATGCTTTCATATACTTAGTATATACGAAACGTAGTATACATGACCACATTAGTTCTTCTTAAAACTAACTCATAAACTCAAATCCGACAATCCTCTTTGGAGGCCATTAGTCGAAGTCAATCATTTCTTCATCTTGCTATCCACTAGGGTGCCATTAACCGTTTCTTCTTCTTCTTCTTTTTCTCTTCTTCTTCTTCTTCCTTTTCTTTTCTTTTTACATCACGGTCATCCCTTAGGATGCAATTAGCTGAAGCTAGTCATTTCTTCATCCTGATTATCCATTTAGAATGCTATTAGCCAAAGGTAGTAATTTCATTATCTCGATTATCCATTTAGGATGTCATCAGTCGTAATTAATCATTTGTTCACCTTGACTATCCACCTAGGATGTTATTAGTCGAAGCTAGTAATTCATACATCTCGGTTATCCATTTAGGATGCCATATACCAAAGCTAATCATTTATTCATTCTGGTAATTCATATATGGTGCCATTACCATAGCAATTCATTTACTCATTCTGGTAATTCATCTATGGTGTCATTACCATAGTTAAATTTGCCATTTACCAAAGCTAATCATTTATTCATTTTGGTAATACATCTATGGTGCCATTACCATAGCTAATCATTTATTCAGCTCGATGATCCCTTTAGGATGCCATTTATCAAATGTAAATCATTTATTCATTTTGGTAATTCATTTATGGTGTCATTACCATGGCTAATCATTTATTAATCTGATAATTCATCTATGATGTCATTACCATAGTTATCCATTTAGGATGCCACTTACCAAAACTAAGCATTTATTCATCCCAATCATACTTTGGATGCCCATAGTCAGAGCTAATCAATTGTTTACCCCTGACATCCCTTCGGATGTCATTAGCCAAAACTAATTAATCGTTTGTTCCGGTCATCCACTCGGATGCCATTAGTCGAAGCCAATCAATTGTTTGTTCCGGTCATCCATTCGGATGCCATTAGCCGAAGCTAATCAATCGTTTGTTCCGGCCATCCACTCGGATGCCATTAGCCGAAGCTAATCAGTCGTTTGTTCCGGTCATCCACTCGGATGCCATTAGCCGAAGCTAATCATTGTTTTATCAAACAATTCATGACAATTTAACATTCCTTGCAACATCAAAGTAAACCCTTGGGGATACTTGTACCACCGTTTCCTAGTAATTTATCATTCCGTAACACGATGATAGATCCCTTTGTAATGCAAAAACCAAACATCCCACAACAGTTTAGCATTCAATATAACACAACACAACAGTACCCTTTGTATCATTCATCCAACCATTCTTGACAGTTAACGTTCAATGCAACATCATAATAAATCCCCAGTAATACTCACACCACCATTCGTGGTAATTAACCATCAATACGATACAATGATAGGTCTTTCATAACACTCATACAATCAATAAATGATAGATCCTTGGTAACACATTCATCACGATTACATTCAATATAATAAAATAGTAGATCTCTCATAATACTCATACAATCATTCATCACCATTACATTCAATAAGAATACAAAAGTAGATTCTTTGTACGACACATACTACCATTCATTAGTAGCTCAAATTCATAACAGCCCCCAACATCACATTCGGTTTAGTATTCATCACAACTCAATAAGATGTTCACCTCAAAAGGGTCAGTTTAGAACTCTAACATTTTCACCATTGTTTCAACATTCATTAAGAACTTGTTCGACATTTCATAGTCATTTCGACAATCATCAAGAATTTAATCCAACTCTTCTTCGTCATTTCTTCTTACAACAAGGATTTAATAACATATCATCACAAGTTAACCATTTCAAAACATAAACATCAAAATGAGAAAAAGGTGGAAACCACCTACCTGCTCCACTTGTGGTCTGTCCTTGTCCTGGCAATGGTCCGATTCCGGCCACAACACCTAAGACACCAAAGACCACAATCAATTCATTTATATCTTCGATTCACATTCATCCCACTTATTTCAAGAATTCATATGTTCACATTCAAGTGTTCCACATTTTACACCATCATACTATGAGATTGTTACTAGAATTTAAGTCATTTCTGCCTTGTAGAAATCGGCAGCGAGGCAGTTTCTGGCTGCCGATATCTGAATCGGCAGCGACGCAGTTTCAGGCTGCCGATATTGGAATCCTTTTTAATGCCTAAAAACATATATCCATTAAATCAACGAACTCAATGTCCCTTCATCCAAATTTCAAAACTTCCCTAACACATTTTACAACACAATTAATCTATAACAACACTAATAACAAGAGCACATTTTACCATTATATCTTACATAAACCCTACACCCACATAATTCTAATTTCATCAAAACATGTAATTAAATCAAGCTTCCTAAATGTTTTACTAAGACTAGCAATAGATTCAAATAGAAACAACTCATCCACCTTTGATTATTTCCTTGAACTCAACGGTCAGAATATATATCATTGTGTTGTGTACAATATATCTCAAAATCAGAATCATCGAACGGTTGGATCTCCATAGATCTGAATAAAACCGAACTAACCTGAAAATGGACGAGCTACTGTTCAACATGAACCAAACCTTGCCGGAGAGTGTGTTTCCGATCTCCACCGTCCAGAATGTAGGTCACATCTAGATGCAGCACATATCCAAAAATAGGCACGATCCAACGGTGGAAGAGAGAGACATCGGCCGGCGACCAAAACTGCCCTGCAGGTATATTTCCTTTTGTTTTCCAGGACACTTCCGATGATGATGGCTGCTCAATGGATTATGTTCCTTCAAATCCCTCCGGTCCGTTTATATATGAGTGTGAGAAGAACCATATATCCAAATATCAACATGATCCAACGGTGGATGCAAGAGATATGGCCACCGAAGCATTATTGGTTCATCCAAATCCTGCACCTCTATGTAACCGAATTCTCTATTATCCTCCCTTCATCCAAATTTCAAAACTTCCCTAACACATTTTACAACACAATTAATCTATAACAACACTAATAACAAGAGCACATTTTACCATTATATCTTACATAAACCCTATACCCACACCATTCTAATTTCATCAAAACATGTAATTAAATCAAGCTTCCTAAATGTTTTACTAAGACTAGCAATAGATTCAAATAGCAACAACTCATCCACCTTTGATTATTTCCTTGACCTCAATGGTCAGAATATATATCATTGTCTTGTGTACAATATATCTCAAAATCAGAATAATCCAACGGTTTGATCTCCACAGATTTGAATAAAACCGAACTAACCTGAAAATGGACGAGCTACTGTTCAACATGAACCAAACCTTGCCGGAGAGTGCGTTTCCGATCTCCACCGTCCAGAATGTAGGCCACACCTAGGCGCAGCACATATCCAAAAATAGGCACGATCCAACGGTGGAAAAGAGAGAAATCGGCCGGCGACCAAAACTTCCCTGCAGGTATATTGCCTTTTGTTTTCCAGGACACTTCCGATGATGATGGATGCTCAATGGATTATGTTCCTTCAAATCGCTCCGGTCAGTTTATAGAGGAGTGTGAGAAGAACAATATATCCAAAACTCAATATGATCCAACGGTGGATGCAAGAGATATGGCCACCGAAGCAGTATTGGTTCATCCAAATCCTGCACCTCTATGTAACCGAATTCTCTATCGTCTCTCACCCCTTTTCGTTTTTCTTTCTCTTTTTTTTTTTTTTTAATCTGGTGGCCTTTGCTGTTTTTAAAGGCACCATTGTTTTGCTAATTACCTTTATGTCCCTCATTTATGTATTTATATATTATTTGTTTCTTTTTTCATGGAAACCATCCGGTTTGTTTCTGCTTAAATCGTTAGTCTTTACCAAACTCTCATTGGGATGATATCTTTCACCAACGTAGGAAAACATATTAATAGACTTCATGCAAAATTCCATCCCAATCCGACGATTGGATTGAGAGCTCTGCTTTCTAATGTAAAATTGGTCAGTTTATGACTTTTCATCAACTATCCAAATTTTCTTGTTCAATCTTCACATAAAATAATATCAATTATCCTTCTAAACCTTTAAGGTCATTTTATTATTTTGGAATATATTCATTTTGTCATTTCTCTCATTATTTTATTCATCAAAACACGTTACCAGTTTCTTTGTCTTTATGAATTCTAAAACAAAATTCATTTTATGGAGGTCATCCCCTCCATTATATGTCACTTTCAGTCTTACGTTTACATGGCAGGTTATACATCCGCATATTTAAATCATAAATTTTCAGTCTTTCATTATGTTTAGCTAAATCTATTATGTTAAAGTGAAAAGGTTACATTAATGGTGTAAGAATAAGTATAGTATAAACTCAAGATGAACTTTAATGCTTCATACTAACTGATTAGTACTTAAAAGTGCATATTTATCAAGGTTTTATATCATCATTTTGCACTTAAAGTATCAATAACTCCTTAACTAAAGCATGTTTTATAATAACAAGTCTAATATTATAAAATGCCCTAATATATGGCAAATGTTCATCTTAAATGCAGGCCTATCACATAAATCAAAGGATTGATTGATGAATTCAACTACTGAAATTTGTGAAGATAAAGAGAGGGTGAAACTTAGAAAAGAGATGTTGGTGTAGTCCAAATGACCTTAAAGTTTTATACAGATTCAGTAAGACATAGGCCTACAACTTATAGCAAGATCTAAGAAGGCCATTTTCAAGTCCAAATTATAGCAACAACGGAGAAGTCCGAATTTGTCCTGCAGCCCGAACACTGTTTAGTGTTTGGCCCATAACTAGAGTTCTAGAAGCCCAAATGACCTTCATTTTTTTTTCTTGGAAAACTGAGTCAATTGCCTACAACTTTTATGTTTTCCAGTGGACCCAGTTCGGATGGTAGAATTTTTGTTTTATTCAGACAAGAAGATAAGGATTTTCACCAAGTCAAAAGTTGGCCACCCACTCAACAATTAGTCATCAAATCAATAATTCTGAATTTTGGCCTATAAAAGGAGGCATTTGCCATGCATTTGGGGGCTTGGTTATTCAGATCAAGTTTATGCTCTTTATTTCTCTCTTTATATTTTTTGTAATTCTTAAGTTTTGCTTTCATTAATATCTTGTTTATGCTTTTCATTTCCTTTCCTTTCCTTAGTTAACTTGTATCTTATTTATGTTCTTGTTTTGTTTATTTATGTTTCTCTTCTTCATTATGTTTAGCTAAGTTTATTATGTCAAGGTGAAAAGGTTACACTAATGGTGTAAGAATAAGTATGGTGTAAACTCAACATGGACCTTAATGTTTAATATTAACATGTCTTATCTTTTTATCTTACTAATTCTTAATACCTTGCTTGTTAAATGGTTAATCTAGATTTGTATTGTATAATACTTGGTATAACAAATGCTTGGCACTCTCATAGCCCAACCGTATGGTATTACCTACACCTGGGCTATGAAAGGAACTTGATTTGTTGTTAACATCAGTTAA
Organism: Populus tomentosa; assembly: GCA_018804465.1. Lineage (NCBI taxonomy): Eukaryota > Viridiplantae > Streptophyta > Magnoliopsida > Malpighiales > Salicaceae > Populus > Populus tomentosa. The sequence goes on along the minus strand of CM032005.1, from coordinate 8,405,247 downwards.
CATCATGAATTCCTGACAATATTTAAAAGTTTGGTGTTATGTAAATAAGATAATTAATATGATCATGTTAATAATTTATAATGAGCTATTAATGACAAATCATCCAATTGGAACCTCCTCCGTGTGTGGTTTCCAAATTGAGTAATAAGAGTTTATACCATACTTGTTTGAATACCATTGGTAAATCCTTTAACCTTGACATTTATTTTTATCATTGTTTTGTTTCTTTTTCTTTTGTTTTCTTCTTCCTTTTATTCTCTTTCTACACGTGCATGAGTGTTTGGTCACGTACATTAAGTGGTAGACTTTGTAGGGTATCCTCATCATTTTCAGAAAATATGGATGAAGAAGATAACCAGTCACTTCATAATGAGAATAATGAGAATAACCGTGTTAGGACACTTAGAGACCACATGAATCCCACAAGAACAAGTGCACCCTTATGCATAGTTTTCCCTCCTGATGCATCCTATTTTAATTTTAAGTCAGGCATTATTCAACTTTTACCTTCTTTTCATGGCTTATACCTAGAAAATCCATACTTGCATTTAAGGGAATTTGAGGAGGTCTGTAACACCTATAATGACTCAAATTGTAGGATGGACACCATTAGATTAAAGCTTTTTTCCTTTTTCATTAAAAGATAAAGCTAAAACATGGCTATAAAATTTGAGACCAGGATCTATTCGTGCTTGGGATGAAATGCAACAACAATTTTCAAAGAAGTTTTTTCTATCTCACAAAACCAACTCTTTTGAAAGACAAATCACCACTTTCACTCAAAAACCAGGTGAAACATTTTACCAATGTTGGGATAGGTATCGAGACCTGCTTAATACTTGCCCTCATCATGGTTTTGAAACATGGAGATTGGTTTCACATTTTTATGAAGGTTTAACACCTAGAGATAGGTAAATGGTTGAATTGATGTGCAATGGAACTTTGGAAGATAAAGACCCTAATGAAGCAATGGAGTACCTAGACTTGCTAGCTGAAAATGCACAAAATTGGGACACTACGGGTACTTATGGGGCACCAAGTAAAATCCAACCTCATACATCTAGTGGAGGTATATATAACCTTAGAGAAGATCATGACCTCCAAGCCAAGTTTGAATCTTTAGCTAGAAAAGTCGAGGCACTAGAATTGAAAAAGAGTGGTCAATTAAAATATGTTCAAGACATTGCGTGTCAAATCTATGAAACAAATGAACATGCAACCAATGACTGTCCAACTTTTCCTTCTTTCAAGGAATGCCTCCATGAACAAGCCCATGCTTTAAACAGTTTCCAAAGGCTCAATCATAACCCATACTCGCAAAAATACAACCCTAGTTGGAGAAATCACCCAAATTTCAGTTGGAAGAGTGACAACAATAATGCACAAACTTTGCAGCCACCGTTTCAAGCACACCATAATTTTCAAAATTCTCATGGATATGCACCTCTTTATGCTCCACCTCCTAGAAGAAATCTTGAGGAAACATTGCATGCATTCATTGAAAAGCAAGAGACAATCAACACTCAACTTGCTCAAAGCATGACACATTTTAAAGATGCTCTTGTAAAATTCACATCTGCTCTTAGTTTTCAAGAGAAAGGTAAGTTTCCATCTCAACCACAACAAAATACAAGAGGGCAATTCAATGCAAATGCAAGTAGTTCCGAAAGCCAACACATGATCAAGTCAAATCAGTCATCACTCTTCGCAGTGGTAAGGTTATTGAAAAACCCACTCTTGAACCTTGTGAGAAAGATGATGAGTCAATCTCTGAGGGTAAGGAAGGGGTTGAATTTGAACATTGTGAAGAAACGATTGATTCTCTACCAGCACTTCCATTTTCTCATGCCATGACCAAACAAAGGAAAGTCAATCACAATTCTGAAATCCTTGAAATTTTCAAACAGGTAAGGATCAATATACCTTTGTTGGATGCTATTAAACAGGTACCTTCCTATGCTAAATTTTGGAAAGATCTATGCACTGTGAAGAGAAAACTGAATGTGAAAAAGAAAGCCTTTTTAGCCGAACAAGTAAATGCTATTCTTCAGAATAATAATGCTTTGAAATATAAAGACCCTGGTTGTCCTACCATTTCTTGTTTTATTGGAGAACATAAAATTGAAAGAGCTTTACTTGATCTTGGAGCTAGTGTGAATTTACTTCCATATTCGGTTTTTCAAAGTCACAATCTAGGTGAGTTAAAACCAACTTCTGTAACTCTTTTACTTGTTGATAGATCTGTAAAAGTGGCTAGAGGAATAGTTAAGGATGTGTTAGTACAAGTTGATAAATTCATTTACCCTGTAGATTTTATTGTCTTGGATACACAACCTGTTGAAGCATGTAATTCAATTCCTGTTATTTTAGGACGTCCATTTCTTGCAACTTCTAATGCATTGATTAATTGTAGGAATGGACTGATGAAGCTATCATTTGGAAACATGACATTGAAGATGAATATTTTCAACATTTACAAGCAACCTGGATATGATCATGATTTAGAGGAAGTGGACTTTATTGAAAAATTAGTTAATAATCAATTTCAAACCACTTCCAGTGAAACTAAGATTGATGAACCTGACGAGTTGCAAATGGTTTATTTTCAGGAAGAAGTAAAGGCATGTAATTGGAGACCACAAATTGAAGAATTGCCACCACGATCAATTGAGTCTATACCTTCAAGTGTTCAACCACCAAAACCTGATTTGAAGCCATTACCATTCAATCTTAAATACTCATTTTCTGGAGAAAATGAAATTTTCCGGTAATAATCTTTTCCAAACTTAATGCACGTCAAGAAGGTAAGTTATTACACACTCTGAAAATACACAAAAATGCATTAGGATGGACCATAGTTGACATAAAAGGAATTAGTCCTTTGATTTGCACACACAAGATTTATTTGGAGGAAAATGCTAAACCATCTAGAGAAATGCAACGAAGACTTAATCCTAATATGAAGGAAGTAGTGAAAAATGAAGTCATTAAGCTTCTAGATAATGGAATCATTTATCCTATTTCTAACAGCAAATGGGTAAGTCCTACCCAAGTTGTACCTAAAAAGTCTGGAGTCACTGTGATAACAAATGAGAAAAATGAGTTAATTCCAACTAGGACTATTACTGGTTGGCACATGTGTATTGACTATAGGAAACTTAATTTAATGACTAGAAAAGATCATTTTCCTTTACCTCTCATCGATCAAATCCTAAAAAGAGTTGCAGGTCATGAATTTTATTTTACAATCAAATTGAAATTGCATTGGAAGATCAAGAGAAGACTACTTTCACATGTCCATTTGGTACTTTTACATATCGAATAATGCCTTTTGGGTTATGTAATGCACCAGCCACGTTTCAAAGATGCATGCTTAGCATATTCAGTGATATGGTTGAACGTTTTCTTGAGATTTTTATGGATGATTTTTCTGTTTTTGGTGATTCTTTTGATGATTGTTTAACTAACTTGGAAAAGGTATTGAACAGGTGTGAAGAGAAGAATCTTGTACTGAATTGGGAAAAATGTCACTTTATGGTAACAACCGGCATTGTACTTGGTCACATTGTTTCATCGAAAGGAATTGAGGTTGACAAATCTAAAATCGAGCTAATTACCAACTTACCAACACCAAAATCTGTTAAAGATGTTAGATCATTTTTAGGACATGCTGGTTTTTACAGAAGGTTCATCAAAGATTTTAGTGTAATATCTAAATCATTGTGTAACCTTCTAACAAAGGAAAATGTTTTTGAATGGACTGAACAATGTGAAAAAGCCTTTATTAAACTTAAAAGCTTGCTTACTTCTGCTCCTGTCATTCAACCTCCTGATTGGTCATTACCTTTTGAAATAATGTGTGACGCTAGTGATTATGTTGTGGGTGCTGTCTTGGGACAGAGAAAAGATAAGAAACCTTATGTGATTTACTATGCAAGTAAAACTTTAAATAGTGCTCAAATGAATTACACTACCACTGAAAAAGAATTACTTGCAGTAGTATTTGCATGTGACAAGTTCAGATCTTATCTTGTTGGCTCACCTGTTGTTGTTTTTAGTGATCATGCAGCATTGAAATATCTTCTTTCTAAGAAAGATTCTAAGGCTAGATTGGTGCGGTGGATTTTGTTACTTCAAGAATTTGATATCACAATCAAAGACAAGAAATGTAACGCCCTGTAATTTCGTACATTCATAAAAGAACTTTGAGCATTAACTTTTAAAAAAAATGGGGGTTTTTTTTTTTTTTTTTTATCCACCAAACTTATCAGAGACTTGCCGAAATTTCCACTGAAATTTTGGCAGAGTTTCTTTTATATCTAGAGGTCCCAAGTTATCGACAATCATCCTGTACAATTATACTTATTTCTCAATCACATCATAATCATGTAGAACCTCAACAACACATCATTCACGGTACATGCCTCACATTTCGCATGCTCATTTCTTTCCCATTAACACACGTAATTCATAATAATTGCAAGTAAGCAAACTAAGATTACAAATACAGAATAATACATTTTTATGACAAAATACATTAATGTTCATCTTCTTATTCAATCATGCAAAAGGAAACTAGAGGACCTGAAACGCTACTCCTGGCGTGAATCTGAAGGACCTGCAATTCATAATGTATATAATAAATATAGCATAAAAGGAAAATCACACAATACATGCACGAAGTTAAACATATATTCAACGATATGCAATCATAGTTCCTTGAAATTCTCATTTATCCTTCCACTATTACGTCTCTATCCATCCTTCCTAGAATCATTCAACATTTTCATTTCGTGTCTTGTTTCACCTCATGAGCGCATTTAATTCATTATAATAATTCAACATTTTTATTTTGTGTCTTGTTTCACCTCATGAGCGCATTTAATTCATTATAATATCTACCATGTGATTTCTCACCCTCTTACTCTATCTCTTTATATCAATTTCAATCCCAACATCTATTATACCTATTATGGCTTTTCCATATAAGTTGTCAAACTCATCATTATTTCGGTCCAATTTTAGTTTATAAATATATTCCACTTACATATTTCCTATGCCCATTTCAACACATTCCAATGTTTCTTTAGATTTTCAGTAAAATCTCTCATTATCATGGAACCTGCCATCATTTTCACAATATTCACATCCGATCCATCTTCGAATAAGATGACTATTATTGGCATTTTATTACACTATTATAATTATCACTAAATTCTTATCATGCCAGTAACAACATGAAACCTTTCCAATATTTACATTATTGGTCATAATTTCTTTGACATCCTCCCTGTGCGCAGGACATGATTCTCAAATTATATCAATTACAATTCTTTCCAATCAATTCAAAATACATCACATATATATATATATATATATATATATATATATATATATATATATCATTGCATTCTTTAAGTGTATAACACCTACCATGGTTAATGAACTTCTGCTCTCACGTCCCAAGCGATATGATATTTGCCTCCATCCTTCATAAGAATTAGATCCTCATCAGTTTCTTTTTTTTCTCTCCAATAATCCATGATATAAACACAAATTACCATTTTTGTTTAACAATTAGGTGTCATCCAACATTCCATTTATAATCTGACAAGTCAGTCATCCTGACACTATTAACACCACACAAGTAAGTTTAATTCAAGTTGTATATTCTGGTCATTAGAAAACAAAACTAATGCCACTAGCCCATCACCGGGTAACTAGTTCCTCCGCCCATCTTATTCCATAATTTCCAATCAATATCCGCCTCTTCAAGGCCGAATGAATAATCCTATCAAGATGTCAATCCCCATTTCATTAATATTTTTAATTATTACCTCTCCCCTAAAACTTGGAAGGGAATGCTGATACTAATAAATTTTCATTAGTGTTATTAGTCTCTCATATTAGAATCGGCTAATCAAGTTCATTATAAACGTCAAAATTAATACCATTGATTGATGTTATCGACTATTTCTAACATGAAATAGCCAATCAGATTTTTCTTTCCATAATATCTTGGAATATTCCCGGAAATGTTGATGTCAAGATTCTTGACATCATTAGCTTTCACTTCAGGAATAACTAGTCAAGTTTCGTGTGATTGCCGATATGGACAGCACCGGTCAATATCATTAACTATTCTCACCCGAATAGTTAATCAAGTTTAGTATCCCTCGTTTTCAGGGATGATTATGCCGATGTTAGTAAACCTTACTAACATCATTAGCCTCCGCATTCGGGACCGGCTAATCAAGTTTCGTGTGATTGCCGATATGGACAGCACCGGTCAATATCATTAACTATTCTCACCCGAATAGTTAATCAAGTTCAGTATCCCTCGTTTTCAGGGATGATTATGCCGATGTTAGTAAACCTTACTAACATCATTAGCCTCCGCATTCGGGACCGGCTAATCAAGTTTCGTGTGATTGCCGATATTGACAGCACCGGTCAGTATCATTAACTATTCTCACCCGAATAGTTAATCAAGTTCAGTATCCCTCGTTTTCAGGGATGATTATGCCGATGTTAGTAAACCTTACTAACATCATTAGCCTCCGCATTCGGGACCGGCTAATCAAGTTTCGTGTGATTGCCGATATGGACAGCACCGGTCAATATCATTAACTATTCTCACCCGAATAGTTAATCAAGTTCAGTATCCCTCGTTTTCAGGGATGATTATGCCGATGTTAGTAAACCTTACTAACATCATTAGCCTCCGCATTCGGGACCGGCTAATCAAGTTTCGTGTGATTGCCGATATTGACAGCACCGGTCAGTATCATTAACTATTCTCACCCGAATAGTTAATCAAGTTCAGTATCCCTCGTTTTCAGGGATGATTATGCCGATGTTAGTAAACCTTACTAACATCATTAGCCTCCGCATTCGGGACCGGCTAATCAAGTTTCGTGTGATTGCCGATATTGATAGCACCGGTCAGTATCATTAACTATTCTCACCCGAATAGTTAATCAAGTTCAGTATCCCTCGTTTTCAGGGATGATTTGCATTCGAGACCGGCTAATCAAGTTTCGTGTGATTACCGATATTGACAGCATCGGTCAATATCATTAACCTTTCACTCACCCCGGTCATTCACTTCGGATGCCATTAGCCAAAGCTAATCATTCATTTGTCTCGGCCATCCATCCGGATGTCATTAGCCAAAGCTAATCATTCGTTGTCCCGGCCATCCATTCGGATGTCATTAGCCGAAGCTAATCATTCGTTGTCCCGGCCATCCATTCGGATGCCATTAGCCGAAGCTAATCATTCATTTGTCCCGGCCATCCATCCGGATGCCATTAGCCGAAGCTAATCATTCGTTGTCCCGGCCATCCATTCGGATGCCATTAGCCGAAGCTAATCATTCGTTGTCCCGGCCATCCATTCGGATGCCATTAGCCGAAGCTAATCAGTCCTTCATCCCGGTCATCCATTCGGATGCCATTAGCCGAAGCTAATCAACCATTTGTCAACATTTAAGCCCGATGTTAGTAAACCTTACTAACATCATTAGCCTCCGCATTCGGGACCGGCTAATCAAGTTCGAGGAATGATCATCAACGAAGTCTATTAGTGTAATTCATATTCTTAACCCAGTCAAGTACTCAAATCCATTTTTAATTTCTCGTTTATTTCACTTTATCCTCTCTCTTTGTGGCTTCATCCATAGACGCAAAGACAAAGAATTTAATAAGTTCGTAAATTAACGCTACGTAAAAAGTGTAGGTATAGAACACCTACCAGCTGCAGAAGCTCAACTCGCTCTTCCTTGTTGTTGTTATGCCCCTCCAGCAAAGCTCCTACTATACGAGCTCCTGAGAAGTCGAGTGAATGCTTCTCCTACATTTTTAATATAACATCCTGAATCATTATTGAATCTTCCCGATTTATTCATAATATTCATAAATTCACAAAATCAAATACTTCCGTAAACAATTTCCATGAATGTATTTTATTTTCGTACTTGTCACTAAATTAAACGCCCATTTAATTCAATTCTTCATCAATGATCTTCAATGTCCAAAGGGCATGACTTTTCGTCACCGATTTTCTTTTGTCCCAAGACATTTAATCTATCACCAAACAATGTAATTTAACTTAAATTTTATCAATGACTACACATGCCAAATTTTTCCAAAAGCACACTCAAAATGATTCCTTATATCATAATTCAACTTACAACATGATTTTCCATTCTAACACAACCAAAATATTAGTCAATCACTATTCTTTATAGAATTTAACTATACCATCACTTATCAACACATCAAACATGACTCAAATAGAACACAAACACAACCATCATCATTAAACCCATTACCATTATCCTTAGTCCCAAAACATATTTTTTATGCTAACCCTTATATTCTCATTCAATATTTCTCAAACCAAACTTAAAACATCATTATTTAAATTTAGAGTTCAATACATCCAAATGGTGGAATTATACATCATTGTCATTAGAATAACATATCCAAAATTAACATACATCCAACGGTTAAAACTCCCGATATCAGAACAATACCGGACTGACCTGAAATTTGGAGACCTGCTGTTCAGGAAGTACAATTTCTGGTAGGAGTGTTCTTTTCCGATCTAAACCGTTCAGAATTTATATAACATCTGGATGAACAACATATCCAAAATCCAGACCAATCCAACGGTGAAATGATGATATAATAGCTGACGAACAAGGCTGTCTTGAAGTGTGATTTTCCAGAAATGTTCCTCCGGTGACAGCCCTCAAACGAAGTCTGATATGTACAATCCCTCCGGTCAGAATGTAGGTGACATTGAGCATCATAACATATTCAAAAATCAATTTAATCCAACGGTGGAAAGTCAAACTATGGCTGCCGAAGTGCCTGCCCTGTTGCAATCCCAAAACCCATAGTTTCAAATCAATTTATTCTTTCTATTTTTCAGCAAATCAAGCCATTTTCATGCAATTAATCTCGAAATTCACATGAACAATTACTCCCCCAAAATATTTATATGAACCCTAGAATTTTAAACTTGGGGGTTTTCTTCTCCTCATGCAAGAACAAGAGAGAAAAACGAAATTACTAAAGGGTATATTGCTTACCTTTGCTACTTTAACTTATTTCAATGAATTCTTGCAAAAATTTACAAAAATCATGTCCTCCTCTTCCAATTTCCAGCTTCTTCTCTTTGTTTCTCTCAAGCTCTATAACTCTCTAAGTTGTTATTTAATTTGTTTTCTTGGATAGGATCCTCCTAAGAACACTCCCTTTTGATTTAGCTTGAAGAGATGAAGAGAAAATGAAGAAAATGGGACAAAACAAATGGTCTCCCTCCTGTTTCCTTTTTCATTTGCAGAGGACGTGTTCTGGTTTTAAAGAGAGGAGAGGAGAGTATTTGTTTTGATAAAATTACAAAAATGCCCCTTGTGTCATCTTCTTTCATTTACCCGATTTTCAGTACTCTTCGTAAATCTTTTCCAACTCCGATTGACACGAAATTTGAACTTAATATAAAACAATATGTCTGGAGATTCCTTACAAAATTTCAACCCGATCCAACGGTCGGATTGAGATATATCATCGATATCGTAAAACTAGACAATTAGTGTCTTTTACACAAAAATCTGAATTTCATGCATTAATTTATTTACTTAGATCCTCATGACATTTCCCCTTAATTTATACTCAATAAATTCAATATTACCACATTTATAATTAATTTGTCAAAATACGTGTTTTGACCGGGGTTTACATATCTTCTATTATTATTATTTTTGTTTTCTTATTCTTTCATCCATTGAAACCTCATCACTGGTTTCGCCAACGTTACAAGTTTTAAACTAAAAATCATGACTCTCTTTTCGACTTCAACAATATCTTTAAATTTGTTTATGGAGATCATTCTCTCTCTCACATGACACATTTATTGTCATTCCTACTATTTATTCATTTCTTTCATACCGAATATCCATTACTCATCGAAACGTCATTACTTCGATCCTATGTGTTGTTTTTTTTTTCTTTCTTTTTATTATTATTGTTCTTATTATTTATTTTTATTTACGGGGGTTTACATTCTCCCCTCCTTAAGAAATTTTGTCCTCAAAATTTAGGTTCCAGTTTAAGCTTGACATCAAATTTAACTTGTTAAATGCTTATCCCATCCTTACTATTTTCTTTCGGCCATGTTTCTTGTGTATCCGATTTGGATATCCATAAGCATCCACTGACTCTGATCTTAGAGTACGAGTTCTTATGTTGTCAACCCTTACAGTTCCACTTTTACATCATAAGGAACCAACTTAGATCATACCATTACATGTTGTCTACGACAATAACCATTTATGTATAGTCCGAACATTGAAACTACTACCTTCTACATACAATTATATCATCATAATTCAGCCACCATTCTTACACTATAATAATGTTATTATAGCCTTTACTCACACATCATTATGCTATATACAACATAACCTTCATTTGTCCGTGAACTTATCAAAACAATCCACCTCATCTCTCTCTTTAGGGCCTTTACCATAGTTCTCATTCTTAGGATTTCTAACCATGATAACCATCACTGGTTCCTTAGAGTTATATAATTATAAATCCAATCCATCTAAGCCCCTCCTCCCTCACTCTCATTCTACCATAGTATTCATAGTTTCATTTGTACCAACAATTATAAACCACCATCATCATTTGACTTCTAAGCTTACTCTATCACCCTCATTAATCACTTCACATAAGTTGTATCATCCTCTACTCTACACATAACATCTCTTTCTTTTCTTTTCTTTTCTTTTTGGCATAACCTTTATTTATTTCAAACATTGTTGGTTAGAAGACTACTATTTGACATGGTACTTCATGTGACATTTAATCAAAAATAATTTTAGCACCATCATTACCCTACATTATAATATTATTTAACCTATCATCATAGACTTAATGAAGGATACACCTTATGCCTTCTAAAATCGTAATTTCACTAGGCATTGTATGTCAAACAATTTTCCATCCTATAGAACCTTTAACTTCCTTCCATTCACATGCAATACTTAAACTATGGTTCGAGCATTCATACTCAACTCTATCAACTCGTTATGTTCTTCATGTATTTATAGAAACCCCTTTTTTTTTTCTCGTTCATCATTCGTTCATATTTTAACACATATCTGATACCAGATAATATTTTATCTCTCCTTATTTATCATATCATGGTCAACTGAATATTATCCAGGAGCTCTGATACCAATTGTAACGCCCTGTAATTTCGTACATTCATAAAAGAACTTTGAGCATTAACTTTTAAAAAAAATGGGGGTTTTTTTTTTTTTTTTTTATCCACCAAACTTATCAGAGACTTGCCGAAATTTCCACTGAAATTTTGGCAGAGTTTCTTTTATATCTAGAGGTCCCAAGTTATCGACAATCATCCTGTACAATTATACTTATTTCTCAATCACATCATAATCATGTAGAACCTCAACAACACATCATTCACGGTACATGCCTCACATTTCGCATGCTCATTTCTTTCCCATTAACACACGTAATTCATAATAATTGCAAGTAAGCAAACTAAGATTACAAATACAGAATAATACATTTTTATGACAAAATACATTAATGTTCATCTTCTTATTCAATCATGCAAAAGGAAACTAGAGGACCTGAAACGCTACTCCTGGCGTGAATCTGAAGGACCTGCAATTCATAATGTATATAATAAATATAGCATAAAAGGAAAATCACACAATACATGCACGAAGTTAAACATATATTCAACGATATGCAATCATAGTTCCTTGAAATTCTCATTTATCCTTCCACTATTACGTCTCTATCCATCCTTCCTAGAATCATTCAACATTTTCATTTCGTGTCTTGTTTCACCTCATGAGCGCATTTAATTCATTATAATAATTCAACATTTTTATTTTGTGTCTTGTTTCACCTCATGAGCGCATTTAATTCATTATAATATCTACCATGTGATTTCTCACCCTCTTACTCTATCTCTTTATATCAATTTCAATCCCAACATCTATTATACCTATTATGGCTTTTCCATATAAGTTGTCAAACTCATCATTATTTCGGTCCAATTTTAGTTTATAAATATATTCCACTTACATATTTCCTATGCCCATTTCAACACATTCCAATGTTTCTTTAGATTTTCAGTAAAATCTCTCATTATCATGGAACCTGCCATCATTTTCACAATATTCACATCCGATCCATCTTCGAATAAGATGACTATTATTGGCATTTTATTACACTATTATAATTATCACTAAATTCTTATCATGCCAGTAACAACATGAAACCTTTCCAATATTTACATTATTGGTCATAATTTCTTTGACATCCTCCCTGTGCGCAGGACATGATTCTCAAATTATATCAATTACAATTCTTTCCAATCAATTCAAAATACATCACATATATATATATATATATATATATATATATATATATCATTGCATTCTTTAAGTGTATAACACCTACCATGGTTAATGAACTTCTGCTCTCACGTCCCAAGCGATATGATATTTGCCTCCATCCTTCATAAGAATTAGATCCTCATCAGTTTCTTTTTTTTCTCTCCAATAATCCATGATATAAACACAAATTACCATTTTTGTTTAACAATTAGGTGTCATCCAACATTCCATTTATAATCTGACAAGTCAGTCATCCTGACACTATTAACACCACACAAGTAAGTTTAATTCAAGTTGTATATTCTGGTCATTAGAAAACAAAACTAATGCCACTAGCCCATCACCGGGTAACTAGTTCCTCCGCCCATCTTATTCCATAATTTCCAATCAATATCCGCCTCTTCAAGGCCGAATGAATAATCCTATCAAGATGTCAATCCCCATTTCATTAATATTTTTAATTATTACCTCTCCCCTAAAACTTGGAAGGGAATGCTGATACTAATAAATTTTCATTAGTGTTATTAGTCTCTCATATTAGAATCGGCTAATCAAGTTCATTATAAACGTCAAAATTAATACCATTGATTGATGTTATCGACTATTTCTAACATGAAATAGCCAATCAGATTTTTCTTTCCATAATATCTTGGAATATTCCCGGAAATGTTGATGTCAAGATTCTTGACATCATTAGCTTTCACTTCAGGAATAACTAGTCAAGTTTCGTGTGATTGCCGATATGGACAGCACCGGTCAATATCATTAACTATTCTCACCCGAATAGTTAATCAAGTTTAGTATCCCTCGTTTTCAGGGATGATTATGCCGATGTTAGTAAACCTTACTAACATCATTAGCCTCCGCATTCGGGACCGGCTAATCAAGTTTCGTGTGATTGCCGATATGGACAGCACCGGTCAATATCATTAACTATTCTCACCCGAATAGTTAATCAAGTTCAGTATCCCTCGTTTTCAGGGATGATTATGCCGATGTTAGTAAACCTTACTAACATCATTAGCCTCCGCATTCGGGACCGGCTAATCAAGTTTCGTGTGATTGCCGATATTGACAGCACCGGTCAGTATCATTAACTATTCTCACCCGAATAGTTAATCAAGTTCAGTATCCCTCGTTTTCAGGGATGATTATGCCGATGTTAGTAAACCTTACTAACATCATTAGCCTCCGCATTCGGGACCGGCTAATCAAGTTTCGTGTGATTGCCGATATGGACAGCACCGGTCAATATCATTAACTATTCTCACCCGAATAGTTAATCAAGTTCAGTATCCCTCGTTTTCAGGGATGATTATGCCGATGTTAGTAAACCTTACTAACATCATTAGCCTCCGCATTCGGGACCGGCTAATCAAGTTTCGTGTGATTGCCGATATTGACAGCACCGGTCAGTATCATTAACTATTCTCACCCGAATAGTTAATCAAGTTCAGTATCCCTCGTTTTCAGGGATGATTATGCCGATGTTAGTAAACCTTACTAACATCATTAGCCTCCGCATTCGGGACCGGCTAATCAAGTTTCGTGTGATTGCCGATATTGATAGCACCGGTCAGTATCATTAACTATTCTCACCCGAATAGTTAATCAAGTTCAGTATCCCTCGTTTTCAGGGATGATTTGCATTCGAGACCGGCTAATCAAGTTTCGTGTGATTACCGATATTGACAGCATCGGTCAATATCATTAACCTTTCACTCACCCCGGTCATTCACTTCGGATGCCATTAGCCAAAGCTAATCATTCATTTGTCTCGGCCATCCATCCGGATGTCATTAGCCAAAGCTAATCATTCGTTGTCCCGGCCATCCATTCGGATGTCATTAGCCGAAGCTAATCATTCGTTGTCCCGGCCATCCATTCGGATGCCATTAGCCGAAGCTAATCATTCATTTGTCCCGGCCATCCATCCGGATGCCATTAGCCGAAGCTAATCATTCGTTGTCCCGGCCATCCATTCGGATGCCATTAGCCGAAGCTAATCATTCGTTGTCCCGGCCATCCATTCGGATGCCATTAGCCGAAGCTAATCAGTCCTTCATCCCGGTCATCCATTCGGATGCCATTAGCCGAAGCTAATCAACCATTTGTCAACATTTAAGCCCGATGTTAGTAAACCTTACTAACATCATTAGCCTCCGCATTCGGGACCGGCTAATCAAGTTCGAGGAATGATCATCAACGAAGTCTATTAGTGTAATTCATATTCTTAACCCAGTCAAGTACTCAAATCCATTTTTAATTTCTCGTTTATTTCACTTTATCCTCTCTCTTTGTGGCTTCATCCATAGACGCAAAGACAAAGAATTTAATAAGTTCGTAAATTAACGCTACGTAAAAAGTGTAGGTATAGAACACCTACCAGCTGCAGAAGCTCAACTCGCTCTTCCTTGTTGTTGTTATGCCCCTCCAGCAAAGCTCCTACTATACGAGCTCCTGAGAAGTCGAGTGAATGCTTCTCCTACATTTTTAATATAACATCCTGAATCATTATTGAATCTTCCCGATTTATTCATAATATTCATAAATTCACAAAATCAAATACTTCCGTAAACAATTTCCATGAATGTATTTTATTTTCGTACTTGTCACTAAATTAAACGCCCATTTAATTCAATTCTTCATCAATGATCTTCAATGTCCAAAGGGCATGACTTTTCGTCACCGATTTTCTTTTGTCCCAAGACATTTAATCTATCACCAAACAATGTAATTTAACTTAAATTTTATCAATGACTACACATGCCAAATTTTTCCAAAAGCACACTCAAAATGATTCCTTATATCATAATTCAACTTACAACATGATTTTCCATTCTAACACAACCAAAATATTAGTCAATCACTATTCTTTATAGAATTTAACTATACCATCACTTATCAACACATCAAACATGACTCAAATAGAACACAAACACAACCATCATCATTAAACCCATTACCATTATCCTTAGTCCCAAAACATATTTTTTATGCTAACCCTTATATTCTCATTCAATATTTCTCAAACCAAACTTAAAACATCATTATTTAAATTTAGAGTTCAATACATCCAAATGGTGGAATTATACATCATTGTCATTAGAATAACATATCCAAAATTAACATACATCCAACGGTTAAAACTCCCGATATCAGAACAATACCGGACTGACCTGAAATTTGGAGACCTGCTGTTCAGGAAGTACAATTTCTGGTAGGAGTGTTCTTTTCCGATCTAAACCGTTCAGAATTTATATAACATCTGGATGAACAACATATCCAAAATCCAGACCAATCCAACGGTGAAATGATGATATAATAGCTGACGAACAAGGCTGTCTTGAAGTGTGATTTTCCAGAAATGTTCCTCCGGTGACAGCCCTCAAACGAAGTCTGATATGTACAATCCCTCCGGTCAGAATGTAGGTGACATTGAGCATCATAACATATTCAAAAATCAATTTAATCCAACGGTGGAAAGTCAAACTATGGCTGCCGAAGTGCCTGCCCTGTTGCAATCCCAAAACCCATAGTTTCAAATCAATTTATTCTTTCTATTTTTCAGCAAATCAAGCCATTTTCATGCAATTAATCTCGAAATTCACATGAACAATTACTCCCCCAAAATATTTATATGAACCCTAGAATTTTAAACTTGGGGGTTTTCTTCTCCTCATGCAAGAACAAGAGAGAAAAACGAAATTACTAAAGGGTATATTGCTTACCTTTGCTACTTTAACTTATTTCAATGAATTCTTGCAAAAATTTACAAAAATCATGTCCTCCTCTTCCAATTTCCAGCTTCTTCTCTTTGTTTCTCTCAAGCTCTATAACTCTCTAAGTTGTTATTTAATTTGTTTTCTTGGATAGGATCCTCCTAAGAACACTCCCTTTTGATTTAGCTTGAAGAGATGAAGAGAAAATGAAGAAAATGGGACAAAACAAATGGTCTCCCTCCTGTTTCCTTTTTCATTTGCAGAGGACGTGTTCTGGTTTTAAAGAGAGGAGAGGAGAGTATTTGTTTTGATAAAATTACAAAAATGCCCCTTGTGTCATCTTCTTTCATTTACCCGATTTTCAGTACTCTTCGTAAATCTTTTCCAACTCCGATTGACACGAAATTTGAACTTAATATAAAACAATATGTCTGGAGATTCCTTACAAAATTTCAACCCGATCCAACGGTCGGATTGAGATATATCATCGATATCGTAAAACTAGACAATTAGTGTCTTTTACACAAAAATCTGAATTTCATGCATTAATTTATTTACTTAGATCCTCATGACATTTCCCCTTAATTTATACTCAATAAATTCAATATTACCACATTTATAATTAATTTGTCAAAATACGTGTTTTGACCGGGGTTTACATATCTTCTATTATTATTATTTTTGTTTTCTTATTCTTTCATCCATTGAAACCTCATCACTGGTTTCGCCAACGTTACAAGTTTTAAACTAAAAATCATGACTCTCTTTTCGACTTCAACAATATCTTTAAATTTGTTTATGGAGATCATTCTCTCTCTCACATGACACATTTATTGTCATTCCTACTATTTATTCATTTCTTTCATACCGAATATCCATTACTCATCGAAACGTCATTACTTCGATCCTATGTGTTGTTTTTTTTTTCTTTCTTTTTATTATTATTGTTCTTATTATTTATTTTTATTTACGGGGGTTTACAAGAAAGGCACCGAAAATGTTGTCGCGAATCATTTGTCAAGATTGACAACCGATTCGAGATCTGACATCACACCAATCGATGACTACTTTCCTGATGAATGTTTATTTTCTGTCTCTACAATGCCTTGGTTTGCTAATATTGTTAATTTTCTTATTTCTGGACAATTGCCAGCTCATTGGAGTACCTAAGACAAAAAAAAGTTCTTGAACGAAGTGAAGAACTTTTATTGGGATGACCCTTATTTATTCAAATATTGTCCTGATCAAATATTTCGAAGATGCATTCCTGACAATGAGGTAAGTAGTGTCATTAAATTTTGTCATTCTGAGGCATGTGGGGGTCATTTCTCATCAAGAAAGACTACTGCAAAAATCTTACAAAGTGGATTTTTCTGGCCCACCATTTTCAAAGACTCACATGCATTCTGTAAGACTTGTGAAAATTGTCAAAAGTTAGGATCTATTTCGAAACGTCACATGATGCCTTTAAATCCTATTCTTGTCATTGAGATCTTTGACTGTTGGGGTATAGATTTCATGGGTCCATTTCCTCCATCATTTGGCTTCTTGTACATATTGGTCGCAGTAGATTATGTTTCAAAATGGGTAGAGGCAATTCCAAGTCGATCCAATGATCACAAAACAGTGATAAAGTTTTTGAAAGAAAACATTTTAAGTCGATTTGGAATCCCTCGAGCCATGATAAGTGATGGTGGAACACATTTCTGCAACAAGCCATTTGAGTCTTTAATGAAGAAATATGGAATCACACACAAATTTGCCACCCCTTATCACCCTCAGACGAGTGGACTGGTAGAACTTGCTAATAGAAAGATTAAACAGATCTTAGAGAAAACAGTGAACCTTAATCGGAAAGACTGGTCTTTAAGACTTAATGATGCACTTTGGGCTTATCGAACTGCGTATAAAACATCATTAGGTATGTCACCTTATAGACTAGTATATGGAAAACCTTGTCACTTGCCTGTGGAAATTGAATGTGATATCGAGAATCCAAAGAATGACAATGTTTTCAAGGTAAATGGGCATTGTTTTGTATTTTGTTTTGGTTTTGCTAGTCTCTCTCTCACCCCGGTCAAATGGCGGATAACGGTACTCCGTGACTTAAGTCGGTTCTTTCAGTTTCCCATAATAACTGATATCTGTATATATTTGTACAATTCTTTGCTCTTTCTCCCATCTTTGAATCTCTTCTCTAATTCTCTTTTGAAAATGGACACCACTCTTGAAAAATTGAAAAGGTATTTTCCCGTTTTGCCTCCAAATGTGATTACAAAAATTTACCGTGCTAGGTGTGCAAGATTGAGGTTGTTAATGAATCATGGAATTCCTAAAGATATTCGCTGGCTAATTGAAGCAAAGGTCCGATTATCAAGTGAGTTCTCCAATTCTTTCATTTCACATATGCCTGGAACAGGTAAAACCACTTTTGCGAAGAAACATCGTGTAAAACGACTGAAAGTCTGTCACAGATGTGCCAGATGGACTTGTAATGCGACATGTCGTTCTTTAGGAATGGTATCTTTAAACGTGAAGATAAAATACAATTCATTAAGGATGGCCTGAGTAAGTAGTCTTTAGATAATCTTCTGTTGACCCTTGAGACGCATCCTAGTAGAGATGTGCATCGTGCAATTCATGATTTATGACCACAATTCCATAAAGAACATGCTCGACTTATTCATGGGAATCTGACTAAAAAAGACCCTGTTTGCCAGTTTTTAAGAAAACTGGATAGGAAGCCTATCCCTGACCTATAGAGGGCGGTTATGTCGTTCTTAGACGTAAAACCAAGGGAAGATGTGAGCCACAATCACAACTACCTATACATACATGCTTTTTCAAAATAAATAAATAAAAAGAGAGAGTGTGAGACAACAGGTGGCCTACATATAGGTGATATGATTGCATTTTCAATTTCTCATCTATAAATTCTTCTCTTCCTTCCCTTCATTTCTACTCAACCCATACATTCATCAAATATAGAAGTGTGTAGAAATGGTAGGTCCTCAAGTTATCACATAAGAAATATTTGTGTTTTTGGTGGATCCAGTCTTGAGAAAGAAAAAGAGATTTTAAAATCAACAAATCATCTTGGTCAAGTACTAGATGAGAGAAAGATTCATTTAGTGTATAGGGGAGGCAGCCTTGGGTTAATAGGGGGTGTGTCAATAGCTGTATTTTTAGGAGGCAGTCAAGTTTTGGGGGTTGTTCCCAAAGCTTTAGCAAATAGGGACATCATTGGAAAAACAATTGGAGAGAAACTACAGGTCCCCACAATGTCTGATCGACTGAATGCCATGTTTAACCATGCTGATAACTTCATTGCTTTACCATGTGGTCTAGGCACATTGGAAGAGATCTTTCACATTTCCTCTTGGGCCTAACTACACATTCACCATAAACCTATAGGTTTGTTAAATGTTAATGGTTTCCATGATAATTTGTTGTCTTTTCTTGATCAAGCTGTGGAACAAGAATTTCTAACATCTTCGGCACGACAAATCATAATCTCTACTGCTACTGCTGAATAATTGATTGACCAACTACAATCTTTCATCCCTGTCATTGATCCCTGCATGAGCCGCCTAAATTAGTCAACTAAGGAAAGCCGTAAAAAGCTTAGATTAGATTTGAGCCTTCATTTGTGAAACCTTATGTCTTTTGGTTTTATTAATAGCATATTATTTTGTTTTGTTACGTCTTATATTTGTTTAAGTGTGTTTCAGGTTTGTCATTGTTCGCTGTTTCAGGTGATGTCTTCTATGCTCTATCTTTCTACCTTAGAACATTAAGGACAATGTCTCATTTTGGTTAGGGGGAGAGGATAGTAGTTAAAAAAAAAAATAACTTACTAACTATTTTTGCTATTATTAAAACCATTTGACAAAATTGTTATTAGGATGGTAGAGTAAGAAGTTAGTTTTATTAACTCTTGAGACGCATCTTAGTAAGTATCCTTATTAGGATGGCTGAGTAAGGAGGAAATTTTATTAACTCTTGAGACGCATCTTAGTAAGTATTATCACCAAGGTCTATTAGAATACTTCTTGAAATATTCAGGTTTACAAACTCTCACATTGTTATCACTTGATCCTACTCATATACTTATTTAACAAGTTTACTTAAACCTTCATTTTCACACACACACATTTTAACATATAATTGTGGGTTGCACATTGGATTATTACATTATTTATGTTCTTTTGTTAAAGGTAACAACTAAGGGAAAGGGATAATATATAATTTGCAAAAAAAATTGATAATATTGATGATAATAAAAACATAGATAAGTTTGGTTTCGTAGCCTCCCTAACCTAAGCAATTAAGCCTGAAGGGGTGTTTTAACATCTAATACCCTAAAGTCAACTGATTTGGGAGTTATTAGCCCAAAGCTTGTTACATGGGTTAAGGAGAAAAGCTTAAAGAAATCAAACATTGCACTATTTACGTATCAATATCTGCAACCCGAGTTACTAAGCTCGTAGGGGTGTCTCAACACCTAATGCCTTAAGACCAACTAGTCTGGGAGTCATTAGCCGAAAACTCATTACATGGGTTAAAGATGCATTGTGTTTTAAGTTGTATGTGTATATAAATAAAAAAAAGAAAAAAAAAGAAGAGAAAAAGAAAAAAAGAAAAAAGTAAGAAAATAATAATAATAATCTCAACCCAAGGAAGTTAACCTTAAACATTCGAACATAATATTATTTTCTTCCAACAAAAGCCCCATCATATGTTTTCATTGAGCACATAAAAAAAAAGTTTATTAATATCTTGTTTAAGAAATATGAAGCAGGAATATAAATTTAATGAGAGTTTGTTTATCTGGATAGATTAATGGAAGTTGAATGATGAATGCATTGCTTTGTGGAACTTGCAAATTGTTTTTCTATTTTAACGCTTTGATTACTAGGGACTGGTAATAAGCTAGTTGGGGGTGTGATTAGTACTTAAAAGTACATGTTTATCAAGGTTTTATATCATCATTTTGCACTTGAAGTATTAATAACTCCTTAACTAAAGCATGTTTTATAATAACAAGTCTAATACTATAAGATACCTTAATATATGGTAAATGTTCATCTTAAATGTAGGCCTATCACATAAATTAAATGATTGATTAATGACTTCAACTACTGAAATTATGAAGATAAATAGAGGGTGAAGCTTAGAAAAGAGATGTTGGTGCAGTCCAAACTAGAACACTGTTCGGTAATTGGTTCATATCTCGAGTTCTAGATGTCCAAATGATCTCAAATGTTTACACAGAATTGGTAAGACATAGGCCTACAACTTTCATGTGGAGGCCAGATTTAAAAAGGCCGTTTTCAAGTCCAAATTATAGCAATAACGGAGAAGTCTGAATCTGTCTTACAGCCCAGACACTATTCAGTATTTAACCCATATCTCGAGTTCTAGAAGTCCAAATGACCTCAATTGTTTTTCCTGGAAAGCTAAGAAAATTTCCTAGAACTTTCATGAGTATAGGTGGTTCCAGTTATGATGTTAGCAATGACGTTTTATTCAAACAAGAAGATAAGGATTTTCACCAAGTCAAGATGTGGCCACCCACTCAACAATTATTCATTAAATAAATAGTTCCAAATTTTGGCCTATAAAAGGAGGCATTTGCCATACATTTAGGCATCTTGGTGTTCAAATCAAGATCATGCTCTTGCTCTTTTTCCTTGTATTTTGTAATGTTTAAGTTTTTTTTTGATGTTATATTAATTTCTTGTTTATGCTTTTCATTTCCTTTCCTTTATTTATATAATAATGTTCTTATCTTGTTTATTTATGTTTCTTTCTTTCATTATGTTTAGCTAAATCTATTATTTCAAGGTGAAAAGATTACACTAATGGTGTAAGAATAAGTATAGTATAAACTCAACATGAACTTTAATGCTTGATACTAAGATGTTTTATATTTATTATCTTGCTCACTCTTAATACCTTGCTTGTTAAATGGTTAATCTAGATTTGTGTTGAACAACCCTTGGTACAACAAATTCTTGGCACTTTTATAGCCTAACCGTATGGTATAACCTACACCTGAGCTATGAAAGGAACTTGATTTGTTGTTAACATAAGTTATTACCATGAATACCTGATAATATTTACAAGTATTGACATTACTTGTGAAACCCTAGAAAATTTATGATTTAAATATGCGGACGTATAACCTGCCATGTAAACGTAAGACTGAAAGTGACATATAATGGAGGGGATGACCTCCATAAAATGAATTTTGTTTTAGAATTCATAAAGACAAAGAAACTGGTAACGTGTTTTGATGAATAAAATAATGAGAGAAATGACAAAATGAATATATTCCAAAATAATAAAATGACCTTAAAGGTTTAGAAGGATAATTGATATTATTTTATGTGAAGATTGAACAAGAAAATTTGGATAGTTGACGAAAAGTCATAAACTGACCAATTTTACATTAGAAAGCAGAGCTCTCAATCCAATCGTCGGATTGGGATGGAATTTTGCATGAAGTCTATTAATATGTTTTTCTACATTGGTGAAAGATATCATCCCAATGAGAGTTTGGTAAAGACTAACGATTTAAGCAGAAACAAACCGGATGGTTTCCATGAAAAAAAAAACAAATAATATATAAATACATAAATGAGGGACATAAAGGTAATTAGTAAAACAATGGTGCCTTTAAAAACAGCAAAGGCCACCAGATTAAAAAAAAAAGAGAAAGAAAAACGAAAAGGGGTGAGAGGACAATAGAGAATTCGGTTACATAGAGGTGCAGGATTTGGATGAACCAATAATGCTTCGGTGGCCATATCTCTTGCATCCACCGTTGGATCATGTTGATATTTGGATATATGGTTCTTCTCACACTCATATATAAACGGACCGGAGGGATTTGAAGGAACATAATCCATTGAGCAGCCATCATCATCGGAAGTGTCCTAGAAAACAAAAGGAAATATACCTGCAGGGCAGTTTTGGTCGCCGGCCGATGTCTCTCTCTTCCACCGTTGGATCGTGCCTATTTTTGGATATGTGCTGCATCTAGATGTGACCTACATTCTGGACGGTGGAGATCGGAAACACACTCTCCGGCAAGGTTTGGTTCATGTTGAACAGTAGCTCGTCCATTTTCAGGTTAGTTCGGTTTTATTCAGATCTATGGAGATCCAACCGTTCGATGATTCTGATTTTGAGATATATTGTACACAACACAATGATATATATTCTGACCGTTGAGGTCAAGGAAATAATCAAAGGTGGATGAGTTGTTGCTATTTGAATCTATTGCTAGTCTTAGTAAAACATTTAGGAAGCTTGATTTAATTACATGTTTTGATGAAATTAGAATTATGTGGGTGTAGGGTTTATGTAAGATATAATGGTAAAATGTGCTCTTGTTATTAGTGTTGTTATAGATTAATTGTGTTGTAAAATGTGTTAGGGAAGTTTTGAAATTTGGATGAAGGGACATTGAGTTCGTTGATTTAATGGATATATGTTTTTAGGCATTCAAAAGGATTCCAATATCGGCAGCCTGAAACTGCGTCGCTACCGATTCAGATATCGGCAGCCAGAAACTGCCTCGCTGCCGATTTCTACAAGGCAGAAATGACTTAAATTCTAGTAACAATCTCATAGTATGATGGTGTAAAATGTGGAACACTTGAATGTGAACATATGAATTCTTGAAATAAGTGGGATGAATGTGAATCGAAGATATAAATGAATTGATTGTGGTCTTTGGTGTCTTAGGTGTTGTGGCCGGAATCGGACCATTGCCAGGACAAGGACAGACCACAAGTGGAGCAGGTAGGTGGTTTCCACCTTTTTCTCATTTTGATGTTTATGTTTTGAAATGGTTAACTTGTGATGATATGTTATTAAATCCTTGTTGTAAGAAGAAATGACGAAGAAGAGTTGGATTAAATTCTTGATGATTGTCGAAATGACTATGAAATGTCGAACAAGTTCTTAATGAATGTTGAAACAATGGTGAAAATGTTAGAGTTCTAAACTGACCCTTTTGAGGTGAACATCTTATTGAGTTGTGATGAATACTAAACCGAATGTGATGTTGGGGGCTGTTATGAATTTGAGCTACTAATGAATGGTAGTATGTGTCGTACAAAGGATCTACTTTTGTATTCTTATTGAATGTAATGGTGATGAATGATTGTATGAGTATTATGAGAGATCTACTATTTTATTATATTGAATGTAATCGTGATGAATGTGTTACCAAGGATCTATCATTTATTGATTGTATGAGTGTTATGAAAGACCTATCATTGTATCGTATTGATGGTTAATTACCACGAATGGTGGTGTGAGTATTACTGGGGATTTATTATGATGTTGCATTGAACGTTAACTGTCAAGAATGGTTGGATGAATGATACAAAGGGTACTGTTGTGTTGTGTTATATTGAATGCTAAACTGTTGTGGGATGTTTGGTTTTTGCATTACAAAGGGATCTATCATCGTGTTACGGAATGATAAATTACTAGGAAATGGTGGTACAAGTATCCCCAAGGGTTTACTTTGATGTTGCAAGGAATGTCAAATTGTCATGAATTGTTTGATAAAACAATGATTAGCTTCGGCTAATGGCATCCGAGTGGATGGCCGGAACAAACGACTGATTAGCTTCGGCTAATGGCATCCGAGTGGATGGCCGGAACAAACGATTGATTAGCTTCGGCTAATGGCATCCGAATGGATGACCGGAACAAACGATTGATTAGTTTTGGCTAATGACATCCGAAGGGATGTCAGGGGTAAACAATTGATTAGCTCTGACTATGGGCATCCAAAGTATGATTGGGATGAATAAATGCTTAGTTTTTGATAAGTGGCATCCTAAATGGATAACTATGGTAATGACATCATAGATGAATTATCAGATTAATAAATGATTAGCCATGGTAATGACACCATAAATGAATTACCAAAATGAATAAATGATTTACATTCGATAAATGGCATCCTAAAGGGATCATCGAGATTAATGAATGATTAGCTATGGTAATGACACCATAAATGAATTACCAAAATGAATAAATGATGTACATTTGATAAATGGCATCCTGAAGGGATTATCGAGATTAATAAATGACTAACTATGGTAATGACACCATAGATGAATTACCAAAACGAATAAATGATTTACATTCGATAAATGGCATCCTAAAGGGATCATCGAGCTGAATAAATGATTAGCTATGGTAATGGCACCATAGATGTATTACCAAAATGAATAAATGATTAGCTTTGGTAAATGGCAAATTTAACTATGGTAATGACATCATAGATGAATTACCAGAATGAGTAAATGAATTGCTATGGTAATGGCACCATATATGAATTACCAGAATGAATAAATGATTAGCTTTGGTATATGGCATCCTAAATGGATAACCGAGATGTATGAATTACTAGCTTCGACTAATAACATCCTAGGTGGATAGTCAAGGTGAACAAATGATTAATTACGACTGATGACATCCTAAATGGATAATCGAGATAATGAAATTACTACCTTTGGCTAATAGCATTCTAAATGGATAATCAGGATGAAGAAATGACTAGCTTCAGCTAATTGCATCCTAAGGGATGACCGTGATGTAAAAAGAAAAGAAAAGGAAGAAGAAGAAGAAGAGAAAAAGAAGAAGAAGAAGAAACGGTTAATGGCACCCTAGTGGATAGCAAGATGAAGAAATGATTGACTTCGACTAATGGCCTCCAAAGAGGATTGTCGGATTTGAGTTTATGAGTTAGTTTTAAGAAGAACTAATGTGGTCATGTATACTACGTTTCGTATATACTAAGTATATGAAAGCATTCTACTAGCTATGCTTTAACCAAAGAAAGACATTAATTCGGCTAACGACATTCGAGAGGAATGATCGGGTTTGAGTATTGAAATTGTCTCGTTAATTGACGGATTATTAACGGTGGTGTTTGTGTTGACATAAGTAAAGGGAAATTAAAGAATTATGCTTTTTGGTCCATGAATGAAATGTGACTTTAATCTTGTTTTACTATATTTCTTCAATGGTCTATAATGCTTAAAATTACCTTGTGTTGGAACAGGGACATCATACCAATATGGGGCATCAGGAGATTCATTTCGTGGCACACACATTCGAAAAAGAATTATATACTCGTATATTATGGGTGATATGAGTTCTGCATGAACGAACATGTAAATCACTTAATTAGTCATTCGATTCCTTTTGTAAAAACTAGTAATTAAATATTGAAATGGATTACGAATGATAATGTATGAACTCGTGGTAATACGAGAATAGAACAGAAAAAAAAATGGAAATGATGAATAAGTCGAGATGATGAAAAAAATAAAAATAAAAAAATCCAGCGGCTTTAGCCTTGAAAAGGTTGGGTCGTTACAGTTGGTATCAGAGCGCGGTTGTGATTCAGTAGACTTATTAAGCATGGAAAGTATAATGAATCGTGTATCTTGATATAGAATGAACTAGGCATGTATATATTTATATATATACCTAGTTACCACAAGTGTGATAATTAAGGAAGTGATATTGGGTTGTCAAGAAGTCGGTAACTTAGGAAATGAGCTTTTACTTCGTGATTGTGGTATCGGTAGCAAATAATAAATGTGTAACCATTGTTTGATAATATGTTAGATAGAAGTAAAGGGTTCATGAACAAAATAAATTTGAAATATTAATAAAATGATAATGTAACAAAGGTGTGTGTTGTCTTGATGAAATATGAATGGATGGGATGAAACCATATATGAATTAATATTAGAGTGACTATATGATTGATTAGGCATAATCAACTGCTATCGATTCAAACTTCTGACATTGCGTATGGATAGAGGCAGGATTGTTTTGTGATTAATGCCTTAATAAATAATTATGTTAAGATGGCAGTGAGACCTTGCATATTAGGCCCTTGCTCTAATTGACAACACTTTATCTTGAAGTGTAAAGGAATACTAGTTTGGTACATAACAAAATGGACAATACAAGTTTATTTTCTGGCGTTGTATATATGAGGTAAAGACTTGGAAATTGGTTATGAAAAGCATTATTAAGTTGCCTTACGAGAATCCACCTAAAAATCAAGAATGAATTAAGGATCGTAGGCGTGGTTATCTTTGTAGACATAAAGGAGAAATGGTTAAAAACATGAACATGGATGTAATACCTGTTGTGAAATGTTATGGGTTAACAGTAAGACACTAAGTTACCGTCATACACGATAATAAATAAATAAATAAATTGGCAAGCTACCTATAAGAGTCGTTGAGGAGGTCACGAGTGTGCAATGTATGTACACGTGGTAGTAGAAATACATAGTTAATAAGGAAACTAGAAAAGAGATGAATTTAGGGAGTGAAGGGATCTAATATGCACTAATGATGAGACGTAAATAAACGTTGATTAAGGAGTTAATACTTAATATTACAAGTGTCTGAGCACAAAAGTTGAGTAACTATGGTTACAGAGTGTTACTTGGTGGGCTCTAAATACCATTAGGATGTGAAAATACAATGGTATGAACAAGTAGTTAAGTATGAAATTATAGGAACCATGAGTATTCCTATATTGAAACACTAAATAGCTAAAGATAAATCATAGTTGTTAAACTGTAAGGAGTGCAACATGAAATTGGAAAACTATGACAATGACAAGAATTACATGTTAATCGTAATAGGCTTGAATGATGGATCCTGAAAGTACCCAATAATATTCACAAATATAAGTAGAAATTCTAAATTTCGAGGACGAAATTTCTTGAAGGAGGGAAGAATGTGAAACCCTAGAAAATTTATGATTTAAATATGCGGACGTATAACCTGCCATGTAAACGTAAGACTGAAAGTGACATATAATGGAGGGGATGACCTCCATAAAATGAATTTTGTTTTAGAATTCATAAAGACAAAGAAACTGGTAACGTGTTTTGATGAATAAAATAATGAGAGAAATGACAAAATGAATATATTCCAAAATAATAAAATGACCTTAAAGGTTTAGAAGGATAATTGATATTATTTTATGTGAAGATTGAACAAGAAAATTTGGATAGTTGACGAAAAGTCATAAACTGACCAATTTTACATTAGAAAGCAGAGCTCTCAATCCAATCGTCGGATTGGGATGGAATTTTGCATGAAGTCTATTAATATGTTTTTCTACATTGGTGAAAGATATCATCCCAATGAGAGTTTGGTAAAGACTAACGATTTAAGCAGAAACAAACCGGATGGTTTCCATGAAAAAAAAAACAAATAATATATAAATACATAAATGAGGGACATAAAGGTAATTAGTAAAACAATGGTGCCTTTAAAAACAGCAAAGGCCACCAGATTAAAAAAAAAAGAGAAAGAAAAACGAAAAGGGGTGAGAGGACAATAGAGAATTCGGTTACATAGAGGTGCAGGATTTGGATGAACCAATAATGCTTCGGTGGCCATATCTCTTGCATCCACCGTTGGATCATGTTGATATTTGGATATATGGTTCTTCTCACACTCATATATAAACGGACCGGAGGGATTTGAAGGAACATAATCCATTGAGCAGCCATCATCATCGGAAGTGTCCTGGAAAACAAAAGGAAATATACCTGCAGGGCAGTTTTGGTCGCCGGCCGATGTCTCTCTCTTCCACCGTTGGATCGTGCCTATTTTTGGATATGTGCTGCATCTAGATGTGACCTACATTCTGGACGGTGGAGATCGGAAACACACTCTCCGGCAAGGTTTGGTTCATGTTGAACAGTAGCTCGTCCATTTTCAGGTTAGTTCGGTTTTATTCAGATCTATGGAGATCCAACCGTTCGATGATTCTGATTTTGAGATATATTGTACACAACACAATGATATATATTCTGACCGTTGAGGTCAAGGAAATAATCAAAGGTGGATGAGTTGTTGCTATTTGAATCTATTGCTAGTCTTAGTAAAACATTTAGGAAGCTTGATTTAATTACATGTTTTGATGAAATTAGAATTATGTGGGTGTAGGGTTTATGTAAGATATAATGGTAAAATGTGCTCTTGTTATTAGTGTTGTTATAGATTAATTGTGTTGTAAAATGTGTTAGGGAAGTTTTGAAATTTGGATGAAGGGACATTGAGTTCGTTGATTTAATGGATATATGTTTTTAGGCATTCAAAAGGATTCCAATATCGGCAGCCTGAAACTGCGTCGCTACCGATTCAGATATCGGCAGCCAGAAACTGCCTCGCTGCCGATTTCTACAAGGCAGAAATGACTTAAATTCTAGTAACAATCTCATAGTATGATGGTGTAAAATGTGGAACACTTGAATGTGAACATATGAATTCTTGAAATAAGTGGGATGAATGTGAATCGAAGATATAAATGAATTGATTGTGGTCTTTGGTGTCTTAGGTGTTGTGGCCGGAATCGGACCATTGCCAGGACAAGGACAGACCACAAGTGGAGCAGGTAGGTGGTTTCCACCTTTTTCTCATTTTGATGTTTATGTTTTGAAATGGTTAACTTGTGATGATATGTTATTAAATCCTTGTTGTAAGAAGAAATGACGAAGAAGAGTTGGATTAAATTCTTGATGATTGTCGAAATGACTATGAAATGTCGAACAAGTTCTTAATGAATGTTGAAACAATGGTGAAAATGTTAGAGTTCTAAACTGACCCTTTTGAGGTGAACATCTTATTGAGTTGTGATGAATACTAAACCGAATGTGATGTTGGGGGCTGTTATGAATTTGAGCTACTAATGAATGGTAGTATGTGTCGTACAAAGGATCTACTTTTGTATTCTTATTGAATGTAATGGTGATGAATGATTGTATGAGTATTATGAGAGATCTACTATTTTATTATATTGAATGTAATCGTGATGAATGTGTTACCAAGGATCTATCATTTATTGATTGTATGAGTGTTATGAAAGACCTATCATTGTATCGTATTGATGGTTAATTACCACGAATGGTGGTGTGAGTATTACTGGGGATTTATTATGATGTTGCATTGAACGTTAACTGTCAAGAATGGTTGGATGAATGATACAAAGGGTACTGTTGTGTTGTGTTATATTGAATGCTAAACTGTTGTGGGATGTTTGGTTTTTGCATTACAAAGGGATCTATCATCGTGTTACGGAATGATAAATTACTAGGAAATGGTGGTACAAGTATCCCCAAGGGTTTACTTTGATGTTGCAAGGAATGTCAAATTGTCATGAATTGTTTGATAAAACAATGATTAGCTTCGGCTAATGGCATCCGAGTGGATGGCCGGAACAAACGACTGATTAGCTTCGGCTAATGGCATCCGAGTGGATGGCCGGAACAAACGATTGATTAGCTTCGGCTAATGGCATCCGAATGGATGACCGGAACAAACGATTGATTGGCTTCGGCTAATGGCATCCGAGTGGATGACCGGAACAAACGATTGATTAGTTTTGGCTAATGACATCCGAAGGGATGTCAGGGGTAAACAATTGATTAGCTCTGACTATGGGCATCCAAAGTATGATTGGGATGAATAAATGCTTAGTTTTTGATAAGTGGCATCCTAAATGGATAACTATGGTAATGACATCATAGATGAATTATCAGATTAATAAATGATTAGCCATGGTAATGACACCATAAATGAATTACCAAAATGAATAAATGATTTACATTCGATAAATGGCATCCTAAAGGGATCATCGAGATTAATGAATGATTAGCTATGGTAATGACACCATAAATGAATTACCAAAATGAATAAATGATGTACATTTGATAAATGGCATCCTGAAGGGATTATCGAGATTAATAAATGACTAACTATGGTAATGACACCATAGATGAATTACCAAAACGAATAAATGATTTACATTCGATAAATGGCATCCTAAAGGGATCATCGAGCTGAATAAATGATTAGCTATGGTAATGGC
This sequence comes from Populus tomentosa, assembly GCA_018804465.1. NCBI lineage: Eukaryota > Viridiplantae > Streptophyta > Magnoliopsida > Malpighiales > Salicaceae > Populus > Populus tomentosa. The sequence goes on along the minus strand of CM032005.1, from coordinate 8,374,128 downwards.
ACCATAGATGTATTACCAAAATGAATAAATGATTAGCTTTGGTAAATGGCAAATTTAACTATGGTAATGACATCATAGATGAATTACCAGAATGAGTAAATGAATTGCTATGGTAATGGCACCATATATGAATTACCAGAATGAATAAATGATTAGCTTTGGTATATGGCATCCTAAATGGATAACCGAGATGTATGAATTACTAGCTTCGACTAATAACATCCTAGGTGGATAGTCAAGGTGAACAAATGATTAATTACGACTGATGACATCCTAAATGGATAATCGAGATAATGAAATTACTACCTTTGGCTAATAGCATTCTAAATGGATAATCAGGATGAAGAAATGACTAGCTTCAGCTAATTGCATCCTAAGGGATGACCGTGATGTAAAAAGAAAAGAAAAGGAAGAAGAAGAAGAAGAGAAAAAGAAGAAGAAGAAGAAACGGTTAATGGCACCCTAGTGGATAGCAAGATGAAGAAATGATTGACTTCGACTAATGGCCTCCAAAGAGGATTGTCGGATTTGAGTTTATGAGTTAGTTTTAAGAAGAACTAATGTGGTCATGTATACTACGTTTCGTATATACTAAGTATATGAAAGCATTCTACTAGCTATGCTTTAACCAAAGAAAGACATTAATTCGGCTAACGACATTCGAGAGGAATGATCGGGTTTGAGTATTGAAATTGTCTCGTTAATTGACGGATTATTAACGGTGGTGTTTGTGTTGACATAAGTAAAGGGAAATTAAAGAATTATGCTTTTTGGTCCATGAATGAAATGTGACTTTAATCTTGTTTTACTATATTTCTTCAATGGTCTATAATGCTTAAAATTACCTTGTGTTGGAACAGGGACATCATACCAATATGGGGCATCAGGAGATTCATTTCGTGGCACACACATTCGAAAAAGAATTATATACTCGTATATTATGGGTGATATGAGTTCTGCATGAACGAACATGTAAATCACTTAATTAGTCATTCGATTCCTTTTGTAAAAACTAGTAATTAAATATTGAAATGGATTACGAATGATAATGTATGAACTCGTGGTAATACGAGAATAGAACAGAAAAAAAAATGGAAATGATGAATAAGTCGAGATGATGAAAAAAATAAAAATAAAAAAATCCAGCGGCTTTAGCCTTGAAAAGGTTGGGTCGTTACATTACTCGAATAAGATAATTAATGTAATCATGTTAACAATTATAATCTGATTGGAACCTCCTTTGTGTGTGGTTTCCAGTTGAGTAATAAGAGTTTATACTATACTTGTTTGAGTTACAATTAGTGGATCCTCTAACCTTGACATTTGTTTTTATTATTGTTTAATCCTTACATCAATCTTACATCTCAAAGCTCTCTTTATTATTACTATTACTATTACTATTATTAATATCACTACTACTACTACTACTATTATTGTTATTATTAGTATTAATATTAATATTAATATTACTATTATTGTTGTTATTATTATTATTATTAGTACTACTACTACTAATTATTATTATTATTATTATTATTATTCTTGTTGTTGTTGTTGTTGTTGTTGTTAGTGTTGTTGTTGTGTTGTTGTTATTTATAATTTATATAGTTAACCTTCCTGTGATTCAACCCCGGTCTTGTCGGGTTATTTATTAATTCAACACTCCTGCACTTGGGAGAAGACATCAAGCTTTTGGTCGTGTCAAATTCCTCCTTACTTTGCCATCCTAACAATAACAGTTTCATCAAATGGTTTTAATAACAACAAAGTTAGGTTTTTTTTTTGGTTAACTACTACCCTCTTCCCCCTACCAAAATGAAACATTGTCCTCAATGTTCTAAAGGTAAAGAGATAGAGTATAGAAGACATCACTTGAAACAATGACTACTGACAAACCTGAAACACACTTACACAAATATAAGAAATATCAAAAATAGGAAATATTATGCTAAAAGACACAAATTTTTCGAACTAAGACTCAAATCGTAGTTGTGATTGTGGCTCACATCTTCCCTTGGTGTTACGTCCAAGAACAGCTTAAACACTCTTTATGGGTTGGGAATAGGCTTCCCATCCAATTTTCTTAAAAACTAGTAAACATGGTCTTTTATAGTCAGATTCCCAAGACTATGTCGAGCATATTCTTTATGAAAATAGGGTCATAAATCATAAATTGCACGATGCACATCTTCATTAGGATATGTCTCAAGAGTCAATAAAAGATTGTCTAAAGACTCCTTATGTTTTGAAATAAATCCTAACTTTTGACAATTTTCATAGGTTTTGCAGAACGCATGTGTGTTCTTGAATATGGTTGGCCAATAGAGTCCACAATATAAGATTTTTTCAACCATCCTTTTTGATGAGAAATGACTCCCACATGCCTCAGAATGATAAAATTTAATGACACTACTTATCTCATTATTGGGAATGTATTTTTAAAATATTTGATCAGGAAAATATTTGAATAAGTAAGGGTCATCCCAATAAAAGTTCCTTACTTCATTCATAAACTTTCTTTTATCTTGGGTACTCCAATGAGCTGACAAATATTCTAAAGCAAGAAAATTGATAATATCACCAAACCAAGGCATAAAACTAAGAGAAAGTAAGGATTCGTAAGGAAAGTAATCATCAATTGGTGTGATGTCAGATGTCGAATTTATTGTTAATCTTAACAAATGATCCGCGATAACATTTTTGGTGCCTTTCTTGTCCTTGATTGTTTCCTAAGAATAAATCATTTGCAAATCTTCAGATTCATTGAAGTCAGTTTTATTCAAAGTAGATTAAAATTTATAATAAACTAATTCTTCAATAAGATCTACTTTTTGTAAATCATTATCATCTCTAGGTTGCGTGCAAATGTTCAAAACATTCATCTCCAATATCATGTTTCCAAAAGATAACTTCATTAGTCCATTCCTACAATTAATCAAATGCATTAGAGGTTGCAAGAAATTGACGTCCTAAAATAACAGGAGTTGAATTACATGCTTCAACAGGTTGTGTATCAATGATAACAAAATCCACAAGATAAATGAATTTATCAATTTGTACTAACACGTCTTCAAGTATTCTTCTAGGCATCTTTACAGATCTATCAACAAGTAAAAGAGTCACAAAAGTTGGTTTTAACTCACCTAGATTGAGACTTTGAAAAACCAAATATGGAAGTAAATTCACACTAGCTCCAAGATCAAGTAAAGCTCTTTTAATTTTATGTTCTCCAATAAAGCATGAAATTATAGGACAACCAGGGTCTTTATATTTGAAAGCATTATTTTTTTGAAGAATAACACTACTTGTTCAGCTAAAAAGGCTTTCTTTTTCACATTTATTGTTCTCTTCACAATGCACAAGTCTTTCAAAAAATTAGCATAAGAAGGTACTTGTTTAATAGCATCCAACAAAGGTATATTGATCCTTACCTATTTGAAAGTTTCAAAAATTTTAGAATTGTGATTGACTTTCCTTTTCCTTGTAATGTTTAGGTTCAACCATTTCTTACCCTCAGAGAATAACTCATCTTCTTTCTTACGAGGTTCAAGAATGGGTTTTTCAATAACCTTATCACTGTAGAGAGTAATGACAGATTTGACTTGATCCATGTGTTGCTTTCAAAGCTACTTGCACTTGAATTATATTGCCCTTTGAGATTTTACTGTGGTTGAGATGGAAACTTACATTTCTCCTGAAAGCTAAGAGCATATGTGAATTTTATAAGAGTATCTTTTAAATCTGTTATGGTTTGAGCATATTGAGTGTTGATTGTATCTTGCTTTTCAATGAATGTATGCACTGTTTCGTCAAGATTTCTTCTAAGAGGGGGAGCATAAGGAGGTGAATATCCTTGAGAATTTTGAAATTAATGGTTGGCTTGAAATGGTGGTTGTGAAGTTTATGCATTATTGTTACCACTCTTCCAACTGAAATTTGGATGATTTCTCCAACCATGGTTGTATACTTGCAAGTATAGGTTATGATTTGGCCTTTGAAAACTGTTTAAAGCATTGGCTTGTTCATGGATACATTCCTTAAAAGAAGGCAAAGTTGGACAATCATTGGTTGAATGTTTATTCGTTTCACAGATTTGACACACAATGTCTTAAACAAATTTTAATTTACCACTCTTTTTAAATTCAAGTGCCTCGACTTTTCTAGCTAAATATGCAAAGTTGGCTTGGAGGTCATGATCTTCCCTAAGGTTGTACATTCCTCCACTAGATGTATGAGGTTGGGTTTTACTTGATGCCTCACAAGTGCCTGTAGTGTTTCAATTTTGAGCATTTTCAGCTAACAAGTCTAGGTACTCCATTGGTTCATTAGGGTCTTTATTTTCAAAAGTTTCATTGCACATCAATTCCACCATTTACCTATCTTTAGGTGTTAGCCCTGCATTAAAATGTGAAACCAATCCCCATGTTTCAAAACCATGATGAGGACAAGTATTAAGCAAGTCTCTATACCTATCCCAATGATGCAACCATATTATTCAACAGTTTCACCCACATTTAACTAGTGTTTTGCCTATGTTTTATATATAAAATGCCTTGATATTCTTTGTTTTATGTTTTGAAGGCACTTTTGTATGAAAGATGCAAAAAGGAGTAAATTGGAGGTAATTGGCAGATTTGACCATCAGTCGATGTTTTATGTAGAACATGAGCTCTAGAGGTCAAAATGAAGTGATTTCAGTGGCATTAAAAAGCTAGCATCCATACCTTTCTAGACATGTAAGGCAAGAAAATAAAATAAAAAAGAGCATGGAAATCGTAGCCTTCAAAATCAAATCTCACAATCTGCCAATGTTGACCTTCGGCCATTTCGATTTGAATATTTGGAGCTACAAAAGTCCAATTGATGTAAGCTTAATTGTGTTGGATTTATGACTCAAAGGCCTATAAACGCTCCACATTTAAGCCAAAAAAGATGTCATATGATGGAGATATGATTTTTCAAAGATGACAACTAAATTCTGCCAGCAAACAGGTTTCGTGAAGAAACGAGTCCAAATTACATTCCAAAACATCTAAACCGATATCCAAGTTTTTATTTGAGCAATTTAGCTACTATAAGTCAAAGCTTGAAGATTTCATGCAAGGCTAATTCTTTCTTTTTAGGAAAATAGTTATTGAAGTACTTAAATGTAAACAGTCTACTTAAAGGAGGACCTATTTGTAAAATAGAGACTAGGGTTTCCTAGGATATAAAGAGAATGAGAGAAGATAAGGGGGGAAGCCAACCAAGAGGAGAAAAACACCCTTTTCCTCTAAGAAACCCTAAATCATGCATCTTGATTATATAAGTATAGTACAGGAAATTAAAGGCATAAACAAGAGATTAATATAACATAAAATAAAACTTAAACATTACAAAATACAAAGAAAGAGAGCAAGAGTATGATCTTGATCTGAACACCAAGATGCCTAAATGCATGGCAAATACCTCCTTTTATAGGCCAAAATTTAGAACTATTGATTTGATGACTCATTGTTGAGTGGGTGACCACCTCTTGACTTGGTGAAAATCCTTATCTTCTTGTCTGAACAAAACGTCATTGCTAACATCAGAAATAGAACCACCTATGCCATGAAATTCTAGGAAATTATCTTATCTTTCCAAGAAAAAAAATTGAGGTCATTTGGACTTCTAAAACTTGAGATATGGGTTGAACACTGAACAGTGTCTAGGCTGCATGACAGATTCAGACTTCTCCGTTGTTGCTATAATTTGGACTTGAAAAGGACCTTTTTAAATCTTGGACTCCACATGAAAGTTGTAGGCCTATATCTTACCAAATCTGTCCAAAACATTTAGGTCATTTAGACATCTAGAACTCAAGATATGACCGAATTACCAAACAGTGTTCCAGTTTGGATTGCACCAACATCTCTTTTCTAAGTTTGGCCCTCTCTTTGTCCTTTCAATTTCACTACTTGAACTCATCAATCAATCCTTTCATTTATGTTATAGGCCTGCATTTAAGATGAACATTTACCAAAAATTAAAGGTATCTTATATTATTAGGAATGTTATTATAAAACATGCTTTAGTTAAGGAGTTATTGATACTTCAAGTGCAAAATGATGATATAAAACCTTGATAAAAATGCACTTTTAAGTACTCATCACCCCCCCCAACCAGCTTATTACTAGTCCCTAGTAATCAAAGCGTTAAAATAAAAAAATAATTTGCAAATTCCACAAAGTAGGGCATTCATCATTCAACTTCCATCAATCTATCCAGATAAACAAACTCTCATTAAATTTATATTTCTGCTTTGACACGACCAAAAGATTGATGTCTTCTCCCAAGTGTAGGAGTGTCGAAGTAATAAATAACCCGGCAAGATCGGGGTCGAACCACAGAGAGGTTAATTGTATAAATTATAAATATCAAGACAACAACAACAATAATAGTAATAGTAGTAGTAATAATAATAATAATAATAATAATAATAATAATACTCAATACGTGGCGTTGTTATACCTGAGAATGATCTAAAAGATCGGGTCACAGGTTTCCAGCCTATATACTGAGTTTATGAAAAGATCAAAGAGATATATTATATAATATAAACAGATTTCTGATGCGAATGAATAAGGCAAGATCAACAATATCAGGATCCTTGATCAAACACAGAGCATACTTAACGTACATAAAATATAACAAGAATATAAATAATAATAATAATAATACTAATAATAATAATACTAATAATAATACTAATAATAATAATAATAATAATAATAATAGTAATAATAATAATAATAATAATAATAATAATAACAATAAAAAGACGAGGAGGAGGAAGAGACAATAATAACAACAAAAATAATAATAATAACAACAACAATAATAACAATAACAACAATAATAATAACAAAAATAAGAAAAGCAGGAAGAAATTAATGAGAACTTTGAGATGGAAGATTAATGTAAGGATTAAATAATAATAAAGACAAATGTCAAGGTTAGAGGATCCACCAATGGTATTTCAAACAAGTATAGTATAAACTCTTATTACTCAATTTGGAAACCACACACGAAGGAGGTTCCAGTCGGATGATTTGTCATTAATAGCTCATTATAAATTATTAACATGATCATATTAATTATCTTCATAACACCAAACTTTTAAATATTGTCAGGAATTCATGATGTTAACTGATGTTAACAACAAATCAAGTACCTTTCATAGCCCCAGGTGTAGGTAATACCATACGGTTGGGTTATGAGAGTGCCAAGCATTTGTTGTACCAAGTATTATACAACACAAATTTAGATTAACCATTTAACAAGCAAGGTATTAAGAATTAGTAAGATAAAAAGATAAGACATGTTAATATTAAACATTAAGGTCCATATTGAGTTTACACCATACTTGTTCTTACACCATTAGTGTAACCTTTTCACCTTGACATAATAAACTTAGCTAAACATAATGAAGAAGAAAAACATAAATAAATAAAACAAGAACATAAATAAAATACAAGTTAACTAAGGAAAGGAAAGGAAATGAAAAGCATAAACAAGAAATTAATAAAAGCAAAGCTTAAGGATTACAAAAAATATAAAGAGAGAAATAAAGAGCATGAACTTGATCTGAACAACCCAGCCCCTAAATACATGGCAAATGCCTCCTTTTATAGGCCAAAATTCAGAATTATTGCTTTGATGACTCATTGTTGAGTGGGTGGCCAACTTTTGACTTAGTGAAAATCCTTATCATCTTGTCTAAATAAAACAAACATGCTAGCATCAGAACTGGGTCCAGATGTCCAAATGAAAGTTCTAGGAAATTGACTCAGCTTTCCAGGAAAAAAAAGTAGAGGTGATTTGGACTTCTAGAACTTCAGATATGGGCCAAACACTGAATAGTATTTGGGCTGCAGGACAGATTCGGACTTCTCCGTTGTTGCTATAATTTGGACTTGAAAACGGCCTTCTTAGATCTTGATGTACAAATGAAAGTTGTAGGCCTATGTCTTATCAAATCTCTGTAAAAATTTCAGATCATTTGGATATCTAGAACTCGAGATATGACCCAATTACCGAACAGTGTTCCGGTTTGGACTGCACCAACGTCTCTTTTCTAAGCTTCACCCTTCTTTATCTTCAAAATTTCAGTAGTTGAATTCATCAATCAATCCTTTGATTTATGTGATATGCCTGCATTTAAGATGAACATTTACCATATATTAGGGTATTTTATAATATTAGACTTGTTATTATAAAACATGCTTTAGTTAAGGAGTTATTAATACTTTAAGTGCAAAATGATGATATAAACCCTTGATAAACATGCACTTTTAAGTACTAATCACACCCCCCAACCAGCTTATTACTAGTCCCTAGTAATCAAAGCGTTAAAATAGAAAAATAATTTGCAAGTTCCACAAAGCAAGGCATTCATCATTCAACTTCCATTAATCTATCCAGATAAACAAACTCTCATTTCTGCTTCATATTTCTTAAACAAGATATTAATAAATCTTCTTTTTATGTGCTCAATGTATGAAAACATATATGATGGGGCTATTGTTGGAAGAAAACAATATGATGTTCTAATGTTTAAGGTTAACTTCCTTGGGTTGGGATCATTTTTCTTCTTCTTCTTTTTTTCTTTTTTTCTATTTACACATACAACTTAAAACACAATGCATCTTTAACCCATGTAACGAGCTTTAGGCTAATGACTCCCAGACCAGTTGGTCTTAGGGCATTAGGTGTTGAGACACCTCTACGAGCTTAGCAACTCGGGTTGCAGATACTGATACGTAGGTAGTGCAATGTTTGATTCCCTTAAGCTTTTCTCCTTAACCCATGTAACAAGCTTTGGGCCAATAACTCCCAAGTCAATTGACTTTAGGGTATTAAGTGTTAAAACACCCCTTCGGGCTTAATTGCTTAGGTTAGGGAGGCTACGAAACCAAACTTATCTACGTTTTTATTTATCATTATTATATAAAAAAAAAATTTGTTTTTTTTTTTTATGCAAATTATGTACTATCCCTTTCCCTTAGTTGTTACCGTTAATAAAAGAACATAAATAATGTAATAATCTAATGTGCAACCCACAATCATATGTTAAAGCGTGTGTGTGTGAAAATGAAGATTTAAGAATACTTGTTAAATGAGCATATGAGCAGAATCAATTGTTAACAATATGAGAGTTTGTAAACTTAGATATTTCAAGAAGTCTTCTGATAGACCTTGTTAAGAATGTTTACTAAGATGCGTCTCAAGAGTCACTTTAACAAAAGAACTCCTTTTACTCTGCCATCCTAGCAACAACAGTTTTGCAAATAGTTTATGAAATAGAAAACACAGTTTTTTTTTTTTTTTTTTTTTTTTACTACTACCCTTTCCCCCCAACCAAAATGAGACATTGTCCTCAATGTTTTAAGGTAAAAAGATAGAGTATAGAAGACATCACCTGAAATAACGAACACTGACAAACCTGAAACACACTTAAACAAATAGAAGAAACAACAAAACACAATAATAAAACCAAAAGACACAAAGTTTTTACAAACAAAGGCTCAAATCCAATCTAAGCTTTTTACGGCTTTCCTGAGTTGACCAATTTATGCGACTCATGGAGGGATTAATTACAGGGATGAAAGATTGTAGTTGGTCAATCAATTGTTCAGCAGTAGCAGCAGAGATTATGATTTGTCGTGCTGAAGATGTTAGAAACTCCTGTTCCACAGCATGATCAAGAAAAGACAACAACTTATCATAAAAACCATTAACATTTAACAAACCTATGGGTTTATGGTGAATGTGCAGTTGGGCCCAAGAGGAAATATGAAAGATCTCTTCCAATGTGCCCAGACCACCTGGTAAGGCAATGAAGGCATCAGCATGGTTAAACATTGCATTCAGTCGATCAGACATTGTGGGGACTTGTAATTCCTCTCCAATTGTTTTTCCAATGATGTCCCCTTGTGCTAAAGCTTTGGGGACAATCCCCAAAACTTGACTACCTCCTACAGATGCAGCTATTGACACTCCCCCCATTAACCCAAGGCTACCTCCTCCATACACTAAATGAATCTTTCGCTCAGCTAGTACCTGACCAAGATGATTTGCTGATTCTAAAAACTCTTTTTCTTTCCCGGGACTGGATCCACCAAAAACACAAATTTTGTTTATGTGATTACTTGAGGAACCTGCCATTTCTACACACGTCTGTATTTGATGAATGTATGGGTTGAGTAGAAATAAAAGGAAGGAAGAGAAGAATTTATAGATGAGAAATTGAAAATGCAATCATACCACCTATATGTAGGCCAGCTGTAGTCGCACACACATACAGACACACACACACACTCTCTCTCTCTTTATTAATTATTTATTTTGAAAAAGCATATATATGTACAGGTAGTTGTGATTATGGCTCACATCTTCCCTTGGTTTTACGTCCAAGAACGGCTTAAACGCCCTCTATGGGTCGGGGATAGGCTTCCCATCCAGTTTTCTTAAAAACTGGCAAACAGGGTCTTTTTTAGTCAGATTCCCAAGACTAAGTCGAGCATGTTCTTTATGGAATTGGGGCCATAAATCATAAATTGCACGATGCACATCTCCACTAGGGTGCGTCTCAAGAGTCAATAGAAAATTATCTAAAGACCCCTTACTCAGGCCATCCTTAATGAATTGTATTTTATCTTCACGGTTTACAGATACCATTCCTAAAGAACGACATGTCGCATTACAAGTCCATCTAGCACATCGGTGACAGACTTTCAGTCGTTTTGCACGACGTTTCTTCGCAAAAGTGCTTTTACCTGTTCCAGGCATGTATGAAATGAAAGAATTAGAGGACTCACCTGATAATCGGACCTTTGCTTCAATCAGCCAGCGAATATCTTCAGGAATTCCATGGTTCATTAACAACCTCAATCTTGCACATCTAGCACGGTAAATTTTTGTAATCGCATTCTGAGGCAGAGCGGGAAAATACTTTTTCAATTTTTCAAGAGTGGTGTCCATTTTCAACTGAGAATTGGGGGAGAGATTCAAAGAAAAAAGAAAGAGCAGAGAATTGCACAATTATATACACAGATATCAGTTATCATGGGAAACTGAAAGAACCGACTTAAAAGTCACGGAGTACCGTTATCCGCCATTTGACCGGGGTGAGAGAAACTAGCAAAACAAAAGATATACCAAAACAAACACAAAACAATGTGAGAAAAAGAATCAATCTTTATATACAGGATCACTCAATTCAATAGAGTCATTTTCAACTGAAAAATTGTCAAAATAAACTTTCAACCGATGCCCATTTACCTTGAAAACATTGCCATTCTTTGGATTTTCGATATCACAGGCCCCATATGGATACACATATTTCACAATAAAAGGACCACTCCATCTTGATCTTAGTTTTCCAGGAAATAAATGGAGTCGAGAATTATAAAGCAAGACTTTTTGACCAACATTGAATGTTTTTCGCAGAATTTTCTTATCATGAAACTCTTTGATTCTTGCTTTATGAATTCTTGAATTGTCATATGCATCATTTCTTATTTCCTCAAGCTCATTTATTTGCAATTTTCGCAGCTGACTAGCATCATCAATGTTTGAATTGAAAGCTTTGATAGCCCAATAAGCTTTATGTTCAATTTCCACAGGCAAGTGACAAGGTTTTCCATAGACTAGTCTATAAGGTGACATACCTAATGATGTTTTATATGCAGTTCGATAAGCCCAAAGTGCATCATTAAGTCTTAAAGACCAGTCTTTCCGACTAGGGTTCACCGTTTTCTCCAAGATTTGTTTGATCTCCCTATTAGCAAGTTCTACTTGTCCATTCGTCTGAGGGTGATAAGGGGTGGCAACTTTGTGTGTGATTCCATATTTCTTCATTAAAGATTCAAATGGCTTGTTGCAGAAATGTGTTCCACCATCACTTATCATGGCTCGAGGGATTCCGAATCGACTTAAAATGTTTTCTTTCAAAAATTTTATCACTGTTTTGTGATCATTGGTTCTACTTGGAATTGCCTCTATCCATTTTGAAACATAATCTACTGCGACCAATATATACAAGAAACCAAATGATGGAGGAAATGGACCCATAAAATCTATACCCCAACAATCAAAGATCTCAATGACAAGAATAGGATTTAAAGGCATCATGTGACGTTTTGAAATAGATCCCAACTTTTGACAATTTTCACAAGTCTTGCAGAAAGCATGTGAGTCTTTGAACATGGTGGGCCAGTAAAATCCACTTTGTAAGATTTTTGCAGTTGTCTTTCTTGATGAGAAATGACCCCCACATGCCTCAGAATGACAAAATTTAATGACACTACTTACCTCATTGTCAGGAATGCATCTTCGAAATATTTGATCAGGATAATATTTGAATAAATAAGGGTCATCCCAATAAAAGTTCTTCACTTCGTTCAAGAACTTTCTTTTGTCTTGGGTACTCCAATGAGCTGGCAATTGTCCTGAAACAAGAAAATTAACAATATTAGCAAACCAAGGCATCATAGAGACAGAAAATAAAGATTCATCAGGAAAGTAGTCATCGATTGGTGTGATGTCAGATCTCGAATCGGTTGTCAATCTTGACAAATGATCTGCGACAACATTTTCGGTGCCTTTCTTGTCTTTGATTGTGATATCAAATTCTTGAAGTAACAAAATCCACCGTACCAATCTAGCCTTAGAATCTTTCTTAGAGAGAAGATATTTCAATGCTGCATGATCACTAAAAACAACAACAGGTGAGCCAACAAGATAAGACCTGAATTTATCACATGCAAATACTACTGCAAGTAATTCTTTTTCAGTGGTAGTGTAATTCATTTGAGCACTATTTAAAGTTTTACTTGCATAGGAAATCACATAAGGTTTCTTATCTTTTCTTTGTCCCAAGACAGCACCCACGGCATAATCACTAGCGTCACACATTATTTCAAAAGGTAATGACCAATCAGGAGGTTGAATGACAGGAGCAGAAGTAAGCAAGCTTTTAAGTTTAACAAAGGCTTTTTCACATTGTTCAGTCCATTCAAAAACAGTTTCCTTTGATAGAAGGTTACACAATGGTTTAGATATTACACTAAAATCTTTGATGAACCTTCTGTAAAAACCAGCATGTCCTAAGAATGATCTAACATCTTTAACAGATTTTGGTGTTGGTAAGTTGGCAATTAACTCGATTTTAGATTTGTCAACCTCAATTCCTGTCGATGAAACAATGTGACCAAGTACAATGCCGTTTGTTACCATAAAGTGACATTTTTCCCAATTCAGTACAAGATTCTTCTCTTCACACCTGTTCAAAACCTTTTCCAAGTTAGTTAAGCAACCATCAAATGAATCACCAAAAACAGAAAAATCATCCATAAAAATCTCAAGAAAACGTTCAACCATATCACTGAATATGCTAAGCATGCATCTTTGAAACGTGGCTGGTGCATTACATAACCCAAAAGGCATTCTTCGATATGCAAAAGTACCAAATGGACAAGTGAAAGTAGTCTTCTCTTGGTCTTCCAATGCAATTTCAATTTGATTGTAACCTGAATAGCCATCTAGGAAACAATAAAATTCATGACCTGCAACTCTTTCTAGGATTTGATCCATGAAAGGTAAAGGAAAATGATCTTTTCTAGTCATTAAATTAAGTTTCCTATAGTCAATGCACATGCGCCAACCAGTAATAGTCCGAGTTGGAATTAACTCATTTTTCTCATTTGTTATCACAGTGACTCCAGACTTTTTGGGTACAACTTGGGTAGGACTTACCCATTTGCTGTCAGAAATAGGATAAATGATTCCATTATCTAGAAGTTTAATGACTTCATTTTTCACTACTTCTTTCATATTAGGATTAAGTCTTCGTTGCATTTCTCTAGATGGTTTAGCATTTTCCTCCAAATAAATCCTGTGTGTGCAAATCAAAGGACTAATTCCTTTTATGTCAGCTATGGTCCATCCTAATGCATTTTTGTGCATTTTCAGAGTCTGTAGTAACTTACCTTCCTGATGTGCATTAAGTTTGGAAGAGATTATTACCGGAAAAGTTTCATTTTCTCCCAAAAATGAGTATTTAAGATTGACTGGTAACGGCTTCAAATCAAGTTTTGGTGGTTGAACACTTGAAGGTATAGACTCAATTGATCGTGATGGCAATTCTTCAATTTGTGGTCTCCAATTACATGCCTTTGCTTCGTCCTGAAAATAAACCATTTGCAACTCGTCAGGTTCATCAATCTCAGTTTCATTAGAAGTGGTTTGAAATTGATCATGAACTAATTTTTCAATAAAGTCCACTTCCTGTAAATCATTATCATCTCCAGGTTGCTTGCAAATGTTGAAAATATTCATCTCCAATGTCATGTTTCCAAATGATAGCTTCATCAGTCCATTCCTACAATTAATCAATGCATTAGAAGTTGCAAGAAATGGACGTCCTAAAATAACAGGAATTGAATTACATGCTTCAACAGGTTGTGTATCCAAGACAATAAAATCTACAGGGTAAATGAATTTATCAACTTGTACTAACACATCCTCAACTATTCCTCTAGGCACTTTTACAGATCTATCAGCAAGTAAAAGAGTTACAGAAGTTGGTTTTAACTCACCTAGATTGAGACTTTGAAAAACCGAATATGGAAGTAAATTCACACTAGCTCCAAGATCAAGTAAAGCTCTTTCAATTTTATGTTCTCCAATAAAGCAAGAAATTGTAGGACAACCAGGGTCTTTATATTTCAAAGCATTATTGTTCTGAAGAATAGCACTTACTTGTTCGGCTAAAAAGGCTTTCTTTTTCACATTCAGTTTTCTCTTCACAGTGCATAGATCTTTCAAAAATTTAGCATAGGAAGGTACCTGTTTAATAGCATCCAACAAAGGTATATTGATCCTTACCTGTTTGAAAATTTCAAGGATTTCAGAATTGTGATTGACTTTCCTTTGTTTGGTCATGGCATGAGGAAATGGAAGTGCTGGCGGAGAATCAGTCTTTTCTTCACAACGTTCAAATTCAACCCCTTCCTTACCCTCAGAGATTGACTCTTCATCTTTCTCACAAGGTTCAAGAGTGGGTTTTTCAATAACCTTACCGCTGCGAAGAGTGATGACTGATTTGACTTGATCCATGTGTTGGCTTTCGGAACTACTTGCATTTGCATTGTATTGCCCCTTTGGATTTTGCTGTGGTTGAGATGGAAACTTACCTTTCTCTTGAAAACTGAGAGCAGATGTGAATTTTGCAAGAGCATCTTTAAAATTTGTCATGCTTTGAGTAAGTTGAGTGTTGATTGTCTCTTGCTTTTCAATGAATGCATGCAATGTTTCCTCAAGATTTCTTCTAGGAGGTGGAGCATAAGAAGGTGCATATCCATGAGAATTTTGGAAATTATGGTGTGCTTGAAACGGTGGCTGTGTAGTTTGTGCATTATTGTTATCACTCTTCCAACTGAAATTTGGGTGATTTCTCCAACCAGGATTGTATGTTTGCGAGTATGGGTTATGATTGGGCCTTTGGAAACTGTTTAAGGCATGGGCTTGTTCATGGAGACATTCCTTGAAAGAAGGCAAAGTTGGACAGTTATTAGTTGCATGTTCATTTGTTTCACAGATTTGACACACAATGTCTTGAACAGATTTTAATTGACCACTCTTTTTCAATTCTAGTGCCTCGACTTTTCTAGCTAAAGATGTAAACTTGGCTTGGAGGTCATGATCTTCCCTAAGGTTATACATACCTCCACTAGATGTATGAGGTTGGGTTTTACTTGGTGTCTCATAAGTGCCCTTAGTGTCCCAATTTTGCGCATTTTCAGCTAGCAAGTCTAAGTACTCCATTGCTTCATTAGGGTCTTTATCTTCAAAAGTTCCATTGCACATCAATTCAACCATTTGCCTATCTTTAGGTGTTAATCCTTCATAAAATTGTGAAACCAATCTCCATGTTTCAAAACCATGATGAGGGCAAGTATTAAGCAAGTCTCGATACCTATCCCAACATTGGTAAAATGTTTCTCCTGGTTTTTGAGTGAAAGTGGTGATTTGTCTTTTGAAAGAGTTGGTTCTATGAGATGGAAAAAACTTCTTTAAAAATTGTTGTTGCATTTCATCCCAAGCACGAATGGATCCTGACCTAAGATTTTGTAGCCATGTTTTAGCTTTATCTTTTAATGAAAAAGGAAAAAGCTTTAATCGAATGGTGTTCATGCTACAATTTAAGTCATTATAGGTGTTACAAACTTCTTCAAATTCTCTCAAATGCAAGTATGGATTTTCTAGATCTAAGCCATGAAAAGAAGGTAAAAGTTGAATAATGCCTGGCTTAAAATTAAAATGAGATGCATCAGGAGGGAAAACTATGCATGAGGGTGCACTTGTTCTTGTGGGATTCATGTGGTCTCTAAGTGTCCTAACACGGTTATTCTCATTATTCTCATTATGAAGTAATTGGTTATCTTCTTCAGCCATATTTTCTGAAAATGATGAGGATACCCTAGAAAGTCTACCACTTAGTGTACGTGACCAAACACTCATGCACGTGTAGAAAGAGAATAAAAGGAAGAAGAAAACAAAAGAAAAAGAAACAACACAAAAGAAACAAAGTTAGATACAAGAAAAGTGAAAAGAAAAAAAAATACTAAAATTTGTACAAGAATTTACCTCCCCGGCAACGGCGCCAAAAACTTGACACGACCAAAAGATTGATGTCTTCTCCCAAGTGTAGGAGTGTCGAAGTAATAAATAACCCGGCAAGATCGGGGTCGAACCACAGAGAGGTTAATTGTATAAATTATAAATATCAAGACAACAACAACAATAATAGTAATAGTAGTAGTAATAATAATAATAATAATAATAATAATAATAATAATACTCAATACGTGGCGTTGTTATACCTGAGAATGATCTAAAAGATCGGGTCACAGGTTTCCAGCCTATATACTGAGTTTATGAAAAGATCAAAGAGATATATTATATAATATAAACAGATTTCTGATGCGAATGAATAAGGCAAGATCAACAATATCAGGATCCTTGATCAAACACAGAGCATACTTAACGTACATAAAATATAACAAGAATATAAATAATAATAATAATAATACTAATAATAATAATACTAATAATAATACTAATAATAATAATAATAATAATAATAATAGTAATAATAATAATAATAATAATAATAATAATAATAATAATAACAATAAAAAGACGAGGAGGAGGAAGAGACAATAATAACAACAAAAATAATAATAATAACAACAACAATAATAACAATAACAACAATAATAATAACAAAAATAAGAAAAGCAGGAAGAAATTAATGAGAACTTTGAGATGGAAGATTAATGTAAGGATTAAATAATAATAAAGACAAATGTCAAGGTTAGAGGATCCACCAATGGTATTTCAAACAAGTATAGTATAAACTCTTATTACTCAATTTGGAAACCACACACGAAGGAGGTTCCAGTCGGATGATTTGTCATTAATAGCTCATTATAAATTATTAACATGATCATATTAATTATCTTCATAACACCAAACTTTTAAATATTGTCAGGAATTCATGATGTTAACTGATGTTAACAACAAATCAAGTACCTTTCATAGCCCCAGGTGTAGGTAATACCATACGGTTGGGTTATGAGAGTGCCAAGCATTTGTTGTACCAAGTATTATACAACACAAATTTAGATTAACCATTTAACAAGCAAGGTATTAAGAATTAGTAAGATAAAAAGATAAGACATGTTAATATTAAACATTAAGGTCCATATTGAGTTTACACCATACTTGTTCTTACACCATTAGTGTAACCTTTTCACCTTGACATAATAAACTTAGCTAAACATAATGAAGAAGAAAAACATAAATAAATAAAACAAGAACATAAATAAAATACAAGTTAACTAAGGAAAGGAAAGGAAATGAAAAGCATAAACAAGAAATTAATAAAAGCAAAGCTTAAGGATTACAAAAAATATAAAGAGAGAAATAAAGAGCATGAACTTGATCTGAACAACCCAGCCCCTAAATACATGGCAAATGCCTCCTTTTATAGGCCAAAATTCAGAATTATTGCTTTGATGACTCATTGTTGAGTGGGTGGCCAACTTTTGACTTAGTGAAAATCCTTATCATCTTGTCTAAATAAAACAAAAATGCTAGCATCAGAACTGGGTCCAGATGTCCAAATGCAAGTTCTAGGAAATTGACTCAGCTTTCCAGGAAAAAAAAGTAGAGGTGATTTGGACTTCTAGAACTTCAGATATGGGCCAAACACTGAATAGTATTTGGGCTGCAGGACAGATTCGGACTTCTCCGTTGTTGCTATAATTTGGACTTGAAAACGGCCTTCTTAGATCTTGATGTACAAATGAAAGTTGTAGGCCTATGTCTTATCAAATCTCTGTAAAAATTTCAGATAATTTGGATATCTAGAACTCGAGATATGACCCAATTACCGAACAGTGTTCCGGTTTGGACTGCACCAACGTCTCTTTTCTAAGCTTCACCCTTCTTTATCTTCAAAATTTCAGTAGTTGAATTCATCAATCAATCCTTTGATTTATGTGATATGCCTGCATTTAAGATGAACATTTACCATATATTAGGGTATTTTATAATATTAGACTTGTTATTATAAAACATGCTTTAGTTAAGGAGTTATTAATACTTTAAGTGCAAAATGATGATATAAACCCTTGATAAACATGCACTTTTAAGTACTAATCATGCTTCATATTTCTTATACAAGATATTAATAAACCTTCTTTTTATGTGCTCAATATATGAAAACATAGATGATGGGGATTTTGTTGGAAGAAAACAATATTATGTTCTAATGTTTAAGGTTAACTTCCTTGGGTTGAGATTATTATTTTTTTCTTTTTTTTTTCTTTCTTTTTGTTTTCTTTTTATTATTTATTTATATACAAATACAACTTAAAACACAATGCATCTTTAACCCATGTAATGAGTTTTCTGCTAATGACTCCCAGACCAGTTGGTCTTAGGGCATCAGGTGTTGAGACACCCCTACGAGCTTAGTAACTCAGGTTGCAGATACTGATACGTAGATAGTGCAATGTTTGATTCTCTTAAGCTTTTCTCCTTAACCCATGTAACAAGCTTTGGGCCAAAAGCTCCCAAGTCAGTTGACTTTAGGGTATTAGGTGTTAAAACACCCCTTCGGGCTTAATTGCTTAGGTTAGGGAGGCTACGAAACCAAACTTATCTATGTTTTTATTATCATCAGTATTATGAAAAAAAAAATTTGCAAATTATATACTATCCGTTTTTCTTAGTTGTTACCTTTAACAAAAGAACATAAATAATGTAATAATCCAATGTGCAACCCACAATCATATGTTAAAGTGTGTGTGAAAATAAAGATTTAAGAATACTCGTTAAATGAGTATATGAGCAGGATCAAGTGATAACAATGTAAGAGTTTGTAAACTTGAATATTTCAAGAAGTATTCTGATAGACCTTGGTGATGATACTTACTAAGATGCGCCTCAAGAGTTAATAAAATTTCATTCTTACTCTGCCATCCTAATAACAATTTTGTCAAATGGTTTTAATAATAGCAAAAACAGTTAGTAAGTTAGTTTTTTTTTATGTCAACTACTACCCTCTCCCTCCAACCAAAACGAGACATAGTCCTCAATGTCCTAAGGTTTAGATAGAGTATAGAAGACATCACCTGAAACAATGAACAATGACAAACCTGAAACACACTTAAACAAATAGAAGAGGTAACAAAACAAAATAATATGCTATTAATGAAACCAAAAGACACAAGGTTTCACCATTGTAGGGACCTATAGATCCTCTCCAATTGTTTTTCCAATGATGTCCCTATTTGCTAAAGCCTTGGGGACAACCCCCAAAACTTGACTGCCTCCTAAAAATGCATCAATTGACACCCCCCATTAAACCAAGGTTGCCTCCCCCATACACTAAATGAATCTTTCTCTTAGCTAGTACCTGACCAAGATGATTTGCTGATTCTAAAAACTCTTTTTCTTTTTCAGGACTGGATCCACCGAAAATACAAATATTTCTTATGTGATGACTTGAGGAACCTGCCATTTCTACACACTTTTATATTTGATGAATGTATGGGTTGAGTAGAAATGAAGGGAAGTAAGAGAAGAATTTATAGATGAGAAATTGAAAATGCAATCATACCATCTATATGTTGGCCAGCTGTAGTCTCTCTCTCTCTCTCTCTCTATTAATTATTTATTTTGAAAAATCATGTGTATGTACAAGTAGTTGTGATTGTGGCTCACATCTTCCCTTGGTTTTACGTCCAAAAATAGCTTAAACGCCCTCTATGGGTCGGGGATAGGCTTCCCATCCAGTTTTCTTAAAAACTGGCAAACAGGGTCTTTTTTAGTGAGATTCCCAAGACTAAGTCGAGCATGTTCTTTATGGAATTGTGGCTATAAATCATGAATTGCACGATGCACATCTCCACTAGGATGCGTCTCAAGGGTCAACAAAAGATTATCTAAAGACCCCTTACTCAGACCATCCTTAATGAATTTTATTTTATCTTCACGATTTACAGATACCATTCCTAAAGAACGACATGTTGCATTACAAGTCCATCTAGCACATCTGTGACAGACTTTCAATTGTTTTGCACAACATTTCTTTGCAAAAGTGTTTTTACCTATTCCAAGCATGTGTAAAATGAAAGAATTGGAGGACTCACCTGATAATCAAACCTTTGCTTCAATTAGCTAGCGAATATCTTCAGGAATTCCATGACTCATTAACAACCTCAATCTTGCACACCTAGCACGATAAATTTTTGTAATCGCATTTGGAGGCAAAGTGGGAAAAGACCTTTTCAATTTTTCAAGAATGGTGTCCATTTTCAAATGAGAATTGGGGAAAAGATTTAAAGAAGGGAGAAAGAGCAAAGAATTGTACAAATATATATACAGATATCAGTTATTATGGGAAACTGAAAGAACCGACTTAAGTCATGGAGTACCGTTATCCGCCATTTGACCGGGGTGAGAGAGAGACTAGCAAAACAAAAGTTACACAAAAACAAAACACAAAACAATGTGAGAAAAAGAATCAATCTTTTTATACAGGATCACTCAATTCAATAAAGTCATTTTCAACCAAAAAATTATCAAAATAAACTTTCAAACAATGCCCATTTACCTTGAAAACATTGCCATTCTTTGGATTCTTGATATCACAGGCGCCATATAGATACACATGTTTCATAATAAAAGGACCGCTCCATCTTGATCTTAGTTTTCCAGGAAATAAAGGGAGTCGAGAATTAGAAAGCTAGACTTTTTGACCAATATTGAATGTTTTTCTCAATATTTTCTTTTCAGGAAACTCTTTGATTCTTGCTTTATGAATTCTTGAATTGTCATAAGCATCATTTCTTATTTCCTCAAGCTCATTTATTTGCAATTTTCACAGCTGACTAGCATCATCAATGTTTGAATTAAAAGCTTTAATAGCCCAATAAGTTTTATGTTCAATTTCCACAAGCAAGTGACAAGGTTTTTCATAGACTAGTCTATAAGGTGACATATCTAATGATGTTTTATAAGTAGTTCTATAAGCCCAAAGTGCATCATTAAGTCTTAAAGACTAGTCTTTCCTATTAGGGTTCACTATTTTCTCCAAGAACTGTTTGATCTTCTTATTAATAAGCTCTACTTGTCCATTTGTTTGAGGGTGACAAGGGTGGCAACTTTGTGTGTTATTCCATATTTCTTCATTAAAGAATCAAATGGTTTGTTGCAGAAATGTGTTCCACCATCACTTATCATGCCTCGAGGGATTCCAAATCGAGTCAAAATATTGTCTTTCAAAAACTTTATCACTGTTTTGTGATCATTGTTTCGACTTGGAATTGCCTTTATCCATTTTAAAACATAATCTACTATGACTAATATGTACTCAAAACCAAATGATGGAGGAAATGGACCCATGAAATCTGTAAACCCCCGTAAATAAAAATAAATAATAAGAACAATAATAATAAAAAGAAAGAATAAAAAAAAACAACACATAGGATCGAAGTAATGATGTTTCGATGAGTAATGGATATTCAATATGAAAGAAATGAATAAATAGTAGGAATGACAATAAATGTGTCATGTGAGAGAGAGAATGATCTCCATAAATAAATTTAAAGATATTGTTGAAGTCGAAAAGAGAGTCATGATTTTTAGTTTAAAACTTGTAACGTTGGCGAAACCAGTGATGAGGTTTCAATGGATGAAAGAATAAGAAAAAAAATAATAATAATAGAAGATATGTAAACCCCGGTCAAAACACGTATTTTGACAAATTAATGATAAATGTGGTAATATTGAATTTATTGAGTATAAATTAAGGGGAAATGTCATGGGGATCTAAGTAAATAAATTAATGCATGAAATTCAGATTTTTGTGTAAAAGACACTAATTGTCTAGTTTTACGATATCGATGATATATCTCAATCCGACCGTTGGATCGGGTTGAAATTTTGTAAGGAATCTCCAGACATATTGTTTTATATTAGGTTCAAATTTCATGTCAATCGGAGTTGGAAACGATTTACGAAGAGTATTGAAAATCGGGTAAATGAAAAAAGATGACACAAGGGGCATTTTTGTAATTTTATCAAAACAAATACTCTCCTCTCCTCTCTTTAAAAACAAAACACGTCCTCTGCAAATGAAAAAGGAAACAGGAGGGAGACCATTTGTTTTGTCCTATTTTCTTCATTTTCTCTTCATCTCTTCAAGCTAAATCAAAAGGGAGTGTTCTTAGGAGGATCCTATCCAAGAAAACAAATTAAATAACAACTTAGGGAGTTATAGAGCTTGAGAGAAACAAAGAGAAGAAGCTGGAAATTGGAAGAGGAGGACATGATTTTTGTAAATTTTTGCAAGAATTCATTGAAATAAGTTAAAGTAGCAAAGGTAAGCAATATACCCTTTAGTAATTTCGTTTTTCTCTCTTGTTCTTGCATGAGGAGAAGAAAACCCCCAAGTTTAAAATTCTAGGGTTCATATAAATATTTTGGGGGAGTAATTGTTCATGTGAATTTCGAGATTAATTGCATGAAAATGGCTTGATTGCTGAAAAATAGAAAGAATCAATTGATTTGAAACTATGGGTTTTGGGATTGCAACAGGGCAGGCACTTCGGCAGCCATAGTTTGACTT
Organism: Populus tomentosa; assembly: GCA_018804465.1. Taxonomy (NCBI): domain Eukaryota; kingdom Viridiplantae; phylum Streptophyta; class Magnoliopsida; order Malpighiales; family Salicaceae; genus Populus; species Populus tomentosa. The sequence goes on along the minus strand of CM032005.1, from coordinate 8,350,901 downwards.
TCCACCGTTGGATTAAATTGATTTTTGGATATGTTATTATGCTCAATGTCACCTACATTCTGACCGGAGAGATTGTAAATATCAGACTTCGTTTGAGGGCTATCACCGGAGGAACATTTCTGGAAAATCACACTTCAAAACAGCCTTGTTCGTCAGCTGTTATATCATCATTTCACCGTTGGATTGGTCTGGATTTTGGATATGTTGTTCATCCAGATGTTATATAAATTTTGAACGGTTTAGATTGGAAAAGAACACTCCTACCAGAAATTGTACTTCCTGAACAGCAGGTCTCCAAATTTCAGGTCAGTCCGTTATTGTTCTGATATCGGGAGTTTTAACCGTTGGATGTATGTTAATTTTGGATATGTTATTATGCTCAATGTCACCTACATTCTGACCGGAGGGATTGTAAATATCAGACTTTGTTTGAGGGTTGTCACTGGAGGAACATTTCTGGAAAATCACCCTTCAAGACAGCCTTGTTCGTCAGCCGTTATGTACTTCCTGAACAGCAGGTCTCCAAATTTCAGGTCAGTCCGGTATTGTTCTGATATCGGGAGTTTTAACTGTTGGATGTATGTTAATTTTGGATATGTTATTCTAATGACGATGATGTATAATTCCACCGTTTGGATGTATTGAACTCTAAATTTAAATAATGATGTTTTAAGTTTGGTTTGAGAAATATTGAATGAGAATATGAGGGTTAGAATAAAAAGTATGTTTTGGGACTAAGGATAATGGTAATGGGTTTAATGATGATGGTTGTGTTTGTGTTCTGTTTGAGTCATGTTTGATGTGTTGATAAGTGATGGTATAGTTAAATTCTATAAAGAATAGTGATTGACTAATATTTTGGTTCTATTAGAATGGAAAATCATGTTGTAAGTTGAATTATGATATAAGGAATCATTTTGAGTGTGCTTTTGGAAAAATTTGGCATGTGTAGTCATTGATAAAATTTAAGTTAAATTACATTGTTTGGTGATAGATTAAATGTCTTGGGACAAAAGAAAATCGATGATGAAAAGTCATGCCCTTTGGACATTGAAGATCATTGATGAAGAATTGAATTAAATGGGCGTTTAATTTAAATGACAAGTACGAAAATAAAATACATTCATGGAAATTGTTTACGGAAGTATTAGATTTTGTGAATTTATGAATATTATGAATAAATCGGGAAGATTCAATAATGATTCAGGATGTTATATTAAAAATGTAGGAGAAGCATTCACTCGACTTCTCAGGAGCTCGTATAGTAGGAACTTTGCAGGAGGGGCACAACAACAACAAGGAAGAGCGAGTTGAGCTTTTGCAGCTGGTAGGTGTTCTATACCTACACTTTTTACGTAGCGTTAATTTACGAACTTATTAAATTCTTGGTCTTTGCGTCTATGGATGAAATCACAAAGAGAGAGGATAAAGTGAAATAAACGAGAAATTAAAAATGGATTTGAGTACTTGACTGGGTTAAGAATATGAATTACACTAATAGACTTCATTGATGATCATTCCTCGAACTTGATTAGCCGGTCCTGAATGCGGAGGCTAATGATGTTAGTAAGATTTACTAACATCGGGCTTAAATGTTGACAAATGGTTGATTAGCTTCGGCTAATGGCATCCGAATGGATGACCGGGATGAAGGACTGATTAGCTTCGGCTAATGGCATCCGAATGGATGGCCGGGATGAAGGACTGATTAGCTTCGGCTAATGGCATCCGAATGGATGGCCGGGACAACGAATGATTAGCTTCGGCTAATAGCATCCGGATGGATGGCCGGGACAACGAATGATTAGCTTCGGCTAATGACATCCGGATGGATGGCCGGGACAAATGAATGATTAGCTTTGGCTAATGGCATCCGAAGTGGATGACCGGGGTGAATGAAAGGTTAATGATACTGACCGGTGCTGTCAATATCAGCAATCACACGAAACTTGATTAGCCGATCCCGAATGCGGAGGCTAATGATGTTAGTAAGGTTTACTAACATCGGCATAATCATCCTTGAAAACGAGGGATACTGAACTTGATTAACTATTCGGGTGAGAATAGTTAATGATACTGATCGGTGCTGTCAATATCAGCAATCACACGAAACTTGATTAGCTGGTCCTGAATGCGGAGGCTAATGATGTTAGTAAGGTTTACTAACATCGGCATAATCATCCCTGAAAATGAGGGATACTGAACTTGATTAACTATTCAGGTGAGAATAGTTAATGATACTGACCGGTGCTGTCAATATCGGCAATTACACGAAACTTGATTAGCCAGTCCCGAATGCGGAGGCTAATGATGTTAGTAAGGTTTACTAACATCAGCATAATCATCCCTGAAAACGAGGGATACTGAACTTGATTAACTATTCGGGTGAGAATAGTTAATGATATTGACCGGTGCTGTCAATATCGGCAATCACACGAAACTTGACTAGTTATTCCTAAAGTGAAAGCTAATGATGTCAAGAATCTTGACATCAACATTTCTGGAAATATTCCAAGATATTATGGAAAGAAAAATCTGATTGGCTATTTCATGTTAGAAATAGTCGATAACATCAATCAATGGTATTAATTTTGACGTTTATAATGAACTTGATTAGCCGATCCTAATATGAGAGACTAATAACACTAATGAAAATTTATTAGTATCAACATTCCCTTCCAAGTTTTAGGGGAGAGGTAATAATTAAAAATATTAATGAAATGGGGATTGACATCTTGATAGGATTATTCATTCGGCCTTGAAGAGGCGGATATTGATTGGAAATTATGGAATAAGATGGGCGGAGGAACTAGTTACCCGGTGATGGGCTAGTGGCATTAGTTTTGTTTTGTAATAACCAGAATATACAGCTTGAATTAAACTTACTTGTGTGGTGTTAATAGTGTCAGGATGAATGACTTGTCAGATTATAAATGGAATGTTGGATGATACCTAATTGTTAAACAAAAATGGTAATTTGTGTTTATATCATGGATTATTGGAGAGAAAAAAAAGAAACTGATGAGGATCTAATTCTTGTGAAGGATAGAGGCAAATATCGTATCGCTTGGGACGTGAGAGCAGAAGTTCATTAACCATGGTAGGTGTTATACCCTTAAGGAATGCAATGATATATATATATATATATATATATATATATATATATATATATATATATATATATATGATGTATTTTGAATTAATTGGAAAGAATTGTAATTGATATAATTTGAGAATCATGTCCTGCGCACAGGGAGGATGTCAAAGAAATTATGACCAATAATGTAAATATGTTGTATTAAGGTTTCATGTTGTTACTGGCATGATAAGAATTTAGTGATAATTATAATAGTGTAATAAAATGCCAATAATAGTCATATTATTCGAAGATGGATCGGATGTGAATATTGTGAAAATGATGGCAGGTTCCCTGATAATGAGAGATTTTACTAAAAATCTAAAGAAACATTGGAATGTGTTGAAATGGGCACAAGAAATATGTAAGTGGAATATATTTATAAACTAAAATTGGACCGAAATCATGATGAGTTTGACAACTTATATGGAAAAGCCATAATGGGTATAATAGATGTTGGGATTGAAATTGATATAAAGAGATAGAGTAAAAGGGAGAGAAATCACATGGTAAATATTATAATGAATTAAATGCGCTCATGAGGTGAAACAAGACACAAAATGAAAATGTTGAATTATTATAATGAATTAAATGCGCTAATGAGGTGAAACAAGACACGAAATGAAAATGTTGAATGATTCTAGGAAGGATGGATAGAGACGTAATAATAGAAGGATAAATGAGAATTTCAAGGAACTATGATTGCATATCATTGAATATATGTTTAACTTCATGCATGTATTGTGTGATTTTCCTTTTATGCTATATTTATTATATACATTATGAAATTGCAGGTCCTTCAGATTCACGCCAGGAGTAGCGTTTCAGGTCCTCTAGTTTCCTTTTGCATGATTGAATAAGAAGATGAACATTAATGTATTTTGTCATTAAGGAACTAAATGATTTAATATGTAATAGTACTCTTTTTACATTAAGTGTCGGGAATTAAAAATGCATTATTCTGTATTTGTAATCTTAGTTTGCTTACTTGCAATTATTATGAATTACGTGTGTTAATGGGAAAGAAATGAGCATGCGAAATGTGAGGCATGTACCGTGAGTGATGTGTTGTTGAGGTTCTACATGATTATGATGTGATTGAGAAATAAGTATAATTGTACAGGATGATTGTCGATAACTTGGGACCTCCAGATATAAAGGAAACTCTGCTAAAATTTCAGTGGAAATTTCGGCAAGTCTCAGATAAGTTCGGTGGATAAAAAAAAAAAAAACCCATTTTTTTTAAAAGTTAATGCTCAAAGTTCTTTTATGAATGTACGAAATTACAAAGCGTTACAAAATCTATACCCCAACAGTCAAAGATCTCAATGACAAGAATAAGATTTAAAGGCATCATGTGACGGTTTGAAATAGATCCCAACTTTTGACAATTTTCGCAAGTCTTGCAGAATTCATGTGAGTCCTTGAACATGGTGGGCCAGTAAAATTCACTTTGTAATATTTTTGTAATTGCCTTTTTTGACAAGAAATGACCCCCACATTCCTCAGAATGACAAAATTTAATGACACTACTTACCTCATTGTCAAGAATGCATCTTCAAAATATTTGATCAGGACAATATTTAAATAAATACGGGTCATCCCAATAAAAGTTCTTCACTTTGTTCAAGAACTTTCTTTTATCTTGGGTACTCCAATGAGCTGGCAATTGTCCTCAAACAAGAAAATTAACAATATTAGCAAACCAAGGCATTGTAGAAATGAAAAGTAAAGATTCATTAGGAAAGTAGTCATCATTGGTGTGATGTTAGATTTCGAATCTGTTGTCAATCTTGATAAATGATTTACGACAACATTTTTGATGTCTTTCTTGTCTTTGATTGTGATATCAAATTATTGAAGTAACAAAATCCACTGCACCAATCTAGCCTTAGAATCTTTCTTAGAAAGAAGATATTTTAATGATGCATGATCACTAAAAACAACAGCAGGTGAGACAATAAGATAAGACCTGAATTTATCACATGCAAATACTACTGCTAGTAATTCTTTTTCAGTAGTGGTGTAATTCATTTGAGCACAATTTAAAGTTTTATTTGCATAGTAAATCACATAGGGTTTCTTATATTTTCTTTGTCCCAAGACAGCACCCACGGCATAATCACTAGCGTCACACATTATTTCAAAAGGTAATGACCAATCAAAAGGTTGAATGACAAGAGCAGAAGTCAGCTATTTTTTTAGTTTAACAAAGGCTTCTTCACAATGTTCAGTCCATTCAAAAATATTGTTCTTTGTTAGAAGGTTACTCAAGGGCTTAGATATTACACTAAAATCTTTGATGAACCTTCTGTAAAAACCAGCATGTCCTAAGAATGATCTAACATCTTTAATAGATTTTGGTGTTGGTAAGTTGGCATTTAACTCGATTTTAGATTGTCAACCTTAATTCCTTTCCATGAAACAATGTGACCAAGTACAATGCCGTTTGTTACCATAAAGTGACATTGTTCCCAATTCAGTGCAAGATTCTTCTCTTCACGCCTGCTCAAAACCTTTTATAAGTTAGTCAAACAATCATCATATGAAGCACCAAAAATAGAAAAATCATCTATAAAAATCTCAAGAAAACGTTCAACCATATCACTGAATATGCTAAGTATGCATCTTTGAAACGTGGCTAGTGCATTACATAATCCAAAAGGCATCCTTCGATATGCAAAAGTACCAAATGGACATGTGAAAGTAGTCTTCTCTTGATCTTCCAATGCAATTTTAATTTGATTGTAACCTAAATAGCCATCTAGGAAACAATAAAATTCATCACCTGCAACTCTTTCTAGGATTTGATCCATGAAAGGTAAAGGAAAATGATCTTTTCTAGTCATTGAATTAAGTTTCCTATAGTCAATACACATGCGCCAACCAGTAAGAGTCCTAGTTGGAATTAACTCATTTTTCTCATTTATTATCACAGTGACTCTAGACTTTTTGGGTACAACTTGGGTAGGACTTACCCATTTGCTGTCAGAAATAGGATAAATGATTCAATTATCTAGAAGCTTAATGACTTCATTTTTCACTACTTCTTTCATATTAGGATTAAGCCTTCATTGCATTTCTCTAGAGTGTTTGGCATTTTCCTCCAAATAAATCCTGTGTGTGCAACTCAAAGGGCTAATTCCTTTTATGTCAGCTATGGTCCATCCTAATGCATTTTTGTGTATTTTCAGAGTCTGTAATAACTTACGTTCTTAATGTGCATTAAGTTTGGAAGAGATTATTACCGGAAAAGTTTTATTTTCTCCCAAAAATGAGTATTTGAGATTGAATGGTCATGACTTCAAATCAAGTTTTGGTGGTTGAACACTTAAAGGTATGGACTCAATTGATCGTGGTGGCAATTCTTCAATTTGTGGTCTCCAATTACATGCATTTAATTCTTCCTGAAAGTAGACCATTTGAAAATCATCAGATTCATCAATCTTAGTTTCACTGGAAGTGGTTTGAATTGATCATGAACTAATTTTTCAATAAAATCCACTTCCTCTAAATCATTATCATCTCCAGGTTGCTTGTAAATGTTGAAAATATTCATCTCCAATGTCTTGTTCCAAATGATAGCTTCATCAGTTCATTCCTACAATTAATCAATGCATTAGAAGTGGCAAGAAATGGACATCCTAAAATCACAATAATTGAATTACATGCTTCAACAAGTTGTGTATCCAAGACAACAAAATTTACAGGGTAAATGAATTTATCAACTTGTACTAACACATCCTCATCTATTCCTCTAGGCACTTTTACAGATCTATCAGCAAGTAAAAGAGTTTCAGAAGTTGGTTTTAACTCACCTAGATTGAGACTTTGAAAGACTGAATATCGAAGTAAATTCACACTAGCTCCAAGATCAAGTAAAGCTTTTTAAATTTGATGTTCTCCATTAAAGCAAGAAATTGTAGGACAACCAGGGTCTTTATATTTCAAAGCATTATTGTTATGAAGAATAGCACTTACTTGTTTGGCTAAAACTGCTTTCTTTTTCACATTCAGTTTTCTCTTCACAGTGCACAAATCTTTCAAAAATTTAGCATAGGAAGGAACCTGTTTAATAGCATCCAACAAAGGTATATTGATCCTTATCTGCTTGAAAGTTTCAAAGATTTCAGAGTTATGGTTGACTTTCCTTTGTTCGGTCATAGCAAAAGGAAATGGGAGTGCTGGCAGGGAATCAACCTTTTCTTTGCAATGCTCAGATTCAACCCATTCCTTACCCTCAGAGATAGACTCATCATCTTTCTCACAAGGTTCAAGAGTGGGTTTTTCAATAACCTTACCACTACGAAGAGTGATGATTGATTTGACTTGATCCATGTGTTGGCTTCCAGAACTACTTGCATTTGCATTGTATTACCCTTTTGGATTTTGCTGTGGTTGAGATGGAAACTTACCTTTCTCTTGGAAACTGAGAGCAGATGTTAACTTTGCAAAAGTATCTTTAAAATCTATCATGCCTTGAGCAAGTTGAGTGTTGATTGCCTCTTGCTTTTCAATGAATGCATGCAATGTTGCCTCAAGATTTCTTCCAGGAGGTGGAGCATAAGGAGGTGTATATCCATGAGAATTTTGGAAATTATGGTGTGCTTGAAACAGTGGCTATGAAGTTTGTGTATTGTTGCTATCACTCTTCCAACTAAAATTTAGGTGATTTCTCCAACCAGGGTTATACGTTTATGAGTATGGGTTATGATTGGGCCTTTGGAAACTATTTAAAGTATGGGCTTGTTCATGGAGGCATTCCCTAAAAGAAGGCAAAGTTGGACAATCATTTGTTGAGTGTTCATTGGTTTCACAGATTTGCACACAATGTCTTGAACATATTTTAATTGACCATTCTTTTTCAATTCAAGTGCTTCGACTTTTCTAGCTAAAGATGCAAACTTGGCTTGGAGGTCATGATCTTCCCTAAGGTTGTGTATACCTCCACTAGATGTATGAGGTTGAGTTTTACTTGGTGCCTCAGAAGTACTTGTGGTGTCCCAATTTTGAGCATTTTCAGCTAGCAAGTCTAGGTACTTCATTTCTTCATTAGGGTATTTATCTTCAAAAGTTCCATTACACATCAATTCAACCATTTACCTATCTCTAGGCGTTAACCCTTCATAAAAATGTGAAACCAATCTCCATGTTTCAAAACCATGATGAGGACAAGTATTAAGCAAGTCTCAATACCTATCCCAACATTGGTAAAATGTTTCTCCTGGCTTTTGAGTGAAAGTGATGATTTATCTTTTGAAAGAGTTTGTTCTGTGAGATGGAAAAAACTTCTTTAAAAATTGTCGTTGCATTTTATCTCAAGCACGAATAGATCTTGGTCTCAAATTTTGTAGCCATGTTTTAGCTTTATCTCTTAATGAAAAAGGAAAAAGCTTTAATCTAATGGTGTTCATGCTACAATTTGAGTCATTATAGGTGTTACAGACCTCCTTAATTTCCCTTAAATGCAAGTATGGATTTTCTAGGTCTAAGCCATGAAAAGAAGGTAAAAGTTGAATAATGTCTTGCTTAAAATTAAAATGAGATGCATCAGGAGGGAAAACTATGCATGAGGGTGCACTTGTTCTTGTGAGATTCATGTGATCTCTAAGTGTTCTCATACAATTATTCTCATTATTCTCATTATGAAGCGATTGATTATCTTTTTCGGTCATATTTTCTAAAAATGATGAGGATACCCTACAAAGTCTACCACTTAATGTACATTACCAAACTCTCATGCACGTGTAAGAGGAGAATAAAGGAAGAAAAGAGAAGAGAAGAAAAACAAACAAAACAAAACAAAAGAAATAAAAGTTAGATAAAATGAAAAGTGAAAAGAGAAAATAAAATAAATATTATAATTTATACAAGAATTGACCTCCCCGATAACGGCGCCAAAAACTTGACTCGACCAAAAAATTGATGTCTTCTCCCAAGTGTAGAAGTGTCGAAGTAGTAAATAACTCGGCAAGACCAGGATCAAACCACAAGGAGGTTAACTATATTAATTATAAATAACAACAACACAACAACAACAACAACAACAACAACAATAATAATAGTAATAGTAATACTAGTAATAGTAATAGTAGCATTAGTGATAATAATAATAATGATAGTAATAATAGTAATAGTAATAATAAAGAGGACTTTGAGATGTAAGATTAATGTGATGATTAAACAATGATAAAAACAAATGTCAAGGTTAGAGGATCCACTAATGGTACTTCAAACAAGTATAGTATAAATTCTTATTACTCAACTGGAAACCACACACAAAGAAGGTTCCAATCAAATTAATAATTGTTAACATGATTACATTAATTATCTTATTCAAGTAATGTCAATACTTGCAAACATACAACCCTGGTTGGAGAAATCATCCTAATTTTAGTTGGAAGGGTGATAATAATAATGCATAAACTTCACAACCACCATTTCAAGCACACCATAATTTCTAAAATTCTCATGGATATACGCCTCCTTATACTCCACCTCCTAGAAGAAATCTTGAGGAAACATTACAGATTTTAAAGATGCTCTTGTAAAATTCACATATGTTCTTAGTTTTCGAGAGAAAGGTAAGTTTCCATCTCAACCACAACAAAATCCCAAGGGGCAATACAATGCAAATGCAAGTAGTTCCGGAAGCCAACATATGAATCAAGTCAAATCAGTCATCACTCTTCGCAGTGGTAAGGTCATTGAAAAACCCACTCTTGAACCTTGTGAGAAAGATGATGAGTTAATCTTTGAGGGTAAGGAAGGGGTTGAACTTGAACATTGCAAAGAAAAGACTAATTCCCCGCCAGCACTTCCATTTCCTCATGCCATGACCAAACAAAGGAAAGTCAATCACAACTTTGAAATCTTTGGAACTTTCAAACAAGTAAGGATCAAATACCTTTGTTGGATGCTATTAAACAAGTACCTTCGTATGCTAAATTTTTTAAAGATCTGTGCACTATAAAGAGAAATCTGAATGGGAAAAAGAAAGCCTTTTTAGCTGAACAAGTAAATGTCATTCTTTAGAACAATAATGCTTTGAAATATAAAGACTCTGGCTGTCTTACAATTTCTTGCTTTATTGGAGAACATAAACTCGAAAGAGCTTTACTTGATCTTGGAGCTAGTGTGAATTTACTTCCATATTTAGTCTTTTAGAGTCTCAATCTAGGTGAGTTAAAACCAACTTCTGTAACTCTCTTACTTGCTGATAGATCTGTAAAAGTGCCTAGAGTAATAATTGAAGATGTGCTAGTATAAGTTGATAAATTCATTTACCCTGTAGATTTTATTGTCTTGGATACACAACCTGTTGAAGCATGTAATTCAATTCCTTTCATTTTAGGACGTCCATTTCTTGCAACTTCTAATATATTAATTAATTGTAGGAATGGACTGATAAAGTTATCATTTAAAAACATGACATTGGAGATGAATATTTTCAACATTTACAAGCAACCTGGAGATGGTAATGATTCAAATGAAGTGGACTTTATTGAAAAATTAGTTCATGATCAATTTAAAACCACTTCTAGTGAAACTCAGATTGATGAATCTGATAATTTGCAAATAGTCTATTTTCAGGAAGAATCAAAGGTAAGTAATTGGAGACCACAAATTGAGGAATTGCCACCACGATCAATTAAGTCCATACCTTCAAGTATGTAATCACTAAAACCTGATTTGAAGTCGTTACCATTCAATCTCAAATACTTATTTTTGGGAGAAAATGAAACTTTTCCGATAATAATCTCTTCCAAACTTAATACACATCAAGAAGGTAAGTTATTACATACTCTGAAAATGCACAAAAATGCATTAGGATGGACTATAGCTTACATAAAAAAAATTAGCCCTTTGATTTGCACACATAGGATTTATTTGGAGGAAAATGTTAAACCCTCTAGAGAAATGCAATGAAGGCTTAATCCTAATATGAAGGAAGTAGTGAAAAATGAAGTCATTAAGCTTCTAGATAATGGAATCATTTATCCTATTTTTGACAGCAAATAGGTAAGTCCTATCTAAGTTGTACCCAAGAAGTCTGGAGTCAGTGTGATAACAAATGAGAAAAATGAGTTAATTCCAACTAGGACTATTACTAGCTGGCGCATGTTCATTGATTATAGGAAACTTAATTCAATGACTAGAAAATATCATTTTCCTTTACCTTTCATGGTTCAAATCCTAGAAAAAGTTGCAGGTCATGAATTTTATTGTTTCCTAGATGGCTATTCATGTTACAATCAAATTGAAATTGCATTGTAAGATCAAGAGAAGACTACTTTCACATGTCCATTTGGTACTTTTGCACATCGAAGGATGCCTTTTGGATTATGTAATGCACCAGCCACATTTCAAAGATGCATGCTTAGCATATCTAGTGATATGGTTGAAAGTTTTCTTGAGATTTTTATGGATGATTTTTCTCTTTTTGGTGATTCATTTGATGATTGTTTAACTAACTTAGAACATGTTTTGAGCAGGTGTGAAGAGAAGAATCTTGTGCTAAATTGGAAAAAAATGTCATTTTATAATAACAAACGACATTGTACTTGTTCACATTGTTTCATCAAAAGGAATTGAGGTTGATAAATTTAAAATCGAGTTAGTTGCCAACTTACCAACACCAAAATCTATTAAAGATGTTAGATCATTTTTAAGACATGCTAGTTTTTACAGAAGGTTCATCAAAGATTTTAGTTTAATATCTAAACCATTGTGTAACCTTCTAACAAAGGAAAATGTTTTTGAATGGATTGAACAATATGAAAAAGCCTTTGTTAAACATAAAAGCTTGCTTACTTCTACTCTAGTCATTCAACCTCCTGATTGGTCATTACCTTTTGAAATAATGTGTGATGCTAGTGGTTATGTTGTAGGTGCTATCTTAGGACAAAGAAAAGATAAGAAACCTTATGTGATTTACTATGCAAGTAAAACTTTAATAGTGCTCAAATGAATTACACTACCACTGAAAAGGAATTACTTGCAATAGTATTTGCATGTGAAAAGTTCAGATCTTATCTTATTGGCTCACCTATTGTCATTTTTAATGATCATGCAACTTTGAAATATCTTCTTTCAAAAAAGGATTTTAAGGCTAGATTGGTGTAGTGGATTTTGTTATTTTAAGAATTTGATATCACAATCAAAGATAAGAAAGGCACCAAAAATATTGTCGCAGACCATTTGTCAAGATTGACAACATATTTGAGATCTAACATCACACCAATTGATGACTACTTTCCTGATGAATCTTTATTTTCTATCTCTATAATGCCTTGGTTTGCTAATATTGTTAATTTTCTTGTTTAGGATATTTGCTAGCTCATTGGAATACCCAAGATAAAAGAAAGTTCTTGAACGAAGTGAAGAGCTTTTATTGGGATGACCCTTATTTATTCAAATATTGTCATGATCAAATATTTTGAAGATGTATTCCTGACAATGAGGTAAGTAATGTCATTAAATTTTGTCATTCTGAGGCATGTGGGGGTCATTTCTCATCAAGAAAGATAACTGCAAAAATCATACAAGGTGAATTTTACTGGCCCACCATGTTCAAGGACTCACATGCATTGTGCAAGACTTGTGAAAATTGTCAAAAGTTAGGATCTATTTCAAAACATCACATGATGGCTTTGAATCCTATTCTTGTCATTGAGATCTTTGACTGTTGGGGTATAGATTTCATGGGTCTATTTTCTCCATCATTTGGTTTCTTGTACATATTAGTTGTAGTAGATTATGTTTCAAAATGGATAAAAGCCATTCCAAGTCGAAACAATGATCACAAAACAGTGATCAAGTTTTTGAAAGAAAATATTTTGAGTCGATTTGGAATCCCTCGAGCCATGACAAGTGATGGTGGAACACATTTTTACAACAAGTCATTTGAGTCTTTAATGAAGAAATATGTAATCACACACAAAGTTGCCACCCCTTATCACCCTTAGATAAGTGGACAAGTAGAACTTGCTAATAGGGAGATCAAACAGATCTTGGAGAAAACGGTGAACCCTAATCGGAAAGACTGATCTTTCAGACTTAATGATGTACTTTGGGCTTATCGAACTGCTTAAAAAACATCATTAGGTATGTCACCTTATAGACTACCCTATGAAAAACCTTGTCACTTGCCTGTGGAACTTGAACATAAAGCTTATTGGGCTATTAAAGCTTTCAATTCAAACCTTGATGATGCTAGTCAGCTATGAAAATTATAAATAAATGAGCTTGAGGAAATAAGATATGATGGATATGAAAATTCAAGAATTCATTAAGCAAGAATCAAAGAGTTTTATGACAAGAAAATACTGAGAAAAACATTCAATATTGGTCAAAAAGTCTAGCATTATAATTCTCAACTCCATTTATTTCTTGGAAAGCTAAGATCAAGATGGAGTGGTCCATTTATTGTGAAACATGTGTATCCATATAGGGCTTGTGATATCGAGAATCCAAAGAATGGCAATGTTTTCAAGGTAAATAGACATCGTTTGAAAGTTTACTTTGATAATTTTTTAGTTGAAAATTAATCTATTGAATTGGGTGATCCTATATATAAAGATTGATTCTTTTTCTCTCATTGTTTTTGTGTTTCTTTTTTGTGTGACTTTTGTTTTGCTAGTCTCTCTCACCTGGTCAAACGGCGATAATGGTACTCCGTGACTTTTAATTCGGTTCCTTCAGTTTCCCATAATAACTGATATTTGTGTATATATTTGTGCAATTATTTGCTCTTTCTCCTTTCTTTACATCTTTTCTTCAAGTCTCATTTGAAAATAGACACCACTCTTGAAAAATTGAAAAAGTATTTTCCCGCTCTGCCTCAAAATGCAATTGCAAAAATTTACCGTGCTAGGTGTGAAAGATTGAGGTTGTTAATGAATCATGGAATTCCTGAAAATATTCTCTAGCTAATTGAAGCAAAGGTCTGATTATCAGGTGAGTCCTCCAATTCTTTCATTTCACACATACCTGGAACAGGTAAAAGCACTTTTGCAATGAAACGTCATGCAAAACGACTGAAAGTCTGTCACAGATGTGCCAGATGGACTTGTAATGTGACATGTTATTTTTTAGGAATGGTATCTATAAACCGTGAAGCTAAAATACAATTCATTAAGGATGGTCTGAGTAAGGAGTCTTTAGATAATCTTCTATTAACTCTTGAGATGCATCCTAGTGGAGATGTGAATCTTGCAATTCATGATTTATGGCCATAATTCCATAAAGAACATGATTGACTTAGTCTTAGGAATCTGACTAAAAAAGACCTTGTTTGCCAGTTTTTAAGAAAACTGGATGGGAAGCCTATCCCCAACCCATAAAGGGCGTTTAAGCCATTCTTGGACGTAAAACCAAGAAAAGATGTGAGCCACAATCACAACTACTTGTACATACACATGCTTTTTTAAAAAAATAAAATAAAGAGAGAGAGAGAGAGAGAGAGAGAGAGAGAGAGACTCCAGCTGACCTACATATAGGTGGTATGATTGCATTTTTAATTTCTTTTCTATAAAATCTTATATTCCTTCCCTTCATTTATACTAAATCCATACATTCAACTGATATAGAAGTATGTAGAAATGGCAGGTTCCTCAAGTCATCACATAAAAAATATTTGTGTTTTCGGTGGATCCAATTCTAGGAAAGAGAAAGAGTTTTTAGAATCGGCAAATCATCTTGGTCAGGTACTAGCTAAGAGAAAGATTCATTTAATGTACGGGGGAGGCAGCCTTAGGTTAATGGGGGGTGCGTCAATAGTTGCATTTTTAGGAGGCAGTCAAGTTTTGGGGGTTGTCCCCAAAGCTTTAGCAAAATAGGACATCATTGGAAAAAACAATTGGAGAGGAATTACAAGTCTTCACAATGTCTGATCGACTGAATGCAATGTTTAACCATGCTGACGCCTTCATTGCCTTACCAGGTGGTCTGGGCACATTAGAAGAGATCTTTCATATTTTCTATTGGGCCTAACTACACATTCACCATAAACCTATAGGTTTGTTAAATGTTAATGGTTTTTATGATAAATTGTTGTCTTTTCTTGATCAAGCTGTGGAATAGGAATTTCTAACTTCTTCGGCACGACAAATCATAATCTCCACTGCTATTGCTGAACAATTAATTGACCAACTACAATCTTTCATCCCTGTAATTGATCCCTCCATGAGTCACATAAATTGATCAACTATGAAACGCCGTAAAAATCTTAGATTGGATTTGAGCTTTCGTTTGTGAAACCTTGTGTCTTTTGGTTTTCTTAATAGCATATTATTTTGGTTTTTTTATTTCTTATATTTGTTTAAATGTGTTTCAGGTTTGTCAGTATTCGTTGTTTCAGGTGATGTCTTCTATACTCTATCTTTCTACCTTTGGACATTAAGAACAATGTCTCATTTTGGTTGGGGGGAAAGGGTAGCAGTTGACATTAAAAAAAAACTAACTTACTAACTATTTTTGCTATTATTAAAACCATTTGACAAAACTGATATTAGGATGGCAGAGTAAAGATGAATTTTATTGACTCTTGAGACGCATTTTAGTAAATATTATAATCAACGTCTATCAGAATACTTCTTAAAATATTCAGGTTTACAAATTCTCACATTGTTATCACTTGATTCTGCTCATATACTCATTTAACAAGTATTCTTAAACCTTCATTTTCACACACACACTTTAACATATGATTGTGGGTTGCACATTGGATTATTACATTAATTATGTTCTTTTATTAAAGGTAACAACTAAGAGAAAGTTCGTATATAATTTGCAAAAAAAAAAAACAAAAACAAATTAATAATATTGATGATAATAAAAACGTAGATAAGTTTGGTTTCGTAGCCTCCCTAACCTAAGCTGTAAAAACCCTAGAAAATTTATAATTTAAATATGTAAATGTGTAAACCCTCATGTAAACGTAAGACTGAAAGTGGTGATATTTCAATGAGTGATGGAAACCAAGATTAGAAATAATAGATGAATAATGATATATAATGAAAGAGATGACTTTCATGACATGAATTTTGGTTTAGAATTCATAAGGACAGAGAAACTGGTAACGTGTTTTGATGGATAAAATAATGAGAAAAATAGCAAAATATTTTTAGGAAACAAGTGAGGTCATAAAGAATACATTATAATAAAGGATTATGCAATGAAAAGGGTAGGACTGAAGGTGCAATCACTACTTAAAAATCAGTGATGTTATTTTGAAACGGTAATAAGTCCGATAAATAAATAATGGTGAAAATCCTAAAAGGAATACATTCCAAAATAATAAAATGACCTTAAAGGTCTAGAAGGATAATTGATATGATTTTTTTTTGTGAAGATTGAACAAGAAAAATCTAGATTGTTTATGAAAAGTCATGAACTGACCAATTTTACATTAGGAAGCAGAGGTCTCAATTCAATCGTCGGATCGGGATAAAATTTTGCATAAAGTCTATTAATATGTTTTCATACCTTGGTAAATATCTAATCCCAATCGGAGTTTGGTAAAGACTAGCGATTTAAACAGAAATAAACCAGATAATTTACATGAAAAATAAAATAAAATACATAAAAGCATGAATGAGGGAAAAATTATAATTATGGAAAGGTGCCTATAAACCTGCAAAGAGGTCACCAGATAATAAAAAAAAAAACAAAAGAAAAGAAAAGGAAAAAAATAAAGAGAAACGGACAGGGAGAGAGCTGCAAATTTTGGAGAAAACCCATAATACTCTGGTGACCATATCTCAGCCATCCACCGTTGGATCATGATGTGTTTTGGTTATGTTGTTCTTATTACACTTCTCTACTAACTGACCGGAGGGATTGGAAGAAACACAATCCGTTTGACAGAAATCATCATCAGAAATGTCCTGGAGAACAAAAACAAAATGCACCTGCAGGGCAGTTTGGTCGCCGGCCGATTTCTCTCTCTTCCACCGTTGGATCATGCTCATTATTGGATATATGGTGTGCCTAGATGTTACCTTCATTCTGGACAGTGGAGATCGGAAATAAATTCTCCGGCAAGGTTTCGTGCATGTTAAGCAGTAGCTCGTTCATTTTCAGGTAACCTCGGTTTTATTAAGATCTAAGGAGATCTAACCGTTGGATCATTCTGTGTTTTGGATATGTTGTTCTTATTACACTTATCTACTAACTGACCTGAGGGAGTGGAAGAAACATAATCTGTTTGACAGAAATCATCATCGAAAATGTCCTGGAGAACAAAAACGAAATGCACCTGCAGGGCAGTTTGGTCGCCAGCTGATTTCTCTCTCTTCCACCGTTGGATTATGCTCATTCTTGGATATGTGGTGTGCCTAGATGTTACCTTCATTCTGGACGGTGGAGATCGGAAACTCATTCTCCGGCAAGGTTTCGTGCATGTTGAACAGTAGCTCGTTCAGTTTCAGGTAACCTCGGTTTTATTAAGATCTAGGGAGATCTAACCATTGGATCATTATGATTTTGAGATATATTATGCACAACTCTATGATATGTAGTCTGACCGTTGGGTTTAAAAAAATAAGAAGAGGTTGATGACTTATTGCCTTGTGAATCTATTGCTAGTTTTGGGAACATGTAGTAAGCTTGATTAAATACATGTTTTGATGAAATTAGAAACGTATGGATGTAGATTTTATGGAAGATGTAATGATAAAATATGATCTTGTTAATAGTATTAGATTAATTGTGTGTTCTTTATATGAGGAGAATAATGATTATTGTGTAAGAATAATAAGGAACATTGCTATATGAACGTGTTGATTGAATAGAAAGCTAACTTGTTGGTTGTATGGATATAAATGGGGTGGAACCATGAATAAATCGAAATGAAAGAAATTTGAAAAATGTTCATTATCCATAACTTTAGCTATAAAGGAGGGGCTATTGTGATTGTTGATTTTGAGCATTAAAACAAAATAATTTGGAGTTGGTTTCTTCATAAAAGTTGTATTTTTAGTTTTAGCCTTTCATAGAGATAAATCACGCCCAAAACTGAGTTTTACAGTTTTAGTTATGATTAGGACACTAAATAGTGTTCTGGGTTGGTTAAGCTAAATTGATCGGCATTAGACAATTTTTAATTTGTGCTTGGAATTGATGTTGAGTGATAGTTTTGATAACAAAATTATAAGAATAAATATAAACAAGAAAATGAGTAAGAGTATGAGATCTTAAATAAAATTTCTTGTGATTGGTTTGAGAATACTAGTTGAATGAGAATTAAATGAAGATGTGATGTTGGTTGTATTGTTGATAAAATTGAATCCCTGCTGGTACAGGGAAAGTTGTGGGGACTAGACAATTGCATGGAGTGGCAGCACGTGCACCTATTCTAGGTAGGTGACTTACTCCTTCCTTTTTCATACGTTGAATAATGAAATACTTTACATGAGTATTACCATATTGTGTTATAACCGATATTAGCTTGTCGAACGCTTAAATATTGACAAATGGTTGATTAACTTCGGTTAATGGCATCCGAATGGATGACCGAGAAGAAGGACTGATTAGCTTCGGCTAATGGCATCCGGATGGATGACCGGGACAAATGAATGATTAGCTTTGGCTAATGGCATCTGAATGGATGACTGGGACAAAAGACTGATTAGCTTCGGCTAATGGCATCTGAATGGATGGCCGGGACAAATGAATGATTAGTTTCGGCTAATGGCATCCGAAAGGATGACCAGGATGAATGATTGATTGGCTTTGGCTAATGGCATCCGAAGTAGATGACTGGGGGGAGTGAACGGTTAACCTCAGCAAATTATGCCTTAAGAGGATAGCCGGGTTTAAGATTATGGTTGATTGTAAAACAATTAGTGCATCTATATGTACTACAAATTGTTTATACCAAGTACATGAAGAAATTATAAACAAAAAAAAAGAGGTTAGTTAGATATTGGGTAATTCGTATGGAATTACCGGAATAATTGGCTAACAAAAGAGGTTAGCTGGATGTTGGGTAATTCTTATGGAATTACCGGATTAATTGGCTAACAAAAGAGGTTAGTAGATATTGGGTAATTCGTATGGAATTACCGGAATAATTGGCTAACAAAAGAGGTTAACTGGATGTTGGGTAATTCGTATGGAATTACCGGATTAATTGGCTAACAAAAGAGGTTAGCTGGATGTTGGGTAATTCGTATGGAATTACCGGATTGACTTTGGCAACCAAGATGGGTTAGCCAAATTTATTTGGTAATTAAGAGAATTATTGGGTTTATTGGTTACCAAGGAAGTTAACTGGATATGGGGTAATTCGTATGGAATTACAGGATTGATTGACTAACAAAAGAAGTTAGCTGGAGGCTGGGTAATTCGTATGGAATTACCAGATGTACTGGTAATCTAGGAAGGTTAACCAAAAGTGTGGGTGATTATATGAACTTACCAGAATTATTGGCAATGGAGATAAGGTTTTGAAAAGAGTATGTGAATTAATTGATTGAAGTTAAAAATAGTAAATTCTAAATGTTATGAGTAAAATAATTAATATAGGACTAAGATATTGAGTAAATTACTTAATCACAATGACTTGGAGATTAGAAGGGAATTGATAGATAACTGGTTACCATAGTGTTGGTGGCTAAGGATACATTATAATGATATAAGACACCATAATGATGGGGGCTAAGGGCATAAATTGATACTTGGCACCATGATGAGAGTGACCAAGGTTATGTAAAGGATGCTTAGTGACCGTAGTGTCGATAACTAAGATTGTGTGCAAATGATACTTGGCAACTGTGGTTACAATGCATATGATGTTAATAAGAAAAATAAAAGGGGTTCAGTACGAATGGAAGAATCAAATGACATTGATTAGCTATTCAGGTGTGGATTGCTAATGGTATCAATGAGGTTTCATCGGTGCCGGTATTTCTTAAATTGATTAGTCTAGCCCAATATTGGAAGACGAATGATACTAATAAGATTTATTAGTTTCGGCGATTATCTTCTAGCAACAGATTCAGAAAAGGGAAATCTTGATTGGCTATTCCAAAAGAATGAGATAAGCTAATGATACTAAGAAATGAATATTTTGTTATCAAGTGAAAATTGATGTATAAGAAGATGGTGTTCGCAAACGGTTGAGTTGTGTTGAGATTTCCAAGATGGAATTATTCTTGGCAAATGAGATAGGATATTAGATGAATATTGGTAATAGATGGAAAATATATGTTGTAAAAGAGGTTTATGATGAATTTTATATATCAAAATAAATTCCATAGAGATTATTGTCTACCATTGTTATTACTTGTTCCTATCTTTTATATTTATGTGTACATGTTAATTTCTATTTTCAGGTCCATCAGGGTCGCGTCAAGGATAATACTAGTTTTAATATCTTTTGCTTTTGACCATGTAAATTAGTTGTAAATTAAAAGACTGCTCTCCTAAAACTTGAGATGTAATATTAATCTGTAAATTTGAATGTATGTCTTTACTCTAATGGTTGAAGCTCTTAGTACCTATTTGACCATGCATGTTTCTAGATGGAAGTGAATCTTTCATTTGAACTACATTATATGATGTTATTGAATAAGATGTTTTGTGTTGTTGATAATGAGTTGGGTTGAGACCCAGGATGATTGGGTCATGATTTTGAGTCATGAGATGTGAGTTATTAGAAGTGTAAACAGGGTTTATGTTAATAACTTGGGACCTACCAGTATAGGGGAGACTCTGTTGAAATTTTGGTGGAACCTGTACATATATATATATATATATAAAAAATTACCTGAAAATTTCCAATATATCACGAAAAAGAAAGTAGAAAAATCATGGTCATTACATAAGCAATTAAGCTCAAAGAGGTGTTTTAACACCTAATACCCTAAAGTCAACTGACTTAGGAGCTATTGGCCCAAAGCTTGTTATATGGATTAAGGAGAAAAGCTTAAGAGAATCAAACATTGCACTATCTATGCATCAATATCTACAACCCGAGTTACTAAGCTCGTAAGGGTGTCTCAACAACTAATACCCTAAGACCAATTGGTCTTGGAGTCATTAGCCTAAAGCTCGTTATATGGGTTAAAGATGCATTGTGTTTTAAGTTATATGTATATATATATATATATATATATAAAAAGGAGAATAATAATAATAATCCCAACCTAAGGAAGTTAACCTTAAATATTAGAACAAAAATTTTGTTTTCTTCCAAGAAAAGCCTCATAACTATGTGTTGATATATTAAGCACAAAATAAAGGTTTATTAATATCTTGTTTTAAAAGTATGAAGAAGATATATAAATTTAATGAGAGTTTGTTTATTTGGATATATTAATGGAAGTTGAATGATAAATGTCTTGCTTTTGAATGTTGCAAATTGTTTTAACGTTTTGATTACTAGGGACTAGAAATAAGCTGGTTGAGGGGTGTGATTAATACTTAAAAGTGTATTTTTATCAAGGTTTTATATCATCATTTTGCACTTGAAGTATCAATAACTCCTTAACTAGAGCATGTTTTATAATAACATATCTAATAATATAAGATACCTTTAATTTATGGTAAATGTTTATCTTAAATGCGGGCCTATCACATAAATGAAAGGATTGATTAATGAGTTTAATTACTGAAGTTGAGAAGACAAAGAAAGGGCTAAGTTTAGAAAAGAGATGTTGGTTTAGTCCAAACTATAGATCATAAATCTGTCTTGCAGCCTAGACACTGTTCAATGTTCAACCTATATCTCGAGTTCTAGAAGTCGAAATGACCTCATTCTTGTTTTGTTGGAAAGCTGAGACAATTTCCTAGAACTTTCATGGAGACTATTGATTCCAATTCTGATGTTAGCAATGATGTTTTCTGCAGACAAGAAGATAAAGATTGTTATCAAGTCAAGAAGTGGTCACCCACTCAACAATTAGTCATCAAATCAATAGTTTTGAATTTTGGCCTATAAAAGGAGGCATTTGCCATGCATGTGGGCATCTTGGTGTTCAAATCAAGCTCATGTTCTTGCTCTCTTTCTTTATATTTTTGTAATGATTAAGTTTTACTTTCATTAATCTCTTATTTATGCCTTTCATTTCCTATACTATACTTATATAATCAGGTTCTCCTCTTGTTTATTTATGTTTCTCTTCTTCATTATGTTTAGTTAAGTTTATTATGTCAAGGTGAAAAGGTTACACTAATGGTGTAAGAATAAGTATAGTAGAAACTCAACATGGACTTTAATGTTTGATACTAACATGTTTTGTATTTATTAACTTGTTCACTTTTAATACTTTGCTTGTTAAATGGTTAATCTAGATTTATGTTGTAAAACCCTGGTATAACAAATACTTGATCCTTTTATAACCAACTGTATGGTATAATCGACACCTGTGTTATGAAAGGAACTTGATTTTTTATTAACATAAATTAACATCATGAATACTTGACAACATTTACAAGTATTAGCATTATTCAAATAAGATAACTAATGTAATCATGTTAACAATTTATAATCCGATTGGAACCTCCTTTATGTGTGGTTTCCAATTGAGTAATAAAAAGAGTTCATACTATACTTGTTTGAAATTACATTAGTGGATCCTCTAACCTTGACAATTATTTTATCATTGTTTAATCTTTTCATCATTATCACATCTTAAAGTTCTCTTCAACATCAAATCATTTTATTATTTGTAATTTATATAGTTCACCTCCCTATGGTTCAACCCCGGTCATGCCGGGTTATTTATTACTTCGACACTCTTGCACTTGGGATAACACATCAATCTTTTGATTGTGCACAAAGAGAGATTCCCAGCTCATAGAAAATCCAAGCTACAACCATAAGGAGATGGGTCATTTCAGATCCTTAAGAGGATCAATGACTGCTTATAAAGTTGATTTGCTATGTGAGTATGGTGTTAGTGCTACCTTTACTATTTCTGATGTTACTCTATGACACGACCAAAAGATTGATGTCTTTTCCCAAGTGTAGGAGTGTCGAAGTAATAAATAACCCGGCAAGATCGGGGTCGAACCACAGAGAGGTTAATTGTATAAATTATAAATAACAAGACAACAACAACAATAATAGTAATAGTAGTAGTAGTAATAATAATAATAATAATAATAATAATAATACTCAATACGTGGCGTTGTTATACCTGAGAATGATCTAAAAGATCGGGTCACAGGTTTCTAGCCTATATACTGAGTTTATGAAAAGATCAAAGAGATATATTATATAATAATACTAATAATAATAATACTAATAATAATACTAATAATAATAATAATAATAATAATAATAATATTAGTAATAATAATAATAATAATAATAATAATAACAATAAAAAGACGAGGAGGAGGAAGAGACAATAATAACAACAAAAATAATAATAATAACAACAACAATAATAACAATAACAACAATAATAATAACAAAAATAAGAAAAGCAGGAAGAAATTAATGAGAACTTTGAGATGGAAGATTAATGTAAGGATTAAATAATAATAAAGACAAATGTCAAGGTTAGAGGATCCACCAATGGTATTTCAAACAAGTATAGTATAAACTCTTATTACTCAATTTGGAAACCACACACGAAGGAGGTTCCAGTCGGATGATTTGTCATTAATAGCTCATTATAAATTATTAACATGATCATATTAATTATCTTCATAACACCAAACTTTTAAATATTGTCAGGAATTCATGATGTTAACAACAAATCAAGTACCTTTCATAGCCTCAGGTGTAGGTAATACCATACGGTTGGGTTATGAGAGTGCCAAGCATTTGTTGTACCAAGTATTATACAACACAAATTTAGATTAACCATTTAACAAGCAATGTATTAAGAATTAGTAAGATAAAAAGATAAGACATGTTAATATTAAACATTAAGGTCCATATTGAGTTTACACCATACTTGTTCTTACACCATTAGTGTAACCTTTTCACCTTGACATAATAAACTTAGCTAAACATAATGAAGAAGAAAAACATAAATAAATAAAACAAGAACATAAATAAAATACAAGTTAACTAAGGAAAGGAAAGGAAATGAAAAGCATAAACAAGAAATTAATAAAAGCAAAGCTTAAGGATTACAAAAAATATAAAGAGAGAAATAAAGAGCATGAACTTGATCTGAACAACCAAGCCCCTAAATACATGGCAAATGCCTCCTTTTATAGGCCAAAATTCGGAATTATTGCTTTGATGACTCATTGTTGAGTGGGTGACCAACTTTTGACTTAGTGAAAATCCTTATCATCTTGTATAAATAAAACAAAAATGCTAGCATCAGAACTGGGTCCAGATGTCCAAATGAAAGTTCTGCGAAATTCTCTTAGCTTTCCAGCAAAAAACAGATGAGGTCATTTGGACTTCTAAAACTCAAGATATGGGCTGAACACTAAATAGTGTTTGGGCTGCAGGACAGCTTTGGACTTCTCCGTTGTTGCTATTATTTGGACTTGAAAACGGCCTTCTTAGATCTTGATGTCCAAATGAAAGTTGTAGACCTATGTCTTATCAAATCTCTGTAAAAATTTCAGATCATTTGGATATCTAGAACTCGAGATATAACCCAATTACCGAACAGTGTTCCAGTTTGGACTGCACCAACATCTCTTTTCTAAGCTTCACCCTTCTTTATCTTCAAAATTTCAGTAGTTGAATTCATCAATCAATCCTTTGATTTATGTGATATGCCTGCATTTAAGATGAACATTTACCATATATTAGGGTAATTTATAATATTAGACTTGTTATTATAAAACATGCTTTAGTTAAGGAGTTATTGATACTTTAAGTGCAAAATGATGATATAAACCCTTGATAAACATGCACTTTTAAGTACTAATCACACCCCCCAACCAGCTTATTACTAGTCCCTAGTAATCAAAGCGTAAAAATAGAAAAACAATTTGCAAGTTCCACAAAGCAAGGCATTCATCATTCAACTTCCATTAATCTATCCAGATAAACAAACTCTCATTTCTGCTTCATATTTCTTAAACAAGATATTAATAAATCTTCTTTTTATGTGCTCAATGTATGAAAACATATATGATGGGGCTATTGTTGGAAGAAAACAATATGATGTTCTAATGTTTAAGGTTAACTTCCTTGGGTTGGGATCATTTTTCTTTTTTTTTTTTTTTTTTTTCTTTTTTTCTATTTACACATACAACTTAAAACACAATGCATCTTTAACCCATGTAACGAGCTTTAGGCTAATGACTCCCAGACCAGTTGGTCTTAGGGCATTAGGTGTTGAGACACCTCTACGAGCTTAGCAACTCGGGTTGCAGATACTGATACGTAGATAGTGCAATGTTTGATTCCCTTAAGCTTTTCTCCTTAACCCATGTAACAAGCTTTGGGCCAATAACTCCCAAGTCAATTGACTTTAGGGTATTAAGTGTTAAAACACCCCTTCGGGCTTAATTGCTTAGGTTAGGGAGGCTACGAAACCAAACTTATCTACGTTTTTATTCATCATTATTATCACAATTTTTTTTTTGTTTTTTTTTTTGTTTTTTTTTTGTTTTTTTTTTATGCAAATTATGTACTATCCCTTTCCCTTAGTTATTACCTTTAACAAAAGAACATAAATAATGTAATAATCCAATGTGCAACCCATAATCATATGTTAAAGCGTGTGTGTGTGAAAATGAAGATTCAAGAATACTTGTTAAATGAGCATATGAGCAGAATCAAGTGTTAACAATATGAGAGTTTGTAGACTTAGATATTTCAAGAAGTATTATGATAGACCCTGTTAAGAATGTTTACTAAGATGCGTCTCAAGAGTCACTTTAACAAAAGAACTCCTTTTACTCTGCCATCCTATCAACAACAGTTTTGCAAATAGTTTATGAAATAGAAAACATAATTTTTTTTTTCTTACTACTACCCTTTCCCCCCAACCAAAATGAGACATTGTCCTCAATGTTTTAAGGTAGAAAGATAGAGTATAGAAGACATCACCTGAAATAACGAACACTGACAAACCTGAAACACACTTAAACAAATAGAAGAAACAACAAAACACAATAATAAAACCAAAAGACACAAAGTTTTTACAAACAAAGGCTCAAATCCAATCTAAGCTTTTTACGGCTTTCCTGAGTTGACCAATTTATGCGACTCATGGAGGGATTAATTACAGGGATGAAAGATTGTAGTTGGTCAATCAATTGTTCAGCAGTAGCAGCAGAGATTATGATTTGTCGTGCTGAAGATGTTAGAAACTCCTGTTCCACAGCATGATCAAGAAAAGACAACAACTTATCATAAAAACCATTAACATTTAACAAACCTATGGGTTTATGGTGAATGTGCAGTTGGGCCCAAGAGGAAATATGAAAGATCTCTTCCAATGTGCCCAGACCACCTGGTAAGGCAATGAAAGCATCAGCATGGTTAAACATTGCATTCAGTCGATCAGACATTGTGGGGACTTGTAATTCCTCTCCAATTGTTTTTCCAATGATGTCCCCTTGTGCTAAAGCTTTGGGGACAATCCCCAAAACTTGACTACCTCCTACAGATGCAGCTATTGACACTCCCCCCATTAACCCAAGGCTACCTCCTCCATACACTAAATGAATCTTTCGCTCAGCTAGTAACTGACCAAGATGATTTGCTGATTCTAAAAAACTCTTTTTCTTTCCCGGGACTGGATCCACCAAAAACACAAATTTTGTTTATGTGATTACTTGAGGAACCTGCCATTTCTACACACGTCTGTATTTGATGAATGTATGGGTTGAGTAGAAATAAAAGGAAGGAAGAGAAGAATTTATAGATGAGAAATTGAAAATGCAATCATACCACCTATATGTAGGCCAGCTGTAGTCGCACACACATACACACACACACACACACACTCTCTCTCTCTCTTTATTAATTATTTATTTTGAAAAAGCATATATATGTACAGGTAGTTGTGATTATGGCTCACATCTTCAACTGAAAAATTGTCAAAATAAACTTTCAACCGATGCCCATTTACCTTGAAAACATTGCCATTCTTTGGATTTTCGATATCACAGGCCCCATATGGATACACATATTTCACAATAAAAGGACCACTCCATCTTGATCTTAGTTTTCCAGGAAATAAATGGAGTCGAGAATTATAAAGCAAGACTTTTTGACCAACATTGAATGTTTTTCGCAGAATTTTCTTATCATGAAACTCTTTGATTCTTGCTTTATGAATTCTTGAATTGTCATATGCATCATTTCTTATTTCCTCAAGCTCATTTATTTGCAATTTTCGCAGCTGACTAGCATCATCAATGTTTGAATTGAAAGCTTTGATAGCCCAATAAGCTTTATGTTCAATTTCCACAGGCAAGTGACAAGGTTTTCCATAGACTAGTCTATAAGGTGACATACCTAATGATGTTTTATATGCAGTTCGATAAGCCCAAAGTGCATCATTAAGTCTTAAAGACCAGTCTTTCCGACTAGGGTTCACCGTTTTCTCCAAGATTTGTTTGATCTCCCTATTAGCAAGTTCTACTTGTCCATTCGTCTGAGGGTGATAAGGGGTGGCAACTTTGTGTGTGATTCCATATTTCTTCATTAAAGATTCAAATGGCTTGTTGCAGAAATGTGTTCCACCATCACTTATCATGGCTCGAGGGATTCCGAATCGACTTAAAATGTTTTCTTTCAAAAATTTTATCACTGTTTTGTGATCATTGGTTCTACTTGGAATTGCCTCTATCCATTTTGAAACATAATCTACTGCGACCAATATATACAAGAAACCAAATGATGGAGGAAATGGACCCATAAAATCTATACCCCAACAATCAAAGATCTCAATGACAAGAATAGGATTTAAAGGCATCATGTGACGTTTTGAAATAGATCCCAACTTTTGACAATTTTCACAAGTCTTGCAGAAAGCATGTGAGTCTTTGAACATGGTGGGCCAGTAAAATCCACTTTGTAAGATTTTTGCAGTTGTCTTTCTTGATGAGAAATGACCCCCACATGCCTCAGAATGACAAAATTTAATGACACTACTTACCTCATTGTCAGGAATGCATCTTCGAAATATTTGATCAGGACAATATTTGAATAAATAAGGGTCATCCCAATAAAAGTTCTTCACTTCGTTCAAGAACTTTCTTTTGTCTTGGGTACTCCAATGAGCTGGCAATTGTCCTGAAACAAGAAAATTAACAATATTAGCAAACCAAGGCATCATAGAGACAGAAAATAAAGATTCATCAGGAAAGTAGTCATCGATTGGTGTGATGTCAGATCTCGAATCGGTTGTCAATCTTGACAAATGATCTGCGACAACATTTTCGGTGCCTTTCTTGTCTTTGATTGTGATATCAAATTCTTGAAGTAACAAAATCCACCGTACCAATCTAGCCTTAGAATCTTTCGTAGAGAGAAGATATTTCAATGCTGCATGATCACTAAAAACAACAACGGGTGAGCCAACAAGATAAGACCTGAATTTATCACATGCAAATACTACTGCAAGTAATTCTTTTTCAGTGGTAGTGTAATTCATTTGAGCACTATTTAAAGTTTTACTTGCATAGGAAATCACATAAGGTTTCTTATCTTTTCTTTGTCCCAAGACAGCACCCACGGCATAATCACTAGCGTCACACATTATTTCAAAAGGTATTGACCAATCAGGAGGTTGAATGACAGGAGCAGAAGTAAGCAAGCTTTTAAGTTTAACAAAGGCTTTTTCACATTGTTCAGTCCATTCAAAAACAGTTTCCTTTGATAGAAGGTTACACAATGGTTTAGATATTACACTAAAATCTTTGATGAACCTTCTGTAAAAACCAGCATGTCCTAAGAATGATCTAACATCTTTAACAGATTTTGGTGTTGGTAAGTTGGCAATTAACTCGATTTTAGATTTGTCAACCTCAATTCCTGTCGATGAAACAATGTGACCAAGTACAATGCCGTTTGTTACCATAAAGTGACATTTTTCCCAATTCAGTACAAGATTCTTCTCTTCACACCTGTTCAAAACCTTTTCCAAGTTAGTTAAGCAACCATCAAATGAATCACCAAAAACAGAAAAATCATCCATAAAAATCTCAAGAAAACGTTCAACCATATCACTGAATATGCTAAGCATGCATCTTTGAAACGTGGCTGGTGCATTCCATAACCCAAAAGGCATTCTTCGATATGCAAAAGTACCAAATGGACAAGTGAAAGTAGTCTTCTCTTGGTCTTCCAATGCAATTTCAATTTGATTGTAACCTGAATAGCCATCTAGGAAACAATAAAATTCATGACCTGCAACTCTTTCTAGGATTTGATCCATGAAAGGTAAAGGAAAATGATCTTTTCTAGTCATTAAATTAAGTTTCCTATAGTCAATGCACATGCGCCAACCAGTAATAGTCCGAGTTGGAATTAACTCATTTTTCTCATTTGTTATCACAGTGACTCCAGACTTTTTGGGTACAACTTGGGTAGGACTTACCCATTTGCTGTCAGAAATAGGATAAATGATTCCATTATCTAGAAGTTTAATGACTTCATTTTTCACTACTTCTTTCATATTAGGATTAAGTCTTCGTTGCATTTCTCTAGATGGTTTAGCATTTTCCTCCAAATAAATCCTGTGTGTGCAAATCAAAGGACTAATTCCTTTTATGTCAGCTATGGTCCATCCTAATGCATTTTTGTGCATTTTCAGAGTCTGTAGTAACTTACCTTCCTGATGTGCATTAAGTTTGGAAGAGATTATTACCGGAAAAGTTTCATTTTCTCCCAAAAATGAGTATTTAAGATTGACTGGTAACGGCTTCAAATCAAGTTTTGGTGGTTGAACACTTGAAGGTATAGACTCAATTGATCGTGATGGCAATTCTTCAATTTGTGGTCTCCAATTACATGCCTTTGCTTCTTCCTGAAAATAAACCATTTGCAACTCATCAGGTTCATCAATCTTAGTTTCACTAGAAGTGGTTTGAAATTGATCATGAACTAATTTTTCAATAAAGTCCACTTCCTGTAAATCATTATCATCTCCAGGTTGCTTGCAAATGTTGAAAATATTCATCTCCAATGTCATGTTTCCAAATGATAGTTTCATCAGTCCATTCCTACAATTAATCAATGCATTAGAAGTTGCAAGAAATGGACGTCCTAAAATAACAGGAATTGAATTACATGCTTCAATAGGTTGTGTATCCAAGACAATAAAATCTACAGGGTAAATGAATTTATCAACTTGTACTAACACATCCTCAACTATTCCTCTAGGCACTTTTACAGATCTATCAGCAAGTAAAAGAGTTACAGAAGTTGGTTTTAACTCACCTAGATTGAGACTTTGAAAAACCGAATATGGAAGTAAATTCACACTAGCTCCAAGATCAAGTAAAGCTCTTTCAATTTTATGTTCTCCAATAAAGCAAGAAATTGTAGGACAACCAGGGTCTTTATATTTCAAAGCATTATTGTTCTGAAGAATAGCACTTACTTGTTCGGCTAAAAAGGCTTTCTTTTTCACATTCAGTTTTCTCTTCACAGTGCATAGATCTTTCAAAAATTTAGCATAGGAAGGTACCTGTTTAATAGCATCCAACAAAGGTATATTGATCCTTACCTGTTTGAAAATTTCAAGGATTTCAGAATTGTGATTGACTTTCCTTTGTTTGGTCATGGCATGAGGAAATGGAAGTGCTGGTGGAGAATCAGTCTTTTCTTCACAACGTTCAAATTCAACCCCTTCCTTACCCTCAGAGATTGACTCTTCATCTTTCTCACAAGGTTCAAGAGTGGGTTTTTCAATAACCTTACCGCTGCGAAGAGTGATGACTGATTTGACTTGATCCATGTGTTGGCTTTCGGAACTACTTGCATTTGCATTGTATTGCCCCTTTGGATTTTGCTGTGGTTGAGATGGAAACTTACCTTTCTCTTGAAAACTGAGAGCAGATGTGAATTTTGCAAGAGCATCTTTAAAATTTGTCATGCTTTGAGTAAGTTGAGTGTTGATTGTCTCTTGCTTTTCAATGAATGCATGCAATGTTTCCTCAAGATTTCTTCTAGGAGGTGGAGCATAAGAAGGTGCATATCCATGAGAATTTTGGAAATTATGGTGTGCTTGAAACGGTGGCTGTGTAGTTTGTGCATTATTGTTATCACTCTTCCAACTGAAATTTGGGTGATTTCTCCAACCAGGATTGTATGTTTGCGAGTATGGGTTATGATTGGGCCTTTGGAAACTGTTTAAGGCATGGGCTTGTTCATGGAGACATTCCTTGAAAGAAGGCAAAGTTGGACAGTTATTAGTTGCATGTTCATTTGTTTCACAGATTTGACACACAATGTCTTGAACAGATTTTAATTGACCACTCTTTTTCAATTCTAGTGCCTCGACTTTTCTAGCTAAAGATGTAAACTTGGCTTGGAGGTCATGATCTTCCCTAAGGTTATACATACCTCCACTAGATGTATGAGGTTGGGTTTTACTTGGTGCCTCATAAGTGCCCTTAGTGTCCCAATTTTGCGCATTTTCAGCTAGCAAGTCTAAGTACTCCATTGCTTCATTAGGGTCTTTATCTTCAAAAGTTCCATTGCACATCAATTCAACCATTTGCCTATCTTTAGGTGTTAATCCTTCATAAAATTGTGAAACCAATCTCCATGTTTCAAAACCATGATGAGGGCAAGTATTAAGCAAGTCTCGATACCTATCCCAACATTGGTAAAATGTTTCTCCTGGTTTTTGAGTGAAAGTGGTGATTTGTCTTTTGAAAGAGTTGGTTCTATGAGATGGAAAAAACTTCTTTAAAAACTGTTGTTGCATTTCATCCCAAGCACGAATGGATCCTGACCTAAGATTTTGTAGCCATGTTTTAGCTTTATCTTTTAATGAAAAAGGAAAAAGCTTTAATCGAATGGTGTTCATGCTACAATTTAAGTCATTATAGGTGTTACAAACTTCTTCAAATTCTCTCAAATGCAAGTATGGATTTTCTAGATCTAAGCCATGAAAAGAAGGTAAAAGTTGAATAATGCCTGGCTTAAAATTAAAATGAGATGCATCAGGAGGGAAAACTATGCATGAGGGTGCACTTGTTCTTGTGGGATTCATGTGGTCTCTAAGTGTCCTAACACGGTTATTCTCATTATTCTCATTATTCTCATTATGAAGTAATTGGTTATCTTCTTCAGCCATATTTTCTGAAAATGATGAGGATACCCTAGAAAGTCTACCACTTAGTGTACGTGACCAAACACTCATACACGTGTAGAAAGAGAATAAAAGGAAGAAGAAAACAAAAGAAAAAGAAACAACACAAAAGAAACAAAGTTAGATACAAGAAAAGTGAAAAGAAAAAAAAAATACTAAAATTTGTACAAGAATTTACCTCCCCGGCAACGGCGCCAAAAACTTGACACGACCAAAAGATTGATGTCTTTTCCCAAGTGTAGGAGTGTCGAAGTAATAAATAACCCGGCAAGATCGGGGTCGAACCACAGAGAGGTTAATTGTATAAATTATAAATAACAAGACAACAACAACAATAATAGTAATAGTAGTAGTAATAATAATAATAATAATAATAATAATAATACTCAATACGTGGCGTTGTTATACCTGAGAATGATCTAAAAGATCGGGTCACAGGTTTCTAGCCTATATACTGAGTTTATGAAAAGATCAAAGAGATATATTATATAATAATACTAATAATAATAATACTAATAATAATACTAATAATAATAATAATATTAGTAATAATAATAATAATAATAATAATAATAACAATAAAAAGACGAGGAGGAGGAAGAGACAATAATAACAACAAAAATAATAATAATAACAACAACAATAATAACAATAACAACAATAATAATAACAAAAATAAGAAAAGCAGGAAGAAATTAATGAGAACTTTGAGATGGAAGATTAATGTAAGGATTAAATAATAATAAAGACAAATGTCAAGGTTAGAGGATCCACCAATGGTATTTCAAACAAGTATAGTATAAACTCTTATTACTCAATTTGGAAACCACACACGAAGGAGGTTCCAGTCGGATGATTTGTCATTAATAGCTCATTATAAATTATTAACATGATCATATTAATTATCTTCATAACACCAAACTTTTAAATATTGTCAGGAATTCATGATGTTAACTGATGTTAACAACAAATCAAGTACCTTTCATAGCCTCAGGTGTAGGTAATACCATACGGTTGGGTTATGAGAGTGCCAAGCATTTGTTGTACCAAGTATTATACAACACAAATTTAGATTAACCATTTAACAAGCAATGTATTAAGAATTAGTAAGATAAAAAGATAAGACATGTTAATATTAAACATTAAGGTCCATATTGAGTTTACACCATACTTATTCTTACACCATTAGTGTAACCTTTTCACCTTGACATAATAAACTTAGCTAAACATAATGAAGAAGAAAAACATAAATAAATAAAACAAGAACATAAATAAAATACAAGTTAACTAAGGAAAGGAAAGGAAATGAAAAGCATAAACAAGAAATTAATAAAAGCAAAGCTTAAGGATTACAAAAAATATAAAGAGAGAAATAAAGAGCATGAACTTGATCTGAACAACCAAGCCCCTAAATACATGGCAAATGCCTCCTTTTATAGGCCAAAATTCGGAATTATTGCTTTGATGACTCATTGTTGAGTGGGTGACCAACTTTTGACTTAGTGAAAATCCTTATCATCTTGTATAAATAAAACAAAAATGCTAGCATCAGAACTGGGTCCAGATGTCCAAATGAAAGTTCTGCGAAATTCTCTTAGCTTTCCAGCAAAAAACAGATGAGGTCATTTGGACTTCTAAAACTCAAGATATGGGCTGAACACTAAATAGTGTTTGGGCTGCAGGACAGCTTTGGACTTCTCCGTTGTTGCTATTATTTGGACTTGAAAACGGCCTTCTTAGATCTTGATGTCCAAATGAAAGTTGTAGGCCTATGTCTTATCAAATCTCTGTAAAAATTTCAGATCATTTGGATATCTAGAACTCGAGATATAACCCAATTACCGAACAGTGTTCCAGTTTGGACTGCACCAACATCTCTTTTCTAAGCTTCACCCTTCTTTATCTTCAAAATTTCAGTAGTTGAATTCATCAATCAATCCTTTGATTTATGTGATATGCCTGCATTTAAGATGAACATTTACCATATATTAGGGTAATTTATAATATTAGACTTGTTATTATAAAACATGCTTTAGTTAAGGAGTTATTGATACTTTAAGTGCAAAATGATGATATAAACCCTTGATAAACATGCACTTTTAAGTACTAATCACTCTATTTAATGTAGGTGATGATTCGAGGTCAAATCCTTTTAAAGAGTGGGGATAATAAGGATCGGTCCAACACCAAACTTAATCATGTCAAAGACCCATTGAAGGTACCAAGTGGGCTAATTAGAATAGCTAGGGAAAAGAAGCATAAAGAGGCATTGAATGAGCTTCTTCAGAACATATAGATTAAGATGGACCTAAAAGAGATTGGGACGCCTAAGGAGCATGAAAGACAACCTCTAATTCATCTAATTCAAACCTAAGAAGAGCCCAATTTATATGGATCAATGGGTTGCCAAATCTGATTTCCTAAGCTAGGAAGGATTAATTAATGATTTCCTAGTCTACGAAGAAAACTAAATTGGCAGGTATAAAAGAGGGCAATTTTCTTCATTAATTTTCCATGCAAAATAAGAAAACCAAGCACAATAAGGCAACAAGACTTCATAATTAATTCCACATTCAGATTAGATTTCCTAGTGATACGATCCAGGCAAGGTCAAACTCAGATTTTGATGTAAAATGTGCAACTATCCAGTTTTACGACAACAGTCATAATTCTCAATCCTACCATTGGATCGAGCTGAAATTTTACGTGGAGTCTCCTGACATTTGTCCTACCTTGAGTTAAAATATCATGTCAATCAGAGTTCGGGAAGGCATCCAAACACGGGTCAACAAATGTTGTACGAGTTTTGTTATTTACTTCCTTTTAACTTGTGGACTTTCTATTTGGCTAGGGTTCTTTTCCTAAAAGAATGTGGCAGCATATTTTGGAAATCTCCTAATTCTACAAAGATCTTTAATGGGCTGCAACACAGTTTTCAAGTGTGGCAAGGATTCATAAATGTTTCAGAATCCTTTTCTTACAAGGATTCCTTATTCATCCTAGTTACAAAAAGGAAAGAAGATTTCAGAATTAATTCCACCTTCAGATTTAATTCTCCTAGCTTATATGGGACTTCTAAAGGGCAACAAATCTGATCCTATCATATTTAGGATATTAAATTCAAATTTTTTTATTTTATTTTCTTCTTAGTTAAGGGTTTATTTATATTATTTGGGTTTAATTGTAAGTGGGCATCATATA
This sequence comes from Populus tomentosa, assembly GCA_018804465.1. Taxonomy (NCBI): domain Eukaryota; kingdom Viridiplantae; phylum Streptophyta; class Magnoliopsida; order Malpighiales; family Salicaceae; genus Populus; species Populus tomentosa. Next base: position 8,315,354 of record CM032005.1, on the reverse strand, counting down.
AGTCCACATAAGCGGTCCATTAGGGTTTATTTTAGTTTGGAGTCACTATAAATAATGGCATAACCAGACATGTAAGGTTAGACAATTCAGATTAATAAAACTTCTTGTTTGCTGCACTTTGTGTGTGTGTTGGTGAGATAATTTCCCTTCCATGGTTCTCTAAAGAACTTAAAAAAAGACTTACCGAAGAACAATTGTCTTTGTGGCGTCATCCATATACTTCTCAATCGCGAATCAATATTCATTGGGTATAAGTACTAGTGCCTAGGTACAAGTTATCTTTGTGTCACACTCCTATCAAACCTGATTTACATGGCTTTTCAGGAATTGGTGTCTTTGCGTGCGGGTTGCGTGACATGTGATCACAAGGTTCGCATCATTTGGGATTTTACTATTTGGGAAAAAAATTTTGGGTGGCAAATCTGATTCTAGCATATCTAGAATATTAATTTCAAATTTTTATTATTTTCTTCTTAGTCTTATTTATTATTACTTATTTGGGTCAATTGTAAGTGAGCCTTATATAAGTCCATATAAGGGGGGTCCATTAGGGTTTATTTGAGTATATAGTCAATATAAATAAAGCCATAACTAGACATATGGGAGGTCACAAAATTGATATTAATAAAAACTTCTTTGTTGCACTTTGTTATGTGAGTTGATGAGATATTCTCCCTTCATTAGTTCTCTAAAGAACTGAAATCGACTTATCAAAGAGCAATTGACTTTATAGCATCATCTTTATACTTCTCGTTCATGAATCAATATTCGTTGGGTAGAGATTTTTGTTTCTAATAGTGTCAGTGCCTAGATACAAGTTATCCATGAGTTATCTTTGTGTCACACTCCTCTCAAATCTGATTTACTCGGCTTTCCATGAATTGGTGTCTTTGTGCGTGGGTTATTTGGCCGCTTGTTCAAGAAGTTCACATCAATCTGTTGATAAATAAGTAATGAAACTTATTAAATAAGGTTTCCAAGAAAAATACTCTAAATCTAAATAACATAATTTATATTATTAATAACATCATTACCTATATCATAATGGAAGTTGTAGCTTAACCTCCAAAACATAACAGGTTTAAAATCAATTTGCGAGTGCTTCAAGTATAAATGCTTCTATGACCATAGCTTTATATACAAAAAACATGCAACAATTAGCAATCAACTCAAACATAAAAAACATCATACAAAAATAAAAATAAAAATTATTATATTTATTTTTCCTGCAAAAGCAATAAACATCCCCTAACTAGCTTTGTTTTTTCCTAGATAGCTTAACACAATTGCCTAAACAAACATACAAGAATGCTTGAACCTCAACTATATAGTGGAATGGATTCAAAATCCTCTAATAGTGGTAGGTAGAATAATGGCATATGTGTCCTATTAAGATCCGTGAAAAGTATATTTTCAAACATATAAAGTCTGTAAGCTCTAGCATATCTGCATAATAAAATCATCGAATTCAAATCAAATATAGACAAATTAGTATGTTACTGGACAATTAGTATACATCAACATACCATTATATGATCTTGCCATTGTAATCATCAGGTAATTTAAAAAAGTTTTCTCAACCCATCCCATGCATAAGGCGTTCCCCTTGAATATTTATGGAAAGGGTGCTCATCCAAATGCACACTTTCATAGAGTGACCATATTTTGGATACCTATAAAAGTATGTGCTCGCCCATCTACAGAAAAGTCAAGCAAAACAGTGACATCATATAATGTAGGTATCATCTCCTTATAAGAAGGTGGAATGTGTGAGTCTCTCGTATTCATCTCTCGATAAGTGTCGTGAGCAAGTCATGATCCATATTTATATGCTAAAGACAGGTAATATAATAAAAATTCATTTGTATGACCAATGAGAACACAAGATCTATAAGCGGAATCAGCTTATGGAATCTACAGTACATATTACCCAAATCCTACATAATATAAAAAACTTGGTATACTAACATGAATTATAGGATAATTAGCACAATAATTAATCAATTTTGTAAAATAAAAATAAACATACATTTTCATTCTATATGGTCTCTAATCTATGTAACTTCCACAACCGTATAATAGAAAGATCAACCAAACCAGGATCCATGTACTGGGAAACTCTACGTGTAGATGAAGACGACACACCTTGTGTACATGAAATCCTAACCTAGTGTACCTATAAAATACAAAATATAATTCAAAATTAGAAAATAAATATTAGAAACAATTACATTATAAAAAATAATAAATAGACATGTAATTGAGTATCTTGTTACATATGTTGTTTGTATTCATAATTTACACTTTGAAGCTTTATAACACATCCTAAGCAACTCTTTTTGGTCGACAAATCTTTGAATTTGTGATTGAAGTTGCTTACTAAGTGTCTAACACAATACCAATGATATTCAATCAGTCGAGGCCAAATTTTCTATCATTCCATGCTTAGTTCTAGTATGTCTATCCGATATTATACATATACCACTACGGTCACCTATAATATGATGTTGAATAAGTAGTAACAACTATCTCCAGTTGATATTATTTTCTTCTTCAACTAATGCACAAGACAAAGGAAAAATCTCATTATCTACATCAAACGCAACAACAATCAACAACTTTTCATTAAACCTTCCATACAAATAGGTGTCTTCCACACTAATAATTGACATACAAGACTCGAACCCCTTAATTGCAGGACCAAATGCCTAGAAAACTTTACCAAAAACAAATGTTTTACTATTAAGCTATTCATTATATTTCCATTCAACAACTGTACCAGAATTTGATTTTTATAAATCCAAAACAATCTAGGTAACATTTCAAATGAGTCCTCATGTGTTCCAAGAAGTTCCTCAAGTATTTTTTTTTTCAGCTCATGCTTTATAATACAAAATTTTAAACTTACAATGCAATTTGATTTCTTCTTGTGTGCTAGAAATGTTATAAGCAAGGTTATCTTGAATAAGAGCTGAAACCATTAATATAATAAATTTTGTATCAAGTTGATGATGGCTTTTCTTATACATGTATGTATATGTTTACCTTTTGACTTTGCTATCTCAAAGGAATCTGACCTTTTATGGCATTCCCCACACAAGTTTCATTGATGTTCAGATGCATTAATACATTGTAATTAAACAAATGTTTGGTTTGAACATTAAACTTGATATTCAAGTTAATGTGCAATATGTCATTGCTTAACAACATTCACCAAATCATCTTCAGTTTTGAAAGTTTGTCCAACTACCGTATCACCACTAGTAGATGATTTTTATGGTAAGATTGATGTCTTCTTCCAAGTATAAGAGTGTAGAAGTAATAAATAACCCGGTAAGACTGGGGTCGAACCACAAGGAGGTTAATTGTATAAATTATACATAGCAATAATACAACAACAACAATAACAATAATAATAGTAATAATACTAATACTAATAATACTACTACTAATAATAAAAAAAATAAGAAGAAGAAGAAGAAGTTGATAAGAACTTTGAGATGAAAGATTAATGTAAGGATTAAACAGTTATAAAAATAAATGTCAAGGTTAGAGGATCCATTAATGGTATTTCAAACAAGTATAGTATAAACTCTTTTTATTACTCAACTGAAAACCACACACAAAGGAGGTTCCAATCGGATGATTTGTCATTAATTGCTCATTATAAATTGTTAACATGGTCATATTAATTATCTTATTTAAGTAACACCAAACTTATAAAGATTATTAGGAATTCATGATGCTAACTTATGTTAACAACAAATCAAGTTCCTTTTATAGCACAGGTGCAGGTAATACCATATGGTTGGGCTATGAGAGTGCCAAGCATTTGTTGTACCAAGTGTTATACAACACAAGTCTAGATTAACCATTTAATAAGCAAGGTATTAAGAATTAGTCAGATAAAAAGATAAGACATGTTAATATTAAACATTAAGGTCCATGTTGAGTTTACACTATACTTATTCTTACACTATTAATGTAACCTTTTCACCTTGACATAATAAACTTAGCTAAACATAATGAAGAAGAGAAACATAAATAAACAAAATAAAAACATAAATAAGATACAAGTTAACTAAGTAAAGGAATGGAAATGAAAAGGATAAACAAGATATTAATGAAAACAAAACTTAAAAAATAAAAAATATATATAAAAAGAGAAAGCAAGAGCAAGTTCTTGATCTGAACAACCAAGCCACTAAATACATGGCAAATGCCTCCTTTTATAGGCCAAATTTTGAAACTATTGATTTGATGACTAATTGTTGAGTGGGTGACCAACTCTTGACTTGGTGAAAATCCTTATCTTCTTGTCTGAATAAAACGTCATTGCTAGCATCAGATGTGGAACCACCTGTACTCATGAAAGTTATAGGAAATTGTCTTATCTTTTCAGGAAAAAAAATTAAGGTCATTTGGACTTCTAAACTCAAGATATGGGCTGAACACTGAACAATGTCTGAGCTGCAGGACAAATTCGAACTTCTCCGTTGTTGCTATAATTTGGACTTGAAAACAGTCTTTTTAAATCTTGGACTCCACATGAAAGTATGTCTTACCGAATCTGTCCAAAAATTTGAGGTCATTTGGACATCTAGAACTCGAGATATGACCTAATTACCGAACAATGTTCCAATTTGAACTGCACCAACATCTCTTTTCTAAGTTCGACCCTCTCTTTGTCCTTTCAATTTCAATACTTCAACTCATCAATCAATCCTTTCATTTATGTGATAGACCTGCATTAAATGTATCTTATATTATTAGGTATGTTATTATAAAACATGCTTTAGATAAGGAGTTATTAATACTTCAAGTGCAAAATGATGATATAAAACCTTGATAACAATGCACTTTTAAGTACTAATCAATAAGCAGATCAATCATTACAAACCATGTCATCAACTCTAGTATCATAACCAAATTCTTGAATAAGGGGTGATGCGAACCTCGTGATCACGTGGTCAGGAACCAAACGAAATAATATTTTTTTTGTTTTTTTATATGCTGCCAAATTCGGAGAAGAAGAAATTGGACACCAAGGAATTTTTTCACGGAAACAACAAGAAACAAAAATTTCAGAAGGATATAACCTGATTAATGGAGCCAAGCTCTGATATCAAATGATGCAAACCTCGTGATCACGTGGTCACGCAACCCACAAGCAAAGACACCAATTCCCGGAAAGCCAAGTAAATCAGGTTTGATAGGAGTGTGACACAAAGATAACTTGTACCTAGGCACCAGCACTATTGGAAACAGAGACCCCCACCCAATGAATATTGATTCGCGAACGAGAAGTATAAGGATGACGCCACGAAGCCAGTTGTTCTTCGATAAGTTGTTTTCAGATTTTTAGAGAACCAAGGAAGGGAGATTATCCCACCAACACACAACAAGTGCAGCAAATCAATATCCTAGAATCAAATTTGTGTTGCTGCCCCCTTTCCTTTGATGTCCTTGATTAGCTTGGATAAATTTCCTCCTTTGTTGCTGATTTAATTACTTTCCTTTCTATGTTAGGAAAAGCATTAAATAGTCCTCCCCTCTTTAGGAATAAGATATGGTTAACTTCCTTACTTAATTAGGAGAATAAATTGCTGGCTTTTTATCCTTATAGCACTAGGAAACAAAACAAGCCTAACAAGGCTGGTATTGGGCTGGACATATCAACCCCTTGTTGCACACGAATTGGGCTCTTCTTGGACCTAAACTAGATGAATTAAAGGTTGTCCTTCATGCTTCTTAAATGTCCCAAGCCCTTCTAGGTCCATCTTGCTCCATAAGTTCTGAACAAGCTCATTCAATGCTTCTTTAAGCTTCTTTGCCCTAGCTCTTCTGATTGGCCCAATTGGCACCTCCAAAGGATCATTGGCATGATTACACTTGGTGTTGGGCTGATCCACATCATCCCCTCTCTCTTCAAAAGGATTCGACCTCGAATCATCGCCTACATCAAACAAAGTAAGATCAAAAACATTAAAGGTAGCACTAACACCATACTCACCTGGCAAATCAACTTTATAAGCATTGTCATTGATCCTCTCAAGGATCTGAAATGGCCCATCTCCTCGTGGTTGTAGCTTTGATTTCCTATGGGCCGAAAATCTCTCCTTGCGCATATGCACCCAAACCCAATCACTGGCTAAAAGACAACATGTTTGCGCCTCTTATTGGCTTTAGTCGCATACACATGATTTCTCTTTTTAATATGTTGCTGCACACTCTCATGGAGTGTCTTCACCACCTGTGCTTTACGATTACCATCCAAACTAACCCTTTCATCAACAGGCAAAGGAATCAAATCCATTGGAGTTAAAAGGTTAAATCCATACACAATTTCAAATGATGAAAATTCAGTAGTAGAGTGGACACTACGATTACATGCAAACTCTATAAATGGCAAACAATCTTCCCAATTCTTTAAGCTCTTTTGAATGATAGCACGCAGAAGTTGTGTTAAGGTCCTATTAACTACTTCGGTTTGTCCATCTGTTTAGGGGTGACAAGTAGTTGAAAACAATAGTTTAGTACCTAATTTTCCCAATAACACCTTCCAAAAAATAGCTAAGGAACTTAATGGAACACATAATTGACTCTCTTTAAACAAATATCTATCAAGTCTATAAAACTTCCCAAAAGCCGAAGTTTCGCAAGCATTGTAAACATTAGCAAAATCACTATCATCCTTGTACAATTCTTTTGTGTTCAAATCCTAGAAATCTAGCATCCAAAGTAGATAAAAGAACTTACCTACGTGAAAGTGCATCGACCACAATGTTTTCTTTTCCTTGCTTATACTTGATCACATACGGAAAGGTTTCAATAAATTCCACCCATTTGGCATGTCTCCTACTCAACTTACCTTGTCCTTTCAAGTGCTTCAATGATTCATGATCAGAATGTATCACAAACTCCTTGGGCCACAGGTAATGCTGCCACGTCTCTAGAGTTCTTACCAAGGCATAGAGCTCCTTGTCATATGTAGGGTAATTCAAAGCTGCCCCATTAAGTTTTTCACTGAAATACGCAATGGGCCTTTTATCCTGCATTAACACAGCTCCTATACCAATACTTGATGCATCACATTCAACTTCAAAAGCTCTCATAAAGTCTGGCAAAGCTAAAACAAGTGCCGAACAAAGTTCATCTTTCAACAAATTAAAAGCCTTATCCTGCTCATCATTCCATTTGAATCCAACAGATTTTTTAACAATTTCAGTTAAAGGTGCAGCAATAGTACTAAAATCCTTCACAAACCTTCTATAAAAACTAGCAAGTCCATGAAAACTCCTTACCTCACTTATCAATTTTGGTGTAAGCCAATCCCGAATGGCCTTAACTTTCTCCTTGTCCATCTCGATTCCTTGTGCAGTTACGACATAGCCAAGAAACACAATTTTTTCCATACAAAAGGTACACTTCTCAAGATTAGCATATAATTGCTCACTACGCAACACACTAAGTACATTATGCAAATGATCAAGATGCTCATTTAAGTTCTTGCTATAGATCAAAATGTCATCAAAATACAAAACAACAAACTTACCTATAAACGCACGCAATACATGATTCATTAAACGCATAAACGTGCTAGGCGCGTTCGTAAGTCCAAATGGCATGACTAACCATTCATACAAACCATGCTTAGTCTTAAATGCAGTTTTCCACTCATCACCCTCTTTCATCCTAATCTGATGGTACCCACTTTTTAGGTCAATCTTATAGAAAATACATGATCCATGTAACTCATCTAGCATGTCATCAAGCTTAGGAATAGGATGTTGATAATTTACCGTTATGTTATTGACGACACGACAATCAACACATATCCTCAATGTTCCGTCCTTTTTAGGCACAAGTAGCACTGACACAGCACAAAGACTCATACTCTGACGAATGTACCTCTTCAGAAGCAACTCATCTACTTGCCTTTGAAGCTCCTTTGTCTCCTCGGGGTTGCTTCTATAGGCTGGACGGTTAGGAATTGAAGCTTCGGGCACAAGGTCAATTTGATGTTCAATCCCCCTTAATGGTGGTAATCCATTAGGGATGTCTTCAGGAAAAACATCATCAAACTCCTGCATCAAAGAAACAGCGACACTAGGAATAGTAGAATCAAGATCGTTAGTGTTAAAATAAGCCTCCTTATACACAAGTAAGATCATTGGCTTATTAGTGAAAAATACAGATCTGATTTGAGATCCTTTTGCATAAAAATTAGGTTCTTTCTTTAATTTTTCCACACTACCATCATCACACAAGCTTACTTTCTTCACTCCTCGGTTTTTACCTCCACTCTCAACCGGTTTAATTAATGATTTAGGTTTAGCCGAATCTGATGGTTTTCTCTCACCATTGTCCTCACGTGAATTTTCACTCTTCCCATCCTCACATTCTTTTTTTAATTTGATTTGATCATCATACACTTGTTTTGGAGGAAGAGGTACAAGAGTGATGGTTTTACCATCCTTTACAATAGTGAACCTATTTCTAAACCCATCATGAATCGCTTTCCGATCAAACTGCCATGGATGCCCCAAAAGTAAGTGACTAGCATGCATTGGGACTACATCACACAAAATCTCATCAGAATACTTCCCAATAGCAAACACAATCAAAACCTGCTTAGTAACCCTCACTTCACCACATTCATTCAACCATTGCAATCTATAAGGCCTAGGATGCTTAATACAACTCAGATTCAATTTCTTCACAAGGGTATCACTAGCAACATTAGCACAACTACCTCCATCAACTATCATGCTACATACCTTGTTTTGGATATGACATCGAGTGTGAAATATATTTTCTCGTTGCTGATCTACATCATCTTCTTTGATTTGCATGTTCAGCGCACGCCTTATAACCAAGGCCTCTCCCTCAACAGGATATGCAATCTCCTCATCACTACAATCCACCAAAGGTGGCATCTCTTCACTTTCAGATTTGTCACTTTCAGATTCAACCTCCCCATTGTCTCTTGTAAGCATAACTCTTCGGTTTGGACATTAAGATACAATGTGACCCTTCCCTAAACACTTAAAGCATTTAATATCTCTATCACGAGTAGGTTGATATTCAGATTTACCTTTCCCATCCGTATGAGTATCCTTTTTGGCCTTAGGTAGTTCGGCCTTTGCATAAGGCTTTGGTTAGGTGACACGACCAAAAGCTTGATGTCTTCTCCCAAGTGTAGGAGTGTCGAAGTAATAAATAACCCGGCAAGACCGGGGTCGAACCACAGAGAGGTTAACTGTATAAATTATAAATAACAAGACAACAACAATAACAACAACAATAACAATAATAACAATAATAACAACAACAATAATAGTAATAGTAATAATAATAGTTATAATACTCAGTACGTGGCGTTGTTATACCTGAGAATGATCTTAAAAGATCGGGTCACAGGTTTCCAGCCTATATACTGAGTTTATCAAAGATATATATTATATAATATAAACAGAATATAAATAATAATAATAACAATAATAATAATAATAAAAGCAGAAGATGAAGAAATTAATGAGAACTTTGAGATGAAAAATTAACGTAAGGATTAAACAACGATAAAAACAAATGTCAAGGTTAGAGGATCCACTAATGGTACTTCAAACAAGTATAGTATAAACTCTTATTACTCAATTGGAAACCACACACAAAGGAGGTTCCAATCAGATTATAAATTGTTAACATGATTACATTAGTTATCTTATTCGAATAAAGCTAATACTTGTAAATGTTGGCAGGCATTCATGATTATAACTTATGTTAACAACAAATCAAGTTCCTTTCATAGCTCAGGTGTCGGTTATACCATACAGTATGGGCTATGAAAGTGCCAAGTATTTGTTGTACCAAGTGTTATACAACATAAATCTAGATTAACCATTTAACAAGCAAAGTATTAAAAGTGAACAAGATAACAAATATAAAACATGTTAGTATCCAACGTTAAGGTCCATGTTAAGTTTATATTATACTTATTCTTACACCATTAGTGTACCCTTTTCACCTTGACATAATTAACTTAGCTGAACATAATGAAAGAAAGAAACATAAATGAACAAGATAAGAATATAAATGAGAAAGAAGTTAACTAAGTAAAGGAAAGGAAATGAAGTGCATAAACTTGATATTAATGAAAGCAAAACATGAACAATACAAAGAGAGAAAGCAAGAGCATGATCTTGATCTGAATACCAAGATGCCTCAATACATGGTAAGTGCCTCCTTTTATAGGCTAAAATTTAGAACTATTGATTTGTTGACTAATTGATGAGTGGGTGGCCACATCTTGACTTGGTGACAATCCTTATCTTCTTTTCTGAACAAGACGTCATTGCTAACATCATAATTTGCCCAGAATCCTCAGGAATGTTCTAGGAAATTGTCTCAGCTTTCCAACAAAAAAAGATGAGGTCATTTGGACTTCTAGAACTCAAGATATGGGCTGAACACTAAATAGTGTCTGGGCTGCAGGACAGCTTCGGACTTCTTCGGTGTTCCTTCAATTTGGACTTCGAAACGACCTTTTTAAATCTTGGGCTCCCATGAAAGTTGTAGGCCTTTGTCTTACCTTTCCATCCATATAAAATGGACCTAAATCCGAGATCTAGAGCTCCAGATATGATCCAATTACCAAGCAATGTTCCGGTTTGGACTGCACCGACATCTCTTTTCTAAGTTTGGCCATCTCTTTGTCCTTTGACTTTCAATGCTTAAACTCATCAATCAATCCTTTTATTTATGTGATAGTCCTGCATTTAAAATGAGCATTTACCATAAATTAAGGTATCTTATAATATCAAACTTGTTATTATAAAACATGCTTTAGTTAAGGAGTTATTGATACTTCAAGTGCAAAATGATGATATAAAACCTTGATAAACATGCACTTTTAAGTACTAATCACACCCCCCAACCAGCTTATTACTAGTCCCTAGTAATCTAAAGCGTTAAAACAGAGAAACAATTTGCAAGTTTCACAAAGCAAGGCATTCATCATTCAACTTCCATTAATCTATCCAAATAAACAAACTCTCATTAAATTTATATTCCTGCTTCATACTTCTTAAACAAGATATTAATAAACCTTCTTTTTATGTGCTCAATATATGAAAACATAGATGACGGGGCTTTTGTTGGAAGAAAACAATATTATGTTCAAATGTTTAAGGTGAACTTCCTTGGGTTGGGATTATTATTATTATTATTACTTTTTTTTCTTTTTTTTTTTTATATATATATATATACACATACAACTTAAAACACAATGTATCTTTAACCCATGTAACGAGTTTTAGGCTAATGACTCCCAGACCAGTTGGTCTTAGGGCATTAGGTGTTAAGACACCCCTACGAGCTTAACAACTCGGGTTGCAGATACTAATACGTAGATAGTGCAATGTTTGATTCCCTTAAGCTTTTCTCCTTAACCCATGTAACAAGCTTTGGGCCAATAGCTCCCAAGTCAGTTGACTTTAGGGTATTAGGTGTTAAAACACCCCTTCGGGCTTAATTGCTTAGGTTGAGGAGGCTACGAAACCAAACTTATCTACGTTTTTATTATCATCAATATTATCAATTTTTTTTTTTTTTGCAAATTATATACTATCCCTTCCCCTTAGTTGTTACCTTCAACAAAAGAACATAAATAATGTAATAATCCAATATGCAACCCACAATCATATGTTAAAGTGTGTGTGTGAAAATGAAGGTTTAATAATACTTGTTAAATGAGTATAGGAGCAGAATCAAGTGATAACAATGCGAGAGTTTGTAAACCTGAATATTTCAAGAAGTATTCTAATAGGCCTTGTTATGAATATTGCAAATAACCATTAGAAAATTTTTACTAAGATGCGTCTCAAGAATAATCCCTCTTTACTCTGCCATCCTAGTAATAATAGTTTTGCCAAATGGTTTTTTTTAAAAAAACAAAAACAGTTAGTTGGTTTTTTTTTTTTTTAAACTACTACCCTCTCCCCCCCAACCAAAACGAGACATTGTCCTCAATGTCCTAAGGTAGAAAGATAGAGTATAGAAGACATCACCTGAAACAGCGAACAATGACAAACCTGAAACACACTTAAACAAACATAAGAAGTAACAAAATAAAATAATATGCTATTAATAAAACCAAAAGACACAAGGTTTCACAGATGAAGGCTCAAATCTAATCTAAGCTTTTTACGGATTTCCTTAGTTGACCAATCTAGGCGACTCATGCAGGGATCAATGACAGGGATGAAAGATTGTAGTTGGTCAATCAATTGTTCAGCAGTACCAGCAGAGATTATGATTTGTCGTGCCGAAGATGTTAGAAATTCCTGTTCCACAGCTTGATCAAGGAAAGACAGCAACTTATCATAAAAACCATTAACATTTAACAAACCTATAGGTTTATGGTGAATGTGCAGTTGGGCCCAAGATGAAATATGAAAGATCTCTTTCAATGTGCCCAGACCACCTGGTAAGGCAATGAAGGCATCAGCATGGCTAAACATGGTGTTCAGACGATCAGACATTGTGGAGACCTGTAGTTCCTCTCCAATTGTTTTTCCAATGATGTCTCCATTTGCTAAAGCTTTGGGGACAACCCCCAAAACTTGACTGCCTCCCAAAAAAGCAGTCATTGACACACCTCCCATTAACCCAAGGCTACCTCCCCCATACACTAAATGAATCTTTCTTTCAGCTAGTACCCGACCAAGATGATTTGCTGATTCTAAAAACTCTTTTTCTTTCCCAGGACTGGATCCACCGAAAACACAAATATTTTTTATGTGATGACTTGAGGAACCTGCCATTTCTACACACTTCTATATTTGATGAATGTATGGGATGAGTAGAAATGAAGGGAAGGAAGAGAAGAATTTATAGATGAAAAATTAAAAATGCAATCATATCACCTATATGTAGGCCAGCTGTTGTCTCACACTCTCTCTCTTTATTTATTTATTTTGACAAATCATGTATGTATAGGTAGTTGTGATTGTGGCTCACATCTTCCCTTGGTTTTATGTCCAAGAACGGCTTAAACGCCCTCTATGGGTCGGGGATAGGCTTCCCATCCAGTTTTCTTAAAAACTGGCAAACAGGGTCTTTTTTAGTCAGATTCCCAAGACTAAGTCGATCATGTTCTTTATGGAATTGTGGCCATAAATCATGAATTACACGATGCACATCTCCACTAGGATGCGTCTCAAGGGTCAACAAAAGATTATCTAAAGACCCCTTACTCAGGCCATCCTTAATGAATTGTATCTTATCTTCACGGTTTACAGATACCATTCCTAAAGAACGACATGTTGCATTGCAAGTCCATCTGGCACATCTGTGACAGACTTTCAGTCGTTTTGCACGACGTTTCTTTGCAAAAGTGCTTGTACCTATTCCAGGCATGTGTGAAATGAAAGAATTGGAGGACTCACCTGATAATCGGACCTTTGCTTCAATTAGCCAGCGAATATCTTCAGGAATTCCTTGATTCATTAACAACCTCAATCTTGCACACCTAGCACGGTAAATTTTTGTAATCGCATTTGGAGGCAAAGCGGGAAAATACCTTTTCAACTTTTCAAGAGTAGTGTCCATTTTCAAAAGAGAATTAGGGAAAAGATTCAAAGAAGGGAGAAAAAGCTAAGAATTGTATATATACAAATATCAGTTATTTGGGAAACTGAAAGAACCGACTTAAGTCACGGAGTACCGTTATCCGCCATTTGACCGGGGTGAGAGAGACTAGCAAAACAAAAGTTGCACCAACACAAAACAATGTGAGAAAAATAAAATAATCAACCTTTATCTACAAGATCATTCAAACCAATGGATGCATTTTCACTAGGAAACTCATCAAAGTAAGCTTTCAAACGATGTCTATTTACCTTCAAAACGTTGTCATTCTTTGGATTCTCAATATCAATGGCCCCATAAGGATACACGTGTTTCAAGATAAATGGACCGCTCCATCTTGATCTTAGTTTTTCAGGAAATAATTGGAGTCGAGAATTATAAAGCAAAACTTTTTTACCAGTATCAACTTTTTGATAATTTTCACAAGTTTTGCAGAATGCATATGTGCCCTTGAACATGGTGGGCCAATAAAATCCATTTTGTAAGATTTTTGCAGTCGTCTTTCTTAATGAGAAATGACTCCCACATGCCTCAGAATGACAAAGTTTAATGACACTACTTACCTCATTGTCGGGAATGCATTTTTGAAATATTTGATCAGGACAATTTTTGAATAAGTAAGGGTCATCCAAATAAAAGTTCTTCACTTCATTCAAAAACTTTTCTTTGTCTTCAGTACTCTAGTGAGCTGGCAAATCTCCTAAGGAAGAAAATTGATATTTTTAGCAAACCAAGGCATTGAACTAAGAGAAAGTAAGGATTCGTCAGGAAAGTAATCATCAATTGGTGGGATGTCAGATGTCAAATCTGTTGTCACTCTTGACAAAAGATCGGCATCAATATTTTTTGTGCCTTTTTCATCCGTGATTTCTTCCTGAGAATAAATCATTTGCAAATCTTCAGATTCATCCAACTCAATTTTACTCAAAGTAGATTCAAGTTGATCATGAACTAATTCTTCAATAAGATCTACTTCTTGTAAATCATTATCATCTCCAGGCTGCTTGCAAATGTTGAAAATATTCATCTCCAATGTCATGTTTCCAAAAGATAACTTCATGAGTCCATTCCTACAATTAATCAATGCATTAGAAGTTGCAAGAAACGGACGTCCTAAAATAATAGGAAATGAATTACATGCTTCAACAGGTTGCATATCCAAGACAATAAAATCCACAGGATAAATGAATTTATCGACTTGTACTAACACATCTTCAATTATTCCTCTAGGCACTTTTACAGATCTATCGGCAAGTAAAAGAGTTACAGAAGTTGGTTTTAACTCACCTAGATTGAGACTCTGAAAAACTGAATATGGAAGTAAATTCACACTAGCTCCAAGATCAAGTAAGGCTCTTTCAATTTTATGTTCTCCAATAAAGCAAGAAATTGTAGGACAACCAGGGTCTTTATATTTCAAAGCATTATTGTTTTGAAGAATGACACTTACTTGTTCGGCTAAAAGGCTTTCTTTTTCACATTCAGTTTTCTCTTCACAGTGCACAGATCTTTCAAAAATTTAGCATAGGAAGGAACCTGTTTAATAGCATCCAACAAAGGTATATTAATCCTTACCTGTTTGAAAGTTTCAAAGATTTCAGAGTTGTGATTGACTTTCCTTTGTTTGGTCATGGCATGAGGAAATGGAAGTGCTGGTGGGGAATCAGCGTTTTCTTTGCAATGTTCAGGTTCAACCCCTTCCTTACCCTCAGAGATAGACTCTTCATCTTTCTCACAAGGTTCAAGAATAGGTTTTTCAATAACCTTACCACTACGAAGAGTGATGACTGATTTGACTTGATCCATGTGTTGGCTTCCAGAACTACTTGCATTTGCATTGTATTGCCCCTTTGGATTTTGTTGTGGTTGAGAAGGAAACTTACCTTTCTCTTGGAAACTGAGAGCAGATGTTAATTTTGCAAGAGCATCTTTAAAATCGGTCATACTTTGAGCAAGTTGAGTGTTGATTGTCTCCTGCTTTTCAATGAATGCATGCAATGTTTCCTCAAAATTTCTTCTAGGAGGTGGAGCATAAGGAGGTGCATATCCATGAGAATTTTGGAAATTATGGTGTGCTTGAAATGGTGGTTGTGAAGTTTGTGCATTGTTGCTATCACTCTTCCAACTGAAATTTGGGTGATTTCTCCAACCAGGGTTATATGTTTGTGAGTATGGGTTATGGTTGGGTCTTTGGAAATTGTTTAAAGCATGGGCTTGTTCATGGAGGCATTCCCTAAAAGAAGGCAAAGTTGGACAATCATTTGTTGAGTGTTCCTTGGTTTCACAGATTTGACACACAATGTCTTGAACAGATTTTAATTGACCACTCTTTTTCAGTTCAAGTGCTTCGACTTTTCTAGCTAAAGATGCAAACTTGGCTTGGAGGTCATGATCTTCCCTAAGGTTGTGCATACCTCCACTAGATGTATGAGGTTGAGTTTTACTTGGTGCCTCATAAGTACCTGTGGTGTCCCAATTTTGAGCATTTTCAGCTAGCAAGTCTAGGTACTCCATTGCTTCATTAGGGTCTTTATCTTCAAAAGTTCCATTGCACATCAATTCAACCATTTGCCTATCTCTAGGTGTTAACCCTTCATAAAAATGTGAAACCAATCTCCATGTTTCAAAACCATGATGAGGGCAAGTATTAAGCAAATTCGATACCTATCCCAACATTGGTAAAATGTTTCTCCTGGCTTTTGAGTGAAAGTGATGATTTGTCTTTTGAAAGAGTTTGTTCTGTGAGACGGAAAAAACTTCTTTAAAAATTGTTGTTGCATTTCATCCCAAGCACGAATAGATCCTGGTCTCAAATTTTGTAGCCATGTTTTAGCTTTATCTTTTAATGAAAAAGGAAAAAGCTTTAATCGAATGGTGTTCATGCTACAATTTGAGTCATTATAGGTATTACAGACCTCCTCAAATTCCCTTAAATGCAAGTATGGATTTTCTAAGTCTAAGCCATGAAAAGATGGTAAAAGTTGAATAATGTCTGTCTTAAAATTAAAATGAGATGCATCAGGAGGGAAAACTATGCATGAGGGTGCACTTGTTCTTGTGGGATTCATGTGATCTCTAAGTGTTCTCATACGGTTATTCTCATTATTCTCATTATGAAGCGATTGATTATCTTCTTCAGCCATATTTTCTGAAAATGATGAGGATACCCTACAAAGTCGACCACTTAATGTACGTGACCAAACTCTCATGCACGTGTAAGAAGAGAATAAAAGGAAGAAAAGAGAAAAAAAGGAAACAGAAACAAAACAAAACAAAAGAAACAAGAGTTAGAAAAAAAAAATTGAAAAGTGAAAAGAGAAAATAAAATAAATATTATAATTTATACAAGAATTTACCTCCCCGGCAACGGCGCCAAAAACTTGACACGACCAAAAGCTTGATGTCTTCTCCCAAGTGCAGGAGTGTCGAAGTAATAAATAACCCGACAAGACCGGGGTAGAACCACATAGAGGTTAACTATATAAATTATAAATAACAAGACAACAACAATAACAACAACAATAACGATAATAACAATAATAACAACAATAATAATAGTAATAGTAATAATAATAGTTATAATACTCAGTACGTGGCGTTGTTATACCTGAGAATGATCTTAAAAGATCGGGTCACAGGTTTCCAGCCTATATACTGAGTTTATCAAAGATATATATATTATATAATATAAACAGAATGTAAATAATAATAATAACAATAATAATAATAATAAAAGCAGAAGATGAAGAAATTAATGAGAACTTTGAGATGAAAAATTAACGTAAGGATTAAACAACGATAAAAACAAATGTCAAGGTTAGAGGATCCACTAATGGTACTTCAAACAAGTATAGTATAAACTCTTATTACTCAATTGGAAACCACACACAAAGGAGGTTCCAATCAGATTATAAATTGTTAACATGATTACATTAGTTATCTTATTCGAATAAAGCTAATACTTGTAAATGTTGGCAGGCATTCATGATTATAACTTATGTTAACAACAAATCAAGTTCCTTTCATAGCTCAGGTGTCGGTTATACCATACAGTATGGGCTATGAAAGTGCCAAGTATTTGTTGTACCAAGTGTTATACAACATAAATCTAGATTAACCATTTAACAAGCAAAGTATTAAAAGTGAACAAGATAACAAATATAAAACATGTTAGTATCCAACGTTAAGGTCCATGTTAAGTTTATATTATACTTATTCTTACACCATTAGTGTACCCTTTTCACCTTGACATAATTAACTTAGCTGAACATAATGAAAGAAAGAAACATAAATGAACAAGATAAGAATATAAATGAGAAAGAAGTTAACTAAGTAAAGGAAAGGAAATGAAGTGCATAAACTTGATATTAATGAAAGCAAAACATGAACAATACAAAGAGAGAAAGCAAGAGCATGATCTTGATCTGAATACCAAGATGCCTCAATACATGGTAAGTGCCTCCTTTTATAGGCCAAAATTTAGAACTATTGATTTGTTGACTAATTGATGAGTGGGTGGCCACATCTTGACTTGGTGACAATCCTTATCTTCTTTTCTGAACAAGACGTCATTGCTAACATCATAATTTGCCCAGAATCCTCAGGAATGTTCTAGGAAATTGTCTCAGCTTTCCAACAAAAAAAGATGAGGTCATTTGGACTTCTAGAACTCAAGATATGGGCTGAACACTAAATAGTGTCTGGGCTGCAGGACAGCTTCGGACTTCTTCGGTGTTCCTTCAATTTGGACTTCGAAACGACCTTTTTAAATCTTGGGCTCCTCATGAAAGTTGTAGGCCTTTGTCTTACCTTTCCATCCATATAAAATGGACCTAAATCCAAGATCTAGAGCTCCAGATATGATCCAATTACCGAGCAATGTTCCGGTTTGGACTGCACCGACATCTCTTTTCTAAGTTTGGCCATCTCTTTGTCCTTTGACTTTCAATGCTTAAACTCATCAATCAATCCTTTTATTTATGTGATAGTCCTGCATTTAAAATGAGCATTTACCATAAATTAAGGTATCTTATAATATCAAACTTGTTATTATAAAACATGCTTTAGTTAAGGAGTTATTGATACTTCAAGTGCAAAATGATGATATAAAACCTTGATAAACATGCACTTTTAAGTACTAATCATTAGGCAGCCCTTTCTCTCTTCAAATTCACCCTCCATATTGAGGAAGATGAAGCCGAATTCGTCTAAAAACGTGTATTGCCCCTTCTCTTTATTTGCCTCTCCACCTTTGTTGCCATATGGACCATGTCCTCCAATTCCACACAATGTTGTAATTCTACAACATTCACAATGTCCCTATTCAGCCCATTTAGAAATCTAGCCATAGTAGCTTCCCGATCCTCAATCACATTGGCCTGAATCATGGCGATCTCCATCTCCTTGAAATACTCATCCACAAACCTAAAACCCTGATTCAAACCCTGTAATTTCAGATATAAATCTCTATAATAGTGGTTAGGCACAAATCGCCTTCTCATCAACACTTTCATCTCCTCCCACCAAATCAGTGCATAATTCATGAATTCGATGACAACCAATTTCACTTTCTTTGTCTCCAAATAGTTATGGCAATCAAAAATCCAATCCACCTTTTTCTCCCACTCCAAATATGCCTTGGGATCGTTTTTACCTTGAAAATAAGGTATTTTCAGTTTGATAGCATCCAAATCACCATCTAAATCAGCATGTGCCCTAACACCACGGAAATTTTCCCTTTGGCCGAATTGGCCCCTAGTTCTATTCCCAAAATCCTTTCGGTTTCTAAGCTACCGAAAACCTTCCCGATGGCCTATGGCCTCATCCTTAAAACCACCATCACCAATATCATCAACGGCCTCCTCAAAACCCTCATAATCAGCCCACCTTGGCCTTTCGACCCTACTGCCACCTTTTGCTTTCGGATCAACCCCAAGCTTCCTCACATTTTGGGTGCTTGTACCAGCCTCGTTACCATGTTTCTCCACCCTATCAAGTCTGTCACACACATTTCCCATCACAAAATTCATCCTCTCCATCATCTGCGTCATGGCTTGCATTTGGAATGTAAGTTCTCTCCCTTGGGATGGGGTGGTGTGTTGTTTTGATCTGACATGATAGTACCTGTAAAAATTGGTTAGTGGTAAAAAAATTTATCCTCACGTCGCTCGTGTTTCGCTCAAACACTCTTAATGTCCTCACACGCTCACACCTCTCATCTCACCTTCTTACTGTAACGCCCTGTAATTTTGTACATTCATAAAAGAACTTTGAGCATTAACTTTTAAAAAAAATGGGTTTTTTTTTTATCCACCGAACTTATCTGAGACTTGCCGAAATTTCCACTGAAATTTTGGCAGAGTTTCATTTATATTTGGAGGTCCCAAGTTATCGACAATCATCCTGTACAATTATACTTATTTCTCAATCACATCATAATCATGTAGAACCTCAACAACACATCACTCACGGTACATGCCTCACATTTCGCATGCTCATTTCTTTCCCATTAACACACGTAATTCATAATAATTGCAAGTAAGCAAACTAAGATTACAAATACATAATAATATATTTTTATGTCCCGACACTTAATGTAAAAGGAGTACTATTACATATTAAGTCATTTAGTTCCTTAATGACAAAATACATTAATGTTCATCTTCTTATTCAATCATGCAAAAGGAAACTAGAGGACCTGAAACGCTACTCCTGGCGTGAATCTGAAGGACCTGCAATTTCATAATGTATATAATAAATATAGCATAAAAGGAAAATCACACAATACATGCACAAAGTTAAACATATATTCAACGATATGCAATCATAGTTCCTTGAAATTCTCATTTATCCTTATATTATTACGTCTCTATCCATCCTTCCTAGAATCATTCAACATTTTCATTTCGTGTCTTGTTTAACCTCATGAGCGCATTTAATTCATTATAATAATTCAACATTTTCATTTTGTGTCTTGTTTCACCTCATGAGCGCATTTAATTCATTATAATATCTACCATGTGATTTCTCTCCCTCTTACTCTATCTCTTTATATCAATTTCAATCCCAACATCTATTATACCCATTATGGCTTTTCCATATAAGTTGTCAAACTCATCATGATTTCGGTCCAATTTTAGTTTATAAATATATTCCACTTACATATTTCTTGTGCCCATTTCAACACATTCCAATGTTTCTTTAGGTTTTCAGTACAATCTCTCATTATCAGGGAACCTGCCATCATTTTCACAATATTCACATCCGATCCATCTTCGAATAATATGACTATTATTGGCATTTTATTACACTATTATAATTATCACTAAATTCTTATCATGCCAGTAACAATATGAAACCTTAATACAATATATTTACATTATTGGTCATAATTTCTTTGACATCCTCCCTGTGTGCAGGACATGATTCTCAAATTATATCAATTACAATTCTTTCCAATTAATTCAAAATACATCATATATATATATATATATATATCATTGCATTCCTTAAGGGTATAACACCTACCATGGTTAATGAACTTCTGCTCTCACGTCTCAAGCGATATGATATTTGCCTCCATCCTTCACAAGAATTAGATCCTCATCAGTTTCTTTTTTTTTCTCCAATAATCCATGATATAAACACAAATTACCATTTTTGTTTAACAATTAGGTATCATCCAACATTCCATTTATAATCTGACAAGTCATTCATCCTGACACTATTAACACCACACAAGTAAGTTTAATTCAAGTTGTATATTCCAGTCATTAGAAAACAAAACTAATGCCACTAGCCCATCACCGGGTAACTAGTTCCTCCACCTTATTCCATAATTTCCAATCAATATCCGCCTTATTCCATAATTTCCAATCAATATCCGCCTCTTCAAGGCCGAATGAATAATCCTATCAAGATCTCAATCCCCATTTCATTAATAATTTTAATTATTACCTCTCCCCTAAAACTTGGAAGGGAATGCTGATACTAATAAATTTTCATTAGTGTTATTAGTCTCTCATATTAGGATCGGCTAATCAAGTTCATTATAAACGTCAAAATTAATACCATTGATTGATGTTATCGACTATTTCTAACATGAAATAGCCAATCAGATTTTTCTTTCCATAATATCTTGGAATATTTCCGGAAATGTTGATGTCAAGATTCTTGACATCATTAGCTTTCACTTCAGGAATAACTAGTCAAGTTTCGTGTGATTGCCGATATTGACAGCACCGGTCAATATCATTAACTATTCTCATCCGAATAGTTAATCAAGTTCAGTATCCCTCGTTTTCAGGGATGATTATGCCGATGTTAGTAAACCTTACTAACATCATTAGCCTCCGCATTCGGGACCGGCTAATCAAGTTTCGTGTGATTGCTAATATTGACAGCACCGCTCAGTATCATTAACTATTCTCACTTGAATAGTTAATCAAGTTCAGTATCCCTCGTTTTCAGGGATGATTATGCCGATGTTAGTAAACCTTACAACATCATTAGCCTCCGCATTCGGGATTGGCTAATCAAGTTTCGTGTGATTGCCGATATTGACAGCACCGGTCAATATCATTAACCTTTCACTCACCCCGGTCATCCACTTCGGATGCCATTAGCCAAAGCTAATCATTCATTTGTCCCGGCCATCCATCCAAATGCCATTAGTCAAAGCTAATCATTCGTTGTCCCGGCCATCCATTCGGATGACATTAGCCGAAGCTAATCATTCATTTGTCCCGGCCATCCATCCGGATGCCATTAGCCGAAGCTAATCATTCGTTGTCCCGGCCATCCATTCGGATGCCATTAGCCGAAGCTAATCATTCATTTGTCCTGGCTATCCATTCATTGTCCCGGCCATCCTTTCGGATGCCATTAGCCGAAGCTAATCATTCATTTGTCCTGGCTATCCATTCGGATGCCATTAGCCAAAGCTAATCAGTCCTTCATCCCGGTCATCCATTCGGATGCCATTAGCCGAAGCTAATCAACCATTTGTCAACATTTAAGCCCGATGTTAGTAAACCTTACTAACATCATTAGCCTCCGCATTTGGGACCGGCTAATCAAGTTCGAGGAATGATCATCAACGAAGTCTATTAGTGTAATTCATATTCTTAACCCAGTCAAGTACTCAAATCCATTTTTAATTTCTCGTTTATTTCACTTTATCCTCTCTCTTTGTGGTTTCATCCATAGACGCAAAGACCAAGAATTTAATAAGTTCGTAAATTAACGCTACGTAAAAAGTGTAGGTATAGAACACCTACCAGCTGCAAAAGCTCAACTCGCTCTTCCTTGTTGTTGTTGTGCCCCTCCTGCAAAGCTCCTACTATACGAGCTCCTGAGAAGTCGAGTGAATGCTTCTCCTATATTTTTAATATAACATCCTGAATCATTATTGAATCTTCCCGATTTATTCATAATATTCATAAATTCACAAAATCTAATAATTCCGTGAACAATTTCCATGAATGTATTTTATTTTCGTACTTGTCATTTAAATTAAACGCCCATTTAATTCAATTCTTCATCAATGATCTTCAATGTCCAAAAGGCATGAATTTTCATCACCGATTTTCTTTTGTCCCAAGACATTTAATCTATCACCAAACAATGTAATTTAACTTAAATTTTATCAATGACTACACATGCCAATTTTTTTCCAAAAGCACACTCAAAATGATTCCTTATATCATAATTCAACTTACACCATGATTTTCCATTCTAACACAACCAAAATATTAGTCAATCACTATTCTTTATAGAATTTAACTATACCATCACTTATCAACACATCAAACATGACTCAAACAGAACACAAACACAACCATCATCATTAAACCCATTACCACTATCCTTAGTCCCAAAACATACTTTTTATGCTAACCCTCATATTCTCATTCAATATTTCTCAAACCAAACTTAAAACATCATTATTTAAATTTAGAGTTCACTACATCCAAACGGTGGAATTATACATCATCGTCATTAGAATAACATATCCAAAATTAACATACATCCAACGGTTAAAACTCTTGATATCAGAACAATACCGGACTGACCTAAAATTTGGAGACCTGCTATTCAGGAAGTACATAACGGCTGACGAACAAAGCTGTCTTGAAGGGTGATTTTCCAGAAATGTTCCTTCGGTGACAACCCTCAAACAAAGTCTGATATTTACAATCCCTCTGGTCAGAATGTAGGTGACATTAAGCATAATAACATATCCAATATTAACATATATCCAATGGTTAAAACTCCTGATATCAGAACAATAACGGACTGACCTGAAATTTGGAGACCTATTGTTCAGGAAGTACAATTTCTGGTAGGAGTGTTCTTTTTCGATCTAAACCGTTCAGAATTTATATAACATCTGGATGAACAACATATCCAAAATCCGGACCAATCCAACGGTGAAATGATGATATAACAGCTTACGAACAAGGCTGTCTTGAAGTGTGATTTTCCAGAAATGTTCCTCCGGTGACAGCCCTCAAACGAAGTCTGATATTTAAAATCCCTCCGGTCAGAATGTAGGTGACATTGAACATAATAACATATCCAAAAATCAATTTAATCCAACGGTGGAAAGTCAAACTATGGCTGCCGAAGTGTCTGACCTGTTGCAATCCCAAAACCCATAGTTTCAAATCAATTGATTCTTTCTATTTTTCAGCAAATCAAGCTATTTTCATGCAATTAATCTCGAAATTCACATGAACAATTATTCCCCCAAAATATTTATATGAACCCTAGAATTTTAAACTTGGGGGTTTTCTTCTCCTCATGCAAGAACAAGAGAGAAAAACAAAATTACTAAAGGGTATATTACTTACCTTTGCTACTTTAACTTATTTCAATGAAATCGTGCAAAAATTTACAAAAATCATGTCCTCCTCTTCCAATTTCCAGCTTCTTCTCTTTGTTTCTCTTAAGCTCTATAACTCTCTAAGTTGTTATTTAATTTGTTTTCTTGGATAGGATCCTCCTAAGAACACTCCCTTTTGATTTAGCTTGAAGAGATGAAGAGAAAATGAAGAAAATGGGACAAAACAAATGGTCTCCCTCCTGTTTCCTTTTTCATTTGCAGAGGACGTGTTCTGTTTTTAAAGAGAGGAGAGGAGAGTATTTGTTTTGATAAAATTACAAAAATGCCCCTTGTGTCATCTTTTTTTCATTTACCCGATTTTCAGTACTCTTCGTACATCTTTTCCAACTCCGATTGACACGAAATTTGAACCTAATATAAAAAAATATGTCTGGAGATTCCTTACAAAATTTCAACCCGATCCAACGGTCGGATTGAGATATATCATCGATATCGTAAAACTAGACAATTAGTGTCTTTTACATAAAAATTTGAATTTCATGCAGCGGAAGCGTAGTGGGCCCATAACCCACAGGTCCCTGGATCGAAACCAGGCTCTGATACCAAAATGTAACAGCCCAGCCCAACATGCTGAATATTGTCCGCTTTGGGCCTTACCACCCTCACGGTTTTGTTCCTGGTGATGCGAGCCCACTATTGAGCCTGACGCCCCAAAACGCGTTCAATATGTTAGAACCAGCACTACTAATAAGTCCAGCAACACACCCCTCACCCGCCGATGTGGGATCTTACAATCCACCCCCCTTAAGGAGCCCGATGACCCCGTCGGCACAACCGGACAGCCAGTGAGGTCGGCTCTGATACCAAATGTAACAGCCCGGCCCAACATGCTGAATATTGTCCGCTTTGGGCCTTACCGCCCTCACGGTTTTGTTCCTGATGACGCGAGCCCACTACTGAGCCTGACGCCCCAAAACGCGTTCAACATGTTAGAACCAGCACTACTAATAAGGCCAGCAACACACCCCTCACCCGCCGATGTGGGATCTTACACTTACGGTTCTTGCGAAACTGAAACCAACATCAAATAAAACCAACTTGGCAGTGCAATCCAAATATATATATATATATATATATATATATATATATATATATATATATACATATATATATGTGTGTGTGTGTGTGTGACTCAAAAAGCAATAAAAACTAGAAAACAAGCAAAACAAAACTGCGATGATAGTCTCGCGAGTAGCAAGCGAGTCTATCCGAAATATGAACGAAACTGAAGACTCGAAAAAAAAAACAGAAACAAAATATGAAAAATGATGAAACAACACCCAGATATGTTAGATATGATGAAAATAAACTGCAAGAAATGAAAACACCAGAAAGAAAGCGAATTTCAAAAGTTGACACAAAACAGACTTGTTTATAACGAGTTTAATCCGAATCTGGAACCTAAAGTCAATGATGTCCAATTGAGCTAAAATTTCAGATATAGCGCTCTACCAACCCAAATAGACAGAATATGAAATTTGAGCAACTTACGATAAGGTTTGATATACTGACGCAAAAACAATATGAATCAGACCTGATTAGACCCGAATTTGAAACCCAAAGCAAACGATATCCAATTGACCCCAAAATGAATATATGGTGCGATTAAGGTCCTAGTAATAATAGAATCAAATTTGAGCTCATTCCGAGTTGATCTGGTCAAATTTTTCTTTGTTTAGTTTTCTACGGTAGAAACAAATAAATGCCTTTTTGAAAAACTTTTTTTCTTTTCTTTTCTTTTTTTTTCTTTTTTCTTTTTATGCCACAGATATATTTTGGTCAGGAACCAAACGAAATAACTTTTTTTTTGTTTTTTGTTATATGTTGCCAAATCAGGAGAAGAAGAAATTGGACACCAAGGAATTTTTTCGCGGAAACAACAAGAAACAAAAATTTCAGAAGGATATAACCTGATTAATGGAACCAAGCTCTGATATCAAATGATGTGAATCTCGTGATCACGTGGTCACGCAACCCACACGCAAAGACACCAATTCCCGGAAAGCCAAGTAAATCAGGTTTGATAGGAGTGTGACACAAAGATAACTTGTACCTAGGCACCAGCACTATTGGAAACAGAGACCCCCACCCAATGAATATTGATTCGCGAACGAGAAGTATAAGGATGACGCCATGAAGCCAGTTGTTCTTTGATAAGTCATTTTTAATTTTTTAGAGAACCAAGGAAGGGAGATTATCCCACCAACACACAACAAATGCAGCAAAGAAGTTATTGATTTGAAAATTACATAACCTTACATGTTTGGTTATGCCTTTCTTTATACTGACTCTAGACTTAAAGAAACCCTAATGGACCCCCCTTAGGTGGACTTATATGAAGCCCACTTACAATTGACCCAAATAAGTAATAATAACCCAAAAACTAAGAAAAAAAATAATAAAATAATAAAAATCCGAAAATTACCATCCTAAATATCCTAGAATCAAATTTGTGTTGCTGCCCCCTTTCCTTTGATGTCCTTGATTAGCTTGGATAAATTTCCTCCTTTGTTGTTGATTTAATTACTTTCCTTCCTATATTAGGAAAAGCATTAAATAGTCCTCCCCTCTTTAGGAATAAGATATGGCCAACTTCCTTACCTAATTAGGAGAATAAATTGCTGGTTTTTTTTTTATCATTGTAGCACTAGGAAACAAAACAAGCCTAACAAGGCTGTTATTGGGCCGGACATATCAATCCCTTGTTCCACACAAATTGGGCTCTTCTTGGACCTGAACTAGATGAATTAAAGGTTGTCCTTCTTGCTCCTTAAATGTCCCAAGCCGTTCTAGGTCCATCTTGCTCCATAAGTTTTGAACAAGCCCATTCAATGCTTCCTTAAGCTTCTTTGCCCTAGCTCTTGTGATTGACACAATTGGCACCTCCAATGGATCGTTGGCGTGATTACACTTGGTGTTAGGCTGATCCGCATCAAGGGGCCTCATCATCATCATTATTATCTAATTTTTCAACAAAACCCATGATGCCTTCATCTTCATTATTACTAGGTTCAGAGGAGTTATACCTATGTTAATCACAATATGCAATTTTAATCCTACTTTCATCACAAATTACCATAACCCTATCTTTCAATGTCCTAGATGTACCAGCACCAACTGAAGTGATAATTGTCCAAGCAACCGAGTATATATAGGTATAGTTACATTAGTATCTCCATGTTACATATTATATGAGCTTCTAAGTATATGTCAATTACTCACATAAAACTCAATCATGTTCGTTTCACTTTGAACAAACAATTCTATCGTATTTTTAATATCCACATCATATACAATCAGTATCAAAAAATATTGACGTTCCCTAACAAGAGACCTCCAAGTGATATCTATTCCAACATCATTATAATTCAACCCAAGTCTTCCACATATAATTTTTTCACTATCTTCAAATGACATGTCTTTAGTAGCATTAATATTTTTATCAATATAAGTGATACTATTATTTATATCAGAAACAATATGATACAGTTCAGCCTTGTGATACGAACCAAGCAAGGTCAGTGATTAGTACTTAAAAGTGTATTTTTATCAAGGTTTTATATCATCATTTTGTACTTAAAGTATCAATAACTCCTTAACTAAAGCATGTTTTATAATAACATACCTAATAATATAAGATACCATTAATTTATTATAAATGTTCATTTTAAATGCAAGCCTATCATATAAATGAAAGGATTGATTGATGAGTTTAAGTATTGAAATTGAAATGACAAAGAAAGGGCCAAACTTAGAAAAGAGATGTTGATGCAGTCCAAACTAGAACACTGTTTGGTAATTGGGTCATATCTTGAGTTCTAGATGTCCAAATGACCTCACTTTTTTTTTCCTCAAAAGATAAGACAATTTCCTAGAACTTTCATGAGTATAGGTGGTTCTAGTTCTGAAGTTAGCAATGACGTTTTATTTATACAAGAAGATAAGGATTTTCACCAAGTCAAGAGTTAGCCACCCACTCAACAATTAGTCATCAAATCAATAGTTTCAAATTTTGGCCTATAAAAGGAGGCATTTGTCATGCATTTAAGCATCTTGGTGTTCATATCAAGATCATGCTTTTGCTCTCTTTCTTTGTATTTTGTAATGTTTTAGTTTTATTTTATGTTATATTAATCTCTTGTTTATGCTTTTCATTTCCTTTCCTTTATTTATATAATTATGTTCTTATTTTGTATATTTATGTTTCTTTCTTTCATTATGTTTAGCTAAATCTATTATGTCAAGGTGAAAAGGTTACACTAATGGTGTAAGAATAAGTATAGTATAAACTCAACATGGACTTTAATCTTGATACTAACATGTTTTATATTTATTATCTTACTCAATCTTAATACCTTGCTTGTTAAATGGTTAATCTAGATTTGTATTGAACAAACCTTGGTATAATAAATGCTTTGCACTTTCATAGCCCAACTGTATGGTATAACCTACACTTGTGCTATGAAAGGAACTTGATTTGTTGTTAACATAAGATATCACCATGAATACCTGATAATATTTACAAGTATTGGCATTACTCGAATAAGATAATTAATGTAATCATGTTAACAATTATAATCTGATTGGAACCTCATTTGTGTGTAGTTTCTAGTTGAGTAATAAGAGTTTATACTATACTTGTTTGAAGTACCATTAGTGGATCCTCTAACCTTAACATTTGTTTTTATTATTGTTTAATCCTCACATTAATCTTACATCTCAAAGTCCTCTTTATTATTACTATTACTATTATTAATATCATTACTACTACTACTACTACTACTACCACTACTACTACTATTATTGTTATTACTGTTGTTGTTATTATTATTATTATTATTGTGTTGTTGTTATTTATAATTTATATAGTTAACTTCCCTGTGGTTCGACCCCGGTCTTGTCGGGTCAACAATTTATATATTTATTTATTACTTTGACACTCCTGTATTTGGGAGAAGACATAAATCTTTCGATCGTGTCAGTCAGATTCGGATTTTAGCGTAAAAGTTTCTACCGTTCAGTTTTACGCTATTAAGCATAACTTCAAATCCAACCGTTGGATCGAGCTAAAACTTTACTAGAAGATTCCAAAGGTGTTTGTCTATGTTGGGGTAGATTTTCAGGAGAATCCAAGTTTGGAAAGGACTTGCAATATAGGTCCGAACAGGCTATAAGAATTCTGTTATGTATTTTCTTTTGACTTTTCGACTTCCTATTTGGCAATGATACTTTTCCTACAAGGATGTGAGAGCTTATTTTGGGCATTTCCTAGTTCCACAAGGATCTTTAATGAATTGCAATATAATCTCCAAGTGTGGCAAAGATTCATTAATGTTTCATAATCCTTTTCTTATAAGGATTCCTTATTCATTCTAGCTACACTAGGAAAGAAAGATTGGTGGTATTTAATGACAAATTAGTTATTTTTATTATTTTCTTTCATGTTTGGGATTAATTAATACTTTGTTTTCAGTTAGGATCCAAGGCTTGTTTGGATTAAGTTATGGGCTTTTCAGTTTAGGGTTTTGCGTTAGTTTTGAGTGGACCTCATATAAGTCCATATAAGAGATCAATTAGGGTTAATTTTTCAAGAACTATTTAAACTCATGTAAGCTAAAAATTTAACAGCTTTGATGATTATTACTTCTGGATTTTTAGTATTAACGTGTGAGAATGATTATTGCATTCTTCAGTTCTTGAACGAACTGAATTTGACTTATCGAAGATTAACTGGCTTTGTGGCATCATTCTACTCATTCCAATAGTGTTGGTGCCTTAGGGCATGTTTCCATTGTGTCACACTCCTATCAGATCTATTTCAGCTTTACAGGATTAGATCTCAATCTAAATTGTGGGTTGCGTGACCACGTGATCACGAGGTTCGCATCACAATAGTACCACTATATTGACACAATATAAATAAGCTTGAAGACATATGCTGTAAAATAAGAATACTCATTTCATCAAAATTAAATCATCTCACAATTCAACATAAACCCTAATTGCTATTATTTTAACCTTAATAATATCAATGAAAATATATATAATTTCATCAATTAAAATCTAAATGATCTTAATTGAACAAAATTCTTAGTTATGATAATTTTTATCAAAATTCAAAGCAGACTCTAGTTGCTATGATTTCGATCATGAGTTTATTAATAACATCAAAAAATCAATTATCTATTTAATTACATCAATTCAAATAATATTTATCTCAATTCAAACAATTACATTAAATATGCAAACAACCTAATAATCAATTTAAAATCTAATTTCTCTAATTCAAACATATTTGATTCAACAAATAACATCAATTTTATTAAAAACACATGATTGCAACACTTAAAACCCAAAATTCTCACAACATCAACAAAATACCTAACTATAAAACACAACACAAATAATCATAAATCAAAACTCAAAATTTATCAATTCAATAATAAAGCCCATAAAACTAAGAGACAATACAACTGTTATACCTTGATCTTTTTTATATTTAGGTGACAAGGAGGTTGTTTAGGCCAGCGGTTTGCAACAAAAGAAAAGTAGAAAAACTTATGGAGATAAAGAGAAGATGATTATATTGTTTTGGTGGATTATTAAGGGCTTGTTTGGATGATTGGAGGCAAGGGTTTTGTGGAACTTAGGGTTTGTTTCTTTGTAGAAGCAACGTCCATGGAGGACGTATGAAGAATTAAATAACCCTTTATAACAATGATTATAAATCACGGTTATAATAAATCTATAATTCTGAATCATAATTTTTATTTAAACCACAATTTAAAAGACATGTTAAACTATTCTATTTTCTAGAAATTTTTTCAAACAATATTATTATTTTTTTAAAAAAAATTTAACAGTGTCAAATTAAAAAAAAAAAATCATGGACCAAAAACCATGGAAGCCCAAAACGATAGAGATCACATGGACATCGTTAGAGTCGTTAAGTTTTCCACGTAAAATATCAGTGAGGTACCACCGGTACACGCCACCCGTCCTTCAACTTCACTCTTTTCTTCCTCCTTCTCCTGCTCCAGTTCTTGTCTGTTCGTTCTTTATTTTTTTCCCTTCTAAAACCAAACAAAGATCTTCCTAACCAACCAAAATCAGCCATCCAAACTCATTAGTATTTATATATTTAATTTTTAGAAAGAAAAAAAAGGGGAAATTTTTAGAACAAATCAGTCAAAAAAAAAAACCTAATAGAAAAGAAGATGAAAAGTATTCAATTCTGAATGGAAACCCAATTCTCTTTACCCAGATCAACCACTTACGCCTCTTTCCGGATCAACCGCTTCTCTCTCTTCTCAGGAGGCTGATTGATTGATTTTCCTCTTTTTTTTTTGTAAAATAAAAATAAAAAAAAATAAAAAACCTGACTTTACATTTACAAATAGAGAGAAGGGGTGCGGATGGAGGAGAGTTCAGCGGCGGCGGCGGATGGTAACATAGGTCCGATTGTTTGGGTGCGGAGAAGAAACGGGTCGTGGTGGCCTGGTCAGATAATGGAGGCGGATGAACTGGCAGAGTATAATCTAACATCGCCGCGAACAGGGACTCCGGTGAAACTCCTTGGAAGGGATGATGCTAGCGTGTAAGTCTTTCTTATTGGAATTCTAGTAACGTGTTGTCGTTTTAATTAGACGATGATTGCTGAAATGAGACAAGAGAAATGCTTTGCTCTGTTGTTGTATTAATAATTGAGAAGTCCAAACCTTAGCTTCTAATTTGTGCACGATTCCATTTCGCTTAAGATTGTAGTTAGTTAGTTAGTTGGGTAGATAATAGCTGCAATTTTCTGTTGGAGTTCTTGCATTAGGTGTTGTGAGTGGGGCTGATTGTTTCAATCCTATCTTTTGCCTTTAGTTATCTTTCCCCATTCTGTGCAATTTAATCGTAACAACCCTTTTGCAGAGTCTTAAAAGCATATTCCCCATTCTGTGTTTTTGCAAAATCTTAAAGCATATTTGGACTCCTCCGGCAATGACGGAGTGTTAGAATATCTTGATAAAATCGTTGTTCCTATTAGAGTTCTGTTCTGATGATAGCTTCATTTTTTACAGTGTCACGACCACCATAAAATAGTTAATCTTGTACTAGTTTGACCAATTCGTATTGAAATTACTGTACTCATCCCTGCCACCTTGCATGGATGTTCCATCTAAGGTTCGTCAAAATCCATCCTTTAAACTCTGCTTCTCGTGATCTGTCACTTGCTGATGCCAAAATGAAAAAAGACGAAGGCAATCTCCATTGTATTTTTATGAAGTAAAAGTCATTGCATGATTTGCAAATTTTCTAAATGCATTCTAATGTCTGTCTTGAAAGAAAACAAACGTGATTTGAGTCCCAGAAAATAACTCTTTGTGCAGAGTCCATAGATTCTGCAATTTTCCATGATTTTGTTTCTTGGAAAACAAGCATTGCATTGTTTATCTGGTCTTCATTATGCTAACTTTTTCATGTTTATCTTCTTTTCTATGCATTCATAACTTATTGAGGTTTAACTATTCTTAAACTTGGCTTGGTGAAAAAAATGCAATCAATTCGTATTTAAGTTATTGATATTCCACTAAGTGTTTTGCTAGTTAAACCAGGTGTTCCTTGCCCTTATTCCAAGTTATTTGATTTTCCCATCTCTCAATATCTGTCACATCTTCATTCTGATTTCAACATGCTGCTACTTCTTCTCAGGGACTGGTACAATTTAGAAAAGTCTAAGCGTGTGAAGACATTTCGGTGTGCTGAATTTTCTGATTGTATTGAAAGGGCTGAATCTGCCCTGGGCATGCCAATCAAGAAAAGAGAGAAATATGCACGTCGAGAAGATGCAATTCTACATGCCCTTGAGCTGGAAAAGCAACTCTTGAGAAAGCACCGAGCATCAGGTGTTGCTTCTGATTGCCCAAGAAGTAAATCATCTGGGTCTGTGAAGACCGAGCTGGGTGCATTTTCAGAAGGCTCAATAAATTATAGTGGAAAACCCGAGGATGTTAAATTGAACCAAAGTTTGAGAGGAGTTGATATAGAGATTCCAGGCAGCCCACTAATTCCACTGAAAGCCAAGGATGGAGATCAGTCAGTCTCGGAATTTCATAGTGAGGCAATGCTGCGGATGAGAGGTTCGCAAGACTTTGGGCGGAGGACTGCCTTAAAGAGAAAATTTTCACCCTCTGTTGATTTAGATGGTTCTTGGAGAAGACCTGTAGCAGACAACAAATATGAAGATCCTCCTGACACCTTCCCTCATGTGGAAATAACCCCTCATGCAAATGGTAAAACATTCTTTAGGAAAATAAAGTTAGTCACAAGGGTTGGTTGGGGGATATTTAGCCGAGGGATGTGACGGTGCCCCCTTGCTTATTGAAGTATGGAAAACTATGCAAAATTTGGAATCCCTCAGCTATTGCAATTTGACTAGTTTTGTTTCTCTTTCAGGAGTGGAGAAGATGGGAGGTATTTTCCGGGCAAAGAGGACTAGATGTGTTTACTTGCCAGCTGATTCTAGTGATTCTATGGATGATAAGGACATTCCTCCAAACCAGAATAAGTTCTTTCCTTCTGGTTTTGAAGCCGAGTTGCATTCCCATCCTGGTTCTTCAAATGAAGAAGACTCTTCATCTGGATTTATGGAAGATGTTGAATCTGATTTGTCTGGATCTAATTCATCTGAATCCGAGTCTGATTCTTCTCAGACTGAACCAGATGTGGACAAAGAAATGGTTATTTTTTCAGGTTAAGTATTTACCATTCCTTTCTCACAAATATTGTGATTCTCTATGGACCAAGAAATTGATGGTTTAGTTTAATTTTAATTGTTTGTGTCAAATGTCAGTTGTCTGAGTCATGGCTCATAATATCTCTTCTACTTCAGAAGTCACTATTTATTGTTTTTGTCTCATTAGCGTTTATTTATTTATTTGTCTGTCTAGATGTTGCTTTCCCTATAGAAGCTGAGCAGGATGCTCTGGGACAGCCTGAAGCAACATTAGAACATGCTAGTACAAGCAGCGAGGAGTCTGATGGATTGATATCTTCTGATGACATGGATGACCTTTACCATGATGAACATTTTCTTGCACATGAAGCAGTGTCCAAATGGAAATTGAAGGGGAAAAGGAACATTCGATGTCTTACACAGAAGCCTGTCAATATGGAATATGGAAAAGTTTCTAATGGAGCTTCTCATGGAACCTTCCATGGGATGAAAGGAAGTATCTCAAGCCAAAGGGCATTTGGTGCCCATGATGCCAATTTGGGCAGAAAATATTTTGGGTCCAAAATGTATCGTCTTGGTAATAGAGGTTGCTCTTTTCCATCAAGGTTCATGTCCAGAGATCGAAATAATACTGGTCGTAATATGATAAAATGGCAAGGCATGGGTTTGGAGGATCAACATACTTTCAGGAGACATTGGGAAGACATGGGGGAGCATTCCAATCCAATATTTGTTGGCCAGCACCATTTTGGGGGAAGGGCAAGATCTTTGTTAGTAGATGTGGATTTGAAGGTCCAATCAAGCTACCAAAAAGATCGGGTACCTATTGTTTCTCTCATCAGCAAGTTTGATGGGAAGGCAATAATCGGACATCCGATACCAATTGAAGCTGTGGAAGATGGTTCATCAGAAACTCAGATTCCTTTAAATGATCAGTTTCCTTTAAATGATTATTATAGCAATGAAGCAGTTGACCAAGATGAAAGTACATCACTTCAACCAGCATGGCGGACTGCAAGAAGGACCAATTCTAGGGTACCACGCCCACATTTATTATCATTGTCGGGCTCAGATGCTGCTGCTGAGGATATTCAATTTATGGATCAAGAAAAGAGAGTTCCATTTAGGAAATCAAGTGGGGGCAGTTTCAGTTACAAGGCAAACCTGGCAAGGAAGAGCCTACCTCATGTTCCCCACCCTTCGGCACAAAAGAAGTTCCCTAGAAAGATGCCAAAGAAAGTAAGCTTACCATCTAATCAAAAAACAAGAACCCTGTCATCAATTGGTATTAAGCAGAATTTTGTTAGGAATTCTGTACAAGATACGGGTAATGGTAAAATGGATGGGCTAATCAAACCTGAGACATCTGGGCCAACTACAGTTGCATGCATACCTGTGAAGTTAGCATTCAGTAGGTTGCTTGAGAATATCAATAGGCCACCATCAACCACAGCTACTAAGGCGGTGGTCTTGAACAGGGATGGGGATGGGGAACCTTCATAGATAACATGTACGTTGTTATATGGGCACGCTAATACTGTCCAGGCAACAATTGCTAAATTGCTTTCTGACTACCATATCTGCACCAAAAAACTGAATACATTGTCAAATTGGCAATGTGAGGATCATGTGTCTTGAATTAGATGGTGTGGTTTTCAAGAAAAACATTTATTTGCAGTGTTGCTATTTTGGTATTGTTCGTGGCACCGTATCCTGGGCACCGGTGTCCCTGGTATTCAACCAACGGAGCTTTCACTAGGCACAAAAGAAGATTAGAAATTTATTGCAGATGGTAGAAGCTATCTTGGAATTCAGATAGATGTGTATATTTTATTCTATATAAGCTTATACTTTTTCAGGTTTTTATTTTTCATTTTCTATTGAAGTCAGAGAAGCTCAGATCAGTGACAATATTTTGAATATATAGTTTGGTATTAACAATCATTAGACGTACTGATAGCCATGGCTCCTGCTCTCGGCTATTTTTTCTCGAATGCCAGACATGCGCCAAGGGCAAGACTTCCCCGAAGCAGTTATAATTAGCGGCTTGATGCGCTGTGGTCGTGCAATGAGAATTCAAGAAAAAAGGTGGCGCATCTGCCTTGTACTCCCTGGTCTGTCTCTCTTGTTCGTGTTATCAATAAACTAATAGATGATTCTAAGAAGAATCCTGCCATCAATTCCCTGTTAAAAATATTTTTTTTTAATATAATATAAAAAATACAACATAAATTTAGATTATAAATTTGAATTGTAAAATCATAAATAATTATTTATTAACTAATTATATATTAATAATTCTAGCTAAGAAATTAAATTACATTAAAATCTACTAAAATGAGTCAACAATATTATAATTAATGAGTGATTTAAATAAAATGGAAAATAAATAGCATGAATCAATAAATTAATGACAATAAAAAATAAAAATTCTCAGAACAAAATTTCTTAATATAAAGGAATCATTGAAAGGTAATAAACACACATAAATCTAGTGACAACCTGGTTATTTACATCATAATAAGTCTTTATAAATCCTGTTCGGGTTGCAAGCTAATGTATTTAAATTAATAATTAACTAATATAAATTTAATAATGAAATGAACCCTTAAATAATATCTAATGTGTTAGAAAAAAATTCAAATTAAAAATAATTATTTAAAATTAAAGAAATAAAATAGAATAATAAAAAAAAAGTCTTTATGTTAAAATTTCTATATGTAGCCTGAATCTCTAATTTTTGCATATTTCTTGGCAGATTTAAGTTATGATTTCAAACGTCTCTAATTTTTGGGCCTATAATATATAGTTGAAAAATTAGATGTCTAGTTTCTATCCCAACTTTAATCGAAGTAAAATTCCGCTGGTAATCTAGATATGTCCCAAACAGTATATGAAGGTCGTGTTTGATATATTTGATAATATTAGTTTACTAATTTTGATCCTCTAAAATATCATGTTCTCTAACTCCATTTAACCTGAAAATTTACCATAATATATTTTTATATATCTAATATTTCCCTATAAAATTTCAGCTTTATCCAATATATGGTTTAAAAAATATATTTAATCTCACAAAATTAATCAATAGATATTTTAAAGCTAAATTTGAACCTGATTTAATTTAATTTTATTGGTTTTAAATTTTAAATTTAATTTGGCATATTAAATATATGTTAACTGTAAAGTTATAAAATTTTAAGAGTTCCATCTCCATAGCGGAGTCCAAAATGTTAAACCACAGGTCTCGCTTTCATTTCTTATTTTATTTTATAATCAATCTACCTGGCAATGATGTGTACTTTATTTTATTTTATTATTAAACGGTACTAGATGCTTTTTTCCACTTCTCCATGTTGGAGCGTATTTTTCAAAAACGGAGGAGGACTTCAATTATTTGAAAAAATTGAAATTAGACCACTCTTTAAATTTACACTAAATTTGGAAAACATATTTAAAAGATTCCTCATAATTTTTCTTTACGAGTTTTTCAACAATTTAAAACATTAAAATTATTTTTCTTTTTACATTTTCATATTTAATGTCATAAATATAAATTTTATTATATATCTAATATAAAAGAGTTTTTTTTATTGAGTAAGCAAGTAGGATTTTTTCATGATGATTTTTAATTGAAATAAAAATAAATTAATATTTATAATTAAATTATGATTAAGATTATAATTTATATTTTAGTCATTATATTAAAAACCTATTAAGTCACACACATTACAAATCAATAGTAATAAATTAAACTATGATGATTAATTAACTAAGACATGATTGTAAATAAATTTTAGAAATTATGGATTAAAATGCAATTAATTTAGAGGATTATGATTTTAGATCTAGAAAATTCAAGAATGAACTTAATGGCATACATTTATAAAATTATACTGAAATAATATGTGTGATATTTTTCAAGAAGAAAAGTGGTATTTTTCCGTTAATTGATTACAATTATTTCACTACTAGTTACCATGCCTTATATTTTCTATACACACAAACACACTCTACATGCACCTATATAGATAGGCAAAATAGAGAGAGAAAAAAAGAGCTAGAACCCAAGGCATGACAATCTCTCTCTTCTAAAATAGTTATAGAGATTTCTGATAAAGTGATTTGTTTAGATTACTATTAGAGGTAAGATAATTTTAGTGTTTATGGTTTGTGACAAGCCAACTTTGAATAGTTTATCAAACTTCATAAGAAAGAATGATATCCAAGTAATCTTTATATAAATCTTAAACAACTCTAGATTGTTTAACTCGATTTTTAATACTCTTGAAAGATTTTAAAATTATTGTTTTTTTTTAATTTATTTCTATGTGTTTTGAGAAACTAAGCATTTTCTTTAGATGAACAATGGGTATTGTGACATAACCAAAAGATTGATGTCTTCTTCCAAGTGCAGGAGTGTCGAAGTAATAAATAACCCGGCAAGACCGGGGTCGAACCACAGAGAGGTTAATTGTATAAATTGTAAATAACAATACGACAATAACAACAATAATAACAATAATAGTAATAGTAATATTAAGAGTAATAATAATAATACTCAATATGTGACGTTGTTATACCTGAGAATGATCTAAAAGATCGGGTCACAGGTTTCCAGCCTATATACTGAGTTTATGAAAATATCAAAGAGATATATTATATAATATAAATAGGTTTCTGATGCGAATGAACAAGGCAAGACCAACAATGTCAGGATTCTTGGTCAAACACAGAGCATATTTAACGTATATATAATATAACAAGAATGTAAATAATAACAATAGTAGTCGTAATAATAAAGAGAGATTTGAGAGGTAAGGTTGATGTAAGGATTAAACAATAATAAAAACAAATGTCAAGGTTAGAGGATCCACTAATGGTACTTCAAACAAGTATAGTATAAACTCTTATTACTCAATTAGAAACCACACATAAAGGAGGTTCCAATCAGATTATAAATTGTAAACATGATTACATTAGTTATTTTATTCGAATAATGCTAATACTTGTAAATGTTGTCAAACATTCATGATTATACTTATGTTAACAACAAGTTAACTTCCTTTCATAGGTCAGGTGTCGGTTATACCATACAGTATGGGCTATAAAAGTGCCAAGTATTTGTTGTACCAAGTGTTATGCAACGTAAATCTAGATTAACCATTTAACAAGCAAAGTATTAAAAGTGAACAAGATAACAAATATAAAACATATTAGTATCCAACATTAAGGTCCATGTTAAGTTTATATTATACTTATTCTTACACCATTAGTGTACCCTTTTCACCTTGACATAATTAACTTAGGTAAACATAATGAAAGAAAGAAACATAAATGAACAAGATAAGAACATAAATGAGAAAGAAGTTAACTAAGTAAAGGAAAGGAAATGAAGTGAATAAACTTGATATTAATGAAAACAAAACATAAGCAATACAAAGAGAGAAAGCAAGAGCATGATCTTGATCTGGAAACTAAGATGCCTCAATATATGGTAAATGCCTCCTTTTATAGGCCAAAATTTGGAACTATTGATTTGTTGACTAATTGATGAGTGGGTGGCCACATCTTGACTTGGTGACAATCCTTATCTTCTTGTCTGAACAAGACGTCATTGCTAATATCATAATTTGCACAGAATCCTCAGGAAAGTTCTAGGAAATTGTCTCAACTTTCCAACAAAAAAAAGATGAGGTCATTTGGACTTCTAGAACTCAAGATATAGGTTGAATATTGAATAGTGTCTGGGCTGCAGGATAGATTCGGACTTCTTCGTTGTTCCTATAATTTGGACTTCAAAATGGCCTTTTTAAATCTTAGGCTCCTATGAAAGTTGTAGGCCTATGTCTTACCTTTCCATCCATATAAAGTGGACCTAAATCGGAGATCTAGAGCTCCAGATATGATCCAATTACCGAACAATGTTTTGATTTGGACTGCACCAACATCTCTTTTGTAAGTTTGGCCATCTCTTTGTCCTTTCACTTTCAATACTTAAACTCATCAATCAATCCTTTTTTTTTTATGTGATATGTCTGCATTTAAGATGAGCATTTACCATAAATTAAGGTATCTTATAGTATCAAACTTGTTATTATAAAACATGCTTTAGTTAAGGAGTTATTGATACTTCAAGTGAAAAATGATGATATAAAACCTTGATAAACATGCACTTTTAAGTACTAATCACACCCCCCCAACTAGCTTATTACTAGTCCCTAGTAATCAAAAGCGTTAAAATAGAGAAACAATTTGCAAGTTCCACAAAGTAAGGCATTCATCATTCAACTTCTATTAATCTGTCCAGATAAACAAACTCTCATTAAATTTATATTCCTGCTTCATATTTCTTAAACAAGATATTAATAAACCTTTTTTTTATGTGCTCAATATATGAAAACACAGATGATGGGGCTTTTGTTGGAAGAAAACAATATTATGTTCAAATGTTTAAGGTGAACTTTCTTGGGTTGAGATTATTATTATTATTTTCCTTTTCTTTTTTTTTTCCTTTTTTTTTCTTTTTTTCTTTTTATTTGTTTATATGCACATACAACTTAAAACACAATGTATCTTTAATCCATGTAACGAGTTTTCGGCTAATGACTCCCAGACCAGTTGGTCTTAGGGCATTAGGTGTTGAGAAACCCCTACGAGCTTAGTAACTTGGGTTGCAGATACTGATACGTAGATAGTGCAATGATTGATTTTCTCAAGCTTTTCTCCTTAACCCATGTAACAAGCTTTAGGCCAATAGCTCCCAAGTCAGTTGACTTTAGGATATTAGGTGTTAAAACACCCTTTCGGGCTTAATTGCTTAGGTTAGGGAGGCTACGAAACCAAACTTATCTATGTTTTTATTATCATAAATATTATCGTTATTTTATTTTTTTTGCAAATTATATACTATCCCTTTTCCTTAGTTGTTACCTTCAACAAAAGAACATAAATAATGTAATAATCCAACGTGCAACCCATAATCATATGTTAAAGTGTGTGTGTGAAAATGAAGGCTTAAGAATACTTGTTAAATGAGTATATGAAGCAGAATCAA
Organism: Populus tomentosa; assembly: GCA_018804465.1. NCBI lineage: Eukaryota > Viridiplantae > Streptophyta > Magnoliopsida > Malpighiales > Salicaceae > Populus > Populus tomentosa. The sequence continues at coordinate 8,274,020 of CM032005.1, read as the reverse complement.
GTGATAACAATGCAAGAGTTTGTAAACTTGAATATTTCAAAAAGTATTATGATAGACCTTGGTAATGATACATACTGAGATGCGTCTCAAGAGTTAATAAAATTTCCTCCTTACTCTGCCAGCCTAATAATAATTTTGTCAAATGGTTTTTATAATAGCAACAACAGTTAGTAAGTTAGGTTTTTTTTTTTTTTACTACTACCCTTTCCCCCTAACCAAAATGAGACATTGTCCTCAATGTCCTAAGGTAGAAAGATAGAGTATAGAAGACATCACCTGAAACAGCGAACACTGACAAACCTGAAACACGCTTAAATAAATATAAGAAGTAACCAAACAAAATAATATGCTATTAATAAAACCAAAAGACACAAGGTTTCACAAATGAAGGCTCAAATCTAATCTAAGCTTTTTACGGCTTTTTGTAGTTGACCAATCTAGGCGACTCATGCAGGGATCAATGACAAGGATGAAAGATTGAAGTTGGTCAATCAATTATTTAGCAGTAGCAGCAGAGATTATGATTTGTCGTGTCGAAGATGTTAGAAATTTCTATTCCACAACTTGATCAAGAAAAGACAACAATTTATCGTAGAAACCATTAACATTTAACAAACCTATAGGTTTATGGTGAATGTGCAATTGGGCCCAAGAGAAAATATGAAAGATCTCTTCCAATATGCCCAGACCCCCTGGTAAGGCAATGAAGGCATCAGCATGGCAAAACATGGCATTCAGTCGATCAAACATTGTGGGGACCTGTAGTTCCTCTCCAATTGTTTTTCCAATGATGTTTCCATTTGCTAAAGCTTTGGGGACAACCTCCAAAACTTGACTGCCTCCTAAAAATACAGCCATTGACACACCTCCCATTAACCCAAGGCTGCCTCCCCCATACACTAAATGAGTATTTCTCTCAGCTAGTACCTGACCAAGATGATTTACTGATTCTAAAAACTCATTTTCTTTCCCAGGACTGGATCCACCGAAAACACAAATATTCCTTATGTGATGACTTGAGGAACCTGCCATTTCTACACACTTCTATATTTGATGAATGAAGGGAAGGAAGAGAAGAATTTATAGATGATAAATTTAAAATGCAATCATACCACCTATATGTAGGCTAGTTGTAGTCTCTCTCTCTCTCTCTCTTTATTAATTATTTATTTTGAAAACACATGTGTATGTACAGGCAGTTGTGATTGTGGCTCACATCTTCCCTTGGTTTTACGTCCAAGAACGACTTAAATGCCCTCTATGGGTCGGGGATAGGCTTCCCATCCAGTTTTCTTAAAAATTAGCAAATAGGGTCTATTTTAGTCAGATTCCCAAGACTAAGTCGAGCATGTTCTTTATGGAAATGGGGTCATAATTCATGAAATGCACAACACACATCTCCATCAGGATACGTCTCAAAAGTCAATAGAAGATTATCAAATGATTCCTTATGTTTTGAAATAAATCTTGACTTTTGATAATTTTCACAAGCTTTGCAGAACACGTGTGTGTCTTTGAACATGGTGGGCCAATAAAATCCACATTATAATATTTTTGCAGTCGTCTTTTTCGACGAGAAATGACTCCCACATGCTTCAAAATGACAAAGTTTAATGACACTACTTACCTCATTGTCAGTAATGCATCTTTGAAATTTTTGATCAAGACAATATTTGAATAAGTTAGGGTCATCCCAATAAAAGTTCTTCACTTCATTCAAAAACTTTCCTTTGTCTTCAGTACTCCATTGAGCTGGCAAATCTCCTGAAGCAAAAAAATTGATATTTTTAGCAAACCAAGGCATTAAACTAAGAAAAAGTGAGGATTTGTCATAAGAGTAATCATCGATTGGTGGGATGTCAGATGTCAAATCTGTTGTCACTCTTGACAAAAGATCAGCATCAATATTTTTGATGCCTTTTTCATCCGTGATTTCTTCCTGAGAATAAATCATTTGCAAATCTTTAGATTCATCCAACTCAATTTTACTCAAAGTAGATTTAAGTTGATCATGAACTAATTCTTCAATAAGATCTACTTCTTGTAAATCATTATCATCTCCAGACTGCTTGCAAATGTTGAAAATATTCATCTCCAATGTCATGTTTCCAAAAGTTAACTTCATTAGTCCATTCCTACAATTAATCAATGCATTAGAAGTGGCAAGAAATGGACATCCTAATATGATAGGAATTGAATTACATGCTTCAACAGGTTGTGTATCCAAGACAACAAAATCTACAGGGTAAATGAATTTATCAACTTGTACTAACACATCCTCAACTATTCCTCTAGGCACTTTTATAGATCTATCAGCAAGTAAAAAGGTTACAGAGGTTGGTTTTAACTCACCTAGATTGAGACTTTGAAAGACTGAATATGGAAGTAAATTCACACTAGCTCCAAGATCAAGTAAGGCTCTTTTAATTTTATGTTCTTCAATAAAGCAAGAAATTGTAGGACAACCAGGGTCTTTATATTTCAAAGCATTATTGTTCTGAAGAATGGCACTTACTTGTTCGGCTAAAAAGGCTTTTTCACATTCAGTTTTCTCTTCATAATGCACAGATCTTTAAAAAATTTAGCATAGGAAGGAACCTGTTTAATAGCATCCAACAAAGGTATATTGATCCTTACCTGTTTGAAAGTTTCAAAGATTTCAGAGTTGTGATTGACTTTTCTTTGTTTGGTCATGGCATGAGGAAATGGAAGTGTTGGCGGGGAATCAGCCTTTTCTTTGCAATGTTCAGGTTCAACCCCTTCCTTACCCTCAGAGATAGACTCATCATCTTTCTCACAAGGTTCAAGAGTGGGTTTTTCAATAACCTTACCACTATGAAGAGTGATGATTGATTTGACTTGATCCATGTGTTGGCTTCCAGAACTACTTGCATTTGCATTGTATTGCCCCTTTGGATTTTGCTATGGTTGAGATGGAAACTTACCTTTCTCTTAGAAACTGAGAGCAGATGTTAACTTTGCAAGAGTATCTTTAAAATCTATCATGCCTTGAGCAAGTTGAGTGTTGATTGCCTCTTACTTTTCAATGAATGCATGCAATGTTTCCTCAAGATTTTTTCTAGGAGGTGGAGCATAAGGAGGTGCATATCCATGAGAATTTTGGAAATTATGGTGTGCTTGAAATGGTGGCTGTGAAGTTTGTGCATTGTTGCTATCACTCTTCCAACTAAAATTTGGATTATTTCTCCAACGAGGGTTATACGTTTGTGAGTATGGGTTATGGTTGGACCTTTGAAAAATGTTTAAAGCATGGGCTTGTTCATGAAGGCATTCCCTAAAAGAAGGCAAAGTTGGACAATCATTTGTTGAGTGTTCATTGGTTTCACAGATTTGACACACAATGTCTTGAACAGATTTTAATTGACCACTCTTTTTCAATTCAAGTGCTTCGACTTTTCTAGCTAAAGATGCAAACTTGGCTTGGAGGTCATGATCTTCCCTAAGGTTGTGCATACCTCTACTAGATGTATGAGGTTGAGTTTTACTTGGTGCCTCATAAGTACCTGTGGTGTCCCAATTTGGAGCATTTTCGGCTAGCAAGTCTAGGTACTCCATTGCTTCATTAGGGTCTTTATCTTCAAAAGTTTCATTGCACATCAATTCAACCATTTGCCTATCTCTAGGTGTTAACCCTTCATAAAAATGTGAAACCAATCTCCATGTTTCAAAACCATGATGAGGGCAAGTATTAAGCAAATCTCGATACCTATCCCAACATTGGTAAAATGTTTCTCCTGGCTTTTGAGTGAAAGTGATGATTTGTCTTTTGAAAGAGTTTGTTCTGTGAGATGGAAAAAACTTCTTTAAAAATTGTTGTTGTGTTTCATCCCAAGCACGAATTGATCTTGGTCTCAAATTTTGTAGCCATGTTTTAGCTTTATCTCTTAATGAAAAAGGAAAAAGCTTTAATCTAATGGTGCTCATGCTACAATTTGAGTCATTATAAGTATTACAGACCTCCTCAAATTCCCTTAAATGCAAGTATGGATTTTCTAGGTCTAAGCCATGAAAAGAAGGTAAAAGTTGAATAATGTCTGGCTTAAAATTAAAATGAGATGCATCAGGAGGGAAAACTATGCATGAGGGTGCACTTGTTCTTGTGGGATTCATGTGGTCTCTAAGTGTTCTCATACGGTTATTCTCATTATTCTCATTATGAAGCGATTGATTATCTTCTTTAGCCATATTTTCTGAAAATGATGAGGATACCCTACAAAGTCTACCACTCAATGTAAGTGACCAAACTCTCATGCACGTGTAAGAGGAGAATAAATGAAGAAAAGAAAAGAAAAGAAAAAGAAACAAAACAAAAGAAATAAGAGTTAGAAAAAATAAAAAGTGAAAAGAGAAAATAAAATAAACATTATAATTTATACAAGAATTTATCTCCCCGACAACGGCGCTAAAAACTTGACACAACCAAAAGATTGATGTCTTCTCCCAAGTGCAAGAGTGTCGAAGTAATAAATAACCCAGCAAGACCGGGATCGAACCATATAGAGTTTAATTGTATAAATTATAAATAACAATACGACAACAACAACAATAATAACAACAATAACAACAATAATAGTAATAGTAATATTAAGAGTAATAATAATAATACTCAATACGTGGCGTTGTTATACCTGAGAATGATCTAAAAGATCGGGTCACAGGTTTCCAGCTTATATACTGAGTTTATGAAAAGATCAAAGAAATATATTATATAATATAAATAGATTTCTGATGCGAATAAACAAGGCAAGACCAACAATGTCAGGATCCTTGATCAAACACAGAGCATACGTAACGTACATATAGTATAACAAGAATGTAAATAATAATAATAGTAGTAATAATAATAAAGAGAGCTTTGAGAGGTAAGGTTGATGTAAGGATTAAACAATAATAAAAACAAATGTCAAGGTTAGAGGATCCACTAATGGTACTTCAAACAAGTATAGTATAAACTCTTATTATTCAATTAGAAACCACTTATAAAGGAGGCTCCAATCAGATTATAAATTGTTAATATGATTACATTAGTTATCTTATTCGAATAATGCTAATACTTGTAAATGTTGTCAAACATTCATGATTATAACTTATGTTAACAACAAATCAACTTCCTTTCATAGCTCAGGTGTCGGTTATACCATACAGTATGGGCTATGAAAGTGCTAAATATTTGTTGTACCAAGTGTTATGCAACTTAAATATAGATTAACCATTTAACAAGCAAAGTATTAAAAGTGAACAAGATAACAAATATAAAACATATTAGTATCCAACATTAAGGTCCATGTTAAGTTTATATTATACTTATTCTTACACCATTAGTGTGCCCTTTTCACCTTGACATAATTAACTTAGATAAACATAATGAAAGAAAGAAACATAAATGAACAAGATAAGAACATAAATGAGAAAGAAGTTAACTAAGTAAAGGAAAGGAAATGAAGTGAATAAACTTGATATTAATGAAAGCAAGACATAAGCAATACAAAGAGAGAAAGAAAGAGCATGATCTTGATCTGAAAACTAAGATGCCTCAATACATGGTAAATGCCTCCTTTTATAGGTGAAAATTTGAAACTATTGATTTATTGACTAATTGATGAGTGGGTGGCCACATCTTGACTTGGTGACAATTCTTATCTTCTTGTCTACACAATACATCATTGCTAACATCATAATTTGATAGAATCTAGGAAATTGTCTCAGCTTTCCAACAAAAAAAAGATGAGGTCATTTGGACTTCTAGAACTCAAGATATGGGCTAAACACTGAACAGTGTCTGGGCTACAGAATAGATTCGGACTTCTTCGTTGTTCCTATAATTTGGACTTCAAAATGGCCTTTTTAAATCTTGGGCTCCTATGAAAGTTGTAGGCCTATGTATTACCTTTCCATCCATATAAAGTGGACCTAAATCCGAGATCTAGAGCTCCAGATATGATCCAATTACCGAGCAATGTTCTGATTTGGACTGCACCAACATCTCTTTTCTAAGTTTGGCTATCTCTTTGTCCTTTCATTTTCAATACTTAAACTCATCAATCAATCCTTTCTTTTATGTGATATGCCTGCATTTAAGATGAGCATTTTCCATAAATTAAGGTATCTTATAGTATCAAACTTGTTATTATAAAACATGCTTTAGCTAAGGAGTTATTGATACTTCAAGTGCAAAATGATGATATAAAACCTTGATAAATATGCACTTTTAAGTACTAATCATATTGTTCAAATGAACAGATGGAATAAGAGGATCTCATTAATATATTTGGACTAATGCCTAGTATTAATGTGTGGCTTGCCAATTATCATCGTTGATCAATTTTATTTCATGTATTTTTTGTCTATCATAAACAACTTTATTTGTGCATGTATTTTTTTTTGTATTTAATGATTTTTCATGTTTATACAGAATATATGATATTAGTTTACATGGATTCTTTTGTGATGCCAAAAGAATAAGATATATTTGTAGGTCAATTGGTATTATGTCTTTATTGGCATGTTATTTCAATTGGTAGCATGAATTGGGTAGCCTATATCTGATTTGTTATTTGAGATGATTTTTCATTTGATAACATGAAATAACTTCTATCATCTTCTTATTTAAGCTTACTCTTGATTATTCTTCTATGTATTTATTGCACAACCTACCTCACCTAAAAGTTAGATCACACATTAAAAACTAAAGTCCATTTTCTTTATAATATATTTTGTGGGTGCATTTGTTTTCATTTTTTTTTAGTGAAACTTCTTGTTAAAGTTTAAGTGACACTATAACCACTTGGGTTTCAATTATAAGCCTTTATGTGAGAGCTTGTATAGGTTTTTGTCTATCTCCATAAAAAAAAATATTGTGTTAGGTTTGACCTTGTTTTTACTGTAATTTCTATTGGTTTCAATGTTTGTCCTGCAAATAAGATTGGTGGGTTTGATTTTAACCCTAGTGTAAAAGGATTGTCATAAATATTTGAGTCCTTTGTAAAATGATTCATTGTAAGGTATAGTCTAGCCCTTAAATACATTGTGGGTATAGTAGCGGCCCAAGCTTACCAGGTTGAAGTTGTTATGTGGTATTATTGTGTTTTTTATGATTGTTTTGTTTAAAACCAAAATATTTAGACTTAATTTCAAAATACCTAATCCACCCTGTCTCTTAGGTGCTTCGGGTCTTTCATATACTATTCTTATAGAGATTATTCTAGTTATCAAAGCATAAGTATCAAAATTATCAATATTTTTCTTTCATCTAAACCCTATAAATACCTAGCCTTAAAGTTTTGTATAGATCCATCCATATTATATTCCCTTCTAAATATCTATTTGCAACCAATTAGTTTTGATTCTTAAGATAATTTAAATCAAATATATATTTTTGAAAGAAAAGAATTGATTTTCTCATTAATTGTCTTTTTTAAAAAAAGGTAGTATCTAAAGATGTCATTGTTTCACCATAAAACTTGAGATCATTTTGAACTAATAATAACATAAGCATTTCATTAACCATAAATTTACAATACCCATCCATGAGAAAAAGTCACCATTTGTGTATAAAAAAAGTTAGGATTTAATTGTTTTTATACTTTTTCTCTTTGACTTTTTCTAATCTCACTAGATGAGTCATTAAGTTTTCTTTTATGTTTAGAAGAAGCATTAAATTTATATATATTTTTTACATGTTATCTAAATCTAGATCATTATTAGAATCATTAAGATATTTATCCTTAATAAAATCAATATCTTTTGATTCCATAATAACATTGGAATCAACATCTATGGTTTATAAGCTTTTAAATATTTAGCATATCCCACAAAACACTTGTATTGGCTCTTGGTCTCAACTTTATCCTTTTTAGATTGAGTACTTTATCATAAGCTAAACAATCCCAAACTCTAAAGTGATTTAGGTTAGGCTTTTTACCTTTCATAATTCCTTTATATTTTATCTTTTAAAAGGTTTTTCATTATATACGTGACAAGTTGTTGGCAAAGATTCTTCACAAAGATTAATTGGCAATTTAGCATTGAAAATCATGGCATTCACCTTTTCAACCAATATTTTATTGTTTATTTCTGCCAATTCATTTGTTATGGGTTTTATGGAAAACTTTCTTGAAGTACAATTTGATTAGTACTTAAAAGAGTATTTTTATCAAGATTTTATATTTTATATTGCACTTAAAGCATCATTAAATTTCCTAACTTAAGTATGTTTTATAATAACAAGTCTGATAACATAAGATATCTTTAATTTAAGGTAAATGCTCATTTTGAATGTAGGCATATCTCACAATTTAAAGGATTGATTGATGTGTTTAACTATTGAAAGTGAAAAAGACAAAGAAAGGGCTAAGCTTAAAGAAGAGATGCTGGTTCAATTCAAACTAGAATATTATTTGGTTATTGGATCATAATTGGAGCTGTAGAACATGGATTTAGGTTTGGTTTATATGGATGGAAAGTTAAGACATAGGTCTAAAACTTTCATGCAGAGTCCAAGATGCAAAGCGACTGTTTTCAAGTTCAAATTGTAGAAAGAAAAGAGAAGTCAAAATCTGTCTTGCAGCCTAGACACTATTCAGTGTTCAGCTCTTATCTCGAGTTCTAAAAGTCCAAATGAACTCATTTTTGTTTTGTTGGAAAGCTGAGACAAATGCCTAGAACTTTCATGAGACTATATATTCAACTTCTGATGTTATCAATGACATTTTATTCAGACAAGAAGATAATGGTTGTCACCAAGTCAAAAGGTGGTCACCCACTCCATAATTAGTCATCAAATCAATAGTTTCAAATTTTAACCTATAAAAGAAGGCATTTGCCATACATTTAGATATCTTAGTGTTCAGATCAAGATCACTCTCTCTCTTTGTATTTTGTAATATTCAAGTTTTATTTTATGTTATATTAATCTTTTTTTTATGCTTTTCATTTTTTATACTATACTTAGTTAACTTATATTATGTTTATGTTCGTATATTATTTATTTATATTTTTCTTCTTCATGATGTTTAGCTAAGTTAATTTTATCAAGGTGAAAAGGGTATAATAATGGTGTAAGAATAAGTATAATATAAACTCAACATGGACTTTAATGTTTGATACTAATATGTTTTGTATTTGTTATCTTACTCACTCTTAATACCTTGCTTGTTAAATAGTTAATCTAGATTTGTGTTGTACAACCCTTGGTACAAGAAATACCTAGCACTTTCATAGCGTACTGTTTGGTATAACCGATACTTGTGCTATGAAAGGAACTTGATTTGTTGTTAATATAAGTTATCACCATAAAATACCTAACCATATTTACAAGTATTGGCATTACTCAAATAAGATAATTAATATAATCATATTAATAATTATTATCCGATTGGAGCCTCCTTTGTGTGTGGTTTCCAGTTGAGTAATAAAAAGAGTTTATAATATACTTATTTGAAATACCATTAGTATATCATCTAACATTAACAATTGGTTTATCCTTGTTTAATCCTTACATCAATATCACATCTCAAAAGTTCTCTTCAACTCCTTTTCATTTATTGTTTATAATTTTATATAGTTCACCTCCTTGTGGTTTGACCCCGATCTTACTAGGTTATTGATTACTTCGACACTCCTGTATTTGGGATAAGACATCAATCTTTTGATCGTGTCACAATTTCATTTTTTTTTTGTAATATAAAAAAAAAACCATATAAAGACATATTCATCTCTTATATCACTTCTTAAGTATTTGATTGTCCTTTTTTCTTTCTTTTTTTTCCAACTTTATTACAAAGTTTAACTTTTCAAATTCTTGATTCTTAATTTTTATCAAATAAACATAAGTGTACCTAGAATTATCATTAATAAATGTACTACAATACTTATTATAACCTTTAGTTAAAATGTCATTTAGTTCTTAAATACCTAAATGAACTAAATCAAGGATATCATTATCTTCTTCAACCATAGAAATTATTTATTTGTCATATTTTCTTCTATACAAATCTCACTATTATCTCAAGTTTCATAATTATAAAAATCATTCCATTTTTAGACATAAACTTCAAAGTTCTAACATTAACATTTACTCAACTATTATGTGATAATGAGATATGATAGTTCAAATATAAATATTGCTCTTATTATTAATAATACTAAAACTGAATATTATAACATATGAATAGCCTTTAAAAAAACACCTTTTTTAGGCAAGATCAAATTTTCAACCTTTAACACTGCTTTATTTCCATTCTTACACAACATAATTGTGGATATAACATCGACTAAAGTAATTTTTTTAGAAATGACAGAAAGATCCACAACTCCTTTTCCAATAATATTTGTTTTAGCATTGTTATGCATCACAAAATATTTATCTTCTTTAACATTTTTAAAGTATTTATCAATATTTGGGCAATGGCAACAAAATCATACCATCAATCAAAAGATTTGGTGTTAATATCCATGTTAATTTCAAAGATTATTCTAATATACATTCAAGTCACCATGATCACCATTTATTCCTCTTCTTTATCTATTGTATTTGCTTGGTTGGATTCTCCAACTTGCACTTCTTATAAAACCTATAATTTTTTCTAATGTGTCCCTTTTTCCACTATGAAAACATCTTTTATTCTTCTTGAAGTTGTTGGAAGGGCCAACAACATTATTGATATTGTTAGAGTTGTCCAAATCAGTAAACCTCCTCTTTTGGGACATGTTCTTGCCTTTAGATTTATTATCGACAACATTCACTTTGTTACCATTCTCAAGACTTCTTTGAGATTGATCAAATAATTGCTCTAAGTTATGGCAACTATGCAATAATTTCCAACCACTTGATTTGTTTTGAAATTTTAATCTTTAAATGTTTAAGTATGGATACAAAAACATGCAACTCATCTAGCCGAGTCATAATAGACTTGCTGTCCACCATATTGAATTCAAAATATTTCATAATTTTTTTTTATCAATACCTTGCTTCTTTTTTTTGTATTAAGTCTCTAAAACATTTCAAAATTTCACAGGATCTTCATAGCATAAAAAAAGATCATACATCTAGTTGGAGAGAGTATTCATGATGTATCCTGTATAACAAACATAGTCATGTTCATACTTTTTGTATACATTATTATCTTTATTCTTATTTGTTTTCATTGGTGATTAGTACTTAAAAATGAATTGTTATTAAGGCTTTATATCATCATATTATACTTTTAGTATCATTAAATTCCCTAACTTAAGCATGTTTTATAATTACAAGTCTGATAATATAAGATAGCTTTAATTTATGGTAAATGCTCATTTTATGCAGGCATATCTCACAATTCAAATGATTCATTGATGTGATTAACTATTGAAAATGAAAGGACAAAGGAAGGGCTAGGCTTAGAGAAGAGATGCTAATTCAATTCAAACTGGAACACCATTCAGTAATTGGATCATATATGAAGCTGTAGATCTTGGATTTCAGTCTGGTTTATATGTGATGTGGACTAGCCCAGAAACACCAGCAAGGACCCATTACATGTTCCAAATGGTCTGATAACTCGATCCAAGACAAAGACATTGAAAGAGGCATTAAATGCATTGGTTTTGAAGGTTTCCACCAAGTCAAAATTGAAAGGTCCATTGGAGTATCAAGAGGAGACCCTAGTACATCTTATCCATGTGCAAGAGGGGTCCAATACAACCTTATTTGGGCCTTGAAGTGAGGACAACAAAGGAAACAAAAAAATCCTACTACAACTTGGAAACAACATGGGTGGCTACCTTTTTCCTTTTGTTTCTAGGATTAAGGGGCTGCATGGAAGGCTATAAATAAGCCTTGAATCAGTTCTATAATATTTTACTTCATTCTCTTCTTCTCATGGCAGAACAAGGATTTAATATTAAGGGCTTTATTTTTTATGTTGATAGCTACAACCCAAGGCTTGTTTGGGCTTAATTAAAACTTTGTTTTGAGCTAGGGTCCAAGGCCTGTTTGGATCAGGTTATAGGCTTTTCAGTTTAGGGTTTGGGCCAATTTTGAGTGGACCTCATATAAGTCCACATAAGGGGTTCATTAGGGTTAATTTTTCAAGAACTATTTAAACTCATGTAAGCCAAAATTTCAGTAGCTTTGATGAATATTATTCTGAATTTTTCAGTTTTAACGTGTGAGAGTGATTCTTGCATTCTTCAGTTCTTAAACGAACTAAATCTGACTTGTCAAAGATTAACTGGTTTCATGATGTCATTCTACTCATTCCAATAGTGTTGGTGCCTTGGGGAAGGTTTCCATTATGTCACACTCTTATCAGACCTCTTTCGGCTTTTCGGGATCATATCTCAATCTTGATTGTGGGTTGCGTGACCACATGATCATGAGGTTCACATCAATATGGCTAAAAAGCTAACATATAGACCTAAAACATTCAAGAAGAGTCCAAGACCTAATTTTGCCATTTTGGATTCCAAATCCTAGCACCAAAAAGGAGTCAGAATCTGTCATGCAGCTTAGACATTGTTCAGTGTTCAATCCATATCTCGGGTTCTAAAAGTCTAAATGAGCTCATTCATCTTTTGGTGGAAAGCTAAGACAAATTCCTACAACTTTAATAGGACCACTTTGCCAAATTCTGATTGTAACAACGCCATTTTGTCTAGAAACAAAATCCATACCTAAACCACCAAGTCCACTAAGCCAATAGTTGGCCACTAATTCAATAGTTAATTACCAAATGAATAGTTCTTTTTGGCCTATAAAAGGAGGCATTTGCCATTCATTTAGGCATCTTGGTTTTTAGATCACCATTTTCTTGTTTTTCTCTCCTTGTAATGTTCAAGTTTTATTTTCATTAATCTTTTGTGTATGCTTTTCATTTCCTTTACTGCTTTTAGTTAACTTATATCATAATTATGTTCTTATTTTGTTTATTTATGTTCTTCTTCTTCATTATGTTTAGCTAAGTTAATTATGTCAAGGTGAAAAGGTGATGCGAACCTTGTAATCACATGGTCACGCAACCCACACGCAAAGACACCAATTCCTAGAAAGCCAAGTAAATCAGGTTTGATAGAAGCGTGACACAAAGATAACTTTACCTAGGCACTAACATTATTGGAAATAGAGACCCCCACCCAACGAATATTGATTCGTGAATGAGAAGTATAAGGATGACGCCACGAAGACAGTTGTTCTTTAATAAGTCATTATTAATCCTTTAGAGAACCAAGGAAGGGAGATTATCCCACAACACACAACAAGTGCGACAAAGAAGTTTATTGATCTGAAAATTATGTAACCTTACATGTTTGGTTATACATTTATTTATACTGACTCTAGACTTAAAGAAACCCTAATGGACCCCCCTTAGGTGGACTTATATGAAGCCCATTTACAAATAACCCAGATAAGTAATAATAACCCAAAAACTAAGAAGAAAATAATAAAATAATAAAAATCCAAAAACTATGATCTTAAATATGCTAGAATCAGATTTGTCACCCTTAAGAAGTCCTACATAAACTAGGAAAAATCTGATTTGGAAAATTTGTTTTACTGCCCTCCTTTGATGTCCTTGATTAGCTTGGATTTCCTTGTTTAACTTCGACAAATAAGAAAACAAATTTCCTCCTTTGTTGTTGATTTAATTACTTTCCTTCCTAAGTTAGGAAAATCATTAAATAGTCCTCCCCACTTTAGTAATAAGATAAGGCCAACTTCCTTGCTTAATTAGGAGAATAAATTGCTGACTTTTTATCCTAGTAGCATTAGGGAAAAAAAACAAGCCTAACAAGGCTGGTATTGAGCCAGACACATCAACCTCTTGTTCCACATGAATTGGGGTCTTCTTGGACCTAAATTAGATGAATTAAAGGTTGTCCTTCATGATCCTTAAATGTCCCAAGCTCCTCTAGATCCATGTTGCTCCATATGTTCTGAACAAGCCCATTCAACGCTTATTTAAGCTTCTTTGCCCTATCTCTTGTGATTGGCCCAATTGGCAACTCCAATGGGTCGTTGGCATGATTAAGCTTGGTGTTGGGCTAATCCGCATCATCCCCTCTCTCTTCAGAAGGATTTGACCTCAAATCATCACCTACATCAAACAGAGTAAGATTAGAAGCATTAAAGGTAGCACTAACACCATACTCACCTGGCAAATCAACTTTATAAGAATTATCATTGATCCTCTCAAGGATCTGAAATGGCCTATCTCCTCATGATTGTAGCTTTGATTTCCTATGGGTCGGAAATCTCTCCTTGCACATATGCACCCAAACCCAATCACCGGGCTAAAAGACAACATGTTTGCACCCCTTATTGGCTTTGGTCACATACACATGATTCCTTTTTTCAATCTATTGCCACACTTTTATGAAGTGTCTTCACCACCTGTGCCTTACGATTACCATTTAAAGTAACCTTTTCATCAACATGCAAATGAATCAAATCCATTGGAGTTAAAGGGTTAAATCCATACACAATTTTAAATGATGAAAATTCAGTAGTAGAGTGTGATTAGTACTTAAAAGTGTATTTTTATCAAGATTTTATATCATCATTTTGCACTTGAAGTATCAATAACTCCTTAATGAAAGCATGTTTTATAATAACATTTCTAATAATATAAGATACATTTAATTTATGGTAAATGTTCATCTTAAATGCAAGCCTATCACATAAATAAAAGGATTGATTGATGAGTTTAAGTGCTGAAATTGAAAGGATAAAAAGAGGGCCAAACTTAGAAAAGAGAGATGCTGGTTAAGTCCAAACTGAAACACTGTTTGGTAATTGGGTCATATCTACAGTTGTAGATCTCGGATTTAGGTTTGCTTTATATGAATGGAAAGATAAGACATAGGCCTAAGACTTTCATGTGGAGTCCAAGATTTAAAACGGCCGTTTTCAAGTCCAAATTATAGCAACAACAGAGAAGTCCGAATTTGTCCTCCGACCCGACACTGTTCAGTGTTTAGCCCATATCTTGAGTTCTAGAAGTCCAAATGACCTCAATTTTTTTTCATGCAAAGATGAGACAATTTCCTAGAACTTTCATGGTACAAGTGGTTCAAATCAGGATGTTATCAATGATGTTTTGTTCAGACAAGAAGATAAGGATTGTCACCAAGTCAATATGTGGCCACCCACTCAACAATTAGTCATCAAATCAATAGTTCTAAATTTTAGCCTATGCATTTGTCATGCATTTAGGCATCTTAGTTGTTCAAATCAGGATCATGCTCTTTATTTGTTTCTTTATATTTTTTTAATGCTTAAGTTTTGCTTTCATTAATATCTTGTTTATGCTTTTCATTTCCTTTCCTTTACTTAGTTAACTTATATCTTATTTATATTCTTACCTTGTTTATTTATGTTTCTCTTCTTCATTATGTTTAGCTAAGTTTATTATGTTAAGGTGAAAAGGTTACACTAATGGTGTAAGAATAAGTATAATATAAACTTAATATGGACTTCAATGCTTATATCCTAAACAACTTGCTATTAACATGTCTTATCATTTTTATCTTATTAATTCTTAATACCTTGCTTGTTAAATGGTTAATCTAGATTTGTGTTGTATAACACTTGGTACAATAAATATTTGACACTTTCATAGCCCAATCGTATGATATAACCTACACCTGTGCTATGAAAGGAACTTGATTTGTTGTTGATATAAGTTAGCATCATGAATTCCTGACAATATTTAAAAATTTGGTATTACTTAAATAAGATAATTAATATGATCATGTTAACAATTTATAATGAGCTATTAATGACAAATCATCCGATTGAAACCTCCTTTGTGTGTGGTTTCTAGTTGAGTAATAAAAGAGTTTATACTATACTTGTTTGAAATACCATTAGTGGATCCTCTAACCTTGACATTTGTTTTTATTGTTTAATCCTTACATTAATCTTCCATCTCAAAGTTCTCATCAACTTCTTCTTCTTCTTCTTTATTATTATTATTATTAGTATTAGTATTATTAGTATTACTACTACTATTATTATTGTTATTGTTGTTCTTGTATTAATGTTGTCTATAATTTATACAATTAACCTCCCTTTGGTTCGATCCTGGTCTTGCCGGGTTATTTATTACTTCGACACTTTTGCACTTGGGAGAAGACATCAATCTTTTGGTCGTATCAACAATACTCATAAAATCTCAGAATTCAACATCTTAATAAAAGAGAATTCACAATACAAGCACCATATCATTATATTTACATATTCATAAGTTTACATTCTTGTTCTGATATAGTTATCATTACACATCTTTAAAAAAAGTGTCGAACGACAATTTCATAACTAATACATTTGTTCAAAGAAAATACATAACGTCTTAACATACGAATACATAGTTCATAACAAAATATATGGACTTGTGATATGGGATTCATATGCATCTTGATTGTGTGACGTCCCTGTTATAATGCAAAATGGATACAAGAATTGTAAATAATGTAAACATAATAACAGATATTTAAAAGAATATTATCACTACTTTTCGTTAATAAGATAAGTGAGTATATTCCTTCCTTACTCCTTACAAACATGATACAACCCTTATTGTGAAACCCTGGAAATTTATAATTTAAATAAATAGATGTGTAAACCCTCATGTAAACGTAAGACTGAAAGTGGTAATATTTCAATGAGTGATGAAAAACCAAGATTTGAAATAATAGATAAATAATGATATATAATGAAAGAGATGACCTCTACAAAATAAATTTTGGTTTAGAATTCATAAGGACAGAGAAACTAGTAACGTGTTTTGATGGATAAAATAATGAGAAAAATAACAAAATATTTTTAGGAAATAAGTGAGGTAATAAAGAATGCATTATAATAAATGATAGTGCAATGAAAAAGGATAGGACTGAAGGTGCAAGCACCGATTAAAAATCAGTGATGTTATTTTGAAATGGTAATAAGCCGATAAATAAATAAAGGTGGAAATTATAAAATGAATACATTTCAAAATAATAAAATGACCGTAAAAGTTTAGAAGGATAATTGATATGATTTTTGTTTGTGAAGATTGAACAAGAAAAAATCTAGATTGTTTATGAAAAGTCATGAACTGAACAAGTTTATATTAGGAAGCAGAATTCTCAATCTAATGATAGGATCGGGATGAAATTTTGCATGAAGTCTATTAATATGTTTTCCTACCTTGGTTAAATATCTCATCCCAATCGGAGTTTGGTAAAGACTAACGATTTAAGCAGAAATAAACCAGATAATTTACATGAAAAATAAAATAAAATACATAAAGTCATGAACGAGGGATAAAATTGTAATTATGAAAAAAGGTGCCTATAAAACTGCAAAGGCCACCAGTTAAAAAACAAAAGAAAAAGAGAAAAGAAAAAAAAAAAAAAGAGAAAACGGATAGAGAGAGAGCTGCAGATTTTGGAGTAAAACCAATAATACTCCGGTGATCATAGCTCAGGATTCCACCGTTGGATCAAGCTACGTTTTGGATATGATGTTCTCATTACACATATCTACGAATTGACCAGAGGGATTGAAAGGAAACCACCCCATTTGACAGAAATCATCATCGGAACTTTCCTGAAAAACAAAAAGGAAATGCACCTGCAGGGCAGTTTGGTCGCCGGCCGATTTCTCTCTCTTCCACCGTTGGATCAAGATAAGGTTTGGATATGTTGTTGTTATTACACTTATCGACTAACTGACCGGAGGGATTGGAAGGAACACACTCCATTTGACAGCAATCCTCATCGGAACTTTCCTGAAAAACAAAAAGGAAATGCACCAGCAGGGCAGTTTGGTCGCCGGCCGATTGCTCTCTCTTCAATCGTTGGATCAAGCTAAGGTTTGGATATGTTGTTGTTATTACACTTATCGACTAACTAACTGGAGGGATTGGAAGGAACACACTCCATTTGACAGCAATCCTCATCGGAACTTTCCTGAAAAACAAAAAGGAAATGCACCAGCAGGGCAGTTTGGTCGCCGACCGATTGCTCTCTCTTCAACCGTTGGATCAAGCTAAGGTTTGGATATGTTGTTGTTATTACACTTATCGATTAACTGACCGGAGGGATTGGAAGGAACACACTCCATTTGACAGCAATCCTCATCGGAACTTTCCTGAAAAACAAAAAGGAAATGCACCAGCAGGGCATTTTGGTCGCCGGCCGATTGCTCTCTCTTAAACCGTTGGATCATGCTCAGTTTTGGATATGTGGTGCGCCTAGATGTGTCATGCATTCTGAACGGTGGAGATCGGAAACTCCTCCTCCGGCAAGGTTTCGTGCATGTTGAACAGTAGCTCGTCCAGTTTTAGGTAAGCTCGGTTTTATGCAGATCTAGGAAGATCTAACCGTTGGATCATTATGATGTTGAGATATAGTATGCACAACTCTATGATATGTGGTCTGACCGTTGGGTTTAGAGCAATAATCAGAATTTGATGACTTATTGCCTTTTGAATCTGTTACTAGTTTTGGCAAAATGTAGCAAGCTTGATTAAATACATGTTTTGATGAAATTAGAATTGTGTGGGTGTAGGTTTTATGGAAGATGTAATGGTAAAATATGTTCTTGTTATTAGTATTATTACAGATTAATTGTGTATTCTTTATATGAGGTGAAGTATGATTATTATGTAGGAATAGTAAGGAACATCGCTATATGAACATGTTGATTGAATACAAAGCTAACTTGTTGGTTGTGTGGATATAAATGGGGTGGAACCATGAAGAAATTAAAATGAAAGAAATATGGAAAATAAAACATATTTAAAGCTAGCCATAAGTATTTTTGGCAAATTGATTAGTTAATGAAGATTGTCATGGATTCCAACTAGTAGGGTGAAATTGTTGTTATGATAATGATCTAAGAATATTAATTGTTAAGGTTTGCCGCATATGTTTAATCGCACGAGGAGAGAGTGAAAGAAAATGAATAGTTCATCATTTTGTTGTATTAATAATAATATTAGGAGAAATCCCAAAAGGAATGAGTTTCCTTATTTTTGGTCTAATCTTTGCTATATTGTAAAGGTAGGGAAATTGTTTGAATGTTTTGCTTTAGAATTGGTTTGAATTTGTGATTTAATGATGCCAAAATTTTGGTGGAACCTGTATATATATATAAAAAAAAATTTACCTGAAATTTTTCCAATATATTGCGAAAAAGAATGTAGAAAAATCTGGGCCGTTACACTTATTATTTCATCAATTGTATTATCCTTTCTCACACGTCCCAACCTTTCTATAGGAGTTTGTAGGGACCGAAGTTAATACCTTGGCCATGGTTAAATTACTTCGCTTTACCTCGGTCATCTTGTATAGAAACCACTAACCATGGTCAATTGCATTACTCAAACTTGATCATCCAATTAAAATACCATTAGCCGAAGCTAAGTTGTAATACCAAAATTGGTCATACATCTCCTACGCCATTAACCGGAGCTAATCATAATATCCAAACCTTGTCATCTATCTCGGATGCCATTAGTCGAAGCTAATCACAATATTCAAACCCGATCATCCAATTTGGATGTTATCAGCCGAAGCTAATCACAATATCCAAACCCAGTCATCCCTCTTGAATACCATTAGCTGAAGCTAATCATAATATCGAAACTCGGTATCCAATTTGGATGCCATTACCCAGGCCTAATCACAATACCCAATCAAACATTCCATGAACAATTTAGTAGTCACAATGAGATAGAACAATTGTTTTATATGACATCATTTTAGAGGTTCGATATTATTTAAGAAGAGGGTGGAGACCACCTACCAGTTTCTCTCATGGGGTGTTCTCGTCCGGTTGAAGGTCTGATCTCGGTCGTATCGCCTACCTAATCAACATATTCGCATCCAGTAATTACATAAACCAATACCATACATATCCCAATAATACACATGTTCACATTCAAGTGTTCCAATCATCATATAATGATACAATAAAAGTCATCATATCAGGACACTTCTCTTAATTTTAAATGTAGGACACTTTTGGACATCCCAGTGTTTAATTCATGGGTCTTGTAGTGAGTTAGGTCAAACTAATAACGAAAACATCATGAGAGTTAAATAATTTAACATGGAATTTGTCAACAAAATTAAGTCACTGTTGTAATGGAAAATCATTAGTGAAAACTAGGTCGCTGGTGACATAACAATCATGACAATGAAATCATCACGAGAGTTAAAAATCATTTTTGTCATGGAAGTTGTCAACAAAATTAAGTCACTACTATCATGAAAAATCATCAGCAAAAACTGGATTGCTAGTGATAGAGAAATCGTCAACGAAAACTAGGTTGCTGATGGCATAGAAATCGTCAGCGAAAACTGGGTCGTTGGTGCCACAGAAATCATAAGCAAAAAACTACATGGCTGGTGATACAGAAATCATCAATATAAACAAATTCCACAACTGACGTATGGAATATTAGCGAACATAACCATTGTTGACTTAGAAATCATCAATGAAAATTGAGTCGTTGTCAACCCAGAAATCATCAACAAAAACAAATTCCACGGATGATGCATGGAATCATTAGTGAACACAACCATTGTTGACTCAAAAATTATCAATGAAAATCGAGTCACTGCCAACATAGAAATCATCAATGAAAACAAATTTCACTATTGACGCTTGGAATCGTTAGCAAACATAATCCATTATTGACTCAGAAATCATCAACAAAAATTGAGTCGCTGTTGACATAGAAATCATCAACAACAACTATGTTGCTGCCAATTCAGAAATTATCAGCAATAATTGAGTCATTTTTTATTTTACTTTTTCCCTAGATTAAACGTAAGGTATAAGCTAAGCTTTCCCCCTTATCAATGTACCCCAATTTAGTTGGATATAGAACGTCACCAAATCACATCCAATATATCACAAAGTTATCAAGCAATACGCAACCAAGTCTCAACATGTATATTTTCCAAAGGTTCTCCTAACTATCAATTCAAGACCGACACCTAGAGTTGCTACAATCATACATTTTATGTTTTTAATTATATCATGCCAATACACAAACACAAACTAATAGCAATTTCATAATAAACAAGGGTTCATTTTTGTCCTAAGACTTGTTTCCCTTAAAGTGTTCATCATAACAAGTCCTTTCATGCTTCTCTCTTTTTCTATGACCGGAGCCTTACTACCCATTTCTCTCTAATTTGCACATGCAATTCATCAATTTTTTTTTTATCATAAGTATTTAACAATAACATTTCATAATCACATATCCATCCACTTAGTTCATAATTATACAAGTTCATTCATCATACAAACAAAATTAAGGCATTAATCATGGCATCAATTTCGATTCAGCTCAAGCATTCCTTTAAAGGTTTAACAAGATCACAATTCTACACATTCTTTCATTTAATTTCATTTTCACACAAGCTCTTCAATCATGTATGCACAATCAATACATTAACATAAACATGAATTTTGTTTTAGCTCAAGCATGTTTCTATAAGTTTAACAAGGTCACAATTATGAATTTTATCACTTCATTTCATCTCTTTTCATTATCTCCCTTGACATTCATCCATTTATTTTATTAAAGGTTCTAGAATTATATCCCTCTGCAGCCCTATTCTCTTCAATCTTTCTATCTAATCCTTGTTAATCATAGGCGTAAGAACCTTAAGCCATTCCCTTGAGATTTCCTTCTCTATTTTGTCTTGAAATCTCAAAGAAACAAGTAAGGAAATGATGTTGTTTTTACCTTACAATTTTAAGTAGCCTTAGGGAAGGTTTTAGTAGTTTTTCTTCCTCTTTTCTCTCAGTTTCTTCCTTATGTTTGTTCCAGTTGGCCCTTTGGGCTTCTTCTTCTTCCATGTTTTTGGTTTTCTCTCCTAATTCTAACTCTCCATTCACTCAAACACTCAAGACATGTAGTTGGGTTTAGGTTGTCCTAATACTATCTTTTTGGGAAGGGGTGGTTGTTGCTGCAGCTAAGGTTGCTGGTTTTAGGGGAGAGGAAAAGTCATATATTTTCCTCTCCTGTATTTATACCCTTTTTAAATGAGATGAGGGTGTTTGGGTGCTGGTCATGGTTGTTCTTATTTCTCTTTCAGGTTATCTTAGGGCTGGTTACAACCCCACAATTCCCACCTAGGATAGGCTGGTTTTCCTCCCCCAATTTCCATATAGAACAGGCCGGTTTGTTTCCTTATTCTTTCCTAGCATAGGTTGTCCTAATACTATCTTTTTATTGGGTTTTACATTACCTCACCAAGCACAATACCTACAATGCTGCCAGACATGGGTGGTTTGTGTAGCATAGGATTGCTGCCCCGCGTTACAGGCAATACATCGACAACCTTTTTGCCACTACTGGTGTTGTTGCTGGTGGTGGGTAGTGAGCCCACTTCTAGTTGCAGCATGAAGAAGAAGAACTACTATTCCACCCCTATGTGTTATGTGTAATCACAATTTTTATGTGACTATAAAATCATAAAAAGGAAAGATGTAAAGATAGAACAAGTACCTACCATACAGAATTTTCTAGATCCTCTTACTAAGCCACTATCCTTGTAAAATCATTATTTTTAAGTAGAGCGATATGATATTTAATACATGAGAAATTGAATTTAGTGTAAGTGGGAGATTGTTGGTGTATATATCTTGTAGGCAATTAGTTGTCAATATATTTAATTTATCAATAAAAATATATTTATCTTTAATATTCATCAAATATTTGATTAATGAATCTAGAGTGAAGATTAAGTTATTGGGATAAAAATGCTTTGCAAATAAAATTATAAAGTTATAATTATGTAATTCCTATTACATTAAAGCATTGTTCGTAAATGTTCTTGATTAATGCTCTATTAAGACAGGATATTAATTATAGTTGTTGATAATAATATATATTATGTTTTTTTCTTTTATGAAAGGAAGCAGTTGTTCTCATAAGTTAAGATATGAGGGATACCTCGAAATAATATATAGATGCATGTTAAATGACATTTACTCTAAACTGATCCATATGAGAATTCTATATGGAGAAATCACATGTATTTATGGAAAAAACTCACATAACAGCTGTGTAAGTGGTCCTTATACTTGAGATCACAAAGTTATCTAATATAGAAAATGTTATGCTTTGATCTTACTACACGTTGTCCTAATCAAGGGTAAAAAATAAGCAAATATTGGGTATAACAAGAACTATATGAAGGTATTTGAGTAATCAAGAGAGGATTCATCATTGTAGGTGAATTAGAAAAAAAAATGTTTCATTTATTCTCAAATACTATTGCTTGTAAATTCTTGCGCAAGGTGGAATGAGATTTGAAAACAGTTTCAAATCTGATTAAAAAAATCAATGACTATGTGATTGATAACAAACATGATTTGACATAGTGGACACACTACATGCTATAATGTCTAAATATGAACATTGTTGATGAAGGGATAATAATTACATTAAGAAATTGATCACTAAAAGATTACGTGAAATCACTTATGACTTTTCTAATATTTAGGGGATCATGATAGGTTGGTAGACCAATACCTGATCTTCAAATATAAATCAATCAATTTTGTTGAATTAACAATAAATTAATTTGTTTAATTTATTTAATTCTATTTTTATTTAGAATTGTGATTTATATTTGGACCAACTTATTAGGGAACCTAATAGGTCATACATATAAAAACCATTAGTCAGAAATTAAAATAGGATGATTAATCATGTGTGACTTGATTGCAAATAAGTTTTAGAAATTGAGTATTAGAATGTAATTATACAGAAAATTACAATTCTAGACAAATAAAAATTAAGTAGGGAATTAATGGAATAAATTTCTAAAATTGTCATGAAATAGTATATGTGATCTTATTCAGGGGACAAATTTATATTTTGTTGTTTATAGGATTTTTCAGGTTTCTTTATAAATATAAACTACATAAGTTTTAGAATACTTGAAAAACATAAAAGAAAAGAATTAGTATTCAAAGACATAACAATCTCTCTCTTAAAAGGGTGTAGAAAATTTCTCACTAGTGTTTTGTGTGAATTATTGTTAGTTATCGAACACTTGAATGACTTGTGTTTTGTGACAACATAGCTTTAAAACAATTATTTAAAGCCACAAAAAACATTTCACCTTTATGTAATATTCGTATAAACCCCCTAAATCTATTTGCTAAATCCTTAAAACTCCCAAAAGAATTTTAAATTTATTATTTTTACTGAATATTTCAAGAAACTCAACATATGTTATTTTGGGTTATATAACTCATTAATATTTAACTTTTTTTTTTTAATTGTGAACCATACAAAACCTAAGTCTCAAGCGGCATGTGATGGTTATTTGTCTTCATTTATGCCGCAAATGTTTTTTCATAAATATATTAATTAATTTATACATGGATGAAGAACTTAAAAATTGTTGAGGGGAGTCTTATAGCTACCAACTCTGAAGCTGGTAATTAAAAGAGAAAAAAAAAGAGGAGTGACGGCTCTTTGGTTTTGATAAGTCAAACTTAGATCCAACAAGCGAGTTGGAACTGGCAGAAGCCAAATTTGGTAGGGCAGCTGCAAAACGTTATTTAGCCAGGAGCTGCTGCCTGTGAAGGAATAATTTTGGTCATAGGTCTTGTCTGAAAAAAATATATAAAGCCAGCCGCAGGCAGATGCAAGCCTAAAAAGATCAGATCGTTTAGGTAATCTCTTTCCGTCTTCTATTTTTATCCTCAGTTGCTTTAGAAGGTCAAACTCATCTCTTTATTTTTCTGACATTATATTGTTGAATGCCACTTTTAACAGAAATCAATTTGCTGTCAGGTAATGGTTATTTATGATTACATTTCGAACTTATTAATTATTTGAGGCTGTAGTGTATGCTGTTTATTTATGGTGCCCAAATTGCACCCTCAGCATGAACATATATATAAAATTGGTTCTGAACCATTGACTCTGGTCTTGTCAAACAAACATGAAATTTGAAGTTCACGGATGTTGTTGGCTCATCTCAAACCTTGAGTTTCTGTCAGATTTTGGAGATCGAGTATAATCAGGTTTAAACTAAGAACAGAGGCATCAATAACATTCATTTTATATGTTTTCCAGATTGTGACCTTGCTTCATTTCCTTTCTTCAATTGAAATCTATCTCTCTGACCTGAATCTTAATCTTTATGTGCAACATCTAAATTCCCATAATCATGCGGACCATGGGTCAGTATTACATTGGGATTTTGTGCCTCAAATTATCGCAAGGTGTTTGGAATTCGATTGCCCTCTCATTTCTTTCATACTAATCTCCTGCAGTCACATTCATTTATTCCTTGGTTGGGGTTAAAAGGAAACTTTTATTGGCGTTTGGAGTTGCATACTTTTGGGAACATTGAGATTACGCAAGTGTGTGTAATTAGCCAAATATGGCTTCTGATCTCCAAGGTCTATATTCAATGCTTCAAACATACTTAATCTTCTTTTCCTCTTTGTTGCAATTCTGGGATTGTTCTTTGTTAATATCCTGATAGTATTCTTTTCTTTTGAGTTTATAGGTAAAGCGATTGTAATCATGGGTGTCAGTGGCGCTGGGAAATCGTAAGTTCTATCCTCATGTATCTTTTTGTTGTTATCAGTTCTAAGAAATCATAAAAGCTTTGAACCTCAACCACAATGTTTTTACGTTTCCCCTTCATCTTATCTCATACATCCTTGAATTAAAATCCTCAGTATTGTCTTGTCCACTGTTTCATTGAATCAACCTCAATCCTTGTGGGAAAAACAAGAAACAAAATGTCTAGGCTTCTAAGTTTTACAGTTTCTTCCCTTTTGTATCTGAGATAGCTACATGTAAAGTGATTCTTATTTCTTTATTTCCGTAATATCCTCAACAAAGCTAGCTGCCCACCCTTGAAGATTCATATCCATCTTTATTGTTCTCAAAGCATTATAAAGTGGCTAATGTGTTTAAGGTCATCATTGCGGCTGTGATTGTGTTCCCAGTTATGTTTATGGTGTTCCTTTTTAAGGGAGAATCTGCTTAGAGCTATCAACAGTTCAAATACGTAGTAGCTGAGTAAGAAAGCAAATGTTCAACAACAAAGAAATATTCTTACACTCAGAACAGATTGTTTTGTAGGACCAGGCGGGATAACAAGTTTAGGATTAAGAGACTGTAAACCATAGGATAATTTAGAGTTTAAGATGAGAAAATAATGGACTACTAGTCTCACACCAGTAGGTTCAACTATTCAAGGAATCATTCCTTGTTAGAAAGCCTCACACTTTCAACAACATAAACCACACCGCTGAATTTTTAGTGACTTTATTGACTGCTGGAAAAAGAACATATAAAGCTAAAGTTGCCAATTACCTAACCTGTATAAAGATAAATCATAACCACCCAAACGCATTAATACAGATCGTGCAAGTGGATGCAAATAAAATAAAGACTTTAAAAAACCATAAAATAGACTCACAAAATAAAAAAATTTGGAAGCGGAGGCTGCTATTAAGAGTGCCTTGATAGAATAACGTGAACAGTAACAACCCACCACCAAAAGACTCTAACTTAACTCCCAAGTAGAACCAGCTTCACCATTATCTCACCAATTCAACGATTGATGCTTATAAATCTGTCTCTTTTGATCTCTTCTGTAAAGCTTAAGCTGATTTCCATCATCTTTATTGGCTTGGTGAAACTGGATCTTGTTGAGTGATCAACTAGATATTGCTAGTAAAATCTGAATTTAACCATTCATTATTTCCCTGTCCATATCATATACTTTTGTTCCTTGTTCTCTTGCATTTTATATTCTTATCTACTTGGCATTTATTTCATTTTCTTGATCATGTGCTGTATAGTGTAAGTTCGAACTCCCATACAAGTTGAAATCGCGAACTCTTGCTAAAACTAAAATTCCTCTGACTGGAAAAATATCCCCTTCTCCCGTACTTAACCTGTGCTTCAAACCCCTTTATTTAACAAAAAAAACGTCTGTACTTCAACAGTACAATAGGTGAGCTTCTGGCCAAAGCTTTGGACTGTAGTTTTCTGGATGCTGATGATTTTCACCCTCAATCAAACAAAGGTACCTATAAACTAATTCGGTATTTTTTATATAACTACTCACTGCATTGTTGTTTGCTTTTAAAGTCTTCATGCATTTATTAAATTTCTTTACATTCTTGCGTCCTATCACTGACTCCCCCCCCCCCCATCACTATAGACAAAATGCATCAAGGAATACCTCTAACAGAGGAAGACCGGATTCCATGGCTTGAAATCCTACAAGATGCTCTAAGGGAGAGCTTGATCAGTGGAAAAACTGTAGTGCTCAGCTGTTCTGCTCTGCAGAAACAATATCGAGAAATTTTAAGATCTGCAGACTGTAATTACCATCATGGAAGCTTTAACAGTGCAGTTAAGTTCGTGTTGCTGGATGCCAAGGCTGAGGTGCTTGCGGAGCGATTAGATAAAAGAGCTGCAGAAGGGAAGCATTTCATGCCGGCAAAGCTGTTGCAATCTCAGTTGGAGTTGCTTCAGATAGATGATTCTGAAGCAATATGTAAAGTTGATGCTACTCTAAATCCTCAAGCACTTGTAAATGCCATAAAAACTTTGATTTTCGGACCAAGAAAACCAATTGCATTATAAGTGCAGAGTGAATTCAAGATGAGCCACTTCAAACTTGCTTCGTGATAAGAAAAACCCAACTTGGTTCCACTAAAGTTCATGTGGCCGTACAGATTTGTAGATTTAATAATCCAAGGAATTGATTAGAAACTTCTAAGTTTTGTTATATTATATCATTGACAAGCCACGGAACTGGCTCTGTGTCATTTGATCGTATTTTTTATGTTTCCAATCGGCTAAACCATGATTGATAAAACTGTTTAATAGCTTGCAAAGAGATGGTGAGATGATTTAAGATGAAATTGTGCACCTCATACGAAATTTTGAACAAAGAGCAAAGGAACAAGCCTATTGAATAGGAGCTGTTAGAAGCTGCTATGAGGCCACAGCTGTTTCCAACTCTATCTCAACAACGTTGTCGTGCCTACTTGGAAGACAGACGTGGGTTCGTTGTGCTTTTAACTTTGAATTGTCTATATTTCTCAAGCCAGTACTTGGTCAAGGAATGTTTGATCTGGAAATATTAAAGAAAAAAAATTTATAGCTTTCGAATAAAAGTAAGGAAAGAAAATATGAAACTGATTGTTGTGAGTGGTGTTCCTGTTTATACCAAAAATAATATATTCCTCATCTAACTTAAATAGTTTGATAGCTTTGGAATATATCGTGTGATTACTCTAATATATATATATATATATATATATATTGTGAGGTAGAATAACAAGTTGAAATAAATTATCAAGTAGAAAATGAAAATTCATAATATCAATCAACAAAATCATGGATAGGATAGACATGATAAGATAGATGTTGCAGTATAATAAAAACACATACTGTAAGCGAATAAAAAATACACATTATACCAAAATTAAGATTATATACTCATTTAACTTAAATAGTTTGTATAAAATTAAAATTTTAAATTTATATGAAATAACATTACAAAAAACCATCTAACAAATAAAAAGGATGACCAACCTCTCTCTCTCTCTCTCTCCTCTCTCTCTCACACACACACACACATATAATTTATTCACAAGCTTTCTTTCTTTCGTTTATTGTAGTTTACAACTTTTGTTTATTGCTTTTCTTTACAATTTTATTTTTATCTTTATTGCTTTTCTTTATTGTTTTTTTAGTTTGTAATCCTTGTCTTAACCGTTAAAGTGAAGTTAAAAACTCAACACTTGGCTTGATTTGTGAGGCCAATACTTACTTGTTCTTGAAATTAAGTTTTTAATTATAATTTTTTTATTGAAAAAAAAATAGCATGTAGAATATTAATTAAAGAATCAATAATCAATCAACATATTGATTATCTTACAAATCAATAGATTGAGATGCCAGATAGAAGGAAATATAAACACAATTACAAATTAATGATGACAAAAAATCAAACTAGAAAAAAATATGGTTCGTAAGTTTATGAGGCATAAATGCATTAAAATTTTAAAATTTTCCCCTCAACAATGATCCATATGATTCAAAATCAATCAAAACCTATCTAATGACATGAAGAATACCTTGTTCTTCAAAAAACATCAATCACACATGAAAAGATTTTCTAAAGCTTATGTTATAGTAAATCTATAAGCTATCTAATTATCCATCCATTAGCAGTGTTTACACAAGAATGAATGTGTTTATAGAAAAAAATAAACATTTATATATTGACTAAGTAAGAACAATGTTCGCTACCAAACATGAATAAGAAGGATACAGTTGACCACATCTAAGAAGAGTGCAAATTGTCCAAGAAAAGATAGGACATGATTCACCAAGGAAACTAGGAGTCAATGTCATGATGTGCACGACATTAAATGGCAGAGCTATCTTTTAGAGATGGGGAGTGTTTTGGGTTAATCATAAAGTTATAATTAAAGTGAGTCACCACTTAGTATCATGGTCATTGAAAAACTTTTGATTTATGAGAGTTTGGGTAAGGGGACTAGTTGTGCAATGAAAAGATGTATCACTCCGAGTATACCCTACCTATAATAAGTTGCATCGTTGATTGGTTATTAATCTAAGACATGTTTTTATCCGTGGGTCTCATCTAATATTCAAGACAGATCTTTTTTCGTGAAGAAATCTCTACCTTATCTGTTTAAATCCTAACCATTCTAAAGCCCAAGTTTTAGCAATGCATTTATTTTCTATTTAACATCATTAAAACCTGAAGGTATACTTTATAGTGTAATTTTATACTTCCAAATATTAAAGTCTATAACAAAATCCTAATACTCTAAATATTATTTAAGAAAATTAATTGTTGAGGGATTTTTGGTATTTTTACCACATCCTAAGTATAAATTGGTTACAATATTTATTTTGCAAGATAAAATGCGATTTTGCTTTTTTTTTTTTAATATGCATGAAAAACTTTAGAATTTGTCCTTATGCATTAAGAAAAACCATTTTTTTTTTGTGTTTTTGAAATGAGGAATTGTTTTTGAACTTTTTAGATTGTTTTTTAAAATTTCAGAGAAAATCAGGTATTTTTAATATTGAGTTTGTATTTTATAGTGTAAGTCTACAACCCAATGAAATTCTTGAAAAAAAAATATTTTTTTTATTGTTTGAAATAAATAATTTTTTTTAATTTTCTGATTTTTTTGAACTTTTTTTGAGAAACATTAGGTATTTTTAATATTGGGTCTATATTTATAATGTAAGTTTACAATCTTATATCAGGCAAAATTACTAGAAAAGCACACGAGCGACTCACAAATAATTTTGAAATGATCCCTAATTTTTTTCAGATTTTTTTTGAAAATTTTAAAGGTTTGTCTGGCTAGACACACAAATATAAACAAATTGAAAGCTCAAAGGAAAGGCTTAGGGTGTTTTTAGCAAAAACACTTATAGGGGCCAAACTGGCCTTATTTCTTGAGAAAAAATGGGGCGAGCCAAACACGCTCTTAACTTTTGGGCTGGGCTATAAGTCAGGTCTATTAGGCCTAAGGAATGCACAAAAGTTAGGCTAAGGCCCAGCCCAACCTGATTTTTTATTGGGCTAGCAGCTAGTCCAACAAACCTTCTTCTCTCATTTTTTTTTAAAATAAACATGGACTGGACTGAGCCTAGATATAGGATGGGCTTGAGTCCAACCCATTTACCTTGTCACTAGCCCAACCTAGTGACAAGGTTTTGTTGGCAAGAATACTAGCAAACATGGTTGTCATAAAAAAATACAATGTAATGAATCAGGAGGAGGAAGAAGCTTACCTAGGCGAGAGGTGATTGTTGGTTGGTGGCACAATAAGTGCTAGTGATGGCCTATGGTAGTTGCTGGAGGAAGAGAAACATTGCTAGTTGGACAATTGAAAAAAGAAATGATGATTTGTAGTTGCCCCCCCCTTCTCCCTTTGTTTTGCACAAATTTTATCATATTTACAGGGGATGAAAAAGGGACATTTGATCTTTATTGGGCATGAATCTTGACCCTTGATTCAAACAGGAAGGATCCTAACTGCTGGTCAAAAGTCACCATCATGGGTTTCAAAGGCTAGTCGGGTTAGTGACTTTGGGTTAACTTTTTAGTGATTTTTTAGGTAGCAAATCGATGGAACAAGGATTGAGGGTGTAGTATAATGTCATGTGGTTTCCAATTGAATAATAAAAAGAGTGTATATTATATTTATTTGAAATACTATTAGTGGATCCTCTAACCTTGACAACTGTTTTTATCCTTGATTAAATCCTTACATCAATATCACATCTCAAAAATTCTCTTTAACTTTTCTCTTTTTATTATTAATAATTTATATAGTTTACCTCCTTGTGGTTCGACCCTAGTCTTGCCGGGTTATTTATTACTTTGACACTCCTGCACTTGGAATAAGACATCAACTCTTTGATCGTGTCACCATTCATCACTAAGATGTATCTTTTATGCATTTTTTATTAAGAATTAATAGGGTGAAGGTTAAGAAAGAAGTGTTAGCTTAGAGTTGGACTACCCATGGCTCAAATGAATTTTTGCATTTTGAAAACATAAATTTACCAAATGTAAGCTTTAGAACAATTTTGTTTTTTGTTTCTTACAATTCCTAGGGGTTTAATATTTTTTTAAGAAAAAGGATAATTTGATCTTTTATTCAGGCAAATTTGGGACGTAAACTGGTTGTTTTCCAACCCGGTGATTGGGTTTGGGTGCACATGCGTAAGGAACGATTTCCTACCCAAAGGAAATCAAAATTACAGCCTCATGGTGATGGTCCATTTCAGGTTTTAGAGAGAATCAATGACAACGCATATAAAATTGACCTTCCAGGTGAGTATAATGTTAGTGCTACCTTTAATGTTGCTGATGTTACGTTGTTTGACGCAGATTTTGATTCGAGGTCGAATCCTTTCAATGAGAGAGGGGATGATGCGGACCAGCCCAGAAACACCACTAAGGACCCATTACATGTTTCAAATGGACCAATGACTCGGTCCAAGACAAAGACATTGAAAGACACATTGAATGCATTGGTTTTGAAGGTTTCCACCAAGTCAAAATTGGAAGGTCCATTGGAGTATCAAGAGGAGATCCTAGTACATCTTATCCATGTGCAAGAGGGGTCCAATACAACCTTATTTGGGCCATGAGATGAGGACAACAAAGGAAACAAAAGAATCCTACTACAACTTGGAAACAACATGGTGGCTACCTTTTCCTTTTGTTTCTAGGATTAAGGGGCTACATGTAAGGCTATAAATAAGCCTTCAATCAGTTCTGTATTATTTTAGTTCATTCTCTTCTTCTCATGGCAGAACATGGATTTAATATTAGGGGCTTTATTTTATTTTGTTAGCTACAGCCCAAGGCTTGTTTGGGCTTAATTAATACTTTGTTTTAAGTTAGGATCCAAGGCTTGTTTGGATTAAGTTATGGGCTTTTCATTTTAGGATTTTGGGCCAGTTTTGAGAGGACCTCATATAAGTCCACATAAGGGGTCTATTAGGGTTAACTTTTCAAGAACTATTTAAACTCATGTAGGCCAAAATTTCGGCAGCTTTGATGATTATTATTATGAATTTTTCAGTTTTAACGTGTGAGAGTGATTCTTGCATTCTTTAGTTCTTGAATGAACTGAATCTGACTTATCAAAGATTAACTGGCTTCGTGGCATCATTCTACTCATTCCAATAGTGTTGGTGCCTTGGAGCAGGTTTCCATTGTGTCACACTCTTATCAGACCTATTTCGGCTTTCCGGGATCAGATCTCAATCTTGATTGTGGGTTGCGTGACCACGTGATCACAAGGTTCGCATCAGTTGGTATCAGAGCTAGGCTCCGAAACAAGGTCATATTGTTCTGTTATTTTCATTTTTCTTTAGTGTTCCCTTAAGTTTTTCAATGTTTGCGTCCATCTTCTTGTTCTTCGAGTCTGCGTCATCTAAGCAAAAAAAAAAAAAAAGGAGTTTATATTTCATTTGGTTACTGTCTCTAATCATATCAGTTTATTAAAAAAAAGAAAAAAGAAAGAAAGAAAGAAAGAGAGAAAAGAGTGATTAGTTGAAATTTGAAGGATCATTCAATTTTACCGCAGAAACACAAATCTTGGTGAACCATAAGCAAACCATCTTGGAATCAATTTAAACTTCATATTCAGTCTATTTGGGGTGGGATCGCATCATATATCAAATTTGGGCTTATTCTGATATTGTTTGTTTGAGGTTTTAATTCGAGGTTCAATTCTGCTGTAGAAACACTACTATTAGTGAACCATAAGCAAACTAGCTTAGAATATATTGAAACTTCATATTCTGTGTATTGGGGATGATCTCGCACCATATATTAAATTTGGGATTATTTTGATATCGGCTTCTGGAGGTTTTAATTGGAGGTTCAATTCTACCGCAAACTGATCATACAAGGGGTTTGGGAACCTAGACATTATAGAATGACCTATAAATTTATTTTTGGTGTTTTCATAGTATTGTAATACTAAATATTGAATTTGAGGTCATTTCGAGATCGTTTGGTTTGGGTTTCAATTCTGTTACGTAAAATTGCGTATTAGGTTAGATTTGCCTCAAGTTTCAAAACATGATCTTTTCTGTTTAGTTTTGTCCAAATATTTTTGTTTATGCTATATTTGGATTATCTAGGAGTCAAGTAATTATTTTCCTTAACGTTCGTTTCTGTTTTATTTCGTGTCTTCATTTCGTCCACAATTCGTACGAATTTGCATTGCTACTCGCAAAATCATAATCCTAGTTTTGTTTTGATTTGTTTTCAGTATATTTATTGATTCTTGAGTTTGAAAATTATATTTAGAGTGCGCTGCGAAGGCTATTGACTTTGATTTGTTGATTTCAGTTCCTAAAGAACCAAAAGAAAGCAAGTTGTGAGGTAAAAGGCATAGAGAGCTTAATAGAGTGAAAAGCATTGATTTTGGTTTTGTGTGATACACGAGAGGTGTGAGGATATATTTGTGCTACTGACCAAATTTTACAGATTCAAATATTGTCTGAAAACAACGAATCAGCGACAAAAAACGTTGACGTAGCTTTCCAATTGCGATCCATAGGCCAGCAACTTGAGCTGTTGTCTAGGACATACAAGGATCTGAAAGATGAGGTGAATTCGATAAAGCAACAGAATAGTGGGGCTGATCGCCGGGGAAATACGGTCTGTATGGCGGCACGGAATGTCAAATCTAATTTTGAAGAGTTTGTTGATGAAAACACAGATGGGGGTGAAGATGACTATGACTTTGCATCAACTGGCCAAGGAATCAGGTCTGGACTGAACAGGGCTAGGAGGAATGTGAATTTCCGTGGCATGAGCTCTTATGAAGATATGGATGGGGACTTGGACACCATTAAGCTGAAAATTCCTACCTTTTAAGGTAAAAACGATCCCGAGGCTTATTTGGAGTGGGAGAAAAAGGTAGATTGGATTTTTGATTGCCATAGCTATTCTGAACAGAAAAAGGTGAAATTGGTGATAATTGAGTTTACGGAGTATGCGTTGATTTGGTGGGATCAGATTGTGATCAGTAGGAGGAGGAATGGCGAGCGACCAGTTCAGACTTGGGGGGAGATGAAAGTCTTAATGAGGAGACGATTTGTGCCAAACCACTATTATAGAGACTTATATCTGAAGCTCCAAGGTCTGAATCAAGGTTATAAGACAGTAGATGAATATCACAAAGAGATGGAGATAGCAATGATTCGGGCTAATGTTGTTGAGGATAGAGAAGCCACCATGGCTAGATTTCTTAATGGGTTGAATCGGGACATTGCTAATGTGGTTGAGCTACAGCACTATGTGGAGCTAGAGGACATGGTTCACATGGCAACGAAGGTGGAGAGACAACTTAGGAAGGGGCATGCTCGGCCAGCGTTTAATTCGGGTTCGTCATCATCTTGGAAGCCGAATCTAAAGAGAGAGGGTACTGTCCGGCCAAGATCCTTTGGTTCTAGAACTGAACCACCAAAGGCTAAAGTTGATGTCCCTAATGATTCCAAAGGTAAATCTGAAACTCAACCTAAACGTACTCGTGATGTTAAATGTTTCAGGTGTCAAGGACATGGACATTATGCTTCAGAGTGTCCAAACAAGAGAATCATGATGATTAGAGATAATGGTGATGTGGAATCTGAAAGTGACAGTTTTAATTGTGAAGGCATACCACCATTGGAGGATAGTGATGGGAATGAGTTAGCATTATCGGTTGAGCAGTCCTTGGTTATAAGGCGAACACTTCAGGTTTAGGTCAAGGAAGATGATACTAATGAACAAAGGGAGAACATCTTCCATACGCGTTGTTATGTACAAAGCAAGGTGTGTGGTTTAATTATAGATAGTGGAAGCTGTGTTAATGTTTGTAGTGCCACCCTTGTTAGTAAACTAAATTTGTGTAATGCAAAGCATGCTAAACCATATAGATTGCAATGGCTGAATGATAGTGGTGAAGTGAAAGTGACTAAACAGGTTGTGGTTCCATTTTTGATTGGGAAATATGTTGATGAAGTTTTATGCGACGTGGTACCAATGCAAGCAAGTCACATCTTGTTAGGGAGACCATGGCAATATGATAGGAAGGCAATTCATGATGGGGTTAAAAATAGGTATACCATTGTAAAAGATGGTAAAACCATCACTCTTGTACCTCTTACACCCAAACAGGTGTATGATGATCAAATAAAGCTAAAAAGTGAGCATGAGGCGATGGGGAGAGAAAATCAAGGTGAGGAACAAGGGGAGAGAAGACCATCAGATTCGGCTAGAACCCAAACCACGACAAGCCATTCGACCACCCATTCAAACACAAGCAAATATTCGGCCAACACTCCAAACAAATCAAACCATTCGACCATAACTCAAAAACACCCAAATCTGGCCGAGAGTGGAGGTAAGACAAGAGGAGTGAAGAAAGTCAGTAAGTGTGATGAGGATTGTGTGGAAAAACTAAAGAAGCAACCCAATTTTTATGCTAGAGAGGTGAGGTCAGATCTGTATTTTTCACAAACAAGCCAATGATTTTACTTGTGTACAAAGAGGCTTACTTTAATACTAATGATCTTGATCATATTGTGCCTAGTGTTGTTATTTCTTTGTTGCAGGAGTTTGATGATGTGTTCCCCGACGATACTCCTAACGGATTACCACCATTGAGGGGGATAGAACATCAGATTGATTTCATACCCGGAGCTTCAATTCCTAACCGACCAGTTTATAGAAGCAATCCTGAGGAGACGAAGGAGCTTCAAAGGCAAGTTGATGAGCTGATGGAAAAGGGCTACATTCGTGAGAGTATGAGCCCGTGTGCTGTACCCGTGCTACTTGTGCCAAAGAAGGATGGAACATGGAGGATGTGTGTTGATTGCCGAGCCATCAACAACATAACGGTAAAGTATAGACATCCCATTTCTAGGCTTGATGACATGTTAGATGAGTTACATGGATCCTGTATTTTCTCTAAGATTGACTTGAAAAGTGGGAACCATCAAATTAGGATGAAAGAAGGTGATGAGTGGAAAACAACATTTAAGACTAAGCATGGTTTGTATGAATGGTTAGTAATGCCGTTTGGACTTACAAATGCACCTAGTACGTTTATGCGTTTAATGAATCATGTGTTGCGTGCATTCATAGGTAAGTTTGTGGTTGTGTATTTTGATGACATTTTGATATATAGCAAGAACTTAACTGAGCATCTTGATCATTTGCGTAATGTACTTAGTGTGTTGCGTAGTGAGAAATTGTATGCTAATCTTAAAAAGTGTGCCTTTTGCATGGAGAAAATTGTGTTTCTTGGCTATGTTGTAACTGCATAGGGTATCGAGATGGATGAGGAGAAAGTTAAGGCCATCCGGGATTGGCCTACACCCAAATCGGTAAGTGAGGTAAGGAGTTTTCATCAGTTAGCTAGTTTTTACAGGTGTTTTGTGAAAGATTTCAGCACATTAGCTGCGCCCTTGAATGAAGTTGTTAAAAAGTCAGTTGGTTTTAGATGGGGGGAGGAACAAGAGTTGACTTTTGTTTTTTTAAAAGACAAATTATGTTCTGCACCTGTTTTGGCTTTACCTGACTTTACGAAAGCATTTGAAATAGAATGTGATGCGTCTGGAATAGGAATAGGTGCTGTTTTGATGCAGGATCAGAGACCTATTGCGTATTTCAGTAAGAAGTTAAGTGGAGCGACCTTGAACTATCCCACTTATGACAAAGAACTCTATGCATTGGTAAGAGCACTTGAGACATGGCAGCATTACTTGTGGCCAAAAGAGTTCGTAATCCATTCGGATCATAAATCCTTGAAACATCTGAAAGGACAAGGTAAGTTGAATAGGGGCATGCAAAATGGGTTGAATTCATTGAAACTTTTCCTTACGTAATCAAGTATAAGCAAGGCAAAGAGAACATCGTAGTTGATGCACTCTCGCACAGGTATGTTCTTTTACACACTATGAATACTAGATTGTTAGGTTTTGAATATGTGAAGGAATTGTATGATAATGATTTTGACTTTGCTGAGATTTATAATGCATGTGGACATTCGGCTTTTGGTAAGTTTTATTTGATGGATGGTTATTTGTTCAAAGAGAATAGATTGTGTGTTCCTGCTAGTTCTTTGCGTGCATTTCTTGTTCGTGAAGCACATGGGGGTGGTTTAATGGGTCACTTTGAGGTTGCAAAAACCTTGGATGTATTGCATGAGCATTTCTATTGGCCAAAGATGA
The DNA here is from genome assembly GCA_018804465.1 of Populus tomentosa. Taxonomy (NCBI): domain Eukaryota; kingdom Viridiplantae; phylum Streptophyta; class Magnoliopsida; order Malpighiales; family Salicaceae; genus Populus; species Populus tomentosa. The sequence goes on along the minus strand of CM032005.1, from coordinate 8,236,215 downwards.
AAAGAGATGTGCAACGAATTTGTGAACACTGCATTGCTTGTAGAAAGGCAAAATCTAGAGTACAACCGCATGGACTATATACACCATTACCTGTGCCTACTGAACCTTGGGTAGATATCTCTATGGACTTTGTTTTAGGTTTACCTAGGTCAAAGAAAGGTAGAGACTCTATTTTTGTTGTGGTTGATAGGTTTTCTAAAATGGCGCATTTCATTGCATGCCATAAAACAGATGACGCATCTCATATCGCAGACTTGTTCTTTAAGGAGATTGTACGTTTGCATGGCATTCCTAAGAGTATAGTGTCAGATCGTGATGTTAAATTCCTTAGTTACTTTTGGAAGACCTTATGGGGAAAGTTGGGAACTAAACTCTTATTTTCGATAACATGCCATCCTCAAACAGATGGACAAACTGAGGTAGTGAATAGAATATTATCCTAACTTTTACGTGTTGTAATTCAAAAGAATTTGAAAAGTTGGGAAGAATGTTTGCCTTTTGTTGAGTTTGCTTATAATAGAACTGTGCATTCGACTACTACTTTTTCTCCTTTTGAAATTGTTTATGGTTTTAATCCACTAACTCCTATGGACTTAATTCCTTTATGTTTTGAAGAAAGGGTAAGTTTAGATGGTAAACAAAAGGCAAAGATGGTGAGAGAACTCCATGAGGGAGTTCGACTACAAATAGAGAAAAAGAACAGACTTTACGCTTCTAAAGCAAATAAGGGACGTAAACTGGTTGTTTTCCAACCCGGTGATTGGGTTTGGGTGCACATGCATAAGGAACGATTTCCTACCCAAAGGAAATCAAAATTATAGCCTCGTGGTGATGGTCCATTTCAGGTTTTAGAGAGAATCAATGACAACGCATACAAAATTGACCTTCCAGGTGAGTATAATGTTAGTGCTACCTTTAATGTTGCTGATGTTACGTTGTTTGACACAGATTTTGATTCGAGGTCGAATCCTTTCAAGGAGAGAGGGGATGATGCGGACCAGCCCAGAAACACCACTAAGGACCCATTACATGTTTCAAATGGACCAATGACTCGGTCCAAGACAAAGACATTGAAAGACACATTGAATGCATTGGTTTTGAAGGTTTCCACCAAGTCAAAATTGAAAGGTCCATTGGAGTATCAAGAGGAGATCCTAGTACATCTTATCCATGTGCAAGAGGGGTCCAATACAACCTTATTTGGGCCATGAGATGAGGACAGCAAAGGAAACAAAAGAATCCTACTACAACTTGGAAACAACATGGTGGCTACCTTTTCCTTTTGTTTCTAGGATTAAGGGGCTACATGTAAGGCTATAAATAAGCCTTCAATCAGTTCTGTATTATTTTAGTTCATTCTCTTCTTCTCATGGCAGAACATGGATTTAATATTAGGGGCTTTATTTTATTTTGTTAGCTACAGCCCAAGGCTTGTTTGGGCTTAATTAATACTTTGTTTTAAGTTAGGATCCAAGGCTTGTTTGGATTAAGTTATGGGCTTTTCATTTTAGGATTTTGGGCTAGTTTTGAGAGGACCTCATATAAGTCCATATAAGGGGTCTATTAGGGTTAACTTTTTAAGAACTATTTAAACTCATGTAGGCCAAAATTTCGGCAGCTTTGATGATTATTATTCTGAAGTTTTTAGTTTTAACATGTGAGAGTGATTCTTGCATTCTTTAGTTCTTGAACGAATTGAATCTGACTTATCGAAGATTAACTGGCTTCGTGGCGTCATCTACTCATTCCAATAGTGTTGGTGCCTTGGGGCAGGTTTCCATTGTGTCATACTCTTATCAGACCTATTTTGGCTTTCCGGTATCAGATTTCAATCTTGATTGTTCTATTTCAATGTTTCTTTGATTCATCCTTTTTTTATTTTTTTGATGATGCATCATTATTTTGTTTTGACCTTGACTTAGTCATTTTATTTTTCTTTTAGATTTCTCAGGCTCTGTGGATTTTTCACAGCATCTTCCCGGTCTTTGATCTTTAAATTTTTGTTTACCCTCTCGTGTGAGATGTGATCCCAGTCATGATAGACCTTTAAACTTTTGAAATTCTCATTTGTCCTTTAGTGTGGGGTGTGATCCTAGTTAGTATTTTTACAAAAAGAAACTTATTTAAGCTAAAATGGAGACTATAAGAGATATATTTTAAAATGTGAATGGATAACATAGATGATATTTCATCATTTCAAGCACAAACAGTTAAAACTAATAAATTTTATCCTTATTCAATGTGATTGCTTGGAGCTTTTGCATAAAGACATGTTTTTATGAATCGATAACTAGCAATTTGAACTGCAAACGATTATGCATACATCTAAAATATAGCTCATGAGACATGGGGTGCAAGCTTTTTGTGCATTTTTCATCTTTCATGCCTTATTTCAAAATTATTTGGTCACCTCAAGATGAGAATTCCTTGAATGATTCATTTGTCACCTTACAAAAGGATCTGTAAACGATGTTTTCTTAAAATATCAAATTATTTCTGAAATAAAAAAGCAAATTCAATTTTTCAGGATTATTTTGGCAAGGGAATTTTTCAAAATTGATGTGGTCGAAATGTTTTGAATGATATGTTGTCTGACACTATTGATTGTTTTTTACTTCTATTGACCAAAATGATATTATTTTGGTCAAAACAACACCAAAACACATTGTTTCATTTAAATGAAATGACGTTGTTTTGGAGTTTAGGGTTAATTTAGGTTTTAAATTTTCTCTTTGAATTTCATACCTCAATCTTTCAATTTGTTCAATTAATTCCTCAATTGAAATTTGATTTTAAAAATCAATTTAATTTTGCCCCTGTCACGATTGAAAAACATCCCTTAATTTTTATGAATTTTTCAACTTGGTCTTTAATCTTGGATATTTTCAATTTTATCCTCAATTTCATCCCTATTTTCAACAAAAGTTAGCCTTTGAATTCATGTGCCATTTGCAAAAAGGTCCCTAGTCTAGAATTTCTTCAATTATACCCTTAATTAACCCCCAAACTTTGATTTTCTTATAATTTTATCGGCCCAATTAAGCTTTTTAAAAAATCTAGTCCTTTAAAATTCCATTCTTCTTAATTAAGCCCATATTAAACTTCCAAACTTAATTTTTCACCAATTAAGTCCCTAATAAAATTAATTTGACCCATTAAAATTCTAATTAAGTCCTTGCACTTAATGAGATAGTTTAATTGACCCAAATAAATTCTTAAACTTAATTAAACCTTTAATTAGGCCTATGATTAAATCAAATTGACCTATTAAGAGTCTAATCAAGTTCTCAGACTTATTTTTTATGCAAATTCATCCAATAATCATTTTTTTTTACCTTGAATCTACATTGTCTTTCAATTTTGGGCACAATTGGGTTCTTGATTTTTGTACAAATCTTAGTTTCATTCTTTCATGCATTTGAAACCCTTATCAGCCTGTTTTTACCAAGATACTAGTCTTTTATTATTAATTTAAAAGAAAATGATAATTTTTAGGGGAACCTAAAATTAGGTTATGATAGTGATGATCAATCACGAGAGTTAGGAGACGTGATCTGTAATAGCCAAGCCCAACCTACCATATATTGTTCGCTTTGGGTTTTACCACCCTCACGGTTTTGTTCTTGGTGACGTGAGTTCACTTCTGAGCCTAACGCCCCAAAACGCATACAACAGGTCAGCGACCAGCACTACTCACAAAGCCCTGGCTCTGTATGCTCACTTCCAATGTGGGATATCACAATCCCCCATCTTAAGATGAGTCATCCTCGGCTCTGATACCAATTGTAATAGCCCAGCCCAACTTGCCGTATATTATCCACTTTGATCCTTACCGTCCTCACGATTTTGTTCCTAGTGATGTGAGCCCACTTCTGAGCCTAACACTCCAAAATGCGTACAACAGGTCAACGACCAACAATACTCATAAAGCCCTGGATCTAGATACTCGCTTTTGATGCCATATCACATGATCGACTAGGAAAAGTCAATCAATCTCATAGATAAAGAGTTTGTACGATTGACCAGAACATCAAGTGCTCCTCTTAATAAGAATGTAGTATATTACACTAGCGAAATTCCAAATTATTTAGGAAATATATGATTACCATGTAGGAGATGTGTTTATAGGAATATAAATTATATTATGATTCATGCTGTGAGCTTCTAATCTACTATGAACAGTTTATATATGATTGAGAATTATAGTTCATGTAGGATTTCATTTTTCTAACAACGTAAAAAGTCATTCATTTACTATAAATGATGCTCAACTTTATATACACAATTTCTTTATGCAATTTAAAGTTGTTTTGCAATTTATTTATTTTCCTTCATTTCTTTTTTTTAATAAGCAATCTATTTCCTTGTTACTTTATTTACTTTCTTATTAAATAGAGTCATTGAACACAATTGGATAAATGTATCTTGTTGCAATATGATGCAAATCTCGCGGTCACGCAACTCACAACAAATATGATAACTTCCCCAAGAAAATTGAATAATTAAGTTTGGTTGAACCTTGACCCAGAGTTAACGGGTAACTAAAAACCAGAGGTATTGGTTTGGTTTGCACTTCAAAACTGAATTTTATTAATGTCTAAAGGTTGCCTCTTATTTTGCAATAAAACAAAACATAATATAGTCATAAAATAATAGCCCTAATGGTCCCGTATTGAAGTGCAAACTAATGAGCCTTAACTAAAACTTAGCCAAGTACAAGCCTAATGTCTAAAACAAGCCTAAACATTGATTTTTGACTAAAACAACTCAATAGAAATAAAAGCCCAAACCCTAAAATATAATTATCTCAAATCTTAATTAAAACAATAAATAAACCTTAAGATATATTTTACAAGTTATCAAAATAGCTCTAAAATCATCTCTTTTCATTGGATCCCTAGTAGCCAAATCTGAAACTTGTAGATGAAAGAGTGTCCCTTTGTGTCATCCATTAATCCTCTTTCCTTGCTTGAAATAAATTATCTTTGGTGCTAAAGTTTCTCCCTTTGTTTAGTCGAAAGTATGCTCTAAAAAATAAAAAGAAAAGTGATAGAAATATCTTCTTTAAACAGCCTCCTATAATCTCCTTTTTGAATAAGAAAACCCTTTGAAATAAGGAAAAATAAAAAAAACAACAAAAGAATCTTAAGCCTACTTGCCACTACATACATTCTATAATGGATATGGAATCCTTACAAATTATAAATATTAGTTGTTGACATAAATGTCTCCTCGTTTGACCTGGAATCCTTGTAGAAATAGGAGCTAATAGCCGCCACACATGCTTCCAAAAGCATTAAGAAATCCTTGTATTGACTGAAATCCATAATACATATGGAAACAATATTTCTCTAATTTTCATACATTCTTGATAGATTTTAGTTCTGATTTCAAACATGTCGTACTTTCTTGTCTAGATGAATTAGCAAACCTATCATATAGCACCGAGAAGGTATGAATGTATAATTTCCAACCCAATTGGAATCTTAGCTAAATTCCTTATGTAGCTTTAGATAGTCTATACAATAGATGAAGGTTCAAATAGACAAAATTGACATGATTCAATAACTTTGAACTTATAAAATAATCTCTTACCAAACTCCGATTTACTTTCAATTTTAAGCCAATATATAACATCATATCTAAGAACTATAAAAATTTCATTTCGATCTAACAATAAAATTAAAAGTTATGCTCATTAAAATAAAACTAGACAATACAAGATTTTACAATAAAATCTAAATGTAACCTTCCTTGAGTTGTATCACAAGATTAAACATTTTAATCTATATCTGCTTCTTAACTTTTCCAGATATATATTTAGTTATTATTAATAACTTTTTTATTTATTTATTGACAAATAATTCTTAATTTATTTAATTAAATATGTATATAAACTTTTTGATTTACACTTGATAATTTTTACCTAAAAGTACATGTTTAATTTTTTTTTTGTTTAAAAAACAATATTCAGCATGGCATAGGCGAGTCAAATAAGTAGTTCTATCTTAAAACTCTATCTAGTATATAGAGAACCAGAATCATAGAGGCCCACTTTCCATAAGGTAAATATACATACGAACAATTTGAGACAGTCAACCCACGAAAATACAAGATATAAAGGTCAATATTACACCACTGCAAGCACAGGAAACAGGACGCATCCCAAAAAAAACCGACCCTTCTCAACAATGCGCTGCAGTCAGGATAAACTTTGAAGCCCAATACCAGCACATTTGCCAAGACATTTGCAGTACAATACAACGGGTGGGCCGAGAAATTACCACTTAAGTGAACTGTCGTCTTATATATGTATCTTCGTGTACAAAAACAGGGTCTTGAGTGTGTGGTGCAAACTGGGGCTGCCCCATGGCTATGCCACTTTGATTAGAAAGAGGAGGATTTGGCCATGGATCGTTACTGTCCTTGGCAGAATTTAAGGTGAGATAGCAAAGAATCCCAAGGGCCACGCTTGCAAAGGCCAAGACAGCACCACCTGCAAAGACCCCAGGTTTTACAACATAGCAATAGTAATTGCCAAAGTACATTGTTTCTTCACCATGCTGATTGTTGAGGGCAGCACCAGTCAACAAAAGAAGAAATGATATTACAAATGTGAACCTGCATGTATTGCCAAATCGATCATTATGAACGGAACATAGTTTCAAATTAAGCTGATTTATAAAGATAACATACATGCATGGATATGCATGTTGGCCCATGGTCATTTCCCAATTAAACAAAAGATTTCCATTTTCAAGTGTTCCCTTTTGCTGAGGAGCTTAATTCTCATGTTTCTCTTTTTTCATCTAGCCCGACACTTTTTTTTTATTCATATCAAAGTTACATATGCTATGCGGGTGTGTTTATGTATGAGCATGCCCACTCATCTGCATGCTTGGAGGATCTCAAGCGTTCAAGTAAGGAATGCTTTTGCCAATGCTTGCGAGTCCCCTTGAAGCCTAATGCATTGCATGGGTTAAAAGATAAGATCATGGATTTAATTGTGGTGTTAACTTTTTATTCACAGAGAACTGGATTGAATTTGGTTGAAGGGAATTATATATTGCATATAAATGTTAGTTATAATTTACAATTGGTGCTTGTTTGGCATTGTTCTGTCTTTAAAGCACAACTGTTTTTACCTACTTTTCATCTAAAATCAGTGTTTGATTTTGACCATTTTAGTTTTGAAATCAAAGCATGTAATATTTTAAAAGGAAACTGCTTTATTCTTTAATCAAATAGGGTACCATTATGTTCTTGAGAAAAAAATATAATTTGTCAAGAGCTCTGCAGCAAATGGGAACCCTATTTGTATCATTATAATTTCAACTTGCAACACAACACAGTACAGAGAAAAATAGCCAAAGCACAACACAACAATTCCAAGCTGCTCTTAGTAAAATTGAATTAATTTAATTGAGATAAATATCCTAAATATACTTGTCTTTTTTATCATTGCATTCAATTTTACAAGGGACTAAAAGGTAAATTTATAGGTTTAAACACACAGTCAAATGTAGAGGTCGGTCTCACCACTCCCACAGCTAATTTGTAAAAATTGACCTAATAGAATACTCTACATCTAAGCATATTCAATTCATTTCAACAAGAAAAATCACCTTCCAGACATGAGAAATGTCAATAGTGATGAATTGAATAGAATACTACACAATTCTTAGCTTTCCAAACAAACTATAAATTGATTAACAGGTGATATAGTAATTGGTTTGGTTTTCTAGATTCAAGCATGAGGACTTTAAGAAAATGAGAATTTGAAGGTCTTCAGTTCAAGCTGTCCTCCATCAGGATCATTTTAGGCCATTCAAAGAAGTCATCAAGATTGGTAGCATAGAAAATTTTCAATTCAAAACATATTGTGGCATTGTAACATAAAAAAATAGGATAATTACATGCTTTACATGATTTGAGGTATATTAGCAGTAAATTTTCTGGAAAGAAGTTTGAAATTCAATAAATATCATATATGATTTTGTGTTGATAATTTCATTATATAGAAAAGGATCCGCTAACACAAGTATTTTGTATACAAGTACCCACATCACTCTAACTATAAGTGTATTGCTAATGATTACTAAATCATCCTTTGAATTTAATATCTTAATGTATCACGAACATCAAATTCCAGTTCAATTAGACCTTGATTAAGCATTTCAACCATGATCTACATCAATAAAATATAAAAGCACAAAAGGGTTAAAAACAAATTAAATTATAGCAAAACCACATCTCTCTGACATTTAGTACATTGTTACTATTACTAAATCATCCTTCAAATATAAAATCCTAATGTACCATGACAATCAAAGACGAGGTCAATTTGGTCTCAATAAGTATTCCATGACATGATCTACATCAATACAATATCAACACAGAGATTGATTAAAAATAAGAAACAAATTAAATTATAGCAATAGTTATGATCATGTGTAAGGGTATGTAAAAACAGGGTTTTTTCCGGTCATTATGAATAGTCTTCAAGTCATGTTGTTTATCAATTCAAGAAGATACGACAATGCATTTAGGTCTTAGAAATTTCAAGTATACATGCTCTACAAAGATAGTGATGTTAAAAAAAAAAAAAATAGGATATCAAAAAAATATGATTATTAGAAGTGGCCAATACCACTAAGCATTAAGTCAAAAGTATGTTTTTGTTGATGCATTCGCAGGAACTCAGGTGCTGATAATGATCTAACATTTAGATGACACATTCTAGCTCATTGGTATTACATCTAAAGCATCAAAATAGGATAAGCTGCTAGAGGGGGGCTAAACACGTTGGTGAAGAGCTAAAGATGTTGACAAAGGAATGAACAATCAACTGTTAACCTCAATAATGGAATAAGTTAAGCTGAATTAGAGTTTTAAACACAAATGGCCATTGAGAATTACCAGGAAATAACAAAGCAGACAAAAGCTGTTGTCCAATTTGAGTTTGAGCTGTGTTGGCTTCTTTTGCAACAAACACACCCAGTTGCAACATTAATAATTACTTGAGCAATAGTAAGAGCCACAGCTGCAGTCAAACCAAGACCCAGTGCTGGACTCCGAGGATAGGTACATTGTGTTGCAGATGTGAACTGAACCTCAGAACCCTGCAGGAATAGAAAATGATTATATTAGAAACCATTTTACAATTGAGGTTGTATAACTCCAACAATTCCTCGGAGTACAGAAGTAAAGATTCATGTTGCGGCAAACATAAAGGTCCTGAAGAGCAATAGGAAAATCCACAAAAAGAATATGAAAATAAAAATAAAAAATCTATAGCAAAAGATAATAAAATTGGCACTCTAGAGCAGTAATGTCTGCAAAACTGAATGACAGAGATAGGTATCGTTGTTTCTGGTTATGTCGAGATGGCAGAATAAACTGAAAAATCTAATTTTTTTTTGTCACAAATTCACAATTCAACATTACCAACCAAAATTAGCATAAGCTGCACATAATAATAAAAGAGATGTTGTATATAAACATGACATTGGAGATGAGGGAATTCACTACAATGATACCCCACAAGACTGGGATACAAAAGGAATCATGTAGGTCCATCCTTGTTTATATCTGGCTGATACAGATCGATAATTGATGGAGACTGAATATAGTAAGAGGAATCAGGGGGGAGAAGGAATAGCATTATCCAGGAAAACTGTCTAAGTGAAGTAATATTTCTCTCCCCTTTCACGATGCCAGTGTTTATTGTTATCAGCAAAAAGTTCCTCTTCCTCTCAAATCATGGTTGTCATGTTATCATACTTAATGGTATAATCTACAACTACAGAACTTCAGGATTGACACACAAGTGGTCAATACAGAATAAGCGCTATAAAACCAAGCGAATAGATACAAAAACCAATCACGGTGATTGAAAATCAATATAAACACTGTCAATTGTATTTATAAATAGACTTAAACAACACTATCCCAGCAGGAGTCCTAATATTAGAAAGAAAACCTGCAAAGAGCAAGATGAACAGTTGAAATGAAAAAAAAAAAAACATATTACCTTAATCCTTGTTGCTTCTGCACCAAAGCCTGTAGCAACTGATAATAGCCCCAACAGACCCACAACACTGCATAACACCACAGCCTTTCTTTCCATCTCTCTCTCTCTCCCCCTCTCTCTCTCCCCCTTCCTAAAGAACCACAAGATAAAGATAAAGGTGCCTGTGTTCCTTTGTCTGAGGAGGAAGCGTAAAGTTGGTGGAGTACTGTGAAGTGCGGATTGGGCGTCTTTTGTGTACGAACCGTGTTGTCGAAGTACAGGAGGAGTTATGTGTGTGTGCGCGTGTGTAATGGAACACATCAACACAATCTTTTGCTCATAAACAGGTGAACAATATTTAATTAAATAATTATTTTTTATTATACAGTTATTAATTCTTATGTATAAATAGAAATCTATTACATCTATATATGTTTTTTTCCTTTTTTTATTTTGTATTATCATTTTTTAGGTACGGGGAGGAGAGATGCATTCAACATCGAAGGTAATATCATCATTTTTCTTCATACCTTTTTATTATTTTGTTATTATTTTTTATATAATCTAAAATAAAATATAAAAACAAACAGTAAACCATAAAGCATTTTGCATCATTTAAAGTAAAAATATTCCTCAATAATTATATAAAAAACTATAAAACAAAGAATTTGATCTCATCGTTGTGACAACCATGAATGCATGAAATTATAATAATTTATATATAAAAACTACATCTTAAATGGATTGAACAACATATTATATGCTATGTATAATTCAATCAATAGTGCAAAGTCACTATGAAAAATCAAAAATACAAGGTTGAAGATGTTGATATTAAAAAGCTAATAGTTAGTAAATTTTTGAATTTCAAGATAGTCAATTCAAGAACTATGATAAGTCAAGTTTAATAGTTTAAGCTAACCTTGCATGATATTCATGCTAAAAGAATTGTTCTTAGTGAATCCTTTTAGGTGATTGCAATTATTAAAAAATTATCATCATTTTAGAAAGATTTCAAAAACTATATAAAGCATAAACATAAAAAAATGAGAGTTCAAGACCTTATTTTGAGGTTGAGAAAAGAAAAGGAAAATAAATTGTCTAAAAATAAAGCCAACTCATTCAATATATCCCCCAAAGCAAACATTATTGAGTAAATGATGAAGAGCTACAATAAAAACTAAAAGAAAAGCTTATTTTGAAAAGGAAGGAAATTGCTAAGAAGTTTAATGAAAAATGCTTTATATGCAATGAAACTGGACACCAAGCCAAGAATTAAAGAAATAGAGCTCAACAAAGAAATCCTAAAAAAGAAAGAACTGTTCAAATCAAAATCACCAAGATCGATCACTTTATAAATGAAGTTTTGGAAATGAACTTGTTGATCAATCCTGAGTAGTGATAGGTTGATATAACAAGACATGTATATGTTAAAAAGATAATTTTTTTCACTTACAAAGAAATGGATAGTGAATGCTTATACATGAAGAGTTCATCAACCCTCATGGTACTTGGCATTGAAAAAGTCACACTAAAGATGAATTTCAAAAAGCTTCTCCCCCTCAACAATTATTTTCTTTATGTTGTTGATATTAGAGAAAACTTAGTGTCTGACTTATTATTAATTAAAAATAGTCTTAAGATGGGTTTTGACAATGACAATTTTATACTCACTAAAAGTGGGATGTATGTAGGAAATAAATATCTTTGTGATAGCCTCTTCAAAATGAATATAATGCCATTATAACAAAGGATGAGATAAAAAAAAAAATTGTTCTTCTTACTTGAGTTTTATAATATGTGGCATGTAGATTAAGACATGTGAATTATAATTCTATACAAAGATTAATTAATCTTGAATTACTAGGCATGTTTGTTTTAAGAAAATTCACGAGTATGAGATTTGTGTAGAATTAAAGCTCACAAAAACATTTTTTCAAGCAATTCAAAAAATTAGTGAACCTCTAAATTTAATTCTCTTGGATATTAGTTATTTAAAAATTATATAAACTAAGAGATTAAAAAAAGTATTACATTACTTCTATAAATAATTGCATAAAAAATTATTATACCTATTTACTTGGAAACAAATATAAAAATTATGGAACATTTCAGCATTACAATAATCAAGTTGAAAATCAACTTAAGAAATGGTGGAAAAGGCTTAAATATCTCAGTCCAATTTTGAGTCATAACTCACTCAACTATTCCTCCCAAGTTTTCTCTTTTAGAAAGGATGGTATAACATATATGCTATACCAAAGGCATCTTTTTATATTCTTTTATCACTTCTTTATCTTTGCCATTATTGATGTATCTCTTTCCAGTTCTAGCATATATGACCAATTTTAGCCTTTGTAGGGGTTGATCAAATGATACTTTTTATAATTTTTCCTTATCAATTTGTCCTTCTAGCTTGAGGTGGTTATTTTTGTTATGACTTAATGGAAACAATCATTCTCTACCTTAATTTTCTTTTTATAAAAAGAGAACGAAACCAACCTCTAATGCCTTCTAGATCTAATTCTTGAAGATAATATAATCATTAATGTCATGTTTTTATAAGTAGTGCAACTTACAACAATTCTTCCTCTTGATTTGATAGGTAGTAGGGATTGTATGGTTACCAAGGAGCTTGATTTGCCCCAAAAATTTCATCAATTTTTTTTTAATGTCAAAAATCATTATTTACCTTAATTGACTACTTTGGTAAGTTTTTGTTTCTTTGCAACCAAGTTTGTTATCCACTTTTTACTTCTACAACATTGTAATTTGAAATGGTGTTCCTACTTTAAGCTTTCCGATCAATATAAGTTGCCAATAGATTTCTTCAAACCCTTATTCAAAGTTTGAGTCGGTCTTTAAATGTGTATTTACAACATTATTCAAATAACCAATAAAGTATGTCCCTCTCATATATATTTTTTTCCGTTTGTTTTGATAACATCTTTCTTAATAAATAACATCATTTATAAGGATATAGATATCCAAGTACTTGGATCCCATAGACCTTTCATTGATATTCCACTATATCATTTCTAAAAACAGTTTCATGCACTATTACTTTGTTATAACTATAGTGCATTTAATTTTTAAAATACTAAATAAAAAAACATAATTTTTTATAGACTCTCGTAGATCTTGTATCATCTTATTTATTTAAGTCAGCCAATGTTATCTTTGGTTTAGTTTTATAAAAGTGATCATAAAAATAAGTCTTAATTTCTTTCCAACTACTTGTAAACCCCTAATATAAAAATCATGTAAAATAAGTAAATAAAGGAAAAAATTTACTAATTGGGGTGAAAAATATTTATACAAGAATAATAATAGAGTAAAATTTTAAATCAAATAATATGATTTTTTGTGTGAAAAGCATTAATCACCTCGCATACAATCACATTATGATAAATATGATTGACAATGGTAAAAACTCTGAATGAATTTTATGATAAATATGATGGGAGTCTCCAATGGACTAGTCTAAAAATTATAACTATTTAAGTAAATAAAATGGTATGTGAACTCAAAGTTTTGGCTTATAATTACTAACGGTCTAGTTTTACGACATTGAGCATATCTCTCAATTCGATTGTTGGATTGGACTAAAATTTTATGAGAGATCTACTGACATATTATTTTATGTTAGGTTAAAATTTAATGCGAATCTGAGCTTAGAAATGTCCCACAAGAAGAATGACAGTGATAAGGTAATTATAACAATTCAACATTGTGTGTAACATCCCCATGTTTGGGATAAAGCAATGATCTCATGTTAATTGATAAACAGAGTGATTATTTTTTTTCTATATCTATTCATGGTGTTTGTATTAAAGTGTACCAAAATTTTGACGGAGTCTCCCCTATACCAGCAGGTCCCAAATTATCGACATACAACCTGTTTACACTTCTAATATACCGCATCTCCTAACTCAATTCAACACTATCATCCTGAGTCTCAATCCCACAAACATCATCATTCATATCAACCACAATGTTGATGATATACATTGTACAACAATTATCATTATGGATGGATAAAGATATAAACATGCATACATGGAATATAGTTATACAAACTATATAATTAAATTTGTCTATTCAAGTTTAAACATCAGTTATACAAATTGAGTTATATAAAAGTTGTAATATTACCAAATATAAGGGTATATTCCCTAGAACCTAAATTACAAAAAAAGTGAACCCAAGCTAGAATCTACTCCTATCGTGCATGCGATGACCCTGAAAACAAAATACATATTACTGAAATATGAATATCACAATAGTATAGCAACACAAATATCCAGCAATTTAAAAAGGCAAACATGCATTCTTATTTTATTCACTTCTCCCTTTTGATTTTCATTGGAAACTCTTTCTCCTTCAACTACTAAAAGCCTTTTCCTCTTCCATTATCAACCTCCATTTAAGATCTCATAAGACCACCCATGATTATTTTCGCTTAATACATTACCGATACTAATTTTACTTTTATCATCATCACCACGTAGGAGTTGATGCAAGGTGATCCCCTTACCCGGGATCCTAACATACACTAAATGTATGTTGGTCAAATACATGGTGATCTCCTTACCCGGGATCCTAACATTACATTAAATGTATTCTAGTCAATACATGGTGATCCCCTTACCCGGGATCCTAACATACACTAAATGTATGCTAGGCAATACATCTTGATCCCCTTACCTGGGATCCTAGCCAATACATGATTGATCCCCTTACCCGGGATCCTAACATACACTAAATATATGCTAGTTCATGCCCTAAATCACACTTCTCATAAATTCCTTTGTCAACGATAATTTCATCACTTGGCAATTCACACGACAACCGTTCACTTTGAGTACACACACATTCAGAATACTATCCAAAATATCGGCATCATTACGCAAACTTTCATAATTTATCCTAATATCCAATGTTCAGTAATTCACAGCTCACATCAATAACAAATTAAATCATAGAATTTCACTAGAAAGTATAGGTGCAGATCACCTACCTGCAATAGAAGCTCTACTTGTGCTCCCCTGTTACTGCTGTTGCACCACGCCTGTGGTACTTCCTGCAAATCACAGGTTTATCTCATAAATTTTCCTCACTCAATGATGTGTTTTATAATAACCATATCAACAACCAATAAGTATTTCTTTTAGTCATTTCTTAATATTTTATGTTTTTCTCATTTCACCCATTAATATTGTCATTCTTTGTCTAACCACAATTATTATTTCTCTCTTTATATTTGAACCGTTTCTGTTTAAATCCTGAACTGTCACTGTCTAGACATTGAACTGTTATTGTCCGACCTCTCCTTATATTTTTAACTATATCTAGAGTTATAGAACTCTGTTTCAAGTGAGATCGGTCTTGTTGGAAATCTAAGACATGAGGCTACAAATTCCCCGAAGGAAAGAGAACCCAGTTCTGCCTCCAAGACAGTCAAAATCACTCATCAACAAACATTTGGACTGTTATTGTCCAACTATTACTATCTTGTTTTTGAATGTTACTGTCTGACCTTTCCTCAGATTTTTAACCATATCTGGAGTTATAGAACTCTGATTCAAACGAGATTAGTCTTGCTAGAAAGTTATGACATGAGGCTACAAGTTCCCTGAAGGAAGGAGAACCCAGTTCGGCCTTTAAGACAGTCAAAATAGCTCATCAACAAACATTTGGATTGTTACTGTCTGACCTCTCTTTATATTTTTAACTATACCTGGAGTTATAGAACTCTGATTTAAGCGAGATTAGTCTCGTTGAAAAGCTAAGACATGAGGCTACAAGTTACCTGAAGGAAGGAGAACCTAGTTCTGCCTATAAGACAATCAAAATTGCTCATCAAGAAACATTTGGACTGTTACTGTCCAACTGTTACTGTCTTGTTTTTGAACTGTTACTGTCTGACCTCTCCTCAGATTTTTAACTATATCTGGAGTTATAGAACTTTGATTCAAGCGAGATTAGTCTCGTTGGAAAGCTAAGACATGAGGCTACAAGTTCCCTGAAGGACAGTTAAAATCGCTCATAAACAAATATTTGGACGGTTACTATCTAGATATTTAAACTATTATTGTCTAGACATTGAACTGTTACTGTCTAGATATTGAGCTATTACTGTCTTGAACTGTTACTGTCTAGGCATTGAACTGTTATTGTCCAACCGTTACTATCTAGATACCAAACTATTACTATCCGAACTCTCCTCAGATTTTTAACTATATCTAGAGTTATATAACTCTGTTTCAAGCAAGATTGGTCTTTTTGGAAAGCTAAGACATGGGGATACAAGTTCTTTGAAGGAAGGAGAACCCAGTTCAGCCTGTAAGACAGTCATAATTATTGTCCAACCGTTACTGTCTAGATATTAAACTATTACTATCCGAACTCTCCTCAGATTTTTAACTATATCTAGAGTTATATAACTCTGTTTCAAGCAAGATTGGTATTTTTGGAAAGCTAAGACATGGGGATACAAGTTCTTTGAAGGAAGGAGAACCCAGTTCAGCCTCTAAGACATTCATAATTGTTCATTAACAAATCAGACTTGTTGCCCTACAGGGTCTGTCATAACTCAATCTCAGTTGATAACCCATAACTGGAGTTCTACAGCTCCAAAAAGAGTAAGACCAATTTTCTTAGTTAGCTAACATCCAAACTACAATTTCTATGAAGGAATCTGGTTCTAATTCCCTCATCCTTCTATCCGAAATCTTACAAAAAGTCAAGAGACGAGTCTGTCCAGATTCATCACCCCTTTCCTTTTACATATAACTTTCACAAACTACATTTTTTAGGTAAATTATCATGGTTTCACATCCCCAATCACATACCACACATGAATTAACTAATTTTAACAACAAATACTTTTCTTCCAATTCAAGTCTAAGAACCCTAATCTATAACTCACATCAAGGCATCAATTCATTATCGAATTTGAAATGACTTATAAGATCATGTTTAGAACACCTTACTCGGTACAAATTAAGGTTTTGATCTTCAACTAGTTAAAGATTTTCAACTCCCTCCTTTCTTATCTAATGAGAGCCAACCCTCCATCTTCTCTTCTTGTTCAATTTTCTTGTTAATCCCTTGCCCACAAGTGTTTATTCCATCTATAAACCCTTCATCTTGGATGGGTTCTTGAAATTTTGGTGTTTCTCTCTTGATTTTGCAAGAATGGATACAAAAACTCTCTTTTCTTTCCTTACAACTGCTGTAGATTTTTGATGAGAATAGGAGTATTTATGCTTTATAATTTTTCTTATTTGCATTTAGGCCCCCACATCTTTTTTTTCTTCTTATAATTAAGTTATACCTCTTTTCATTTCTTATAATTTCACCCCACAACTTTTAGTTTATTTTATTTTCATTAATTTAATCCAACCCTCAACATTTTGGGGTTGATTTATAATGTCTCGAAATATTTCATCTAGAAACTTATATCCAAAAAATTTCTGAACTCCCTTTTTTATTTAACCATATGCATGAATTTCTTCACTTTTATTTCTCATGTAGTTAGTTTGCAATCTAAGCAACCTTTATTTTTCCCCAGGATTTACATTGTGGGAGAAAAAGTTTAAATGACAGTAAAATGATAACTAGCCAAAAGAAATACCCTTTATACATTATTCATGTTATTGTTCATATAGAACAATATAAGGCGAAGGAGATTGAGACTTCATATGATTTTTTCTTCAAAACACCTTAAGAACCCTTTCTTAAAGAGTGAGATAGTGTGCATGTAAATTATTTTGAAGGAGAAAAACATGTTAGTGATAAAATTTATGAGAGGAAATTGTTGAGAGAAGTTTGAGAAACTAGGTATGGGGTTGTTACGGGATAACAAATTGGAATCCACAAGAACATTCTTAATTTGGATTCAAAACTTGGTTAGCAAAGTGTTTCTTAATTCTTTTTTTTTTTTAAAAGTTCATTATGAACAATTGCAAAGAACCTCAAGTTTCTTATTCTATGGTTCTTAGTCAAATTTTGGAAGATTATGAATGTTAGAATGACTATCAAATTCTTATGTAGAAGCATGTTTAATTGTGTGAATGAGTTATATAATGACATGAGTTTATTGTAGCAATGCTTGATTTTGGATTTATGTAGTCTGTTGTGGTGGAAATGGTATGTGTAGGAAATTGGGAAACATAAGATGTAAGGACTTAAGGTTGCTTTAATAACCTTATATCTTGGTGTTTGAGGGTTGTTTTGATGTCCAATTGTGTGCAATTAAGGGTTGCTCTAACAGCTCTATAACTTGATATTTTAGGGCTATTATGATGCCCCAAATAGGCATGAACAAGGGCTATTGTGACAACCCTAAGCCTGTACATGCAGGGACTATTTTGATACTTTAAAAATATACAAACAAGGGATATTATATTAGCTCTAGATTTGGGTATTTAAGTGTTGTTTTGATGTCCTAAAAATGGGCAAATAAAGGCTACCGTGACAACCCAAAAAGTGATTAGGTCCTAATCATGCATGGGTGATTAGGGGTTTCTTTGACAACCCAAAAAGTGTTTAAATAGGGGCTACTATGACAACCATAACAAGGGATATTATATTAGCTCTAGATTTGGGTATTTAAAAGTTGTTTTGATGTCCTAAAAATGGGCAAATAAAGGCTACCGTGACAACCTAAAAAGTGATTAGGTCCTAATCATGCATGGGTGATTAGGGGTTTCTTTGACAACCCAAAAATTATTTAAATGGGGGCTACTATGACAACCATAAATATGTAACTGTTTGACCATTTTAAATTGTGAGTATAGGTAGGTAAAGGTAGCTATGGCCAAAAAAGGTACGAGTGTATGTTAAAGTTATTGAACAAAAAATGTGAGTATATAGTAAAAATGAAAGTGAAACTTAACATGATTGAAAAATAAATAGGGAAAAAGATATATCAAGATTATGAGTTTTGAAATATTTAAGAAGTTACTATAAGTTATTGAATTCAATTAATATTCTTTCTAGAATGTTGGTGTAAGATTGTAATTATAAATGGGATTGAGTTAATTAAGCATACAAGTTAGAGAAATTACTTGTCAAGTTGATGATTGTGTGAGAAATGAAATTCATATGTGAGAAATGTGAAATGTGGATGAGGATAATATTTGTAAGATCCCACATCAGCGGGTGAGGGTTGTGTTGCTGGCCTTATTAGTAGTGCTGGTGCTAACATGATGAACGCGTTTTGGGACGTCAGGCTCAGTAGTGGGCTCGCGTCACCAAGAACAAAACCGTGAGGGCGGTAAGGCCTAAAGCGGACAATATTCAGCATGTTGGGCCGGGCTGTTACAGTTGGTATCAGAGCGCGATTGTGATTCAGTAGACTTATTAAGCATGGAAAGTATAATGAATCGTGTATCTTGATATAGAATGAACTAGGCATGTATATATTTATATATATACTTGGTTACCACAAGTGTGATAATTAAGGAAGTGATATTGGGTTGTCAAGAAGTCGGTAACTTAGGAAATGAGCTTTTACTTCGTGATTGTGGTATCGGTAGCAAATAATAAATGTGTAACCATTGTTTGATAATATGTTAGATAGAAGTAAAGGATTCATGAACAAAATAAATTTGAAATATTAATAAAATGATAATGTAACAAAGGTGTGTGTTGTCTTGATGAAATATGAATGGATGGGATGAAACCATATATGAATTAATATTAGAGTGAATATATGATTGATTAGGCATAATCAAGTGTTGATGTAAATGCTATCGATTCAAACTTCTGACATTGCGTATGGATAGAGGCAGGACTGTTTTGTGATTAATGCCTTAATAAATAATTATGTTAAGATGGCAGTGAGACCCTGCATATTAGGCCCTTGCTCTAATTGACAACATTTTATCTTGAAGTGTAAAGGAATACTAGTTTGGTACATAACAAAATGGACAATACAAGTTTATTTCTGGCGTTGTAGATATGAGGTAAAGACTTGGAAATTGGTTATGAAAAGCATTATTAAGTTGCCTTACGAGAATCCACCTAAAAATCAAGAATGAATTAAGGATCGTAGGCGTGGTTATCTTTGTAGACATAAAGGAGAAATGGTTAAAAACATGAACATGGATGTAATACCTGTTGTGAAATGTTATGGGTTAACAGTAAGACACTAAGTTACCGTCATACAAGATAATAAATAAATTGGCAAGCTACCTATAAGAGTCGTTGAGGAGGTCACGAGTGTGCAATGTATGTTCACGTGGTAGTAGAAATACATAGTTAATAAGGAAACTAGAAAAGAGATGAATTTAGGGAGTGAAGGGATCTAATATGTACTAATGATGAGATGTAAATAAACGTTGATTAAGGAGTGAATACTTAATATTACAAGTGTCTGTGCACAAAAGTTGAGTAACTATGGTTACAGAGTGTTACTTGGTGGGCTCTAAATACGATTAGGATGTGAAAATACGATGGTATGAACAAGTAATTAAGTATGAAATTATAGGAACCATGAGTATTCCTATATTGAAACACTAAATAGCTAAGATAAATCATAGTTGTTAAACTGTAAGGAGTGCAACATGAAATTGGAAAACTATGACAATGACAAGAATTACATGTTAATCGAAATAGACTTGAATGATGGATCCTGAAAGTACCCAATAATATTCACAAATATAAGTAGAAATTCTAAATTTCGAGGACGAAATTTCTTGAAGGAGGGAAGAATGTGAAACCCTAGAAAATTTATGATTTAAATATACGGATGTATAACCTGTCATGTAAACGTAAGACTGAAAGTGATATATAATGGAGGGGATGACCTCTATAAAATGAATTTTGTTTTAGAATTCATAAAGACAAAGAAACTGGTAACGTGTTTTGATGAATAAAATAATGAGAGAAATGACAAAATGAATATATTCCAAAATAATAAAATGACCTTAAAGGTTTAGAAGGATAATTGATATTATTTTATGTGAAGATTGAACAAGAAAATTTGGATAGTTGACGAAAAGTCATAAACTGACCAATTTTACATTAGAAAGCAGAGCTCTCAATCCAATCGTCGGATTGGGATGAAATTTTGCATGAAGTCTATTAATATGTTTTCCTACATTGGTGAAAGATATCATCCCAATAAGAGTTTGGTAAAGACTAACGATTTAAGCAGAAACAAACTGGATGGTTTCCATGAAAAAAAAAAACAAATAATATATAAATACATAAATGAGGGACATAAAGGTAATTAGTAAAACAATGGTGCCTTTAAAAACAGCAAAAGGCCACCAGATTAAAAAAAAAAAAAGAGAAACAAAAATGAAAAGGGGGGGTGAGAGACAATAGAGAATTCGATTACATAGAGGTGCAGGATTTGGATGAACCAATAATGCTTCGATGGCCATATCTCTTGAATCCACCGTTGGATCATGTTGATTTTTGGATATATTGTTCTTCTCACACTCCTCTATAAACTGACCAGAAGGATTTGAAGGAACATAATCCATTGAGCAGCCATCATCATCGGAAGTGTCCTGGAAAACAAAAGGAAATATACCTGCAGGGCAGTTTTGGTCGCCGATCGATTTATCTCTCTTCCACCGTTGGATCGTGCCTATTTTCGGATATGTGGTGCACCTAGATGTGGCCTACATTCTGGACGGTGAAGATCGGAAACGCACTCTCCGGTAAGGTTTGGTTCATGTTGAACAGTAGCTCGTCCATTTTCAAGTTAGTTCAGTTTTATTCATATCTATGGAGATCCAACCATTGGATGATTCTGATTTTGAGATATATTGTACACAACACAATGATATATATTCTGACCGTTGAGTTGAAGGAAACAATCAAAGGTGGATGAGTTGTTTCTATTTGAATCTATTGCTAGTCTTAGTAAAACATTTAGGAAGCTTGATTTAATTAAATGTTTTGATGAAATTAGAATTGTGTGGGTGTAGGGTTTATGTAAGATATAATGGTAAAATATGCTCTTGTTATTAGTGTTGTTATAGATTAATTGTGTTGTAAAATGTGTTAGGGAAGTTTTGAAATTTGGATGTAGGGACATTGAGTTCGTTGATTTAATGGATATACGTTTTTAGGCATTAAAAAGGATTGGGTCTAGTGGTAATTGAAAGAAAACTTGAAGAAAACTTTACCCTCCATTTAATGCAAAGATTCGGCCTAGACATATAAATGAGAGGATGAGCTTAATTGTTTTAATTGCTATGGAATTTGAGTTGAATGAGGTTAAAATAGATATGAAATGAATTGGTAAAGGTTTATATGGAATAATTAAAAAGGGAATCATCCCTCACCATGAATGAAGGCATTCGGCCAAATGAAGAAGAAATAAGGAGATAAGACTTTGATTCATTTTCTATGAAAACTAGGTATGGATACATATATTTGTATAAAGAAAATTAGGTAGAGTGTCAATTGGAAGAATTTTAAAAAGATTCAAATTCTCATCATAATATGGAATCCAACCAAAAATGAAAATCTTGAACTTGAGTTTATTCGACCTAATGTTATGGGAATTTTTATGGGATTGTGGTTTGTTGAATGCCAAATGAATTGTGTTGTGTTTGAACTAATAGATTAATGTGAGGAAAATGTCATTTTGTGGAATTTTAACGCTGTCCAAATGGATAATAAAAGAGGAGGAAAAGGTTAAATTAAGGCGTACATGGAATTATGATGAAAATATGTTGTTAAATTTACTTAAGATGAAGTAAAGTGGACTTATGAAAAAGAATTGGAAAACTCATCATGAAAATAAATAAATAAAAAATAAGGTCATTCGGCCAAGTGTTGGTTTGATAAGGAAAATGAATTAGTTTCAATGGTATGAATAAATGCAAGGATGTGATGTTATTAAGTCTATACATGAGGGATTGAGTAGACAAAAATAAAATAAAATAAATTAAGATTGTTAGGTCATGTTTAAAGATACTTAGTCTGGAAAAACAAGTCATGAAAAGAAAGGAAATAAATAAATAAATATGCGAATGCATGTGTCATGCGATTCTAAATTTAAATGAATTTTAGAATGGAATGTTCAATTATGATGGAGCCATATTTGATATGTATCTTTAATGATACAAGAGAGATTGCAAAATCTGTTCAGTAGCATGGGACTTTTGCGCGGGTTCAAGTATTAGGTAGGTGACTTACTCCTTCCTTTTTCATACGTTGAATAATGAAATACTTTAACATGAATATTACCATATTGTGTTATAACCGATATTAGTTTCTTGAACGCTTAAATGTTGGCAAATGGTTGATAAGCTTCGGCTAATGGCATCCGAATGGATGACCGGGAAGAAGGACTGATTAGCTTCGGCTAATGGATGACCGGGAAGAAGGACTGATTAGCTTCGGCTAATGGCATCCGGATGGATGGCCGGAACAAACGAATGATTAGCTTCGGCTAATGGCATCCGAATGGATGACCGGGACAAAGGATTGATTAGCTTCGGCTAATGGCATCCGAATGGATGGCCGGGACAAAGCATGATTAGCTTCGGCTAATGGCATCCGAAGTGGATGACCGGGGTGAGTGAACGGTTAACCTCAGTAAATTATGCCTTAAGAGGATAGCCGGGTTTAAGATTATGGTTGATTGTAAAACAATTAGTGCATCTATATGTACTACAAATTATTTATACCAAGCACATGAAGAAATTATAAACATGGCTAACAAAAGAAGTTAGCCGGATGTTTGGAAATTCATATGAAATTATCGGATTGACTTTGGCAACCAAGATGGGTTAGCCAAATTTATTTGGTAATTAAGAGAATTATCGGGTTTATTGGTTAACAAGGAAGTTAACTGGATATTGGGTAATTCGTATGGAATTATCAGAATAATTGGCTAACAAAAGAGGTTAGCTGGATGTTGGGTAATTCCTATGGAATTACCGGATTAATTGGCTAACAAAAGAGGTTAGCCGGATGTTGGGTAATTCATATGGAATTACCGGATTGACTTTGGCAACCAAGATGGGTTAGCCAAATTTATTTGGTAATTAAGAGAATTATCGGGTTTATTGGTTAACAAGGAAGTTAACTGGATATGGGATAATTCGTATGGAATTACCGGATTAATTGGCTAACAAAAGAGGTTAGCCGGATGTTGGGTAATTCATATGGAATTACCAGATTGACTTTGGCAACCAAGATGGGTTAGCCAAATTTATTTGGTAATTAAGAGAATTATCGGGTTTATTGGTTAACAAGGAAGTTTACTGGATATGGGGTAATTCGTATGGAATTACAGGATTGATTGACTAACAAAAGAAGTTAACTGGAGGCTGGGTAATTCGTATGGAATTACCAGATGTACTGGTAATCTAGGAAGGTTAACAAAAAATGTGGGTAA
The DNA here is from genome assembly GCA_018804465.1 of Populus tomentosa. Lineage (NCBI taxonomy): Eukaryota > Viridiplantae > Streptophyta > Magnoliopsida > Malpighiales > Salicaceae > Populus > Populus tomentosa. Next base: position 8,211,826 of record CM032005.1, on the reverse strand, counting down.
TTATATGAACTTACTAGAATTATTGGCAATCGAGATGAGTAAGGTTTTGAAAAGAGTATGTGAATTAATTGATTGAAGTTAGAAATAGTAAATTCTAAATGTTATGAGCAAAATAATTAATATAGGACTAAGATATTGAGTAAATTACATAATCACAATTACTTGGAGATTAGAAGGGAATTGATAGATAATTGGTCACCATAATGACGGTGGCTAAGGGTATAAATTGATACTTGGCACTATGATGAGAGTGACCAAGGTTATGTGAAGGATGCTTAGTGACTGTAGTGTCGATAACTAAGATTGTATGCAAATAATACTTGGCAACCGTGGTTACAATGCATATGATGTTAATAAGAAAAATAAAAGGGGTTCGGTACGAATGGAAGAATCAAATGACATTGATTAGCTATCCAGGTGTGGATTGCTAATGGTATCAATGAGGTTTCATCGGTGCCGGTATTCCTTAAATTGATTAGTCTAGCCCAATATTGGAAGACAAATGATGCTAATAAGATTTATTAGTTTTGGCGATTACCTTCTAGCAACAGATTCAGAAAAGGGAAATATTGATTAGCTATTCCAAAAGAATGAGATAAGCTAATGATACTAAGAAAGGAATATTTTGTTATCAAGTGAAAATTGATTTATAAGAAGATGGTGTTCGCAAACAGTTGAGTTGTGTTGAGATTTCCAAGATGGAATTATTCTTGGCAAATGAAATAGGATATTAGATGAATATTGGTAATAGATGGAAAATATATGTTGTAAAAGAGGTTTATGATGAATTGTATATATCAAAAGAAATTCCATAGAGATTATTATCTGCCATTGTTATTACTTGTCACTATCTTTTATATTTATGTGTACATGTTAATTTCTATTTTCAGGTCCATCAGGGTCGCGTCAAGAATAATACTAGTTTTAATATCTTTTGCTTTTGACCATGTAAATTATTTGTAAATTAAAAGACTGGTCTCCTAACTAAAAAAAAAAAAAACTTGAGATGTAATATTAATCCGTAAATTTGAATGTATGACCTTACTCTAATGGTTGAAGCTCTTAGTACCTATTTGACCATGCATGTTTCTAGATGGAATTGAATCTTTCATTTGAACTACATTGTATGATGTTATTGAATAAGATGTTTTGTGTTGTTGATAATGAGTTGGGTTGAGACCCAGGATGATTGAGTCGTGATTTTGAGTTATGAGATGTGAGTTATTAGAAGTGTAAACAGAGTTTATGTCGATAACTTGGGACCTACTAGTATAGAGAAGACTTTGCTGAAATTTTGGTGGAACCTGTATATATATATAAAATTACCCGAAAAATTTCCAATGTATCGTGAAATTGGATGTGGAAAATCGGGGTTGTTACAGTTGGTATCAGAGCCGACCTCACTGGCTGTCCGGTTGTGCCGACGGGGTCGTCGGGCTCCTTAAGGGGGGTGGATTGTAAGATCCCACATCGGCGGGTGAGGGTTGTGTTGCTGGCCTTATTAGTAGTGCTGGTGCTAACATGACGAACGCGTTTTGGGACGTCAGGCTCAGTAGTGGGCTCGCGTCACCAAGAACAAAACCGTGAGGGCGGTAAGGCCTAAAGCGGACAATATTCAGCATGTTGGGCCGGGCTGTTACAATATTGATAAACGATTTAAAGTTCATGAAATAGTTTACCAGTAAGCTGATATGGATACCTCTTATAAATGTTAAGAGGAGCATTCGTAGCTAGGAATTCTGCAAAAAGAGCTCACATTGTTGGAGCATCAGGTAGGTAAACAACATCTTGTCCTTTTAAATTTAGTATACTTTTATTAATAATTATGAGACCTTTATATTATGTTGTAATCATGAAATTAAATGAGAATGATTGGATTATGTTTCTAAAATATGAGAATGTATGAATGTGTTAGGACGAAATGATATGGATTGCTAATAAGAAGAAGCAAATGGATAAATATATGTGTGAGAGGAATTAAAAAAAAGGTTCAAATAAGTATAAAATTGGTATGATTTGATACTCAGTAGCCAAATTAACAATAACTAAGGAAAATGTATGATTTAATACTTAGTAGCTAAAAAAAGGGCAACTAAGGAAAATGCATGATTTGATACTTAGTAGCTAAAAGAAAGCAACTAAGAAAAAGGTATGATTTGACATTTAGTAACTGAAAGAACTATAACTAAGAAAAACATATGATTTAATACTTAGTAGCCATAAGAATGATAACTCAGGAAAATATATGATTTGATACTTAGTAGTTGTAAGAGCAGTAACTAAGAAAAAAGTATGATTTGATACTTAGTAGTTGTTAGAACATAAACTAAGGGAATGGTATGATTTGATACGTAGTATCTGTAAGAACGATAACTAAGAAAATGATATGGTTGTTAGTAGCTAAAAGAATTGGTAACTAAAGATATGAATTGTGATACTTAGTAATTGGAAAGACAGTGACTAGGGAAATAGAATATAATAGTAGTTAACCAAGAAAACAATGATAAATGATAGGAATATGATGTTTAGTCAACCATGAAGAGGATAATCGAGGAGAGGAAATGATGTTTAGCAATCAAAGGCTATTAACTAATGAATTAAAGGTGTTATTTAACTATTCATAATAATAATAACCTTAGTGAGAATTATAAACTTAGATGTCTTAAGGATTAGGGCTGAGCATTTTCGGTTCGGTCTGGTTTTGGACCAAAATAAACAACCAAACCGTTTTTTTTTTAGTTTTTGAACCGAACCGAACCGAAAACCGGTTCAAACCGATTAATTTCGGTTTGATTTTTTCCCCTTCCAAACCGGTTCAAATCAAATTGCAATGCCAAGATGCCATCCTCTAAGAATCAACAACGTTGTTCTCGTTGTTACAACTTCTTGCAAAGGAAAAAATAATTGCAAAAAAACAGTATCAATTCTTAGCAATCATTGCTTTGATTTTTCTGGACACTCTTCAGCTTCTAGACCCGAAATAATCCCTCTATGGCAATCGAGGTGGGATCTGTTAAAAGCCATAACCCATGAAGGAGAATCAAGTAAATCAATGGAAGAATCATTAGCAATTCATCTCTAACATGGCAAGTTTGAGAGATGAGAGATAGAAAGCATGGAGGATTGCAAGAGAAGAAGACAAATTCTACTCAAATGTTGAAAGGAAATGTTAAAGCTTTACCTGTAATCTTTACTTTTCCTTCACATTGAGAGATGAGAGACAAAGAGAGCATTGGGGCTGTGAATGAAGGGACCCTTCAATGTGAAAGAATTCAAAAACTTAATGGGAGGGGAGAGGGCGGCTGTGTGCAAAGGAAAGAAATGATAAAGGTCTGCTAGGGTTGTTGGCTAATGGGAGGGAGGGGTGGCCCGCGCTTGGTTTATTACTTTATTTTATTTTTTTCATTTTTAAACCGAACTGGTTTGGTTTGGGTTGGCCGGTTCAGGCACACCAAAACCGGAAACCGAATCGGACCAAACATTTTCCTAAATATTTTAACCGGTTCAATCAGTTTTTTGTACCGGTTCAGTTTTTTTGGTTTTCTCGGTTAAATTGGTTTTTTGATTTTTTTGCTCACTCCTATTGAGGATCATAACTTCTATGAAGAATACAAATGAAGTAAGGACGATGAAGATATGTGAAAATTAGAAATTAAATATTGAGTTTGAATGGATTGTGTTAAGTTAGGATTTTATGTTGATGTTAGACTAATTAAATGGTACTCGTTAGAGAACCCATGCGTTTATTTATTATTGATTTACCTTACCTAAATGTTACTTTGAGAACATTGGATCCATAGTTGAGCTAATAGTACTAGGTTGGCATGAAAGGAATAACAAGTCATTGGGAATAAAGGATATGTAGATGAAAAGATTTGTTGCCCATTGAATAAAGGGTAATGTTAATGAATTGTGTAAGGTCACTAAGAGAACTTACTCTCATAAGTAAGGATGAGATAAACACTATAAAATCATGTGGTGTTACATGGAATGGCATATCAAATGGATTGTAATGAAAGAGTTTGTTATATAGGGTCAAGTGTAAATTGTTGTTATCAAAACCAGATTGATTGATATATGATTAATCTTGAATAACAAGTCATAAATAATGGAAGGAATTAGCTAAAAACATATAGGTTGAATTGATAGAAAATGCCAATGAGTTAAATAGATGTAAATCTTACTTTGAATGACAAATGGTAATACAAAATGTATAATAGTGTAAAATTTTTATGAAGTGGTAAATGGTATTAGGGATTCAAGGATGATGTAATATCATAAATGAGCTATAAACTTATTGAGATTGAAAAATGTTAAAGACAAGTCGTAATTGATATAATTGGAGGCAGAGATTTAAGAATGATATTGATGCACCATTATTAATACAATAGGCCTTGAAAGAACCGCTAGAAATCAAATGATAAAAAATAATGTATCTTACATTTTAAAAAGATTAAATGTGGTTGATTGATTCAAGCAAGATTAAATGTATTAAATGGATCGATGAATCTATAATCAAGCCAAGTACTTAAGATGCGTTTATTGTATAGTGACATTAATATAACCCTTAAGTGAGTTGGATAATGTTAAGAATTGACTAGATGAGACTATCTATATTCTTGAACTCAACTAGGTTTGATATGGTTCGGCCTATGGTTTGACCTTGAGTTACTAATGATTGGGATTTGGTTGGGAGCTTAGGTTTGAGGGGAGACGATTGAGCCAAGTAGGGTTTTTCCTTGGGTTTTAGCTTTTATTCCATTCAACCATGTTGAGTTTTCACCTTGGATTGCATTTGGTCAGATTGGGTTTGTTGATGTTGATTGGTTCAACCCCATTATAGAGGAATTGGTTTTGGCCAGATCTGGTTTGAGCCTTGTGAATGTGCATGGGCTTGGGCTACATGGGGTCCAAAAGTGGCTAGAATTAATTAGGGTGTTGGGTTTCTTTTCCTACAAGGATTTGTCAAGCATCCTAGCTAAGTTTGGGTTCAATATAGGTGGTTACAAGGCTAAATTGGATAGGGAATATTGTATCTCTATATTAGACAAGGATTCCATATATAACATGGAAACCAAGGGGCGACAATATATAAGAGTCAATTCCCCTATTCATTTGTTCATTACAAGCAAGGATTCCCTTGCTTACAAGGAGAACAAAAGGCAACCAAATTTTGATTACTTTCTTTATTGTTTTATTTCCTTTCTCTTGCAGGATTTCCTTACTCAAAAGGGAGTTTGTGGAAGGCTTTTCAAAGGGAAGAACTCAACAACTCTCTTTGCCATTTTTTAGAGCATTAATTTGACCAAACAAAAAAAGAAGATCAAGCATTCAAGGCATGACGTTTCAAGCATGGAAAAAGGTAAAAAATGCTTGGCAAGCAAACATTATTCCTATGTAAGTCAGACTTGACCATACAAGGAATTAATCAAGATAAGGATGGTTTTGGGGGCTAATTATTTCCTTGTATTATTCTGAATATTTTACCTGGTTTTTATATTGTTTCAAGTATTATTTGAATCACAATTCAATTTAGATTTTTAAGTTCAGATGGGTTTGTTTTGGCCCAAATTAAGTATTTTAGATCTGTTTTAGAAATTAGGCTTGTGTTAGGTGAAAGCCCAAGCAAGCACACATTATTCCTATGCAAGTTAGACCTAACCGCACAAGGAATTAACCAAGCTAGGGATGGTTTTGGAGGCTGATTATTTTCTTGTATTATTCTGCATATTTTACCTAGTTTTTATATTGTTTCAAGTATTATTTGAATCATAATATTTCGGTTTAGTTTTTTAAGTTTAGATGGGTTTGTTTTGGCCTAAATTAAGTGTTTTAGATCTGTTTTCAAAATTAAGCTTGTGTTAGCTGAAAGCCCAATGGCTTGGAACCCAATATGAGTCCCTTATGATTAATTATCTTAAGACTATATAATGTTTTCCTTGTTGCGAATTTCAATAGCCTTGAGATTAATAATATTATTGTGTTTTTCTTGAAGCAAATGTGTTCTGTGTTGTGACAAAGAAGAGAACCTAACTTATCAAGGTATAACTAATCTTGTGGCGTCAATTTACAAATTCTAATACCTCTGGTTCTTAGTTATAGGTTAACTCTTGGTAAAGGTTCTCAAACCTAATTTTTAGCTTTCTTACGGAAGTATCATAACCATATGATCAAGAGGTCCACATCAGTTGGTATTAGAGCTAAACTCTAAAATCAACTTTTATCCTTTATTTCTTGCGTTTTCGTTTCATTGTTTTTCTTAGTGTCACTTTTTAAATTGGAAGTTGTTTGGCCTAGGGTCCAGATTTGGTTTAAATTAGTGTTTTCGTATCGTAAACTCTATTCATGTTGTGTCTTCACCTTGTCTTGATAGGAAAGCTATTCATGATGGATTTCAGAACAGGTTTTCATTTGTGAAGGATAGGAAATCTATAATTGTTTCTTTATCTCCTAATTAGATTTATGAGGATCAGTTGAAACTTGGAGAGCATAAAAGGGTTGAAAAAGAGAGTTTGTATTTGAATGAGAGGGTTATTCAAAATATATTCTTTGTTTACAGGGTTTTGATGATTACAAATTGTTTTGACCTTGTAATGATGATGTGCTTTTAGTTGATGAGTTTCATGTTTTATATTTGAGGTTGAATCCTTCAAAAGAAGGGGAGGATGATACAGTTTAGCCTATAGTTTGGCCCTGGGTTACTTATGATGAGGATTCAGTTGGGAGCTTAAGTTTGAGGGGAAGACTATACAATCAAATAAGGTTTTTCCTTGGATTTTAGCTTGTATTCATTCATCCATGTTGGGTTTTCACCTTGGGATGTATTCGACCAAATTAGGTTTGTTGGTGTTGATGGGTTCGGTGCAACTATGAAGGAGTTGGTTTCGATCAGATCGGGTTTGAGCATTGTGAATGTGCATGGGCTTAGGCTACATGGAGTCTAAAAGTGGCTAGGATTAATAAGGGCGTTAGGGTCCTTTTTCCTATAAGGATTTGTAAAAAATCCTAGCTAAATTTAGGGTGGTTACAAGGCTGAATTAGAAAGGGATTGTTGTGTATCTATATTGGACAAGAATTCCATATCTAACATGAAAACCAAAAGCTGGCAGCATATATAGGTAAATTCCCCTATTTATTTTTCCATTACAAGCAAGGATTCCTTTCCTTACAATAAGAACAAGAGAAAACCAAATTTAAAGGATTTTCCTTATTGTTTTCTTTCCTTTTTCTTGTAGGATTTCTTTACTTTAAAAGGAGATTATGGAAGGCTTTTAAAAAGGAAGAATTCAACAACTCTCTTCCTTATTTTTTAAAGCATTAATTCTACCAAACCATGGAAGAAGATCAAGCATTCAAGGCAACATGTTCCAAGCATGAAAAGATGTTTAAAAGGGACGACAAGCACACATTATTCCTATGCAAGTCAGACCATACTACACAAAAACATTAATCAAGCTAGGGACATTTTTAATGGCTGATTGTTTCATTGTATTATTCTAAATATTTTACTTGGTTTTTATGTTGCTTTAAGTATTATTTGAGCCATAACATCTTAGTTTAGGTTCTTAAGTTCAATTTGGTTTGTTTTGGCTCAGATTAAATGTTTTAGGCCTGTTTTAGGCATTAGGCTTCTATTAACTGAAAGCCCAATGATTTACAACCTAATATGGGTCCATTAAGGTTAATTATATTAGGAGTATATAATGTTTTCCTTTCTACGAATTTCAGCGGCCCTGAGTTTAAACCCTAGTTATAATTTTTCTAGGTTATTAAAATATGAGAAATTTAACCAATAGTAAAATGAGTTAAATTAAATTAAAGAAACCTAAATCTAGATAAAAATAGTGAAATTAATGAAATGAAAAGTGAATATAGTACTAAATTGCTGAAAAGAAAAACATTTGTGAGGACAAAATAAATACGTAAGACGAAAAGAGGTCAATATTCAAATAATAGAAGGTTAGGAGTTTATGTACAAATGATAAAAAGGGATGGGGATAAATGTGCAATTAATAAGATGATTCTATTTTCTTTCTTGGAGTGACTTGCAAGAGCACGAGAGAGTTTACAAAGAGGATGGAGAGAAGACATATTGATAGCAAAATATCCAATAGTTATAACTCCACCTTCCACCATTGGATTAGAACAATATTTAGTTATGTTGTTTTCCTCCATGTCGTGTACATTGTCACTAGAAGGATTTTTTATATCTGTCCCTAATTGAGAGATATTGCGGGGGGAACATTTTTGGCAAAATACACTTCTGGACAGTCTTCTTCGCTAACTGTTTTCTCTTCTGGCCATCATTGGATCAGATTATAATTTGCATATGTTGTTCTTCCTGATGCTTTCTAGATTATGACTGATGGAGATCAGAAACAAACACTCAGTATAGAAGTTGTGCTTCTTGCATAATAGGTCTGCAAGTTTGAGGTTGGTTCGGTTAAAGCCATATTTCTGGAAATTTTACCATTTGATGAAGTTGATATTTGGATATATTATACTCATAATAATGCATTATAAGTTCACCATATGGATTGTTTGGAATATTATTCATTTGTTATTTATGGTTAATTGAAACTATTATCAAGGATTTTAAGAATATTGTTCGGAAAGTTTGTAAAATTAATAAGAATGTTTTATTTTAATGTTAAGAGGGAAAATTGAAATAAAACATATAAATTGGCTCTTATAAAGATTTTTTTGACACTTTTAAATGATATGTGATATGGCTAGGGGTTGAGATAAAAGAGAAAAAGTTAAATTGTGGATGTTGTGTGTAAATGGAAAGGTTGATGAATCTGGACAAATTCATCTCCTAACTTTTGGTGACAATTCGAGTATGAGGATGAGGGAATTAGGATCAAGTTTCTCATAGTAACTATAGTTTTGGATGTTAGCTAACTAAGAAAATTGGTCTTGTTTAATTTGGAGTTGTAGAACTCCAGTTATGGGTCACCAACTGAGATGGGTCATGACAGACCCTTTAAGGCAGTATGTAATGTTTGTTGATGAGTGATTTGGACTATATTAGAGGCAAAAATGGGTTTTGTTCCTTCAAAGAACTTGTAGCCTCGTGTCTAAGCTTTCCAACGAGACCAATCTTGCTTGAAATTGAGTTCTATAACTCTAGATATAGTTAAAACTCTAAGGAGAGGTCGGACAGTAACAGTTCAATATCAAGACAATAACTGTTGGACAATAACAGTCCAATGTTTGTTGATGAGTAATTTTGACTAGCTTAGAGATAGAACTAGGTTCTCCTGCCTTCAAAGAACTTGTAGCCTCGTGTCTTAGCTTTCCAATGAGACTAATTTCACTTGAAATGGAGTTCTGTAACTCAAGATATAGTTAAAACTCTGAGGAGAGATTGAACAGTAACAGTTGGACAATAACAGTCGAATGTTTGTTGATGAGAAATTTTGACTGTCTTAAAGGAAGAATTAGGTTCTCCTTCCTTAAAGAACTTCTAGCCTCGTGTCTTAGCTTTCTAATGAGACCAATCTCGATTGAAATATAGTTCTATGACTTTAGATATAGTTAACAATTAGAGGAGAGGTCAGACAATAATAATTCAATATCAAGACAGTAACAGTTGGACAATAACAGTCCAATGTTTGTTGATGAGAAATTTTGACTATTTTAGAGGTAGAACTGGGTTCTCCTTCCTTCACCGAACTTCTAGCCTCACGCCTTAGCTTTCCAACTAGACCAATCTCACTTGAAATGAAGTTTTATAACGCTAGATATAATTAAAAATCTAAGGAGAGGTTGGACAGTAACAGTTCGAGGTTTAGACAGTAACAATTCAAATATTAAGAAATGACTGAAAGAAAGACTTATTGACTATTGATATGGTTATTATAAATCATATCCTTGAGTGAGGAAAATTTATGAGATAAACCTGTTATTTGCAGGTAATTAGTACTTAAAAGTGTTTTTTTATCAAGGTTTTATATCATCATTTTGCACTTGACGTGTCAATAACTCCTTAACTAGAGCATGTTTTATAATAACAAGTTTGATAACATAATATACCTTTAATTTATGATAAATGTTCATTTTAAATGCAAGCCTATCACATAAATCAAAGGATTGATTGATGAGTTTAACTATTGAAATTGAGAAGACAAAGAGAAGGCTAAGCTTAGAAAAGAGATGTTAGTTTAGTCCAAACTAAAACACCATTCAGTTATTAGATAATAATTGGAGCTATAGAACTTGGATTGAGGTGTGGTTTATATGGATGGAAAGCTAAGACATAGGCCTAAAACTTTCATGAAGAATCCAAGATTCAAAAGGACCGTTTTCAAGTTCACATTGTAGCAACAACGGAGAAGTCCGAATCTGTCTTACAGCCCAGATACTGTTCAGTATTCAGACTATATATCGAGTTCTAGAAGTTCAAATGACCTCATTCTTGTTTTGTTGGAAAGCTGAGACAATTTCCCAGAAATTTCATGAAGACTATCTGTTCCAATTCTGATGTTAGCAATGACGTTTTCTGCATACAAAAAGATAAGGATTGTTATCAAGTCAAGAGGTGGCCCACCCACTCAACAATTAGTCATTAAATCAATAGTTCTGAATTTTGGCCTATAAAAAAAGGTATTTACCATACATGTGGGCATCTTGGTGTTCAAATCAAGATCTTGCTCTTGCTCTCTTTCTTTGTATTTTGTAATGTTTAAGTTTTATTCCATGTTATATTTTCCTTAATCTCTTGTTTATGCTTTTCATTTCCTTTACTATACTTATATAATTATGTTTTTATTTTGTTTATCTATGTTTCTCTTATTCATAATGTTTAGCTAAGTTTAATATGTCAAGGTGAAAAGGTTACACTAATGGTGTAAGAATAAGTATAGTATAAACTCAACATAGACTTTAATGTTTGATACTAATATGTTTTATATTTATTATATTGCTCACTCTTAATACCTTGCTTGTTAAATGGTTAATCTAGACTTGTGTTGAACAACACTTGGTATAGCAAATACTTGGCACTTTCATAGCCCAACTTTATGCTTTAACCGACACTTTTGCTATGCAAGGAACTTGATTTGTTGTTAACAAAGTTATCACTATGAATACTTCATAATATTTACAAGTATTGACATTACTCGAATAAGATAATTAATGTAATCATGTTAACAATTTATAATCGAAGTGGAACCTCCTTTATGTGTGGTTTCCAGTCAAGTAATAAAAATAGTTTATACTATACTTGTTTGAAATACCATTAGTGGATCCTCTAACCTTGACAATTATTTTATCATTGTTTAATCTTTTCATCATTACCACATCTCAAAGTTCTCTTTAACATCAATATCATTTTATTATTTGTAATTTATATAGTTTACCTCCTTGTGGTTCGATCCCGGTCTTGTCGAGTTATTTATTACTTCGACACTCCTGCACTTGGGATAAGACATCAACTCTTTGATCGTGTCAGTAGGAGGGACCACAAGCATGGTGCAACAACAGCAGCAGGGAAGCACGAGTAGAGCTTCTATTGTAGGTTGGTGATCCTCACCTAAGCTTTTTAGTTAAATTCAATAATTTAATATGTTAGTAATGTGAGATGTAAATTTGCAATGTTGGATATTATATGAAGTGATGGAAGTTAGTGTAATGATGTTATTTCGAATAGTATTCTGAATGTATGTCTATGTTTAAAGGGAACTACCCTTGTGTGCATTGCCAAGTGATGGGAGTACCACTAACAAAGAAAATATGAGAAGTGTAATATGTGTTTCGAGTAACATACATTTAGTGCATGTTAGGATCCCAGGTAAGGGTATCAACATGTATTGGCTAGCATACATTTAGTGTATGTTAGGATCCTGGTTAAGGGGATCACCATGTATTGGCTAGCATACATTTAGTGTATGTAAGATCCCATGTAAAGGGATCACCTTGCATCGACTCCTATGGGGTGAAGATGATACCAGTGAAATTGGTATCGGTAATGTGTTAAGCGGAAATGATCGTGGTTGATCTTATGAAATCTTGAATGGAGGTTGATAATGGAAGAGGAAACAATTTTTAGTAATTGAAGTAGAAAAAGTTTCCAATGAAAACCGGAATGGAGAAGTGAATAAAATATGAATGCATGATTGTCTTTTTAAATTGTTGGATATTTGTGTTGCTATATTATTACGATTTAATTTTTCAATAATATGTATTTTTTTCCAGGACCATCGCATGCACGACAAGAGTAGATCTTAGCGTATGTTCACTTTTTATAGTCCAGGTTCTAGGGAGTATACCCTTGTATTTTGTAATATTACAACTTTTTATATAACTTAATTTGTATAATTGATGTTTAAACTTGAATAGATGAACTTAATTATGAAATCCATATAATCATGCTTCATGTATGCATGTTTATCTCATTTATTTTCCTATAATGATATTTGTTGTTTAACGTATGATATATATGTTGTGGTTGTGATGTTGATGATGATGTTTGTGGGATTGGGACCCAGGATAATTGGATCGTGATTGAGTTATGAGATGTAAGATATTAGAAGTGTAAACATGGTATATGTCGATAACTTGGGACCTTCAAGTATAGGGGAGATTCTGCCGAAATTTGGGTAGACTTGTATATGAGAACTGGAAAAAAACATTACCCGTATTTTTATGTACCAAATCGTAGGAAAGTAACTATAATCACATATGAAAGTGTGGGGCGTTACAATTGGTATCAGAGCTACTAGATAAGGTTCAATGGGTTTATTATGAAATGCAAAAGATGGAGGAGGTAATGCAATAAAAATTGTTGTATTGATAAGCTTTATGTGGTGGTAATAAAATAATAATAATAAAGCTTTTCAAATTTGTGAGAGATTAAGTTGCATGTATGGTTTAGACAAATCAGGATAAAGATATCAATGACTATGTGGTTCTTGATCCCTTAACTTGTAAGAGCTAGGGATGAAACCTTATGATTTTGATGGATTATAAGGAGAACTTTAAGGAGATGGATGAATCAACAAAGGTTGAACACGTTTTGAATGTTGAATGGTTATGTGACCAACAATATGATGACACGTATGATTTTATATTGGTAAAATATTGAACATAGTTGCCAGTAACAAATTGAAAGAGCCCATGAGAGAGTGAAGAAAAAGTGGAGGAGCACATGATCCTTTTCAAAATGATTCCAAAACGATGGAAAAGTTCTCTTTCCCTTGATTCTTTTGAATTTGTAGAAATTAGCTAGGAAATGTAGAAATATATGGAAGCTGACTATCTATAGTATGGAGAATTCTGGAAGTCGTGTTTTGAAAAGGTTTAAAATGTGTGTAGACTCAATGTAAATGTGTAGAAAGTTGATAAGAAAATGTGAGGGATTTTGTATGATTTTCTTAAATGAAAATTCTAGTTAAATAGGAAATAAAAGGAGGAAATGGTGAAATGGGGTTTTGCACATGAATTGTATTGAAATGCTCGTTTTGTACTTGTTTTGAACATTTTGTTACAAAAAAATGATGATGGCCGAACCATTTTCAGCAAAATATCACATAAAGTACTATACCCAATAGTATTCTTACCAACAATGTTTGGGATAAATGAAAGTTGTGCATAGAAATGGATGTTGCTATGTAGCACAAGATGATACACATCCTGTAAAATGATCGATGAGGATGATGGAGTACACGTGGAAGTCACGTGATGAGAATGGTTTAAGATAATTCATATAAATGAAACTAAGAAAATCATGGTACAATGAAAGTAAAAGGAGCGTGGACGAATTTAAAATTTATATAAGTCTGAAGAACCAAGGGTGGTGAACATAGTTTAAAATCCCATGAATGAGAACTAAAGTGAAAGCCTTAAAGGGGGAGACAAAATTGTCGTTTTGTTAAATCAGTTACGGACAAACAAAGGTCATGTTGGATAACGTAATGATACACGATTAAAGGTTATAACAACATCCTGATGGTGTAAGAATGGTGGCTGAATTTTGCTAATATAATTGTATGCAGAAGTAATAGTTTTCATGGTGGGATTCTACATAAAAGGTTACTGCTAGACAATATATAATAGAACAATTTAAACTAGTTCTTTACGGTGTAAAGGTAAAACCCTAAAGGTTGAAAAAAAAAAAAACAGGGAGAGGAGGGGGAGATGATGCAATATGGGTGGTTGTGGACCATTTAACTAAGTCAGCCCTTCTCTTACCACTAAGAATGACTGACCCAGTAGATAAATTGATCAAATTGTATGTTAAAGAGGTTGTAAGATTGCATGGGGTGCCAATATCTATTATGTGTGAATGTGACCCAATGTTCACATCTAGATTATGGCCAAGGATTTAAAATGTTGTAGGGATGGAATTGAAGTTGAGCACTATATTCCATTCACAGACAGACGAGCAGACTCAGAGGACCATTCAGACTTTAGAGGATTTGTTGATGACATGTATACTAGACTTCAGGGGGTAGTTATAGAGAATACTTGCCTCTGGTGGAATTCATGTATAACAATAGTTATCAGGCCACCATAGGAATGGCTCCTTTTAAAGCATTGTATGGCCAAAAGTGTCGTATCCCTTTATGTTGGGAAAAGGTGGGAGATGTTACAGTTTACATTTTGAGTTGAAGTTATGTATTGGAAATTATATAAATTATATGAAATGATGATGAAATTAGTGTGTAAATTTCATCATAAATTGATTTATGATGTGAGGGATCATTGTTATATTTTGAGAAAATGATTTTATACACACCCGCACATACATCCCTCAAGGAAGGATGGATTAAAATAAAATGTGTGTTTGATGTTAAATGAATGAATAAAGATACGATTGAATGGTGATAGTTGAACCATTATTGATATGTCTTGGAAATGTAAAATATTTAAGTAAAGAATAATTAAATGCAAATTATATGCATGAGGTGGATACGATACTTGGGAGAGATAAGTTAGTTAGTGATTAAAGCAGTGATAGAGAAACTTGACCAATGATTATATAGAATAGATGAATTGGTAACCTGTAACAGCCCGACTGTACGACTCGATCAATGTTAAAAGATCCCAACATATCCTCTCTCTTTGAGGGTAATTGTTTTTTTAACCAAAAATTCGGCAAAGTTTTGTTTACATTTAGGACATCCCAAGTTATTGATTACTATCAATTTACTCAATCAACCCATCATCATAAGGTCCTATAATTCCAAACCTTATATCAAACCTCATAATTCCACACCTTTATACAATCCACACAATATATATATATATATATATATATATATATATCAAATGAGTAAGTTCAATATGAAAATAGTCCAAACATTATATCATAAAATTTAAAAGAAAAGGAATATTAACATGCGAAGAAAGCATTTACAACATAGTAAGTGTTCTTAAATATTTCAAAAGGGTTAATTACAAGATAACTAAAATACTACATGGTAAGCTAAACTCTTATAAATATATCAAGGTTTACACAAAAATATACTACATAAACGCGTTAATTCTTTTTAGTTTCGGTTAAATATTTACATAAGCTTCACAAGTAGAGTCCTAAACTAATGGTCTCCCTGGATATTTGATGGACCTGTTACATAAATAAACATACCATTATACTAATAAAGAATATTTATATGCTCATGTAATGAATACGAATGAAGTATTAACTTTCGATTGAATCTATAAGAATTCTAATAGAGAACTTATTTTTTGCTTATAAATCTTTTAAACCCAATTAACACTCATTTGTATATTCTTAATTTGAATACTCTTATTTACTTGCATGATCTGGGTGACCTTGTAAAGTCTAATCTTGTAATTTATTTCCCGACAATCCTATCACGGATGCCATTAGTCGAAGCTAAACCTGTAATTCATCTCCCAGCAATCCTATCACGGATGTTATTAGCCAGATGCCGTTAGCCGAAGCTAATCATGTAATTCATATCCTGGCAATCCTATCACGGATTCCATTAGCCGAAGCTATTCCTGTAAATCATCTCCCAGCAATCCTATCATGTATGCCATTCATGTCCCAGCAATCCTATCACGGATGCCATTAGCCGAAACTTATCTTGTAAATCATCTCCTAGCAATCCTATCACGGACGCCATTAGCCGAAGCTAATATTGTATTTATGCTAGACTGTATTTACATTGGACACGCCATTTATTGTAATTGCATTCACCAGAAGAATTTTAAATTGCATAAGTGCAAATAGGAGGAAAATCACGCACATGCTTTGCCTGTCTCACGACCTCCCCTAACAGAAGATCCAATCCTGGTTGCTCCTTCAAGACGATATTATAGAGAATCCATATTCATCCATTACTCATATGTTACTCTGTATACATGTTCATTTCCTCATAATAACATACATACATATATCATGTATATTTTCAGAGTTAGTATCACAATATGCAAGTGTTCATATGACTCAATTCTTTTATATTCTTATATATAGTATTCACATGAAAGTCTACCGTTACTGTCTAGACATTGAATTGTTACTATCCAATTTTCAACCGTTATTGTCCAACTTTGAACTATTACTGTCCGATTTTCAACTGTTCCAACTGTTACTGTCTAGACATTGAACTGTTACTGTTCAATTTTCAACTCTTACTTTCTGAACACTCATCAGATTTTTAACTATATCTAAAGTTCTAAAACTCTATTTTAAGTGAGATTGATCTCGTTAGAAAGCTAAGACACGAGGCTACAAGTTATCTAAGGGAGAAGAACCCAGTTTTGCCTCCAAGATAGTCAAAATTGCTTATTAACTAATTAGTCCTACTGCCCTATATAATCAGTTACAACTCGATCTCAGTTGGTAACCCTTAACTGGAGTTTTACATCTCCAAATTGAGCAAGACCAGTTTCCTTGGTTAGCTAACATTCAAATCTACAATTTCTATAAGGAACCTGATCCTATTTCCCTCATCCTCCTATTCAAAATCTCACCGAAAGTCAGGAGACAAGTCTGTCTAGATTTGTCTCCCCCTCCCCTTCACACAATACTTTCATAAACTACATACCACACACATGAATTAACTTAATCTCAATAATAAGTATCTTTTCCCCAATTTATGTCAAAGAACCCTAACCTATGATTTAATATCAAGGTTATCGAATTTAAAATGAATTTTTTTAAGATCATATTTAGAACACCTTACCCAGTACAAATTAAGATTTTGATCTTCAACTAGTTGAAGATTTTCAACTCCCTCCTTTCTTTTCTTCTTGTTTAATTTCTTGGTAATCCTTTGCTCTCAAGTGTTTATCCCATCTATAAACTCTTAATCTTGGATGGGTTCTTGAAATTTTAGTGTTTCTCTCTTGATTTCTCAAGAATGGGTATAAAACTCTCTATTTTCTATCCTTATGGTTCCTACAGATTTTTGGTGAGGAGGAGAGTATTTATACTCTATATTTTCCCTTATTAGCATTTCAGCCCCCCTTTTCTTTTAAGTGTATTATCCTTTTCAATTAAATCCAACCCTTAATAGTACCAGGTTTATTATAATATCTCAAATTATTTTGCCTGAAAATTTATATTAAAAAATTTCTAAATTTCTGTTTTTTTAACCATATGTATGAATTTCTTCACTTTTATTTATCTTTTTTTTTCCCATGGTTTACATAACCAAAATGATTTGCTAAAAGCTAGTGTGGGAATTTGATGAGCATATGTGGAGATTGATTTGAAAGGTTGAGAATGGGTTGCTTTGAATTTCTATGTATATGGCCAAAACTTTAACAATAATAATAAGAATAATTAGATTGATTATTTAATTTTCCTGAATATAAATGGCATGTAAGATTAATGTATTAGGATGGGGGTGGAATTTGGGTTAGATTCCACATAGATGTTGAAATAAGTTCTTATTGAGATCCGAGATGATTTGACTGTGGAAGTGTCACCAATGAGAATTTTGATAAACATGTAAAGGAATTAGGGAATAAGATAGTTCCTATAAAAAACAAATTGGGGCTAGAGTGACAACCTTTAGTGTAGAGTTGTTAGAGATCAAAAGTGTCTCCAAGAAACTAAAGCAAGGCTGCTGTGATAGCCCTACTAATGGGTGTTAAGGGGTTGATTTGGACAACCCCAAGAACAAAAAAATAAATAAATAAATATAATAATGATGGGAAATTAGAGTCCCATGTTAGCTTGAGATTAAGATGAGATAAGTTGGGTTAATAAATTAGCTTGAGAAAGTTTGCACAATTGGGGTTAATGGGTGGCTATGTGAACATGAAATAATAATCTAATTTAGATATGGAAATCTGGCATGAAATCATGTAATGATGCTTGCTAGTTGATAAGAAAACATTGAAAATGGAAATAAATGATATTAAATGTTGGTCTTGTGTGGAGTAGGAGAGACATCAACTATGGGACCTTAAGCTAGCAAAACGGGACCACTAAGAGGAACATGTAGGTGTTTACCACCTCTCATCTTTATATTTTGAAGGGTTTAATACATTCTAAAACGTTATTTGTTTATGTTGCATGTTGATTTACAATAGTAAAGGATGATAAATTTGATAGTGGAAACAAGATTAAACATGACGGCTGGTGTCATGAGTGTTGCCAGAAATAATAATAATAATAATAATAATTATTATTATTATTATTAAAGAGTTCCTAAATTTCAAAAGAAACTTGGATACGGGAGTCTAAAATGATTAAAAAGAATTCAGAAATTGCTTCATAAATAGGTATGAATCTTACATTTTGAGGACAAAATTTTATAAGGAGGAAGGAATATAAACCCTTGATTATAATTTTCTGAGTAATTAAAATATGAGAAATTTAATCAATAGTAAAATGGGTTAAATTAAATTAAAAAAAACCTAAATCCAAATAAAATTAGTGAAATTAATGAAATGAAAAGTGAATATAGTACTAAATTGTTCAAAAGAAAAATATTTGTGAGTACAAAATAAATACGTAAGACCAAGAGAGGTCAAT
The DNA here is from genome assembly GCA_018804465.1 of Populus tomentosa. Lineage (NCBI taxonomy): Eukaryota > Viridiplantae > Streptophyta > Magnoliopsida > Malpighiales > Salicaceae > Populus > Populus tomentosa. The sequence goes on along the minus strand of CM032005.1, from coordinate 8,192,865 downwards.
ATTCAAATAATAGAAGGTTGGGAGTTTATGTACAAATGATAAAAAAGGGTGGGGATAAATATGCAATTAACAAGATGATAGAACTATAAATATCTTTATATTTTCTCTTTTGGAGTGACTTGCAAGAGCAAGAGAGAGTTTAGAGAGAGGCTACAGAGAAGACATTAATGGCAGAACATCCGACAGCTCTAACTCCACCTTCCATTATTGGATCAAAATGATATTTGGATATGTTGTTCGCCTCCATGTCATGTACATTGTTACGAACAGGATTTTCTATATCAGTCCCTGTTTGAGAGATATCGCGGGAGGAAAATGTATAGGAAAATACACTTCTATAAAGTCTACTTTGCTGACTATTTTCTCCTCCAGCCTCTATTGGATCAGGCTATAATTTGGATATGTTACTCTTCCTGATGCTGTCTAGCTTCTGATCGGTCGAGACCAGAAACAACCAATTGGTATAGAAGTTGTATTTCTCGCACAGTAGGTCTACAAGTTTCAGGTTAGTTCAGTTAAACCCATATTTCTGGACATTTCACTATATGATGAAGTTGATATTTGGATATGTTATACTCATAATAATTGATTATAAATTGACCATATGGATTGTTTGGAATATTATTTGTTTGTTATTTACGATTGATTGAAACTATTGTCAAGGATTGTGTTTAGAAGAATATTGTTCAGAAAATTTGTAAAATCAATAAGAATGTTTTATTTTAACGTTAAGAGGGAAGATTGAAATAAATCAGATAAATTAGGTCTTAAAAATATATTTTTTGACACTCTTAAACGATATGTGATATGGCTAAGGGTTAAGATAAAAGAGAAAAAGTTAAATTGTGGATGTTGTGTGTAAATGGAAAGGTTGATGAATCTAGACAGATTCATCTCCTAACTTTTAGAGAAAATTCGAGTAGGCGGATGAGGGAATTAGGATCAAGTTTCTTTATAGTAATTGTAATTTTGGATGTTAGCCAACTAAGAAAAATGGTCTTGCTCAATGTGGAGCTATGAACTCCAACTATGGATCGCCAATCAAGATAGGGTCATGACAAACCCTATAGGGCAGTATGTAATATTTGTTGATGAGCAATTTGGACTATCTTAGAGGCAGAACTGGGTTCTCCTTCCTCAGAGAACTTGTAGCCTCATGTCTTAGCTTTCCAACAAGACCAATCTCGCTTGAAATGGAGTTCTATAACTTTAGATATAGTTAAAAATTTAAGGAGAGGTCAAACAGTAACAATTCAATATCAAGACAGTAACAATTGGATAGTAACAGTCCAATGTTTGTTGATGAACAATTTTGACTGTCTTGGAGGCAAAACTAGGTTCTTCTTCCTCATAGAACTTGTAGCCTCATGTCTTAGCTTTCCAATGAGACCAATCTCTCTTGAAATGGAGTTCTATAACTTTAGATATAGTTAACAATCTAAGGAGAGGTCAAACAGTAACAATTCGATATCAAGATACTAATAGTTGGACAATAACAATACAATGTTTGTTAATAAGCAATTTTGATTATCTTAGAGGCAGAATTGAGTTCTCCTTCCTTCAGAGAACTTATAGGCTCGTGCCTTAGCTTTCGAACGAGACAAATCTTGCTTGAAACAGAGTTCTATAACTCTAAATATAGTTAAAAATCTGAGCAGAGGTCGGAGAGTAACAGTTCGAGGTTTAAACACTAAAAGTTCAAATATTAAGAAATGACTGAAAAAAAAGACTTATTAACTATTGATATGGTTATTATAAAACATATCATTGAATGAGGAAAATTTATGAGATAAACCTATGATTTGCAGGAGGGACTACAAGCGTTGTGCAACAGCAGCAGCAGGGGAGCACAAGTAGAGCTTCTATTGCAGGTATTATGTGTTTTGACTAGCATACATTTAGTGTATGTTAGGATCCTGGGCAAGGGGATCACCATGTAATGGCTAGCATACATTTAGTGTATGTTAGGATCCCGGGCAAGGGGATCACCATGTAATGGCTAGCATACATTTAGTGTATGTTAGGATCCCGAGTAAGGGGATCACCTTGCATCAACTCCTATGAGGTGATGATGATACCAGTGAAATTGGTATTGGTAATGTGTTAAGCGAAAATGATAATGGTTGATCTTATGAAATCTTGAATAGAGGTTGATAATGGAAGAGGAAACGGTTTTTAGTAATTGAAGGAGAAAGAGTTTCCAATGAAAACTGGAATGAAGAAGTGAATAAAATATGAATGCATGATTGTCTTTTTAAATTGTTGGATACTTGTGTTGCTATATTATTATGATTTTTATGTTTCAATAATATGTATTTTGTTCCAGGACCATCGCATGCATGACAAGAGTAGGTCCTAGCTTATATTCACTTTTTGTAGTCTAGATTTGAGGGAGTATACCCTTGTATTGTGTAATATTATAACTTTTATATAACTTAATTTGTATAATTGATGTTTAAACTTGAACAAGTGAACTTAATTATGAAATCTATATAATCATGCTTCATGTATGCGTGTTTATCTCGTTTATTCCCCTATAATGATATTTGTTGTTCAATGTATGTTATATATGTTGTGGCTGTGATGTTGATGATGATGTTTGTGGGATTGAGACCCAGGATGATTGGGTCGTGGTTGAGTTATGAGATGTAAGATATTAGAAGTGTAAACATGGTATATGTCAATAGCTTAGGACCTTCCAGTATAGGGGAGATTGTTAAAATTTCGGTGGAAATTTTGGTAGACTTGTATATGAGAATTGGAAAAAAAAAATACCTGTATTTTTACGTACCAAATCATAGGAAAGTAACTATAATCACATATGGAAGTGTGACATTGAGATTAATAATATTGATGTGTTTTGCTTGAAGTAAATATGTTCTTTATTGTAACAAATAAGAAAACCTGATTTATCAAGGTATAACTAACATTGTGACATTAATTCACAATTTCCAATACCTTTAGTTTTAGTTACAAGTTAACTCTAGGTCAAGATTCTCAAACCTAATTTTTAGTTTTCTTGGGGAAGTATCATCTTTGTTGGGGGTTGCTTGACCATGTGATCAAGAGGTCTATATCAAGGTTGTTGGAAGAGATAAACTTATGTAAAGACTAAAAGAAAATATAGGTGTAGCATAGATGGAGTATGCTAGTAAAAGAACCGTAAATGTGCAGTTAATTATAGAGTCAATGACGTATTGTGAGAATGGATACACAGACACACACACACACACACCCCTTGTTATGATGTGTTTATTTATTTATTTTTATCAAATGTAAGAAGTATTATAGATCAAAATTAAACAAGTTGGAGGATCAGCCAGTCATATATACACATGTACAAAGCAAAGCTAACGGGACCAAGCTCCAAGAAAGCACAAAAAGAACCAGAAACAAACTTCCTAAAACACACCCAAAAGTATAACATCGGCTAGCCAAGGAACCCATAATCTTCAAGTGCTAAAGATAGCCAATCAAAGGAAAAACTCCGAGCTATAGTCTCAAAATAAAACCACCTATATCCGCACATGACAAGAACATCAGCAATATAAAATGTAACATCCCTTGTTCTGAGATAAAACAACAATCTCATGTCAACTAAAAAACAGGGTAATTATATATATATATATATATATATATATATATATTCATTTCATGGTGTTCGTATTAAAGTCTACCGAAATGTCGACAGAGCCTCCCTTATACTAGAAGGTCCCAAGTTATCAACATTTAACTTGTTTACACTTCTAATAACCCGCATCTCCTAACTCAATCCTGACCCAAACATCCTGGGTTTAATCCCACATACATCATCATACATATCAACCATAATATTTATGATATACATTATATAACAAATATCATTATGGATGGATAAAAATATAAATACGCATACATGAAACATGGTTATAAGAACTACAGAGTTAAGTTCATTTAATCAAGTTTAAATATTAATTATATAAATTAAGTTATACGAATATTTTCATGTTTACAAAAATACTAGAGTATACTCCCTAGAACCTAGTTTACAAGAAGTTAACATAAGCTAGGATCTACTCCTGTCGTGCATATATACCAAATAGGCCGGCATATTTTCATTTCAAACATGGCTTGTTTCTTTTCAAAGCTAAGATATTATATCACATGTTCCCCGAAGGGAATGACCCAAATTTTCACCCGTTAACGCATCTAAATAATCGTTTTAGCGACTTTCTGAATCTGCCAGCAGAGGTCGTATTCCGACTTCTCCTCAACTTTTTTACTATATCTGGAGTTCTTGGACTCCGTTTCAAGCGAGGTTAGTCTCATCGGAAAGCTAAGACACGGGGATACAAGTCCCATGAAGGGAGGAGAACCCAGTTCTGTGCCCAAGACACTCAAAATTATTCATCAACAAATCAGACCTACTGCCCTATAAGGTTTGTCATGACCTAATCTCAGTTGGTGATCCATAATTAGAGTTCTATAACTCCAAATTGAGTAAGACTAGTTTCCATTGTTAGTCAACATCCAAAACTACAATTATTATGAAGGAATCTGATCCTAATTCCCTAATCCTCCTACTCGAATTCTCTCCATAAATCAAGAGACGAATCTTTCCACATTCATCAACATTTTCATTTACATATAGCATCCACAATTCAACCTTTTCTCTTTATCTCAACCCCTAGCCATATCACATACCATATAAGAGTGTCAAAATATCTTTTTAAGAGCCAATTTATCCTCACTAATTGATCTATACCGTTGTGCACAAGGTACTCTTATTCATTCCAATAATATCATCACAAGTTTGATACATATCAATGTACGTAAGGCACTCGTATCCATTCTAATTATATCATAACTAGTTAATACACATCAATGTATGCAAGGTACTCATATTCATTCCAATATTTATCGAAGCAATAACACAATAAATTCTAAAATTTATCAATGAGTTTACACAAATTGAAAAGACGAGGTGCGATGCACCTACCTGTTTCCTCAACTGATTGAGTCCCTTCAACTCCTAACGACCCTGCCCCAGGCATCTCTTCTGTTTGAGAATCAAGAGATACAATTAGTACCATCTTCTAATTTTATAACAATGTGTGTTCTCATCCTATTGCAATCTCATTCACTTGAATTCACCACCATGTTTTAATTTCATTTTCTGATTATTTCCTTCAACTACCTCATTACACTTTCTAGATCAGATTTCACTTGAGAACACTGTTTACCATTTAATCACTGTCCGACCTCTCCTCACATGTTTAAATATATCTAGAGTTATAGAACTCCATTTCAATCGAGATTGGTCCTGTTGGAAAGCTAAGAGACGAGGATACAAATTCTATGAAGGAAGGAGAACCCAAATCTACCTCTAAGATAGTCAAAATTTCTCATCAACAAACATTTGGACTGTTACTGTCGAACTGTTACTGTCGAACTGTTACTGTCTAGATATTGAACTGTTATTGTCCGACCTCTCCGCAAATTTTTAACTATATCTAGAGTTATAGAACTCCAATTCAAGTGCGATTGGTCCCGTTGGAAAGCTAAGACACGAGGCTATAAGTTCTCTAAAGAAAGGAGAACCCAGTTCTGTCTCTAAGATAGTCAAAATTGCTCATCAACAAACGTTTGGACTGTTAATTCTAGATATTGAACTGTCACTGCCCGACCTCTCCTCACATGGTTAAATATATCTAGAGTTATAGAACTCCGTTTCAATCAAGATTGGTCCCGTTGGAAAGCTAAGACACGAGGATACAAATTCTATTCAAGAAAGAGAACCCAATTCTGCCTCTAAGATAGTCAAAATTTCTCATCAACAAACATTTGGACATTTACTATCCAACCGTTACTCTCTCGATATTGAACTGTTACTGTTCGACCTCTCCTTAGATATGTAACTATATCTAAAGTTATAGACTTCTTTCTAAGCGAGATTGGTCTCGGTGGAAATCTAAGACACAAGGCTATAAGTTCTATAATGGAAGGACAATCCAGCTCTTCCTCTTAGACCGTCAAAATTTCTCATCAACAAAGATTTGGATTGTTACAATCCAACTGTTACTGTCTTGATATCGAACTGTTAATTTTTGACCTCTCCTAAGATTTTTAACTATATCTAAAGTTATACAACTTCATTTCAAGCGAGATTGGTCTCGTTGGAAATCTAAGACACGAGGCTGTAAGTTCTTTGAAGGAAGGAGAAGACAGCTCTATCTCGAAGATAGTCAAAAATGCCCATTAACAAACATTTGGACTGTTACTGTCTTGATATGGAATTGTTACTGTCTGAACTCTCCTTAGATTTTTAACTATATCTAAAGTCATAGAACTTCGTTTCACGCGAGATTGGTCTCGTTGGAAATCTAAGACATTAGGCTGCAAGTTCTCTAGAGGAAGGATAATCTAGTTCTTCCTCTAAGACCGTCAAAATTGCTCAGTAAGAAACATGTAGACTGTTACTGTCCGATCTCTCCTCATATTTTTTACTATATCCAGAGTTATAGAACTCCATTTGAAGTGCGATTGGTTCCGTTGGAAAACTAGGACACGAGGTTCCAAGTTCTCTGAAGGAAGGAGAACCCAGTTGTAAACACCCAAAAGAATATATATATATATATATATATATATATATAGAGAGAGAGAGAGAGAGAGAATTGATGACTCAGTTTTCACAGCTGATTTCTGCATCGGCAGCGAAAACTACGTCGCTGCCGATGCAGAAATCGGCAGCGATGCATCAGTAGCAATGCAGTTTTTGCTGCCGATTTCTCGATCGGCATCGACGCAGTTTCGGCTGCCCATTTCTAAATCGGCAGCGACGCAGAGCTGGGAGGGAGGGGTAAAACTGATTTTAGATAGACCAAGACAAGGATAAGAACATATCTAAACCAACCCTAAACAACCCACCTCATTTAATAGGGAGTATAAATACAAGGAAGAGAGAGAGAGAGGATGACCCATCCTTTTCCCAAAGTTGTCTCCAGCAACTGCATGTTGTTCTTCCCCTTTTCTTTCCCAACAGAAACCTAAACCAAACCAGTAGAGAGTGCCTTATGAACGTGTGAGGGAAAGAAGACCTTAAAAGAAGATTTGACAGCTACCTAGAAGGAGGAAGAACCAGCAGCTAGAAAATGTGAGAGGAAGAAGGAGGAGGAGAACCAGCAGGAGAAGAGAAAGAATAGTGTCAAACCTTCCTAAAACTTTGTTAGATTTGAAAGGTATGGGTCATGAAACTCCCTTCCTTTTCTCCTTAAGACCCAAAACCAGAAATGAAGAAGAAGACCCTAAGAAAAATTGACCTAAGACCTAAGCTAGCTATGAAGGAAACTGAAATTAACTAAGAGGATAAGGAAACAAAAATGAAATGAGGCCAAATTCCCAGAACATCTTACAAAGAAAAGTGAATAAAATGGAAATAACAAATTATGGTAGAGAGCTGGCTTTAACTATAGGGTTGGCCAGCATGCATGTTTGTGTGTTCTGCTGGAAGTATTAAAGGATTATGTGTTGAAATTGATGGTTTCAATTTGTGTGTCCTGCTGGAAATTGTTGAAAGAGTATATGCTGAAATTGATGAATTCAATGTGTGTGTGTTCTGCTGGAACTTAGTGATAGTTGATATGCTGGAATTGTCACAGCATGTGAGGTGTGTGTTCTTGCCAAAATGTGAGTTTCTGCAGCGAATTAACATTCACTGCCGAATTGTGTGCACTGCAGTGAATTTGTGATTCGCTGCCGAAGCTATGTCGTCCGCAGCGAATTAGCATTCGCTGCCGAAACTGTGTCGGCTGCAGCGAATTAACATTCGCTGTCGAATCGTGTGTTCTGCAACAAAATTGTGATTCACTTGTGAAACCCTAGAAAATTTATGATTTAAATATGCGGATGTATAACCTGCCATGTAAACGTAAGACTGAAAGTGACATATAATGGAGGGGATGACCTCCATAAAATGAATTTTGTTTTAGAATTCATAAAGACAAAGAAACTGGTAACGTGTTTTGATGAATAAAATAATGAGAGAAATGACAAAATGAATATATTCCAAAATAATAAAATGACCTTAAAGGTTTAGAAGGATAATTGATATTATTTTATGTGAAGATTGAACAAGAAAATTTGGATAGTTGACGAAAAGTCATAAACTGACCAATTTTACATTAGAAAGCAGAGCTCTCAATCCAATCGTCGGATTGGGATGGAATTTTGCATGAAGTCTATTAATATGTTTGCCTACATTGGTGAAAGATATCATCCCAATGAGAGTTTGGTAAAGACTAACGATTTAAGCAGAAACAAACCGGATGGTTTCCATGAAAAAAAAAACAAATAATATATAAATACATAAATGAGGGACATAAAGGTAATTAGTAAAACAATGGTGCCTTTAAAAACAGCAAAGGCCACCAGATTAAAAAAAAAAAAGAGAAAGAAAAACGAAAAGGGGTGAGAGACGATAGAGAATTCGGTTACATAGAGGTGCAGGATTTGGATGAACCAATACTGCTTCGGTGGCCATATCTCTTGCATCCACCGTTGGATCATGTTGAGTTTTGGATATATTGTTCTTCTCACACTCCTCTATAAACTGACCGGAGGGATTTGAAGGAACATAATCCATTGAGCATCCATCATCATCGGAAGTGTCCTGGAAAACAAAAGGCAATATACCTGCAGGGAAGTTTTGGTCGCCGGCCGATTTCTCTCTTTTCCACCGTTGGATCGTGCCTATTTTTGGATATGTGCTGCACCTAGGTGTGGCCTACATTCTGGACGGTGGAGATCGGAAACGCACTCTCCGGCAAGGTTTGGTTCATGTTGAACAGTAGCTCGTCCATTTTCAGGTTAGTTCGGTTTTATTCAAATCTGTGGAGATCAAACCGTTGGATTATTCTGATTTTGAGATATATTGTACACAACACAATGATATATATTCTGACCGTTGAGGTCAAGGAAATAATCAAAGGTGGATGAGTTGTTGCTATTTGAATCTATTGCTAGTCTTAGTAAAACATTTAGGAAGCTTGATTTAATTACATGTTTTGATGAAATTAGAATGGTGTGGGTATAGGGTTTATGTAAGATATAATGGTAAAATGTGCTCTTGTTATTAGTGTTGTTATAGATTAATTGTGTTGTAAAATGTGTTAGGGAAGTTTTGAAATTTGGATGAAGGGAGGACAATAGAGAATTCGGTTACATAGAGGTGCAGGATTTGGATGAACCAATAATGCTTCGGTGGCCATATCTCTTGCATCCACCGTTGGATCATGTTGATATTTGGATATATGGTTCTTCTCACACTCATATATAAACGGACCGGAGGGATTTGAAGGAACATAATCCATTGAGCAGCCATCATCATCGGAAGTGTCCTGGAAAACAAAAGGAAATATACCTGCAGGGCAGTTTTGGTCGCCGGCCGATGTCTCTCTCTTCCACCGTTGGATCGTGCCTATTTTTGGATATGTGCTGCACCTAGATGTGACCTACATTCTGGACGGTGGAGATCGGAAACACACTCTCCGGCAAGGTTTGGTTCATGTTGAACAGTAGCTCGTCCATTTTCAGGTTAGTTCGGTTTTATTCAGATCTATGGAGATCCAACCGTTCGATGATTCTGATTTTGAGATATATTGTACACAACACAATGATACATATTCTGACCGTTGAGTTCAAGGAAATAATCAAAGGTGGATGAGTTGTTTCTATTTGAATCTATTGCTAGTCTTAGTAAAACATTTAGGAAGCTTGATTTAATTACATGTTTTGATGAAATTAGAATTATGTGGGTGTAGGGTTTATGTAAGATATAATGGTAAAATGTGCTCTTGTTATTAGTGTTGTTATAGATTAATTGTGTTGTAAAATGTGTTAGGGAAGTTTTGAAATTTGGATGAAGGGACATTGAGTTCGTTGATTTAATGGATATATGTTTTTAGGCATTAAAAAGGATTCCAATATCGGCAGCCTGAAACTGCGTCGCTGCCGATTCAGATATCGGCAGCCAGAAACTGCCTCGCTGCCGATTTCTACAAGGCAGAAATGACTTAAATTCTAGTAACAATCTCATAGTATGATGGTGTAAAATGTGGAACACTTGAATGTGAACATATGAATTCTTGAAATAAGTGGGATGAATGTGAATCGAAGATATAAATGAATTGATTGTGGTCTTTGGTGTCTTAGGTGTTGTGGCCGGAATCGGACCATTGCCAGGACAAGGACAGACCACAAGTGGAGCAGGTAGGTGGTTTCCACCTTTTTCTCATTTTGATGTTTATGTTTTGAAATGGTTAACTTGTGATGATATGTTATTAAATCCTTGTTGTAAGAAGAAATGACGAAGAAGAGTTGGATTAAATTCTTGATGATTGTCGAAATGACTATGAAATGTCGAACAAGTTCTTAATGAATGTTGAAACAATGGTGAAAATGTTAGAGTTCTAAACTGACCCTTTTGAGGTGAACATCTTATTGAGTTGTGATGAATACTAAACCGAATGTGATGTTGGGGGCTGTTATGAATTTGAGCTACTAATGAATGGTAGTATGTGTCGTACAAAGGATCTACTTTTGTATTCTTATTGAATGTAATAGTGATGAATGATTGTATGAGTATTATGAGAGATCTACTATTTTATTATATTGAATGTAATCGTGATGAATGTGTTACCAAGGATCTATCATTTATTGATTGTATGAGTGTTATGAAAGACCTATCATTGTATCGTATTGATGGTTAATTTCCACGAATGGTGGTGTGAGTATTACTGGGGATTTATTATGATGTTGCATTGAACGTTAACTGTCAAGAATGGTTGGATGAATGATACAAAGGGTACTGTTGTGTTGTGTTATATTGAATGCTAAACTGTTGTGGGATGTTTGGTTTTTGCATTACAAAGGGATCTATCATCGTGTTACGGAATGATAAATTACTAGGAAACGGTGGTACAAGTATCCCCAAGGGTTTACTTTGATGTTGCAAGGAATGTCAAATTGTCATGAATTGTTTGATAAAACAATGATTAGCTTTGGCTAATGGCATCCGAGTGGATGACCGGAACAAACGACTGATTAGCTTCGGCTAATGGCATCCGAGTGGATGGCCGGAACAAACGATTGATTAGCTTCGGCTAATGGCATCCCAATGGATGACCGGAACAAACGATTGATTGGCTTCGGCTAATGGCATCCGAGTGGATGACCGGAACAAACGATTAATTAGTTTTGGCTAATGACATCCGAAGGGATGTCAGGGGTAAACAATTGATTAGCTCTGACTATGGGCATCCAAAGTATGATTGGGATGAATAAATGCTTAGTTTTGGTAAGTGGCATCCTAAATGGATAACTATGGTAATGACATCATAGATGAATTATCAGATTAATAAATGATTAGCCATGGTAATGACACCATAAATGAATTACCAAAACGAATAAATGATTTACATTCGATAAATGGCATCCTAAAGGGATCATCGAGCTGAATAAATGATTAGCTATGGTAATGGCACCATAGATGTATTACCAAAATGAATAAATGATTAGCTTTGGTAAATGGCAAATTTAACTATGGTAATGACACCATAGATGAATTACCAGAATGAGTAAATGAATTGCTATGGTAATGGCACCATATATGAATTACCAGAATGAATAAATGATTAGCTTTGGTATATGGCATCCTAAATGGATAACCGAGATGTATGAATTACTAGCTTCGACTAATAACATCCTAGGTGGATAGTCAAGGTGAACAAATGATTAATTACGACTGATGACATCCTAAATGGATAATCGAGATAATGAAATTACTACCTTTGGCTAATAGCATTCTAAATGGATAATCAGGATGAAGAAATGACTAGCTTCAGCTAATTGCATCCTAAGGGATGACCGTGATGTAAAAAGAAAAGAAAAGGAAGAAGAAGAAGAAGAGAAAAAGAAGAAGAAGAAGAAACGGTTAATGGCACCCTAGTGGATAGCAAGATGAAGAAATGATTGATTTCGACTAATGGCCTCCAAAGAGGATTGTCGGATTTGAGTTTATGAGTTAGTTTTAAGAAGAACTAATGTGGTCATGTATACTACGTTTCGTATATACTAAGTATATGAAAGCATTTTACTAGTTATGCTTTAACCAAAGAAAGACATTAATTCGGCTAACGACATTCGAGAGGAATGATCGGGTTTGAGTATTGAAATTGTCTCGTTAATTGACGGATTATTAACGGTGGTGTTTGTGTTGACATAAGTAAAGGGAAATTAAAGAATTATGGTTTTTGGTCCATGAATGAAATGTGACTTTAATCTTGTTTTACTATATTTCTTCAATGGTCTATAATGCTTAAAATTACCTTGTGTTGGAACAGGGACATCATACCAATATGGGGCATCAGGAGATTCATTTCGTGGCACACACATTCGAAAAAGAATTATATACTCGTATATTATGGGTGATATGAGTTCTGCATGAACGAACATGTAAATCACTTAATTAGTCATTCGATTCCTTTTGTAAAAACTAGTAATTAAATATTGAAATGGATTACGAATGATAATGTATGAACTCGTGGTAATACGAGAATAGAACAGAAAAAAAAATGGAAATGATGAATAAGTCGAGATGATGAAAAAAAAAAAAAAATCCAGCGGCTTTAGCCTTGAAAAGGTTGGGTCGTTACAGTTGGTATCAGAGCGCGGTTGTGATTCAGTAGACTTATTAAGCATGGAAAGTATAATGAATCGTGTATCTTGATATAGAATGAACTAGGCATGTATATATTTATATATATACCTAGTTACCACAAGTGTGATAATTAAGGAAGTGATATTGGGTTGTCAAGAAGTCGGTAACTTAGGAAATGAGCTTTTACTTCGTGATTGTGGTATCGGTAGCAAATAATAAATGTGTAACCATTGTTTGATAATATATTAGATAGAAGTAAAGGGTTCATGAACAAAATAAATTTGAAATATTAATAAAATGATAATGTAACAAAGGTGTGTGTTGTCTTGATGAAATATGAATGGATGGGATGAAACCATATATGAATTAATATTAGAGTGAATATATGATTGATTAGGCATAATCAAGTGTTGATGTAAATGCTATCGATTCAAACTTCTGACATTGCGTATGGATAGAGGCAGGACTGTTTTGTGATTAATGCCTTAATAAATAATTATGTTAAGATGGCAGTGAGACCTTGCATATTAGGCCCTTGCTCTAATTGACAACACTTTATCTTGAAGTGTAAAGGAATACTAGTTTGGTACATAACAAAATGGACAATACAAGTTTATTTTCTGGCGTTGTAGATATGAGGTAAAGACTTGGAAATTGGTTATGAAAAGCATTATTAAGTTGCCTTACGAGAATCCACCTAAAAATCAAGAATGAATTAAGGATCGTAGGCGTGGTTATCTTTGTAGACATAAAGGAGAAATGGTTAAAAACATGAACATGGATGTAATACCTGTTGTGAAATGTTATGGGTTAACAGTAAGACACTAAGTTACCGTCATACACGATAATAAATAAATAAATAAATTGGCAAGCTACCTATAAGAGTCGTTGAGGAGGTCACGAGTGTGCAATGTATGTACACGTGGTAGTAGAAATACATAGTTAATAAGGAAACTAGAAAAGAGATGAATTTAGGGAGTGAAGGGATCTAATATGCACTAATGATGAGACGTAAATAAACGTTGATTAAGGAGTTAATACTTAATATTACAAGTGTCTGTGCACAAAAGTTGAGTAACTATGGTTACAGAGTGTTACTTGGTGGGCTCTAAATACGATTAGGATGTGAAAATACGATGGTATGAACAAGTAGTTAAGTATGAAATTATAGGAACCATGAGTATTCCTATATTGAAACACTAAATAGCTAAGATAAATCATAGTTGTTAAACTGTAAGGAGTGCAACATGAAATTGGAAAACTATGACAATGACAAGAATTACATGTTAATTGTAATAGGCTTGAATGATGGATCCTGAAAGTACCCAATAATATTCACAAATATAAGTAGAAATTCTAAATTTCGAGGACGAAATTTCTTGAAGGAGGGAAGAATGTGAAACCCTAGAAAATTTATGATTTAAATATGCGGATGTATAACCTGCCATGTAAACGTAAGACTGAAAGTGACATATAATGGAGGGGATGACCTCCATAAAATGAATTTTGTTTTAGAATTCATAAAGACAAAGAAACTGGTAACGTGTTTTGATGAATAAAATAATGAGAGAAATGACAAAATGAATATATTCCAAAATAATAAAATGACCTTAAAGGTTTAGAAGGATAATTGATATTATTTTATGTGAAGATTGAACAAGAAAATTTGGATAGTTGACGAAAAGTCATAAACTGACCAATTTTACATTAGAAAGCAGAGCTCTCAATCCAATCGTCGGATTGGGATGGAATTTTGCATGAAGTCTATTAATATGTTTGCCTACATTGGTGAAAGATATCATCCCAATGAGAGTTTGGTAAAGACTAACGATTTAAGCAGAAACAAACCGGATGGTTTCCATGAAAAAAAAAACAAATAATATATAAATACATAAATGAGGGACATAAAGGTAATTAGTAAAACAATGGTGCCTTTAAAAACAGCAAAGGCCACCAGATTAAAAAAAAAAAAGAGAAAGAAAAACGAAAAGGGGTGAGAGACGATAGAGAATTCGGTTACATAGAGGTGCAGGATTTGGATGAACCAATACTGCTTCGGTGGCCATATCTCTTGCATCCACCGTTGGATCATGTTGAGTTTTGGATATATTGTTCTTCTCACACTCCTCTATAAACTGACCGGAGGGATTTGAAGGAACATAATCCATTGAGCATCCATCATCATCGGAAGTGTCCTGGAAAACAAAAGGCAATATACCTGCAGGGAAGTTTTGGTCGCCGGCCGATTTCTCTCTTTTCCACCGTTGGATCGTGCCTATTTTTGGATATGTGCTGCACCTAGGTGTGGCCTACATTCTGGACGGTGGAGATCGGAAACGCACTCTCCGGCAAGGTTTGGTTCATGTTGAACAGTAGCTCGTCCATTTTCAGGTTAGTTCGGTTTTATTCAAATCTGTGGAGATCAAACCGTTGGATTATTCTGATTTTGAGATATATTGTACACAACACAATGATATATATTCTGACCGTTGAGGTCAAGGAAATAATCAAAGGTGGATGAGTTGTTGCTATTTGAATCTATTGCTAGTCTTAGTAAAACATTTAGGAAGCTTGATTTAATTACATGTTTTGATGAAATTAGAATTATGTGGGTGTAGGGTTTATGTAAGATATAATGGTAAAATGTGCTCTTGTTATTAGTGTTGTTATAGATTAATTGTGTTGTAAAATGTGTTAGGGAAGTTTTGAAATTTGGATGAAGGGACATTGAGTTCGTTGATTTAATGGATATATGTTTTTAGGCATTAAAAAGGATTCCAATATCGGCAGCCTGAAACTGCGTCGCTGCCGATTCAGATATCGGCAGCCAGAAACTGCCTCGCTGCCGATTTCTACAAGGCAGAAATGACTTAAATTCTAGTAACAATCTCATAGTATGATGGTGTAAAATGTGGAACACTTGAATGTGAACATATGAATTCTTGAAATAAGTGGGATGAATGTGAATCGAAGATATAAAT
This sequence comes from Populus tomentosa, assembly GCA_018804465.1. NCBI lineage: Eukaryota > Viridiplantae > Streptophyta > Magnoliopsida > Malpighiales > Salicaceae > Populus > Populus tomentosa. The sequence continues at coordinate 8,177,190 of CM032005.1, read as the reverse complement.
GAATTGATTGTGGTCTTTGGTGTCTTAGGTGTTGTGGCCGGAATCGGACCATTGCCAGGACAAGGACAGACCACAAGTGGAGCAGGTAGGTGGTTTCCACCTTTTTCTCATTTTGATGTTTATGTTTTGAAATGGTTAACTTGTGATGATATGTTATTAAATCCTTGTTGTAAGAAGAAATGACGAAGAAGAGTTGGATTAAATTCTTGATGATTGTCGAAATGACTATGAAATGTCGAACAAGTTCTTAATGAATGTTGAAACAATGGTGAAAATGTTAGAGTTCTAAACTGACCCTTTTGAGGTGAACATCTTATTGAGTTGTGATGAATACTAAACCGAATGTGATGTTGGGGGCTGTTATGAATTTGAGCTACTAATGAATGGTAGTATGTGTCGTACAAAGGATCTACTTTTGTATTCTTATTGAATGTAATAGTGATGAATGATTGTATGAGTATTATGAGAGATCTACTATTTTATTATATTGAATGTAATCGTGATGAATGTGTTACCAAGGATCTATCATTTATTGATTGTATGAGTGTTATGAAAGACCTATCATTGTATCGTATTGATGGTTAATTTCCACGAATGGTGGTGTGAGTATTACTGGGGATTTATTATGATGTTGCATTGAACGTTAACTGTCAAGAATGGTTGGATGAATGATACAAAGGGTACTGTTGTGTTGTGTTATATTGAATGCTAAACTGTTGTGGGATGTTTGGTTTTTGCATTACAAAGGGATCTATCATCGTGTTACGGAATGATAAATTACTAGGAAACGGTGGTACAAGTATCCCCAAGGGTTTACTTTGATGTTGCAAGGAATGTCAAATTGTCATGAATTGTTTGATAAAACAATGATTAGCTTTGGCTAATGGCATCCGAGTGGATGACCGGAACAAACGACTGATTAGCTTCGGCTAATGGCATCCGAGTGGATGGCCGGAACAAACGATTGATTAGCTTCGGCTAATGGCATCCCAATGGATGACCGGAACAAACGATTGATTGGCTTCGGCTAATGGCATCCGAGTGGATGACCGGAACAAACGATTAATTAGTTTTGGCTAATGACATCCGAAGGGATGTCAGGGGTAAACAATTGATTAGCTCTGACTATGGGCATCCAAAGTATGATTGGGATGAATAAATGCTTAGTTTTGGTAAGTGGCATCCTAAATGGATAACTATGGTAATGACATCATAGATGAATTATCAGATTAATAAATGATTAGCCATGGTAATGACACCATAAATGAATTACCAAAACGAATAAATGATTTACATTCGATAAATGGCATCCTAAAGGGATCATCGAGCTGAATAAATGATTAGCTATGGTAATGGCACCATAGATGTATTACCAAAATGAATAAATGATTAGCTTTGGTAAATGGCAAATTTAACTATGGTAATGACACCATAGATGAATTACCAGAATGAGTAAATGAATTGCTATGGTAATGGCACCATAGATGTATTACCAAAATGAATAAATGATTAGCTTTGGTAAATGGCAAATTTAACTATGGTAATGACACCATAGATGAATTACCAGAATGAGTAAATGAATTGCTATGGTAATGGCACCATATATGAATTACCAGAATGAATAAATGATTAGCTTTGGTATATGGCATCCTAAATGGATAACCGAGATGTATGAATTACTAGCTTCGACTAATAACATCCTAGGTGGATAGTCAAGGTGAACAAATGATTAATTACGACTGATGACATCCTAAATGGATAATCGAGATAATGAAATTACTACCTTTGGCTAATAGCATTCTAAATGGATAATCAGGATGAAGAAATGACTAGCTTCAGCTAATTGCATCCTAAGGGATGACCGTGATGTAAAAAGAAAAGAAAAGGAAGAAGAAGAAGAAGAGAAAAAGAAGAAGAAGAAGAAACGGTTAATGGCACCCTAGTGGATAGCAAGATGAAGAAATGATTGATTTCGACTAATGGCCTCCAAAGAGGATTGTCGGATTTGAGTTTATGAGTTAGTTTTAAGAAGAACTAATGTGGTCATGTATACTACGTTTCGTATATACTAAGTATATGAAAGCATTTTACTAGTTATGCTTTAACCAAAGAAAGACATTAATTCGGCTAACGACATTCGAGAGGAATGATCGGGTTTGAGTATTGAAATTGTCTCGTTAATTGACGGATTATTAACGGTGGTGTTTGTGTTGACATAAGTAAAGGGAAATTAAAGAATTATGGTTTTTGGTCCATGAATGAAATGTGACTTTAATCTTGTTTTACTATATTTCTTCAATGGTCTATAATGCTTAAAATTACCTTGTGTTGGAACAGGGACATCATACCAATATGGGGCATCAGGAGATTCATTTCGTGGCACACACATTCGAAAAAGAATTATATACTCGTATATTATGGGTGATATGAGTTCTGCATGAACGAACATGTAAATCACTTAATTAGTCATTCGATTCCTTTTGTAAAAACTAGTAATTAAATATTGAAATGGATTACGAATGATAATGTATGAACTCGTGGTAATACGAGAATAGAACAGAAAAAAAAATGGAAATGATGAATAAGTCGAGATGATGAAAAAAAAAAAATAAATCCAGCGGCTTTAGCCTTGAAAAGGTTGGGTCGTTACACACTGCTGAAGTTGTGTCATCCACAGAGAATTAGCATTCCCTGCCAAATGATGTGTTTTGCAACGAATTTGTGGTTTGCTGACGAAACTTAGTTTCTGCAGCGAATTAACATTCATAGCCAAAACTGTGTCTACTGCAGCGAATTAACATTCGCTGCCGAATCGTGTGTTCTACAGCGAAATTATGATTCGCTGCTGAAGCTGTGTCGTCTGCATCGAATTAACATTCGCTGCTAAATTGTGTGTTCTGTAGTGAAATTGTGATTTACTGCAGAAACTATGTCGGTTGTAGCGAATTAACATTCATTTTTGAAATTAAGCTGTCTGCAGCGAACTAGTTTTCGTTGCCGAATCAGCAAGCTGCAACGAACAAGTTTTCGCTGCCAAATTAGCAACCTGCAGTGAACCAGTTTTCGCTGATGAATTGGCAGCCTTCAGCGAACCAGTTTTTGCTGATGAATTGGCTGCCTGCAGAAAACCAGCTTCGCTACTGAATTGGCAGCCTACAGCGAACCAGTGTTTGCTGCCAATTTCTACATTATGCCTCCTAGGCTGAAATGACTTATATGCTAGTAACAATTTCATAGTATAATGATGTAAAATGTGGGAAACTTGAATGTGAACATATGAACTCTTGAAATAAGTGTGGTGACGAATGTGATTCAAAGATACCCATATACTGATTTGTGACCATTGATGTTTTAGGTGGTGCGGTCGAGATTGGACCATCGTCAAGACCAGAACAACCCGCAGGTGGAGCAGGTAGGTGACTTGCACCTTCCTTTTTTATACGTTGAATAATAAAATACTTTATCATGAATGTTACCATATTGTGTTATAACAGATATTAGATTGTCAAACGCTTAAACATTGACAAATGGTTGCTTAGCTTTAGCTAACGACATCCAAATGGATGACCGGGACAAATGAATGATTAGCTTCAGCTAATGGCATCCGAATGGATGGCCGGGATGAAAGATTGATTAGCTTTGGCTAATGGCATCCGAGTGGATGACCGGGATGAATGATTGATTAGCTTTGGCTAATGGCATCCAAATGGATGCCCGGGACAAATGATTGATTAGCTTTGGCTAATGGCATCCGAATGGATTGCTGGGATGAAAGATTGATTAGCTTCGGCTAATGGCATCCAAGTGGATGATCGGGACAAATGATTGATTAGCTTCGGCTAATGGCATCCAGATGGATGACCAGGACAAATGATTGATTAGCTTTGGCTAATGGCTTCCAAATGGATGACTGGGATAAATGGATGATTAGCTTCGGCTAATGGCATTCGAATGGATGGCCGGGACGAAAGATTGATTAGCTTCGGCTAATGGCATCCGAGTGGAGGACCGGGACGAACGATTGATTAGCTTTGACTAATGGCATCCAAAATGGATGACCGGGGTGACTGAACGGTTAACCTCAGCAAATGATGCCTTAAGAGGATAGCCAGGTTTAAGATTATGGTTGATTGCAAGAATTGGTGCATCTATATGTACTACGTTGTTTATACCAAGTACTTGAAGAAACTATAAATGTTAATGCTTCATTTAACTACTAGACCGTTTATTATCATTATCATTATTATTATTATTAAGTAATTGCACTCTCTTAAATGTTTTGTGCTGCAGCAGGGACGTCACACCAACGAAATGTCTAGGAAACCTAATACACGGGAACATACTTTTGCAAGGAATCATGTAGATGCATTCTAAATCACAATGTATTTTGTATGAACCAATGTACTGAATGTATAACTTTTATTAGATCCTTTTGTTTAAATTCGTAATGGCTATTAATATGACAGGAATGCAAACTCATGTCTATTTATGTATATTTTTAATATGAACTTCTAATCATGTAACCATAATATTATGTGTTTATGTAAGATTCACTTTTAAATGAAATGTTGATTATACGGATCGTATTTTGATGATGTGAGGAATCAGGTTCGTCAATTTCCGGAACCATGTGTGTCAAGTATATATATAAAAAAAATTACTATTGTTTTGGGCTTGAAAAGCCGGGATGTTACACCAGTTCTATCTCTAAGATAGTCAAAATTGCTCATCAACAAACATTTGGATTGTTATTGTCTAGATATTGAACTATCACTGTCCGACCTCTCCTCACTTGTTTAAATATATCTAGAGTTATAGAACTCCATTTCAATCGAGATTGGTCCCGTTGGAAAGCTAAGAGACGAGGATACAAATTCTATGAAGGAAGGAGAACCCAAATCTACCTCTAAGATAGTCAAAATTTCTCATCAACAAACATTTGGACTGTTACTATCCAACTGTTACTGTCTTAATATTGAACTATTACTGTCCAACCTCTCCTAAGATTTTTAACTATATCTAAAGTTACAGAAATTTTTTTGAGCAAGATTGGTCCTGTTGCAAAGCTAAGACACGAGGCTACAAGTTCTTTAAAGGAAGGAGAACACAGTTCTATTTCGAAGATAGTCAAAATTGCCCATCAACAAACATTTAGACTGTTACTGTCTTGATATGAAACTGTTACTGTACGAACTCTCTTTAGATTTTTAACTATATCTAAAGTTATAGAACTTAATTTCAAGCGAGATTGGTATCGTTGGAAATCTAAGACACGAGGCTATAAGTTCTCTGAGGAAGGAGAATCCAGTTCTTCCTCTAAAACCGTTAAAATTGCTCAATAGGAAATATTTGGATTGTTACTATCGAACTGTTACTATCTAGATATTGAATTGTTACTTTCCAACCTCTCCTTAAATTTTTAACTATATCTAGAGTTATAGAACTTAATTTCAAGTGCGATTGGTCCCGTTGGAAAGCTAAGACACGAGGCTACAAGTTCTCTTAAGGAATGAGAACCCAGTTTTGTCTCTAAGATAGTCAAAATTGCTCATCAACAAACATTTGGATTGTTGTTGTCTAGATATTGAACTGTCACTGTCCGACCTCTCCTCACATGTTTAAATATATCTAGAGTTATAGAACTGTGTTTCAAGCGAGATTGGTCTCGGTGGAAATCTAAGACACGAGGCTGCAAGTTCTCTAAAGGAAGAAGGAGAATCCAGTTCTTGCTCTAAGACCGTCAAAATTTCTCATCAACAAATATTTGGACTATTACTATCCAACTGTTATTGTCTCAATATTGAATTGTTACTGTCCAACCTCCACTCAGATTTTTAGATATATCTGGAGTTGTAGAACTCCGTTTCAAGCGAGATTGGTCCCGTTGGAAAGCTAAGACACGAGGCTACAAGTTCTCTAAAGGAAGGAGAACACAATTTTATCTCAAAGATAGTGAAAATTTTCCATCAACAAACATTTGGATTGTTACTGTCTTGATCTGGAATTTTTACTGTCCGAACTCTCCTTAGATTTTTAAGTAGATCTAAAGTTATAGAACTTCATTTCAAGCGAGATTGGTCTCGTTGGAAATCTAAGACACAAGGCTACAAGTTCTCTGAAGGAAGGAGAACCCAATTCTTCCTCAAAGACTGTCAAAATTGCTTATCAACAAATTTTTGAGTGTTATTGTCCAACTATTACTATGTAGATATTGAACTATTACTGTCTGACATCTGCTCAGATTTTTAACTATATCTAGTGTTATATAATTTTGTTTTGAGTGAGGTTAGTCCTGTTACAAAGCTAAGACATGAGGCTACAAGTTCTCTGAAGGTAGGAGAACCCAATTCTGTCTCAAAGATAGTCGAAATTGCTCATCAACAAACATTTGGACTGTTACTGTCTAGATATTGAATTATTATTGTCCGACCTCTCCTCACATGTTTAACTCTATCTTAAGTTATAGAACTCCGTTTCAAGTACGATTGGTCCCGTTGGAAAGCTAGGACGTGAGGGTCCAAGTTCTCTAAAGGAAGGAGAACTCAGTTCTGTCTCTACGTTAGTCAAAATTGCTCATCAATAAATATTTGGACTGTTGCTATCTCGTTGGAACTGTTACTGTTCGACCTCTCCTCAGATTTTTAACTATATCTAAAGTTACAGAACTCTGTTTTAAGCGACATTGGTCTCGTTTGAAAGACAAGACATGGGGCTACAAGTTCTCTGAAGGAAGGAGACCCATTTCTGCCTCCAAGGCAGTCAAAATTGGTCATCAACAAATCAAACTTACTGCCCTATAGGGTCTGTCATGACCTAGTCTTGGTTGATAACCCATAACTGGAGTTCTACAGCTCCAAATTAAGCAAGATCAATTTTCTTAGTTAGCTAACATCCAAAAATACAATTTCTCTAAAGGAACCTGGTTCTACTTTCCTCATCCTCATATTTGAAATCTTACTGAAATTCAAGAGACGAGTATGTCCAGATTCGTCACCTCGCTTCCCTTCACACATAACTTTCACAAACTGCATTTTCTGAGTAAATTATCATGGTTTCACGTCCCCAATCACATACAACACATGAATTAACTTAATTTTAACAACAAACACTTTTCCCCCAATTCAAGTCTAAGAATCCAAATCTATAATTCACATCAAGGCATCAATTCATTATCGACTTTGAAATGACTTACAAGATCATGTTTAGAGCACCTTACTAGGTATGAATTAAGATTTTGATTTTCAACTAGTTGAAAATTTTCAACTCCCTCCTTTCTTATCTAATGTCAGTTGGCCTTTCGTCTTCTTTTCTTGTTTAGTTTTCTTGTTAATCCCTTGCCCACAAGTGTTTATTTCATCTATAAATTAATGGGTTCTTGAAATTTTGGTGTTTCTCTCTTCATTTTGCAAGAATGGATACAAAAACTCCATCTTTTCTTTCCTTACGATTGTTGTAGATTTTTGGTGAGAATAGAAGTAGTTATGCTCTATAATTTTTCTTATTTGCATTTAGGCCCCCACATCTTTTTTTCTTTTTATAATTAAGTTATACCTCTATTCATTTTTTATAATTTCACCTCCACTACTTTTAGTTTAGTTTATTTTCTTTAATTTAATCCAACTATCAATATTTTCGGTTTGATTTATAATGTCTCGCAATATTTTATGTAGAAACTTATATCCAAAAGTTTTTGAATTCCCATTTTTATCTAACCATATTTATGAATTTCTTCACTGTTATTTCTCATATAATTAGTTTGCAATTTAAGCAACCTTTATTTTTCCCCGGGGTTTACATCATTTGTTGAGGTTAACCGTTCAATTGCCCCGACCATCCACTTTGGATGCCATCAATTGAAGCTAATCAACCATTTATCCTGGTCATCCATTCAGATACCATTAGCTAAAGCTACTCATTCATTTGTCTCGGTCATCCATTTAGATGCCATTAGCCAAAGCTAATCAATCATTTGTCCCTGTCATCCATTTGGATGCCATTAGCCGAAGCTAATCAATCGTTTGTCAACATTTAAGCATTTGACAATCTGATATTTGTACTAATATAATATGATAACATTCATTAAAGTATTTCATAATTCAACGTTATGAAAACGGAAGGTGAAAGTTACCTACCTGCTCCACCTATGGGTTGTCCTTGTCTTATTGATGGTTTGATCCCGACCGCACCACCTAAGACATCAATGGTCACAAATCAGTACATTTGTATCTTTGAATCATATTCATCACCATACTTTTTTCAAGAGTTCATATGTTCAAATTCAAGTGTTCCGCATTTTACACCATCATTCAATGAAATTGTTACAAGCATTTGAGTCATTTTCACCCGGGAGGCCTATTGTAACAATCGGCAGTGAAAACTAACTCGTTGTAGGCTGGACAGTTTGGCAGCAAAAATTTGTTCACTGCAAGCTACATAACTCGATAGCAAAAACTGTTTAGCTATTAGTGTCACAATTTCGACAGTGAATGCCACTTTGCTGCAGCCAACATGTTTTCAGCCAACATGTTTTCAGCAGCAAATGCTAATTCGTTACAGACAACTCAATTCCAGCAGCGAGTCATAGATTCGCTGCAGATAATACAACTTCAGCAACGAATCACAATTTCGCTGTAGAACACATAATTCAAGAGCGAATGCTAATTTGATGCAAACAACTCAGTTTTAGCAGCGAATCACAAATTCGTTGCGGACAGCTCATCTTCTGCAGTGAATCACAAATTCACTGCAGAACACATAATTCGGCAGCGAATGCTAATTCACTGCAGACAACTCAACTTCAGCAACAAATCATAAATTTGCTGCAGAGCAGAACACACAATTCGACAGCGAATGCTAATTCGTTGCAAACAACTCAATTGTGGCAACGAATCACAAATTCGCTGCAGAACACATAATTTATCATTTGGTTTCTGGAAAGTCACATGATTTTAGCATGAACACATACATACACATGCAATAATCAATCCTAGCACATAAATTTTCACTAAATTCCAGCAGAACACACACATGCAATAATCAATTCTAGCATATAATCTTTCAACAAATTCCAACAGAATACACACATGCATGCTGGCCAACCCCATAGTTAAGGCTGACCCTCTACCATGATTTGTTCTTTCCATTTTATTGATTTTTCTTTGTTAGATGTATTGGGAATTGGCCTCATCTCGTTTTTGTTTCCTTGTCCTCTTAATTAATTTTAGTTTCCTTCACAGCTAGCTTAGGTTTTAGGTCAACTTTCTTAAGGTCTTCTTCATTTTCGTTTCTAGGTCTTAAGAACAAGAGGAATGGAGTTTCATAAGCCATACCTTACGAATCTAAGTAACTTTGGGGAAGGTTTGACAGTATTCTTTCTTGTCTCCTGCTGGTTCTCCTTTTTCTTCTTCCTCTCATGTTTTCTAGCTCCTTTTCCCTTCCTTTTAGGCAGCTGTCCAATCTTCTCTCAAGGTCTGAACTATCCCTCACATGTTCACAAGGCACTCTTTGCTAGTTTGGTTTAGGTTTCTATTAGGAAGGAGGAAGAGAAGAGCAACATGCAGCTACTGCAAACAACTTTGGGAAGAGGAAGGGTCCCCATTCCGAGATAAAACGACAATCTCATGTCAATCGAAAAAAACAAAATAATTTTTTTTTGTATATATATATATATATATATATTCATGGTCTTCATTTTAAAATCTACTAGAATTTTGATGGAGTCCCCCCTATACCGGAAGGTCCTAAGTTATTGACATGGAATCTATTTACACTTCTAATAGCTCACATCTCATAACTTAAATCCTGACCCAATCATCATGGGCTTCAATTTCCACACTTATACTCACACCTATCAACCACAATATTTATGATATACATTATATACAAAATATCATTATGGATGGATAAAAATAAATAAATATAATTACATAGGCATGAAGTATGGTTATTATATGAACTACATGGTTAAATTCATTCAATCAAGTTTAAACATTAATTATACAAATTAAGTTATACAAACATTTTCATGTTTACAAAATACAAGGGTATACTCCGTAGAACCTAGATTACAAGAAAGGAACATAAGCTAGGATCTACTCCTGTCGTGCATGCGATGATCCTGAAACAAAATATATATTATTGAATGGTGAATATTACAATAAATATAACAACACGAATATCTAACAATTTGAACAGGGTAAAATGCATTCATAGTTCATTCACTTCGCCTTTATGGTTTTTATTAGAATCCCTTCCTCATCCAACTATTAATAATTGTTCCCTCTGCCACTTTCAACCTTCATTCCAGACTTTATGAGATCGAACATGATTATTTTTGCTTATCACATTACTGATACCAATTTCACTGGTACCATCATCATCACCCCATATGAGTCGATGCAAGGTGATCCTCTTACCTAGGATCCTAACATACACTAAATGTATGCTAGCCAGTACATGGTGATCCCCTTACCTAGGATCCTAACATACACTAAATGTATGCTAGTTCATACATGGTGATCCCCTTACCCGGGAACTTAACATACACTAAATATATGCTAGTCCAATCGTGGCGATCCCCTTACCTGGGATCCTAACATACACTAAATGTATGCTAGTTTACGCCTCAAATTGCACTTCTCATATTTTCTTTGTTAGTGATAATTTCATTATTTGGCAATTCACACAACAACTTTTCACCTTGACTACACATACATTCAGTAATTCACATTTCACATTGGTAATATAAATAAATCATGGAATTAACTAGGAAGTATAGGTGCCATTCACCTACCTACAATAGAAGCTCTACTCGTGCTCCTCTGTTGCTGCTATTGCACCACGCCTATGGTCCCTCCTGCAATTACAGGTTTATCTCATAAATTCTCCTCACTCAAGGATATGTTTTATTATAAACATATCAACAACCAATAAGTCTTTCTTTTAGTCATTTCCTAATATTTTATATTTTTCTCATTTCACCCATTAATATTGTCATTCTTTGTCCAATCGCAGTTATCATTGAACTGTTACTACATTACTGTCTAGATATTTAACTCTTACTGTCTCATTTTTGAACTGTTACTGTCTAGACATTGAATTATTACTTTCTCGTTTTTGAACTGTTGTTGTCCAACTGTTACTCTCCAACATCTCCTCAAATTTTTAACTATATCTAGAGTTATAGAACTCTAATGTAAGTGAGATTAGTCTTGTTGGAAAGCTAAGACATGAGGCTACAAGTTCTCTGAAGGAAGGAGAAGCCAGTCCTGCCTCTAAGACATTCAAAATTTCTCATCAACGAACCAGACCTACTATCCTATGGGGTCTGTCATGACCCAGTCTCGATTGGTGACCCATAGTTGGAGTTCCATAAATCCAAATTAAGCAAGACCAATTTCATTAGTTAGCCAACATTCAAAACTACAATTTCTATGAGGAACCTGATCCTAATTCCTTTATCCTCTTATTCAAAATCTCTCTGAAAGTCAAGAGACTAAACTGTCCAGATTTATCAACCTTTCCTTTTACATACAACACATGAAGTTCTTTAATTTAGCAACTCCTACTTTTTCCTCAATTCAAGTCTAAGAACTCAAATATATAAATTAACATCCAGGCATCAATTCATAATCAACTTGAAATGACTCATAAGAGCAGGTTTAGAATACCTTACCCGGTACGAATCAAAGTTTCGATCCCTCCTTTTCTTTCTAGTGACAGCTGGCCCTCCCCTCTTCTCTTCTTGTTAATCCCTTTCCCACCAGTGTTTGTTCTACCTATAACCCTTAATCTTGGATGGGTTTTTGAAATTTTTGTGTTTCTCTCTGATTTGTAAAAATGAATATAAAAACTCCATCTTTTCTTTCTTTACGTTATCTACAGATCTGTTTTTGGTGAGAAGAGGAGTACTTGTGCTTTATAATTATTCTTATTTGCATTTAGGCCCCATTTTCTTTAAGTGTATTCGTTTTGCCCCCACTTCTTTTTAGTTTAGTTTATTTTCTTTAATTTAATCTAACCTTGATTTTTTTTTATCGAGATTTACATTCTCCCCTCCTAATAAAATTTCATCCTTGAACTTCAAGTTACGTACCTATGTCGGAGAATAAGTGCAAAAACTTCTCCTTCATCCCGGATTCTCTTTCCCATGTTTGTTTTTCTATTCGAGAGCTTCTCCACAATACCCTCACTAAGGGAACTATCTTATTCCTCAACAACTTCTCATTTTGATTTAAGATCTTGACGGGCTTAGTTTTTATGGTTAGATCCCCTTCAATCTTCATAGGAACTTGTGGCAATACCCATGAGGGGTATATTTTGGCCTTTTGCAGCAATGACACATGGAATACATTATGAATCTTATCAAAATATACAGGCAATTCTAATCGATATGCAACTAGCTTGATTCTTTCCTTAATCTCAAAAGGGCCATTATATCTCAGGGCTAATTTCCCTTTAACTCCAAATTGAATGATGCCTTTCCAAGGAGCCACCTTTAGAAATATTGTATCTCCCATTTGGAATTCCAAGGGCCTTCTTCGGCTATCTACGTAACTTTTTTGTCTATCTTGGGCTTCCTTCATCCTCTTTTTGATCACCCTCACCTTGTTAGTTGTCAGTTGCACCTTTTCAGGTCCAAAAAACTTCCTTTCTCCTACTTCCTCCCAACAAATTAGGGTACGACATTTCCTCCCATATAATGCTTCATAAGGAGCCATACCAATGGTACTTTGATGACTATTATTATAAGTAAACTCCACCATTAGCAGGAGATCCTCTCAATTCCCTCCAAACTCCAACACACAGTACCTCATGAGATCCTCAAGAGTTTGAATGGTCCTTTTGGATTGACCATCCTTCTGAGGATGAAATGTCGTGCTTAGATTCAACTTTGTCCCTGATTGTGCATCGAAAGTATCATTAAGTCTTTTATTTTACATATGTATTTATTGTTTTTATTTGGGTTTTTTATAATAAGTGATGTGCTTTTTAGTAATGAAGTTTCTTTTAATGTTTCGATAGGTTTTTGAAGCTTAAATGAATTATTTCAGAAAATTCAATGTCGGAATTTGGAACAAAGAATTGAAGAGAAATTTAGTTGAAGATTGAAGCAAATCTTGGTTCAAATAAGTGCTCCAAATTTGCCTAAAAAATCAATTCTATTCCAATTCTAGAAAAGAATATCATATGATCTATTTCAAGCCCAAACTTGCCTTATATTGTGTGCAAACTTCAACCATCAAACACTCAAGGTTTCAATGTCAATCTTAGCCCAAATAATATGTACATTTGTATACTTATTTGATGCTTAAATTCCGCCCCAAATCAGCCCCAAATCAGCCTCCAAATCAGCCTAAGCACAATCCATGATCTTACATGTCCACACAACAAATAACATTTGATTTATTTTGGGCAATTCATTGATCCAAGAGGGCAAGCACATGGATGGAAAGTTGGAGGGAACATTGTGACATTATTTTGGGTCAAAAATAAGAAAGAGACAGCTCATAAAGGAGGAAGAAAAACGTGCACCAAAGTGTTCTCCAAGCTGGCCTGATTTGATTTTCCAGAACACCTTTCGGTGTTTTGTCCATAACTTTTGACTCAGATGTCCAAATCCGATATTCTTTAATGATATGGAAAGATAACATAATTGCCTATAAATATGTCTCTAATAGCCATCTCCAAAGGAGGCTTCGAAGAGGGTTGAATTACTGTCCAAAGTTAGAGTCAGATTTGTGTCCGAATTTTTACTGAAATTGTGTTGTGTTCTTCTTTGTAGATTTCAGTTCTTTAGTTTGTAAAACTTATTATTTCAGTTTGATTCAAATTATTTCATGTTTATTAAAGTGTTCTTATATATAATCATGGTTGGCTAATCTCTTTCTTGGATCCAAATCAAGGATGATGGTGATTGAGGTGAGTTCTTTAAGGTATGAATGAATCTTAATGTTTATCTTCTCATTTTCTTCATGAATGTTTTATTATTGCAAAGAAATTTTAGAAATCATTTAGGTAATGTTATAATCTTAAAATTTTATGCACAAACCTTAGTTTTGGTATAGAGATTCCTTGATTTAATGTCTTACTTAATATGAAAGTACTTGTTCATTCTTAAGCAATAATCAATTTTCATCTTTTTAAACTTCATTGTAATATCTTCCGATCTAATATCACCATTGTTGATATTAGGTTGAGTTATCTTATATATGTTGAAGAAATCACCAATACATCACCATTTAAAATTGATTTGGACCAAGACTTACTTTTTCTTGTCATTTAAAATCTATTTACATTTTTTTTCATCTTTGAAAACAAATCCATCAATTATTTTCAACCAAGTTATTGTTAATTTAATTTCTCTCGAGTTTTTTTTGTTACCTAGCTTAATTTCCAGATCTAGCTCTCTGTGGATATCTACATCGCACACTCGTGCACTTGCGAGTTAAAACAAGCCAATCATAAAAAGTGGTCAAGCAATTTTGGCGCCGTTGCCGGGGAGCTAGCAAGCAAAGGTAACAAGTTATATTTGATTATTGGAAAAAAAAAATTCATATAAATAAAAAATCAAATGGCTGGTTTTACCGCCTAAAAAAAAAATTGACCTCAACTTTCCAGATATTGGACTGTGGATTGGACTATTAATTGTTGGATTTTGGTTGGTTCAACCATTTTTTTTTATTGTCTATTCTAGTTAGTTTCTAATATATTTTTTTTATATAATAAAGTTGGTTTTACCGCCTCTTGTTTATTTTATTTTATTGTTGTTATTTCTCTTATATTTATTGTCTAAAGTGCTTGGATGGTATTACCACCTCTTGTTTATTTTTATTTTTTTTATTTTGTTGTTCTTATTTCTCTTATATTTATTGTTTGAAGTGCTTGGCCGGTATTACCGTCTTTTTATTCATGCTTGTTATAATTATCTTTTAATGTTTATTGCTGTTAATATTGCTTATTAGTTGGAGAGTGAATTTCTTAATTTGTTGTATTTTTATTTTTGAGCTATTACATTATCTTTTACGTTTCATTTACTTTTATTTGCAATCTTTTTTCTTTCTTTCTTTCTTTTTCCTTTCCTTTCATATTCATATAATTGTTATATTATTGTTTTTTTTATCATGGCTAATGTTAAAGATGTAGAGGGTGAAGGGAGTGTTCAAGGTAATGGACCTCCACAATTCAATGATCAACCTAATTTTCGAACTCTTAGAGAGTATCTTTACCCGGCTAGACAAAGTACACCTTCATGTATTATCTTGCCTCTTAACCAACAATCTTTCAATTTGAAATCGGGCAATGATTCAACTTCTTCCCACATTTCACGGTATGGATTCTGAAAATCCATATTAAAGACTTTGAAGAGGTATGTAATACTTTTATTGATAGAACATGCACCGAGGAAACTATTCAGCTTAAATTGTTCCCATTCTCTCTAAAGGATAAAGCCAAGCTTTGGCTAAACTCCTTGTGTCCTAGGTCTATAGGTACATGGAGAGAAATACAAGCTGAATTTTTGAAAAAATACTTCCCTACTCATAGGACGACAGCCTTACAATGTCAAATGATTAATTTTTCTTGTAGTCCAAATGAGTCATTTCACCAAGCTTGGGAAAGGTTCAAAGACTTGTTAAATGCATTCCCCCATCATGGTTTTGAGATGTGGAGGTTAGTGAGTTTCTTCTATGACTCTCTTACCGTAGATTTTAAAAAGCTAGTGTCAACCATGTGTAATGGTGAGTTTTATGACAAAGAACCAAGTGAAGCCTTTGATTTCTTTGATCAATTGGCTGAAAACACAAAGCAATGGGAGACTTCTCTCCCACTTCATGTTGAGTCTAGAAACACCATTTCTCATTCAAGTGGGAAGTTCCAATTGAAAGAGACTGATGACCTAAATGCTAGATTAGCCTCATTGGCTAGGAAAGTAAAGTATCTTGAGATTAAAAAAGTGCATGTCATGAGTGAACAACAAGAGGAAAGTTGTGTTGTTTGTGAGAGCAAAGGGCATAGGACAACTGAGTGTCCTATCATTCCAGCCTTCAAGGAAGTGCTATATGGCCAAACTTCTGATTCAAGTAATGTTAGAAAGCCATTTTCAAACTAAGTAGACAATCCCTACTCTGAGACCTATAATCCTGGATGGAGGAACCACCCAAGTTTTGGATGGAGAAATGAGGGCTCTTCAGTACCTCAAACATTTCAACCTCCACCCTAACCATTTCATGCTCCCACACATAACACGTACCAACCACCTCATAAGAGATCCCTAGAGGATACTCTTCAACAATTCATGCAAACACAAGGAGGAATCAACAACCAAGTTTATAAATTTCAAGACCAGACAAATAGGACCTTAGATGACATTCGAAGTCAACTAACCAAGTTGACTCAATCACTAAGCATTCAAGAGAAGGGAAAGATCCCAGCTCAACCAATGCCAAATCCTAGAGGTCAGGTACACATGAGTGAATCCTCACTTAGTGAACCTTCAAACCATGAACAAGTCCAAGCCATCACTACCCTTAGAAGTGGAAAGATTGTTGACAAAGCTATAGGTTTTGGGATTCCTAGAGGTATTGTGGAGGAGAAATCTAGGGGAAGTAAAGAGGGAATCAAAACACAAGTGACAAATGAGAGTTTGAGTGGCAAAGAATGCGAGATAAATGAGAAAGAGATGAGTGAGAAAGGAGATGATTCAAGAAAAATTAGAGTTAAAGTGAGTGATTTAGAATTTGTTCCTAGAGCACCATTTCCACAGAGGTTAGGGAAACCTAAACATGATCTTATGAACTCGGAAATCTATGAATTGTTCAAACAAGTGAAAATCAACATTCCACTCCTTGATGCAATTAAACAAGTTCCATCTTATGCAAAGTTTCTTAAGGACTTATGCACAGTCAAAAGGAGATTGAATGTGAAAGAAAAAGCTTTTCTAACTGAACATGCTAGTGCCATCATCCAGTTTAAGACCACTCCTAAATACAAAGATCCTGGTTGTCCTACCATTTCATGCATTATTGGAAGTCATAAGATAGATCAAGCTTTGTTGGATTTAGGAGCAAGTGTGAATTTAATACCCTACACTGTTTACGAACATTTAGGTTTAGGAGAAATCAAGCCTACTCAAATCACCCTTCAATTAGCTGATACGTCAATCAAGATTCCCAGGGGTATTGTTGAGGATGTGTTGGTCCAAATAGATAAATTCTACTTTCTTGTTGATTTTGTAGTATTAGACACCGCACCTATTCAAGGTTCTAATGCTCCCATCCCAGTCATCCTAGGTAGACCTTTCCTAGCTACATCCAATGCTTTAACTAACTGTAGGAATGGGGTGATGAAATTGTCTTTTGGGAATATGATTGTGGAGATGAACATATTCAATATCTCCAAACAAATTGGTGATCATGAGGATATTAGAGATGTAGATTTGATCCAAACAGTTTGTCAAGAACACTTTGAAAGAGAGTGGATAAAGGATCCATTGGAGAGAACTTTAATTCATGATGAAAGATTTTCTTCTTTGGAATGTGTTGATGAGGAAGTAAGAGAACTCGAGACTTATCTAGATCCAATGCCTATTATGTCAATAGGTCAATGGACCCCATTGTTTGAGCCTTTGATTTCACCCCAAGTGAAAGTTGAGGCATCTCTTGTCCAAACTTATAAACTAGAAAGGAAGCTTTTTCCAAGTTCATTTGGTTACCAATTCATCCTTGTAGCTGTTGATGATGTGTCTAAATGGGTGGAGGCCATTGCATCTTGAACTAATGACCATCGAGTTGTGGTCAAATTCTTAAAAGAAAATATTTTCTCTCGTTTTGGCATGCCCCGGGCTATGATTAGTGATGGGGGAAAACATTTTTGTAACAAGCCCGTTGGGATTTTGATGAGAAAATATGGTGTACTTCACAAGGTCAGTACCCCTTATCACCCACAGACTAGTGGCCAAGCTGAGTTGGAAAATAGGGAGATCAAGAACATTTTAGAGAAAATAGTCAATCCAAACTGTAAAGATTGGTCCCTACAACTAGTTGATGCTTTGTGGGCATATCACACTGCTTACAAGACCTCTTTAGGAATGTCTCCTTACAGGCTAGTTTATGGAAAGCCTTGTCATCTCCCTGTTGAGATTGAGCACCGTGCATATTGGGCCATCCGAAAATTCATTGACAATGAAAACGAGGTTGGCAAAAATAGAAAGCTTCAACTAGATGAATTAGAGGAGCAAAGAAATGATGCATTTGAAAATGCAAAAATTTCAAAACATAAGATGAAAGCTTTGCATGATAAACATATTTTTAGAAAATCCTTTCATGTTGGTCAAAAGGATCTCTTGTCTAATTCACGATTACATCTCGTTCCTGGGAAGTTGAGGACAAAATGGATTGGTCCATTCGTGATTAAATCCATCTCTGAGCATGGTGCATTTGAGGTAGAAAATCCTAAGAATGGAAATGTTTTCAAAGTAAATGGTCATCGATTGAAATCTTATCTTGAAAACATTGTGGCTGAAGTTGAGACATTGGATCTCGAAGATCCAATACCATTGTAGTATCAGAAGTAATGAGTTTTTATTTTTTTTTTATTTTTTTTATTTTTTTTTCTTTCTTCCATCTCTTATATTTTCTTGTTCATGCATTAGGGACAATACATTATTTTAAGTTGGGGGGTGTGAGGTTCTTTATTTTTTTAAAAAAATAAATTCAATGTTTTCTTTTAGTTGTGATATGCAGGTTAAAAAAAAATCAAGCAAGAAGTCAGCTCATGTCCAATTCAATCAGACATTCATCCTTGAAAACAAAAGGGGAGTAACAGTTTTCTAATCTTTATACTTTTCTTCTCTTTCTTTTTTACATTGAGGATAATGTAAAACTTAATTTTAGATATTTGATTATGTTGAATGCTTGAGATAACCATGCTTGTTAAAAAAAAAAAAAAAACTTGCATTTGTACGTGAATGAGACTTGTTTAGGATCAACATTACATTTTTGGATTCATTATTGTGTTGAACATTGCATGCTTTAATTTGGGATAGATAATATCTTATAAAGCAAGATATAGCATACTTTTTTTTTTTTAGATTATTGAAGTACATCTTTCCTTGTAAAAGTTGTGTGAGTTGTGTGATTATGCATGAAAGATGAGTGTGATGCTTTACTTGTGATTATCCCTTTTGATCTAGGCCTAAACAAGGTTTAAGTAAATAAAGTAATAAATAAATATATGTACAAAGTTCTATCTACTCCAATGTTTTGAGTTGCTCAGTAACTAGGGGTATTCATCACAAATGTTTATCTTTAAATCAAACGGCAGCTTGAAATATGAGTATGCAAAGCACTTTAAGTTTGTGACTTTGTGAGTAACCGGGTGCATTCATCACAAATATTTGTATTTACGTCAAAAAAGAAGTGACCATTTAAAGAAAAAGGATAAATAATATCTTTTTTTAAAAAATTATATAGATATTTCTCTAGTTTGCTACCTTGTTTGTAGTAGTGAGAAGGGAAGATTACAAGTTGAGTTTTTGCGTGAATCAATTATGTTGGTTGCATGATAAATACGATTGAATTTGGAATTTTGTATAGATGTTTGATTTAGAGAATGTGAGTATGCTTATTTTTCTTTATTTGCTATTGTGTACACTAAGTTAAAGATACCAATGTTTGCATGATAGGTCCTTTAAGTGTGATGAGTCGAGCCTAATTATTTTATTATTATTCTTTTTATTTCAAAGGTTTTATGTTTTGTTTTGCTTGAGGACTAACAAAATCTAAGTTGGGGGGTGACCGCTTTTTATGATTGGCTTGTTTTAACTCGCAAGTGCATGAGTGTGCGATGTAGCAAATAACTTAGTAAGATCGAGGTCATATCCACAGAGAGCTAGATCTGAAAATTAAGCTAGGTAACAAAAAAAACTCGAGAGAAATTAAATTAACAATAACTTAGTTGAAAATAATTGATGGATTTGTTTTCAAAGATGAAAAAAAATGTAAATAGATTTTAAATGACAAGAAAAAGTAAGTCTTGGTCCAAATCAATTTTAATGGTGATGTATTGGTGATTTCTTCAACATATATAAGATAACTCAACCTAATATCAACGATGGTGATATTAGATCGGAAGATATTACAATGAAGTTTAAAAAGATGAAGATTGATTATTGCTTAAGAATGAATAAGTACATTCATATTAAGTAAGACATTGAATCAAGCAATCTCTGTACCAAAACTAAGGTTTGTGCATAAAAATTTAAGATTATAACAATACCTAAATGATTTCTAAAATTTCTTTGCAATAATTAAACATTCATGAAGAAAATGATAAGATAAACATTAAGATTCATTCATACCTTAAGGAACTCACCTCAATCACCATCATCCTTGATTTGGATCCAAGAAAGAGATTAGCCAACCATGATTATATATAATAACACTTTAATAAACATGAAATAACTTGAATCAAATTGAAATAATAAGTTTTACAAACTAAAGAACCGAAATCTACAAAGAAGAACACAACAGAATTTCGGTAAAAATTCAGACACAAATCTGACTCTAACTTTGGACAGAAATTCAACCCTCTTAGAAGCCTCCTCTGGAGATGGCTATTAGAGACATATTTATAGGAAATTCTGTTATATTTCCAGATCATTAAAGAACAGCTCATTTGGACATCTGAGTCAAAAGTTATGGGCAAAACACCGAAAGGTGTTCTGGAAAATTAAATCAGGCCAGCTTGGAGAACACTTTGGTGCACGTTTTTCTTCTACTTTTATGAGTTGTCTCTTTCTTCTTTTTGACCCAAAATAATGTCACAATGTCCCCTCCAGCTTTTCATCCATGTGCTTGCCCTCTTGGATCAATGAATTACCCAAAATAAATCAAATGTTATTTGTTGTGTGGAAATGTAAGATCATGGATTGTGCTTGGGCTGATTTGGAGGCTGATTTGGGGCTGATTTTGGGCTGAATTTAAGCATCAAATAAGTATACAAATGTACCTATTATTTGGGCTAAGATTGACATTGAAACCTTGAGTGTTTGATGGTTGAAGTTTGCACATAATATAAGGCAAGTTTGGGCTTGAAATAGATCATATGATATTCTTTTCTAGAATTGGAATAGAATTGATTTTTTGGGCAAATTTGGAGCACTTATTTGAACCAAGATTTGCTTCAATCTTCAACTAAATTTCTCTTCAATTCTTTGTTCCAATTTCTGACATTGAATTTTCTGAAATAATTCATTTAAGCTCCAAAAATCTATCAAAACATTAAAAGAAACTTCATTACTAAAAAGCACATCACTTATTATAAAAAACCCAAATAAAAACAATAAATACATATGTAAAATAAAAGACTTAATGATACTTTTGATGCACAATCACCTAGCTTAATTTCTAGATCTAGCTCTCTATGGATATATGACCTCGATCTTACCAAGTTAATTGCTACATCGCATACTCATGCACTTGCGAGTTAAAACAAGCCGATCATAAAAAGCGGTCAAGCAGTCCCCATTGCTCATTATAAGCTAGGCCATAATCTCGATGTGAACCTTGGATCCTGATTTGATATAATTGAAACTGGCACTATGTGAAGTCTGATTACTTCATTTACATACAATTTTCCTAGTTTATCCACCAAATCAATCATCTTTATAGGAAAAAACAAAGCAGATTTTGTTAGTCGATCCATGACAACCCATATGGCATTATTCCTCTTCTTTCCTCTAGGTAATCTCGTCATAAAATCCATAGAAATATCCTCCCATTTCCATTCCAAAATTGATAATGACTGTAATTCCCCTGCAGGTTTCTAGTGTTCTATCTTTACTTGTTGACAGATCCCACAGTTCGACACAAATTCTGCTATTTCTCTCTTTATACTTAGCCACCAATAGTATTCCTTTAAATCCCTATACATTTTTGTGCTCCCAGGATGAGTAGCAAATCGAGATTCATGAGCTTCTCTTAATATTTCATCTTTCAAAATCTTATCCTCAGGCAAATAAATTCATCTACCCATAGCTATTAGCCCATCGGATAACATTTGAAATGATGTCTCAATACCCTTGTTTACCCTCTCCTTGATCTATTTTACTTTCCCATCTGCCTGTGGAGCCACCAAGACCTTGTCTCGAAGCACAGATCGAATCTTTAACTAAGCTAATAGTGATCCTTTGGGCCCAACACTTGGCCGCAAGCCCATTATCTTTAACTCCACTATACTTTCCTATTCTTTAAGCTCCATATCATTCATCACTGTTTTTCCCTTCCTACTTAAGGCATCGGCTACTACATTGGCTTTACCAGGATGGTAGTCAATAACACAATTGTAATCTTTCATCAACTCTACCTATCTTCTCTGCTGCATGTTCAACTCCTTTTGTGACATCAAATACTTCAAACTTTTATGGTTTGTAAGGATTTGAACTTGTGTCCCATACAAATAATGTCTCCATACTCTTAATGCAAACACCACCGCTTCAAGTTTTAGGTCATGAACCGGGTAATTCACCTCATGCGATTTTAAATGTCTTGATGCATAAGCAATCACATGCCCGTGTTGCATCAATACACATCCCAGACCCTTTTTTGAGGCATTACTATATACCATAAACCCTTCTGTCCCCGATGGAAGGGCCAACACAGGAGCAGAAGTGAGCCTCTCCTTCAATTATCGAAAGCTCGCTTCACACTCTTCTGACCAAACAAACCTAGCTTCCTTGCGAGTCAGCTTAGTTAAAGGTGATGCTATGGAGAACCCCTCAATAAACCTCCAGTAATATCCAGCAAGACCCAAGAAACTCTGGATTTCTGTCACGTTGGTAGGCCTGTCCCATTTTAACACGGCCTCAACCTTTCTTGGATCCATAATTATTCCTTATATGGATATTACATGGCCTAAAAATACTACTTCCTTGAGCCAGAACTCACACTTATCCAGCTTTGCATATAATTGATTCTCCCTTTAAGTCTGTAGCACAACCTTTAGATGTTGTTCATTCTCTAAGTGAGAGTTTGAATATACCAGAATATCATCAATAAATACAACCACATATTGGTCCAGGTAAGGCCAAAACACTCGATTCATCAAGTTCAAAAACATGGCTGGAGCATTGGTAAACCCAAAAGGCATCACCGAAAACTTGTAATGCCTATAACGGGTTCGGAAGGCAGTCTTTTATATGTCTTGTTCCTTGATTCTCAACTGTTGGTATCCAGATCTTAGATCTATCTTAGAGAACACTCTAGCACCCTTCAACTGATCAAACAAGTCATCTATTAGTAGGAGTGGGTATCTGTTCTTCACCGCCACTTTATTCAATTGACGATAATCAATGCACAAACGAAGGGTGCCATCCTTTTTCTTTATAAACAATGTCGAAGCTCCCTAAGGTGAGTTACTAGGCCGAATGAAGCCTTTATCTAACAATTCCTTAAGCTGGACTTTCAGTTCCGCCAATTCCATAGGTGTCATCCTATAAGGAGACTAGGTTATAGGAGAAACTCCTGGAATAGTTTCTATGGAAACTTTAATTTCTCTAACTGGAGGTAATCTAGGCAACTCTTTTGGGAATACATCTCGAAACTCCCTCACAACAGGAATACTAGCCAAATCTATGCTACCCTTCTCCAACTTTCTTACATGGGCTAACCAAGCAGAACAACCTTTCCTCAATAATTTTCTAACCACCAAGACTGAGATTACACAACTTGGAATTACTTTTCTTTCCCCTTGAAACACTACTCTTTTATCACCTATTCCTTGGATTGTCACCGTTTTGGTGAAACAATCCACTTGTGCCTTATGTTTACTTAGCTAATCCATGCCCAAAATTATATCAAAATCATACAACTCTAACGGCATAAGATCTACCCTCAACTCTAATCCTTTAATTTATAGTTTTACCCCTCTATAAATATCATCAATATGTATATTCTCTCCCAGAGGTGTACTAACCGTCACCCCTATACCCAAGTTAGTAGATAACATATGCAAGTTATTCATAATTCTACAAGATACAAAGGAATGATTAGCTCCAGGATCAATTAAAGCATAAACTTGCATTGTATCTAACTGTAAAGTACTTGCCACCACATCAGGTACAGCTCCTACATCCCCGTAGCTCATGTGATATACCCGACCCTAAGTCCTCCCCTCTTGATTTCTAGACCTCCCATGAGTAGCACTTGTCCCTAACTGGGTAGGCCTGATAGGATGATCAACTGTCACTGATTGCTGTTGGCTCTGAACCTCAATCCTCTGACCATGGACTCCCTCAGTAGTTCTACGAGGACAATCCTTCTTCCTGTGAATCATGTCCCCACAATAGTAACAACCCTACCTACATGCAGGCAATCTCTCCATCAATGCCCCTCACCTCTACAAATATAACATCTCCCCGGCATCACAGAGCAATCTCCAGGGTGTCACTGCTTGACACGACCAAAAGATTGATGCCTTCTCCCAAGTGTAAGAGTGTCGAAGTAATAAATAACCCGTCAAGACTAGGGTCGAACCACGGGGAGGTTAATTGTATAAATTATAAAAACAATACAACAATAACAATAAGAATAACAACAATAATAACAATAACAATAATAGTAATAATAATATTAATAGTATTAGTAATAATAATACTAGTAGTAGTAGTAGTAGTAGTAGTAGTAGTAGTAGTAAAGAAGAGGAAGAAGTTGATGAAAATTTTGAGATGGAAGATCAATGTGATAATTAAACAATGATAAAAACAAGTGTCAAGGTTAGAGGATCCACTAATGATATTTCAAAAAAGTATAGTATAAACTCTTATTACTCAACTGGAAACCACACACAAAGGAGGTTCCAATCGGATGATTTGTCATTAATAGCTCATTATAAATTGTTAACATGATCATATTAATTATCTTATTTAAGTAACACCAAACTTTTAAATATTTTCAAGAATTCATGATGCTAACTTATGTTAACAACAAATCAAGTTCCTTTCATAGCACAGGTGTAAGTAATACCATACGGTTGGGCTATGAGAGTGCCAAGCATTTGTTGTACCAAGTGTTATACAACACAAATCTAGATTAACCATTTAACAAGCAAGGTATTAAGAATTAGTAAGATAAAAAGATAAGACATGTTAATATTAAACATTAAGGTCCATGTTGAATTTACAATACACTTATTCTTACACCATTAGTGTAACCTTTTCACCTTGACATAATGAACTTAGCTAAACATAATGAAGAAGAGAAACATAAATAAACAAAACAAGAACATAAATAAGTTACATGATAACTAAGTGAAGCAAAGGAAATGAAAAGCATAAACAAGATATTAATGAAAACAAAACTTAAGAATTACAAAAAATATAAAGAGAGAGAGCAAGAGCAAGTTCTTGATCTGAACAACTAAACCTCTAAATGCATGGCAAATGCCTCCTTTTATAGGCCAAAATTTGGAACTATTGATTTGATGACTAATTGTTGAGTGGGTGGCCAACTCTTGACTTGATAAAAATCCTTATCTTCTTGTCTGAATAAAACACTATTGCTAGCATCAGAACTAGATCCACCTATACGTATGAAAGTTATAGGAAATTGTCTTAGCTTTCCAGGAAAAAAAAATTAAGGTCATTGGTTGCATGTTCATTTGTTTCACAGATTTGACACACAATGTCTTGGACAGATTTTAATTGACCACTCTTTTTCAATTCTAGTGCCTCGACTTTTCTAGTTAAAGATGCAAACTTGTATTGGTGGTCATGATCTTTCTTAAGGTTATACATACCTCCACTAGATGTATGAGGTTAGGTTTTACTTGGTGCCTCATAAGTGCCCGTAGTGTCCCAATTTTGTGTATTTTTAGCTAGCAAGTCTAGGTACTCCATTGCTTCATTAGGGTCTTCCATTGCACATCAATTCAACCATTTGCCTATCTTTAGGTGCTAACCCTTCATAAAATTGTGAAACCAATCTCTATGTTTCAAAACCATGATGAGAGCAAGTATTAAGCAAGTCTCGATACCTATCCCAACATTGGTAAAATGTTTCACCTGGTTTTTGAGTGAAAGTGGTGATTTGTCTTTTGAAAGAGTTGGTTCTCTGAGATGGAAAAAACTTCTTTAAAAATTGTTGTTGCATTTTATCCCAAGCACGAATGGATCCTGACCTAAGATTTTGTAGCCATGTTTTAGCTTTATCTTTTAATGAAAAAGAAAAAAGCTTTAATCTAATGGTATTCATGCTACAATTTAAGTCATTATACGTGTTACAAACTTCTTGAAATTTCCTTAAATACAAGTATGAATTTTCTAGATCTGAGCCATGAAAAGAAGGTAAAAGTTGAATAATGCATGGCTTAAAATTAAAATGAGATGCATTAGGAGGGAAAACTATGCATGAGGATGCACTTGTCCTTGTGGGATTCATGTGGTCTCTAAGTGTTCTAACACAGTTATTCTCATTATGAAGTGACTGGTTATCTTCTTCGGCTATATTTTCTGAAAATAATGAGGATACCCTACAAAGTCTACCACTTAATGTACGTGACCAAACACTCATGCACGTGTGGAAAGAGAATAAAAGGAAGAAGAAAACAAAAGAAAAAGAAACAAAACAAAAGAAACAAAGTTAGATACAAGAAAAGAGAAAAGAGAAAATAAAATAAATACTATAATTTGTACAAGAATTTACCTCCCCAGCAACAGTGCCAAAAACTTGACACGACCAAAAGATTGATGCCTTCTCCCAAGTGTAAGAGTGTCAAAGTAATAAATAACTCGGCAAGACCGGGGTCGAACCACAGAGAGGTTAATTGTATAAATTATAAATAACAATATAACAACAACAACAATAATAACAACAATGATAACAATAACAATAATAGTAATAATAATATTAATAGTAGTAATAATAATAATGCTAATAGTAGTAGTAGTAGTAGTAAAGAAGAGGAAGAAGTTGATGAAAATTTTGAGATGGAAAGTCAATGTGATAATTAAATAATGATAAAAACAAGTGTCAAGGTTAGAGGATTCACTAATGGTATTTCAAACAAGTATAGTATAAACTCTTATTACTCAACTGGAAACCACACACAAAAGAGGTTCCAATTGGATGATTTGTCATTAATAGCTCATTATAAATTGTTAACATGATCATATTAATTATCTTATTTAAGTAACACCAAACTTTTAAATATTGTCAGGAATTCATGATGCTAATGACATGACCAAAATCTTGATGTCTTCTCCCAAGTGTAGGAGTGTCGAAGTAATAAATAACCCGGCAAGACCGAGGTCGAACCATAGAGAGGTTAATTGTATAAATTATAAATAGCAATACGACAACAACAACAATAATAACAACAATAACAACAACAATAGTAAGAGTAATATTAAGAGTAAGAGTAATAATACTCAGTACGTGGCGTTGTTATACCTGAGAATGATCTAAAAGATCGGGTCACAGGTTTCTAGCCTATATACTGAGTTCATGAAAAGATCAAAGAAATATATTATATAATATAAATAGATTTCTGATGCGAATGAACAAGGCAAGACCAACAATGTCAGGATCCTTGGTCAAACACAGAGCATACTTTACGTACATATAATATAACAAGAATGTAAATAATAACAATAATAGTCGTAATAATAAAAAAAAAAATGTCAAGGTTAGAGGATCCACTAATGGTACTTCAAATAAGTATAGTATAAACTCTTATTACTCAATTTGGAAACCACATATAAAGGAGGTTCCAATCAGATTATAAATTGTTAACATGATTATATTAGTTATCTTATTCGAATAATGCTAATATTGTAAATGTTGTCAGGCATTCATGATTATAACTTATGTTAACAACAAATCAAGTTCCTTTCATAGCTCAGGTGTCGGTTATACCATACAGTATGAGCTATACCTGAGCTATGAAAGTTCCAAGTATTTGTTGTACCAAGTGTTAAGCAACATAAATCTAGATTAACCATTTAACAAGCAAAGTATTAAAGGTGAACAAGATAACAAATACAAAACATGTTAGTATCCAACGTTAAGGTCCATGTTAAGTTTATATTATACTTATTGTTACACCATTAGTGTACCCTTTTCACCTTGACATAATTAACTTAGCTAAATATAATGAAAGAAAGGAACATAAATGAACAAGATAAGAACATAAATGAGAAAGAAGTTAACTAAATAAGGGAAAGGAAATGAAGTGTATAAACTTGATATTAATGAAAGCAAAGCATAAGTAATACAAAGAGAGAAATCAAGAGCATGATCTTGATCTGAAAACCAAGATGCCTTAATACATGGTAAATGCCTCCTTTTATAGGCTAAAATTTGGAACTATTGATTTGTTGACTAATTGATGAGGGGGTGGCCACATCTTATCTTCTTGTCTGAACAAGACATCATTGCTAACATCATAATTTGCATAGAATCCTTAAGAATGTTCTAGGAAATTGTCTTAGATTTCCAACAAAAAAAAGATGAGGTCATTTGGGCTTCTAGAACTCAAGATATGGACTGAACACTAAACAGTGTCTGGGATGCAGGACAGCTTCGGACTTCTTCGTTGTTCCTTCAATTTGGACTTCAAAATGGCATTTTTAAATCTTGGGCTCCTCATGAAAGTTGTAGGCCTTTGTCTTACCTTTCCATCCATATAAAATAGACCTAAATCCGAGATCTAGAGCTCCAGATATGATCCAATTACCAAGCAATGTTCCGGTTTGGACTGCACCAGCATCTCTTTTCTAAGTTTGGCCATCTCTTTGTCCTTTCACTTTCAATACTTAAACTCATCAATCAATCCTTTCATTTATGTGATAGGCCTGCATTTAAGATGAGCATTTATCATAAATTAAGGTATCTTATAGTATCAAACTTGTTATTATAAAACATGCTTTAGTTAAGGAGTTATTAATACTTCAAGTGTAAAATGGTGATATAAAACCTTGATAAACATGCACTTTTAAGTACTAATCAGCTAACTTATGTTAACAATAAATCAAGTTCTTTTCATAGCACAGGTGTAAGTAATACCATATGGTTGGGCTATGAGAGTGCCAAGCATTTGTTGTAGCAAGTGTTATACAACATAAATCTAGATTAACCATTTAACAAGCAAGGTATTAAGAATTAGTAAGATAAAAAGATAAGACATGTTAATATTAAACATTAAGGTCCATGTTGAGTTTACAATATACTTATTCTTACACCATTAGTGTAACCTTTTCACCTTGATATAATGAACTTAGCTAAACATAATGAAGAAGAGAAACATAAATAAACAAAACAAGAACATAAATAAGATACAAGCTAACTAAGTAAAGGAAATGAAAAGCATAAACAAGATATTAATGAAAGCAAAACTTAAGAATTACAAAAAATATAAAGAGCGAGAGTAAGAGCAAGTTCTTGATCTGAAGAACCAAACCTCTAAATGCATGGCAAATGCCTTTTTTTATAGGCCAAAATTTGAAACTATTGATTTGATGACTAATTATTGAGTGGGTGGCCAACTCTTGACTTGGTGAAAATCCTTATCTTCTTGTCTGAATCAAACGTCATTACTAGCATCCAAACTGGATCCACCTATACTTGTAAAAGTTATAGGAAATTGTCTTAGCTTTCCAGGAAAAAAAACTTGAGGTCATTTGGACTTCTAGAACTTCAGATATGGGCTGAACACTAATTAGTGTCTGGGTTGCAGGACAGATTCGGACTTCTCTATTGTTACTATAATTTGGACTTAAAAACGCCCTTCTTAGATATTGGTCTCCACATGAAAGTTGTAGGCCTATGTTTTACTAAATTTGTGTAAACATTTAAGATCATTTGGACATCTAGAACTCGAGATATGACCCAATTACCGAACAGTGTTCTAGTTTAGACTGCACCAACATCTCTTTTCTAAGTTTGGCCCTCTCTTTGTCCTTTCAATTTCAATACTTGAACTCATTAATCAATCCTTTCATTTATGTGATAGGCTTGCATTTAAGATGAACATTTACCATAAATTAAAGGTATCTTATATTATTAGGTATGTTATTATAAAACATGATTTAGTTAAGGAGTTATTGATGCTTCAAGTGCAAAATGATGATATAAAACCTTGATAAAAATGCACTTTTAAGTACTAATCATTGTTCACACCTCTGAGAAAATGGATACCCTGGTCCTTTCTACTCTGTAGACCCTCTAGTAGTTTTGACTCCCTGTCTAGATTGTCCTCCCCAAGCTCCTCTTTCATTGACCTATCTAGATCCTCCTAAGCTCCCTCTTGGGGTGAAACTCTCACCTCTTCTCTGGAACTGTCCTAATGATTGTTTGCTCTTCCCCTTCTTTGGAAGAGGAGGTCTCCCAGTTAAAAACTCAAAATCTCTCCTTTTAGCTCACATTGCCTGACTCTGCTCGACCACTAACTTCGAGGTATCCTTTATTACACTCTCCGTACCCTGAGTAACTCATACCAATTCCCGCATAGACTGAAACTGTATGGCTATCATTATCATCCTTAATTCCCGCCTCAGTCTAGCACAAAACCTCTCCACCCTATGGCGCTCTATGGGAAGGTAAGTGGAGGCAAAAACTGCTAAATCCTGAAATCTCCTCTCATACTCCAAAACTGTCAAATCTCCTTGCCTCAAATCCAAAAACTCCTGTTCTTTCTCCCTCCTATGCTCCCAAGAATAGTACCTCTCATCAAGCTCTTCATGAAAATCCCTCCATCTCAATACCTCCCTCCTCTCTCTAATGGTCTCCCACCAAGAGTGGGCACTTTCAACCAATAGTTGAGTCACACAATCCACCCATAGCTCCTTTGGCACTTGCATCTGGTTTATAACTCTTTCCACTTTCCTCAACCAATGCCCAGCAACCTCAACATCCTCTTCGCCACGGTAAGTCATACAACCCATCTCTCTCATACCTTTCACCCATTGTACTATGGTGACTACTCCCCCTGATCTAGGAGTCGTATTGGAGGCTCCCACTACCATTCCTGCTGTTACAGCTCTCACTATGTGTTCCATAAAAGCAAGATCTGAAAATGGGTTTGATCCAACTACCGGTGCCACTGGTGGGGGTATATTATCTCCCCCTTGTCTGTCTGATACCTCGGGCATGGATACATCTGCCTAACGGAACAACGAATCATCTTGAAGTCTCACTGACTCACCCCTTTCTGAGTACACTGGTGTTGCAGGTATATGATAGGAGGTGTCTGATGCAACCATATTATTCGATAGTTTCACCCACATTTAACTAGTGTTTTGCCTATTTTTTATATATAAAATGCCTTGATATTCTTTGTTTTATGTTTTGAAGGCACTTTTGGATGAAAGATGCAAAAGGGAGTAAATTGAAGGTAATTGGCAGATTTGACGTTCAGTCGATGTTTTGTGCAGAACGTGAGCTCTAAAGGTCAAAATGAAGTGATTCCAGTGGCATTAAAAAGCTAACATCCATACCTTTCTGGAAATCTAAGGCAAGACAATAAAATAAGGAAGAGCATGGAAATCGCAGCTTTCAAAGTCAAATCTCGCAATCTGCCAATGCTGACCTTCGATCATTCCAACTTGAATATCTAGAGCTAAAAAAGTCCAATTGATGCAAACTCAATTGGTTTGGATTCCTGACTCAAAGGGCTATAAACGCTCCAAAATTCAGCCAAAAACGATGTCATATGAGGGAGATATGATTTTTCAAAGATGACAACTGAATTCTGCCAGCAAACAGGTTTCGTGAAGAAACGAGTCCAGATTACGTTCCGAAGCATCTAAACCGACATCCAAGTTTTTATTTCAGCAATGTAGCTCCTCTAAGTCAAAGCTTGAAGATTTCATGCAAAACTATTTCTCTTTTTTTAGGAAAATAGTTATTGAACTACTTAAATGTAAATTGTCTACTTAAGGGAGGACTATTTTGTAAAATAGAGATTAGGGTTTCCTAGCATATAAAAAGAATAAGAGAAGAGAAGGGGGGCAGCCACCCAAGAGGAGAAAAACGCCCCCCTACTCTAAGAAACCCTAAATCATGCATTCTTCCATCTTTTTGATTAGTTGTTCAATAAACATGCAAGGCTAAACTCATTTTCTTGGTTGCAAGGACACGGAAACCTTCGGATTTCAAGAACTGTGAGATCTATTTTACCCTTTTCTTTTCAGTTTATATGATGAATATGTTTGTTCTCCTATGCTTATTTTTCCTATGATTGTTTATTTTAATTACTAGAGCGGACTCTAAGTTTTTATTATAGACAATTTATTGCTAAGTTTGATATCAAAACCGGAGTTGTGGTATATGAACTTGTGAAGCAACTGAGTTTAATAATTGTAGCGGATCTACGTTATTAATCTTAGGGAGAACATTCGATCAAAGCAACATAAGCAGACAACTTAGTTGTTAAGATAATGAATTTATCTAGATCTTAAGGCTGCCATTGGATTAAATCATTAGTGCGGACACTGTGATTATTTGTTGGTTAGGGTTAGTTATACGGCGGATCCGTTAATTAACCAACGTTAAGAAAAGATAAAAATTCAGAATATAAACTGGAATTTCGTTTCAAGGATCGGTTCTGATTTCTATAGGTGGATGTGTGATTGCAACCAAGGTTTGTTCTCTTGATAATTTTCTGATTTTATTAAATTCTGTTTGATAGTTTTCTGTTTTATTTTTCTTTAGCCTATATAACATCCAACCCCCCCCCAAATTGCATAACGTATAGCATAAAAATCTGAACTAAATCTTCCTCGTGGGATCGACCCCTTGCTTGCTCTATACTATCTTGTGTGTTGTGTTTAAAGCTAGGGTAATTAATTTGTGCGACCGCGACATCGCAACAAATTTTGGCGCCGTTGCCGGGGAAGTAATTTTAGTTGATTTTTGTGCTTTTACTGTTATTTTTAGTTGCTGTGATTGTTATTTATATTTCTGAAAAAAAAAAAAGAGAAACAGAATCTTTGCTTGCGGCGGTACTGTTCACTTGCGGCAACGGTACTGTTCAAAACAGATTGTTTGGTGGAATTAGGTTTTGGTCTTTTGGTTCTTGAAGGGAAACGACGTTCTAAACAGAACTAGTGGTAAACCACTAGCCCCACTCTATCGAGGCCAAATTCCGCTGGTTTCTAGGGTTTTTAGGCAGTTTTAGTTTTCTAACGTAAGATTTTCGTACAATTTGCATTGTTTTCGATCTCTTGCGTGGTTGGTTTCTTTTGAGTTTTCTTGATGCTTTATGCCAGTAACCCGTTCTACTAATCAAAGTCAAGTGCAGTTAGATCTCGAAATAGAAAAAACTTTACGCAGGTTACGAAAGGAAGCTCGCCTTAACACCATGGCTAATGCACGACAACAAACACTCAAGGAGCTTGCTGCTCCTAACGTGGAAAATCAGCCATTGTGCATAAACATCGACAATAGTGTAAACTTTGAGCTCAAATCTGGTTTTATACATTTGCTACCAACATTTAATGGTCTTGCAGGAGAAGATCCTCATACTCATCTCAAGGAGTTCCATATGGTTTGTGTTGGCATGAAACCGAATGGAGTTGACGAAGAACAAGTTAAGTTGAAAGCTTTCCCTTTCTCTTTAAAAGGGGCAGCAAAAGCATGGCTTTTCTCCATTCTCCCAGGTTCAATTGGAACTTGGAATGGCATGAAAAAGATCTTCCTTGAGAAGTATTTCCCAGCATCTCGAGTTGCCAACATAAGAAAAGAAATATGTGGGATTCGACAATCTCATGGAGAGACACTTTCCGAGTATTGGGAAAGATTTGAGCAACTGTGTATTCAATGCCCTCATCACCAAATACCCGATCAGCTTCTTATTCAATATTTCTATGAAGGATTGATACCTACTGACCGTAGTATCATTGATGCTGCAAGTGGAGGGGCATTGGTAGATAAGACACCCGAGGCTGCACGCCAATTAATCTCAAACATGGCAGCCAACTCGAAACAGTTTGGCACTCGTGGAGACTTTGCAAACAAACGAGTAAATGAGGTAAGTATTTCTAACCTTGAGAATAAAGTTAATGATCTTACTTCTCTTGTGCGTTCTTTGGCTTGTGGCAATGTACAACAGGTGAAAGCTTGTAGCATATGCTCCTTACAAGGACATACTTCAGATATGTGCCCAACAATGCAAGAAGATTACATTGAACAAGCTAATGCTGTTGATGGAGGATTAAATGGACAACCTCAGTGTAAGTATGATCCTTTTTCCCACACGTACAATCCTGGATGGAGAGATCATCCTAACCTACGGTATGGGAACCAACCTCAACAAGGCAATCAAGGCCGACAATTCCATCCCAATGGATTTCAATCCCAACAGAATTATCAAGCAAGACAGCCTCCTCCATTCACAAACTCCAATGTTATGGGGTCTTCATCCAATGATGATCTTCGTGAGATGATGAAAACTTTGGCTTCTAACACTGTGACTTTGCAACAAAACATCATGTCTTTTCAACAGGAAACAAGGTCAAGTATTCACAACTTGGAAAAGCAAATGGGGCAAGTAGCTTCAAGTGTGGGGAAATTGGAAGCACAAATGAATGGAAAATTGCCATCCCAAGCATTGAATCCAATAGAAAATGTTAGTGCGATCATGCTGCGAAGTGGGAAAGAACTTGAAGAGAAAAGGTCGAAACAAATTGAGATGGAAGAAGAAGAAGAGATAGAAACTGAATTGAGTACAAAGAAGGAACATCCTCCTTCTCCACAAACTGAAACAAAGACCAACACTCCAAAGGTAACTCCTCACTTAATGAATTCCAGTTTTAAAACAATTCCACCCTTTCCTATGAGTTCTTCTAGGTCAAAGAAAGAGGACAAAGAAAAAGAGATTTTAGAGGTCTTCAAGAAAGTAGAACTCAACATTCCTTTACTTGATGCTATCAAACAAATTCCTAAGTATGCCAAATTTTTGAAAGAGTTGTCTACTACCAAGAGAGCTTTCAAACTGAAAGGTCATGAAATGGTAAGTATGGGTGAAGTTGTATCTGCTGTTGTTCAAAAGAATATGCCTTTGAAGCAAAAGGACCCAGGTGCGTTTACTATCCCATGTGTTATTGGTAATGCTAGTTTTAAAAGAGCCTTGTGTGATTTAGGTGCATCCATTAGTGTTATGCCCAAACATGTTTATGATTCTCTTAGTCTTGAGCCTTTGAATAAAACTAGCATTGTAATACAACTTGCGGATCGGAGTTTTGTTTACCCACTTGGTGTGATAGAAGATGTCCTAGTCAAGATTGATAGTTTGATCATTCCATGCGACTTTTATATTCTTGATATGGAACATGAATCTTATGATTCATCAAATAGCACTCCTATATTGTTTGGGAGACCATTCTTGAAAACTGCCAATACAAAAATTGATTGTGGTAAGGATACTTTGTCTATGGAGGTAAGAGATGAAAAAATTGAATTTAATTTTCATGATGCAATGACATATCCTTATAGCAATGTTTATTCTATCACATGTTATGACCAAGTTGATAAGTGTGTGCAGTTAGTTTGTGATTTTGATTGTGAGGATGTATTAAGAGTAGCTTTGAGCTTTAACTATGATTTTACCAAGATAGAAGAGATGGAAAGGCATATATATGTTTCCCAAAATGTGCATGAATCATCATTGGATTTGCAAGCTTTGCAAATTGTCCTCCATTATACAGGAGTCATTTACCCCATCACGGACAGTGAATGGGTGGCGCCTATCTTTTTGGTGCCTAAAAAGATTGGAATTACGTTGGAAGAAATACAAAATGATGCTTATGAGAATGCAAGGATTTGTAAAGAAAAAACTAAGAGTTTCCATGACCGAATGATTATAAGAAAAGAATTTAATGTTGGGGACAAAGTCCTTCTTTATCATTCGCGTTTGAAACTTTTTCCTGGAAAGTTGCGCTCCCGTTGGATTGGACCCTTTGTTGTTTCTAATGTTTTTCCTTATGGTGCAGTTGAAATTACAAGTTTAGAAACCAACAAAGTACTCAAGGTAAATGGGCATCGTTTGAAACCTTTCTATGAAGGTTGGAAGACAGAACTCACCGCTTCTGTAGAGTTAGCTGAACCAATCTATGAAGAATGAGCATGCCACATGTCAAGCCAATGACATAAAACAAAAGCGCTTACTGGGAGGCAACCCAGCACAAAAAGAAAAAAAATCAGATTTGCTTTCTTTTTCGTTATCTTTTATTTTTTCGCATTTTAATTTATTTTCTGTCATTCTCTTATGTTCCTTTGCTTTTATTTCAACATTGAGGACAATGTTGTGTTTTAAGTGTGGGGGTATTGAGAGAATTTTGGTTTTCTTATTTTAGTTTTCTTTGTTGTTCTTAAAAAAAAAAAAAAAATTATGTTTGATCTTTTTAACTCCCATTGGTTTTTGAGAATATGAGTATTATGTATGAGAGTTAATTGAGATAGATGAAGATATAAATCAAATGAAGGAATATGCATGCAAATTTTAAGGTTTAATTGGTTTAGGGATTGACGTTGAGAATATGCCATGTTGACTTTATAGTGTTATACCAATGTAAGCTTTTGAGCCTTCAACATTATATTCTTTGAGTGTGCATTCTTTCAATGATATGTATCTCTAGAACTTGCTTCATATCTTGTTGAGATTACATTCGCATTACATATATACATGAAGATGATAAAGGCATTAGGAATTTTAACCATTTGAGCCAAAAAGCCAACCTAAAGCATATTATCCTTAGTAAGCCCCTTTTGAGCTTGTTTATCTTTTCTTTGCTTTATCCATGTATAAGCCTTAACTTTATATATGTTTTCCTTTCCCCTGGCCAAGGATTAGTAGAGCATATACTTGTGATATCTTATGGAATTATGGTTGGAAATTATGTGAAAAGAAAAAAGAAGTGATGCTTGATGAAAATATGGGCAAGTTTCCAAAGGTGAAAAACAAAAAAAAAATACAAAAAAAAAAGAGAAAGAAAGAAAGAAAGAAAGAAAGAAAGAAATAAGTGTTCCTTTATGTTCTTAAGATTTTATGTTGAAAGAGCTTGAAATAAAAAAAAAAAAAAAAAGGTAAAGCATTGGTGATTAAAGATGGAAAATTTATGTGCTTTGATGGAATATCTTGTTTGAAATATCATTTTTTAGAATGCTCTACTTTCTTTGGTTTGAACCTTCTCTTTTACTCTCTTTTACCTCACCTTAACCTTAGCCCCATTACAACCGGAAATAAGACCTTTTGATTCATGCATTGCTTGTAATATGTTAATAATGGAGATGAGATTGAAGAGCAAGCTTATGGTAGAACATATTCATTGATTGAATTTGAGAGATTTAAACACATAAGCCCTAAACACGTGAGTGTTGGAGTGTATATCAATGAGAGGACCTATCACTTTGGCATGGCATAGATTTCATTTAAATCCCGATAATTAATTGAGTTTTGAAGTTTGCATGTAAATAAATTCATGAAAATTTATACTATTTATCCTTCTTAATTGTGTTCTTGTTTATAATGCATATTTTCTTGGATATTGATGGGAGATTAGGAGATTGGTCATAATGATTTTATTTAATTTAACTTTGATTTGATTTTACCTATCCTTTCTCGAGGACGAGCAAGAGCTAAGTGTGGGGGTATTTGATGCAACCATATTATTCGATAGTTTCACCCACATTTAACTAGTGTTTTGCCTATGTTTTATATATAAAATGCCTTGATATTCTTTGTTTTATGTTTTGAAGGCACTTTTGGATGAAAGATGCAAAAGGGAGTAAATTGAAGGTAATTGGCAGATTTGACGTTCAGTCGATGTTTTGTGCAGAACGTGAGCTCTAAAGGTCAAAATGAAGTGATTCCAGTGGCATTAAAAAGCTAACATCCATACCTTTCTGGACATCTAAGGCAAGACAATAAAATAAGGAAGAGCATGGAAATCGCAGCTTTCAAAGTCAAATCTCGCAATCTGCCAATGCTGACCTTCGATCATTCCAACTTGAATATCTAGAGCTAAAAAAGTCCAATTGATGCAATCTCAATTGTTTTGGATTCCTGACTCAAAGGGCTATAAACGCTCCAAAATTCAGCCAAAAACGATGTCATATGAGGGAGATATGATTTTTCAAAGATGACAACTGAATTCTGCCAGCAAACAGGTTTCGTGAAGAAACGAGTCCAGATTACGTTCCGAAGCATCTAAACCGACATCCAAGTTTTTATTTCAGCAATGTAGCTCCTCTAAGTCAAAGCTTGAAGATTTCATGCAAAACTATTTCTCTTTTTTTAGGAAAATAGTTATTGAACTACTTAAATGTAAATTGTCTACTTAAGGGAGGACTATTTTGTAAAATAGAGATTAGGGTTTCCTAGCATATAAAAAGAATAAGAGAAGAGAAGGGGGGCAGCCACCCAAGAGGAGAAAAACGCCCCCCTACTCTAAGAAACCCTAAATCATGCATTCTTCCATCTTTTTGATTAGTTGTTCAATAAACATGCAAGGCTAAACTCATTTTCTTGGTTGCAAGGACACGGAAACCTTCGGATTTCAAGAACTGTGAGATCTATTTTACCCTTTTCTTTTCAGTTTATATGATGAATATGTTTGTTCTCCTATGCTTATTTTTCCTATGATTGTTTATTTTAATTACTAGAGCGGACTCTAAGTTTTTATTATAGACAATTTATTGCTAAGTTTGATATCAAAACCGGAGTTGTGGTATATGAACTTGTGAAGCAACTGAGTTTAATAATTGTAGCGGATCTACGTTATTAATCTTAGGGAGAACATTCGATCAAAGCAACATAAGCAGACAACTTAGTTGTTAAGATAATGAATTTATCTAGATCTTAAGGCTGCCATTGGATTAAATCATTAGTGCGGACACTGTGATTATTTGTTGGTTAGGGTTAGTTATACGGCGGATCCGTTAATTAACCAACGTTAAGAAAAGATAAAAATTCAGAATATAAACTGGAATTTCGTTTCAAGGATCGGTTCTGATTTCTATAGGTGGATGTGTGATTGCAACCAAGGTTTGTTCTCTTGATAATTTTCTGATTTTATTAAATTCTGTTTGATAGTTTTCTGTTTTATTTTTCTTTAGCCTATATAACATCCAACCCCCCCCAAATTGCATAACGTATAGCATAAAAATCTGAACTAAATCTTCCTCGTGGGATCGACCCCTTGCTTGCTCTATACTATCTTGTGTGTTGTGTTTAAAGCTAGGGTAATTAATTTGTGCGACCGCGACATCGCAACAAATTTTGGCGCCGTTGCCGGGGAAGTAATTTTAGTTGATTTTTGTGCTTTTACTGTTATTTTTAGTTGCTGTGATTGTTATTTATATTTCTGAAAAAAAAAAAAGAGAAACAGAATCTTTGCTTGCGGCGGTACTGTTCACTTGCGGCAACGGTACTGTTCAAAACAGATTGTTTGGTGGAATTAGGTTTTGGTCTTTTGGTTCTTGAAGGGAAACGACGTTCTAAACAGAACTAGTGGTAAACCACTAGCCCCACTCTATCGAGGCCAAATTCCGCTGGTTTCTAGGGTTTTTAGGCAGTTTTAGTTTTCTAACGTAAGATTTTCGTACAATTTGCATTGTTTTCGATCTCTTGCGTGGTTGGTTTCTTTTGAGTTTTCTTGATGCTTTATGCCAGTAACCCGTTCTACTAATCAAAGTCAAGTGCAGTTAGATCTCGAAATAGAAAAAACTTTACGCAGGTTACGAAAGGAAGCTCGCCTTAACACCATGGCTAATGCACGACAACAAACACTCAAGGAGCTTGCTGCTCCTAACGTGGAAAATCAGCCATTGTGCATAAACATCGACAATAGTGTAAACTTTGAGCTCAAATCTGGTTTTATACATTTGCTACCAACATTTAATGGTCTTGCAGGAGAAGATCCTCATACTCATCTCAAGGAGTTCCATATGGTTTGTGTTGGCATGAAACCGAATGGAGTTGACGAAGAACAAGTTAAGTTGAAAGCTTTCCCTTTCTCTTTAAAAGGGGCAGCAAAAGCATGGCTTTTCTCCATTCTCCCAGGTTCAATTGGAACTTGGAATGGCATGAAAAAGATCTTCCTTGAGAAGTATTTCCCAGCATCTCGAGTTGCCAACATAAGAAAAGAAATATGTGGGATTCGACAATCTCATGGAGAGACACTTTCCGAGTATTGGGAAAGATTTGAGCAACTGTGTATTCAATGCCCTCATCACCAAATACCCGATCAGCTTCTTATTCAATATTTCTATGAAGGATTGATACCTACTGACCGTAGTATCATTGATGCTGCAAGTGGAGGGGCATTGGTAGATAAGACACCCGAGGCTGCACGCCAATTAATCTCAAACATGGCAGCCAACTCGAAACAGTTTGGCACTCGTGGAGACTTTGCAAACAAACGAGTAAATGAGGTAAGTATTTCTAACCTTGAGAATAAAGTTAATGATCTTACTTCTCTTGTGCGTTCTTTGGCTTGTGGCAATGTACAACAGGTGAAAGCTTGTAGCATATGCTCCTTACAAGGACATACTTCAGATATGTGCCCAACAATGCAAGAAGATTACATTGAACAAGCTAATGCTGTTGATGGAGGATTAAATGGACAACCTCAGTGTAAGTATGATCCTTTTTCCCACACGTACAATCCTGGATGGAGAGATCATCCTAACCTACGGTATGGGAACCAACCTCAACAAGGCAATCAAGGCCGACAATTCCATCCCAATGGATTTCAATCCCAACAGAATTATCAAGCAAGACAGCCTCCTCCATTCACAAACTCCAATGTTATGGGGTCTTCATCCAATGATGATCTTCGTGAGATGATGAAAACTTTGGCTTCTAACACTGTGACTTTGCAACAAAACATCATGTCTTTTCAACAGGAAACAAGGTCAAGTATTCACAACTTGGAAAAGCAAATGGGGCAAGTAGCTTCAAGTGTGGGGAAATTGGAAGCACAAATGAATGGAAAATTGCCATCCCAAGCATTGAATCCAATAGAAAATGTTAGTGCGATCATGCTGCGAAGTGGGAAAGAACTTGAAGAGAAAAGGTCGAAACAAATTGAGATGGAAGAAGAAGAAGAGATAGAAACTGAATTGAGTACAAAGAAGGAACATCCTCCTTCTCCACAAACTGAAACAAAGACCAACACTCCAAAGGTAACTCCTCACTTAATGAATTCCAGTTTTAAAACAATTCCACCCTTTCCTATGAGTTCTTCTAGGTCAAAGAAAGAGGACAAAGAAAAAGAGATTTTAGAGGTCTTCAAGAAAGTAGAACTCAACATTCCTTTACTTGATGCTATCAAACAAATTCCTAAGTATGCCAAATTTTTGAAAGAGTTGTCTACTACCAAGAGAGCTTTCAAACTGAAAGGTCATGAAATGGTAAGTATGGGTGAAGTTGTATCTGCTGTTGTTCAAAAGAATATGCCTTTGAAGCAAAAGGACCCAGGTGCGTTTACTATCCCATGTGTTATTGGTAATGCTAGTTTTAAAAGAGCCTTGTGTGATTTAGGTGCATCCATTAGTGTTATGCCCAAACATGTTTATGATTCTCTTAGTCTTGAGCCTTTGAATAAAACTAGCATTGTAATACAACTTGCGGATCGGAGTTTTGTTTACCCACTTGGTGTGATAGAAGATGTCCTAGTCAAGATTGATAGTTTGATCATTCCATGCGACTTTTATATTCTTGATATGGAACATGAATCTTATGATTCATCAAATAGCACTCCTATATTGTTTGGGAGACCATTCTTGAAAACTGCCAATACAAAAATTGATTGTGGTAAGGATACTTTGTCTATGGAGGTAAGAGATGAAAAAATTGAATTTAATTTTCATGATGCAATGACATATCCTTATAGCAATGTTTATTCTATCACATGTTATGACCAAGTTGATAAGTGTGTGCAGTTAGTTTGTGATTTTGATTGTGAGGATGTATTAAGAGTAGCTTTGAGCTTTAACTATGATTTTACCAAGATAGAAGAGATGGAAAGGCATATATATGTTTCCCAAAATGTGCATGAATCATCATTGGATTTGCAAGCTTTGCAAATTGTCCTCCATTATACAGGAGTCATTTACCCCATCACGGACAGTGAATGGGTGGCGCCTATCTTTTTGGTGCCTAAAAAGATTGGAATTACGTTGGAAGAAATACAAAATGATGCTTATGAGAATGCAAGGATTTGTAAAGAAAAAACTAAGAGTTTCCATGACCGAATGATTATAAGAAAAGAATTTAATGTTGGGGACAAAGTCCTTCTTTATCATTCGCGTTTGAAACTTTTTCCTGGAAAGTTGCGCTCCCGTTGGATTGGACCCTTTGTTGTTTCTAATGTTTTTCCTTATGGTGCAGTTGAAATTACAAGTTTAGAAACCAACAAAGTACTCAAGGTAAATGGGCATCGTTTGAAACCTTTCTATGAAGGTTGGAAGACAGAACTCACCGCTTCTGTAGAGTTAGCTGAACCAATCTATGAAGAATGAGCATGCCACATGTCAAGCCAATGACATAAAACAAAAGCGCTTACTGGGAGGCAACCCAGCACAAAAAGAAAAAAATCAGATTTGCTTTCTTTTTCGTTATCTTTTATTTTTCGCATTTTACTTTATTTTTTCTCTTATATTCCTTTTCTTTTATTTCAACATTGAGGACAATGTTGTGTTTTAAGTGTGGGGGTATTGAGAGAATTTTGGTTTTCTTATTTTAGTTTTCTTTGTTGTTCTTAAAAAAAAAAAAAAAATTATGTTTGATCTTTTTAACTCCCATTGGTTTTTGAGAATATGAGTATTATGTATGAGAGTTAATTGAGATAGATGAAGATATAAATCAAATGAAGGAATATGCATGCAAATTTTAAGGTTTAATTGGTTTAGGGATTGACGTTGAGAATATGCCATGTTGACTTTATAGTGTTATACCAATGTAAGCTTTTGAGCCTTCAACATTATATTCTTTGAGTGTGCATTCTTTCAATGATATGTATCTCTAGAACTTGCTTCATATCTTGTTGAGATTACATTCGCATTACATATATACATGAAGATGATAAAGGCATTAGGAATTTTAACCATTTGAGCCAAAAAGCCAACCTAAAGCATATTATCCTTAGTAAGCCCCTTTTGAGCTTGTTTATCTTTTCTTTGCTTTATCCATGTATAAGCCTTAACTTTATATATGTTTTCCTTTCCCCTGGCCAAGGATTAGTAGAGCATATACTTGTGATATCTTATGGAATTATGGTTGGAAATTATGTGAAAAGAAAAAAGAAGTGATGCTTGATGAAAATATGGGCAAGTTTCCAAAGGTGAAAAACAAAAAAAAAATACAAAAAAAAAAAGAGAAAGAAAGAAAGAAAGAAAGAAAGAAAGAAATAAGTGTTCCTTTATGTTCTTAAGATTTTATGTTGAAAGAGCTTGAAATAAAAAAAAAAAAAAAAAAGGTAAAGCATTGGTGATTAAAGATGGAAAATTTATGTGCTTTGATGGAATATCTTGTTTGAAATATCATTTTTTAGAATGCTCTACTTTCTTTGGTTTGAACCTTCTCTTTTACTCTCTTTTACCTCACCTTAACCTTAGCCCCATTACAACCGGAAATAAGACCTTTTGATTCATGCATTGCTTGTAATATGTTAATAATGGAGATGAGATTGAAGAGCAAGCTTATGGTAGAACATATTCATTGATTGAATTTGAGAGATTTAAACACATAAGCCCTAAACACGTGAGTGTTGGAGTGTATATCAATGAGAGGACCTATCACTTTGGCATGGCATAGATTTCATTTAAATCCCGATAATTAATTGAGTTTTGAAGTTTGCATGTAAATAAATTCATGAAAATTTATACTATTTATCCTTCTTAATTGTGTTCTTGTTTATAATGCATATTTTCTTGGATATTGATGGGAGATTAGGAGATTGGTCATAATGATTTTATTTAATTTAACTTTGATTTGATTTTACCTATCCTTTCTCGAGGACGAGCAAGAGCTAAGTGTGGGGGTATTTGATGCAACCATATTATTCGATAGTTTCACCCACATTTAACTAGTGTTTTGCCTATGTTTTATATATAAAATGCCTTGATATTCTTTGTTTTATGTTTTGAAGGCACTTTTGGATGAAAGATGCAAAAGGGAGTAAATTGAAGGTAATTGGCAGATTTGACGTTCAGTCGATGTTTTGTGCAGAACGTGAGCTCTAAAGGTCAAAATGAAGTGATTCCAGTGGCATTAAAAAGCTAACATCCATACCTTTCTGGACATCTAAGGCAAGACAATAAAATAAGGAAGAGCATGGAAATCGCAGCTTTCAAAGTCAAATCTCGCAATCTGCCAATGCTGACCTTCGATCATTCCAACTTGAATATCTAGAGCTAAAAAAGTCCAATTGATGCAATCTCAATTGTTTTGGATTCCTGACTCAAAGGGCTATAAACGCTCCAAAATTCAGCCAAAAACGATGTCATATGAGGGAGA
This sequence comes from Populus tomentosa, assembly GCA_018804465.1. Classification (NCBI taxonomy): domain Eukaryota; kingdom Viridiplantae; phylum Streptophyta; class Magnoliopsida; order Malpighiales; family Salicaceae; genus Populus; species Populus tomentosa. Next base: position 8,132,682 of record CM032005.1, on the reverse strand, counting down.
TATGATTTTTCAAAGATGACAACTGAATTCTGCCAGCAAACAGGTTTCGTGAAGAAACGAGTCCAGATTACGTTCCGAAGCATCTAAACCGACATCCAAGTTTTTATTTCAGCAATGTAGCTCCTCTAAGTCAAAGCTTGAAGATTTCATGCAAAACTATTTCTCTTTTTTTAGGAAAATAGTTATTGAACTACTTAAATGTAAATTGTCTACTTAAGGGAGGACTATTTTGTAAAATAGAGATTAGGGTTTCCTAGCATATAAAAAGAATAAGAGAAGAGAAGGGGGGCAGCCACCCAAGAGGAGAAAAACGCCCCCCTACTCTAAGAAACCCTAAATCATGCATTCTTCCATCTTTTTGATTAGTTGTTCAATAAACATGCAAGGCTAAACTCATTTTCTTGGTTGCAAGGACACGGAAACCTTCGGATTTCAAGAACTGTGAGATCTATTTTACCCTTTTCTTTTCAGTTTATATGATGAATATGTTTGTTCTCCTATGCTTATTTTTCCTATGATTGTTTATTTTAATTACTAGAGCGGACTCTAAGTTTTTATTATAGACAATTTATTGCTAAGTTTGATATCAAAACCGGAGTTGTGGTATATGAACTTGTGAAGCAACTGAGTTTAATAATTGTAGCGGATCTACGTTATTAATCTTAGGGAGAACATTCGATCAAAGCAACATAAGCAGACAACTTAGTTGTTAAGATAATGAATTTATCTAGATCTTAAGGCTGCCATTGGATTAAATCATTAGTGCGGACACTGTGATTATTTGTTGGTTAGGGTTAGTTATACGGCGGATCCGTTAATTAACCAACGTTAAGAAAAGATAAAAATTCAGAATATAAACTGAAATTTCGTTTCAAGGATCGGTTCTGATTTCTATAGGTGGATGTGTGATTGCAACCAAGGTTTGTTCTCTTGATAATTTTCTGATTTTATTAAATTCTGTTTGATAGTTTTCTGTTTTATTTTTCTTTAGCCTATATAACATCCAACCCCCCCCAAAATTGCATAACGTATAGCATAAAAATCTGAACTAAATCTTCCTCGTGGGATCGACCCCTTGCTTGCTCTATACTATCTTGTGTGTTGTGTTTAAAGCTAGGGTAATTAATTTGTGCGACCGCGACATCGCAACAGTGTCTGCTAAGGGATCCCAGTCTGGATCACTTTCATTACGAAAACTCTAGTCACTTCCCTGAACTGGGGATGGATCAGTCCTGGCTCCTTGCCTTGTTCTCACCATCCTGAAACACATTTCAAAATCATCTAATTATTCTTGTCCCCATAATAGCAACCTAGGCTCTGATACCAAATGTAACATCCCCTATTCCGGGATAAAACGACAATCTCATGTCAATAAAAACAAAACAAAATATTTTTTTTGTATATATATATATATATTCATGGTCTTCATATTAAAATCTATTGGAATTTTGACGAAGTCCCCCCTATACCGGAAGGTCCCAAGTTATTGATATAGAACTATTTACATGTCTAATAGCTCGCATCTCATAACTTAATTCCCGAGCCAATCATCCTGGGTTTCAATTTCCACACTTATACTCACACCTATCAACCACAATATTTATGATATGCATTATATAACAAAATATCATTATGGATGGATAAAATAAATAAATATAATTACATAGGCATGAAGTATGGTTATATGAACTACATTGTTAAATTCATTCAATCAAGTTTAAACATTAATTATACAAATTAAGTTATACAAACATTTTCATGTTTACAAAATACAAGGGTATACTCCGTAGAACCTAGATTACAAGAAAGGAACATAAGCTAGGATCTACTCTGTCGTGCATGCGATGATCCTGAAACAAAATACATATTATTGAATGGTGAATATTACAATAAATATAACAACACTGGTTGATTGGCATGACATTGTGTGGTTCAAGAATGCTGTCCCAAGACATGCATTTCTTCTATGGGTGGCTATCCAACAGAAACTCTCAACGCAGGATAGACTTCATCGGTTTGGTATACATGGTCCCAATAGGTGCTCACTTTGTCTCCGCAACAATGAAGATCACAACCACTTGTTCTTTGAATGCTCCTATACGAAAGCATTATGGTGGAATGTTTGTGACAGATGCGACATTCCAAGAATGACAAAAAGCTTGGATGAATGGATTCGATGGGCCACTGTCACTTGGCATGGCAAAAGTTTCATCAACTTTTCTCGTAAACTAGGTTTCGCAGCTACAGTGTATTGTATCTGGCAAGAACAGAACGCAAGGATCTTTGCAGATGTGTCTAAAATTTTGAATTTGGTTTTTGATCAAATCGAATGTATCATTCGTGATAAGCTTGTTTTGATGAGGAACGTTCAACAAACAGATGAAAACATAAGGATCCAAAGATTTTGGAGGGTTAATAACATGGACTCTTAATTTGATGTTTAGCTGGTTGTTTTTGTACCCCTAGCATATCTAGTTGGTCTAAGTTTTTGTTTTGTTATGTGGCTAGCCTGTAGCCATTTATTGGTTTCGTTTCTGTTCACATTGTAAATCTTGGGTATGCCCATTATATTCTTTGTATCATTTTCTTTTAATACATAAGTCAGATTACCAAAAAAAAAAATATAACAACACGAATATCTAACAATTTCAACAGGGTAAAATGCATTCATATTTCATTCGCTTCTCCCTTCTAGTTTTTATTAGAATCCATTCCTTATCCAACTATTAATAATTATTCCCTCTACCACTTTCAACCTTCATTCCAGACTTTATGAGATCGAACATGATTATTTTTGCTTATCACATTACCAATACCAATTTCATTGGTATCCTCATCATCACCACATATGAGTCAATGTAAGGTGATCCCCTTACCCGGGATCCTAACATACACTAAATGTATACTAGCCAATACATGGGGATCCCCTTACCTGGGATCCTAACATACACTAAATGTATGCTAGTCTAATCGTGGTGATCCCCTTACCCGGGATCCTAACATACATTAAATGTATGCTAGTTTACGCCTCAAATTGCACTTCTCATATTTCCTTTGTCAGTGATAATTTCATCATTTGGCAATTCACACAACAACTTTTCACCTTGAATACACATACATTCAGTAATTCACATTTCACATTGGTAATATAAATAAATCATGGAATTAACTAGGAAGTATAGGTGCCATTCACCTACCGCAATAGAAGCTCTATTCGTGCTCCCCTGCTGTTGCTGTTACACCACGCCTGTGGTCCCTCCTGCAATTCATAGGTTTATCTCATAAATTCTCCTCACTCAAGGATATGTTTTATTATAAACATATCAACAACCAATAAGTCTTTCTTTCAGTCATTTCTTAATATTTTATGTTTTTCTCATTTCACCTATTAATATTGTCATTTTTTGTCCAATCGTAGTTATCATTCCTTTATATATATATGAACTTTTTCTGCTTAAATCCTAAACTATTACTGTCTTGTTTTTGAACTATTACAATCCAACTATTACCGTATAGACATTGAACTGTTACTATCCAACTATTACTGTCTAGACATTGAAATGTTACTATTCGACCTCTCCTCATATTTTTAACTATATCTAGAGTTATAGAACTCCGATTCAAGCGAGATTAGTCTTGTTGGAAAGCTAAGACATGAGGCTACAAGTTATCTGAAGGAAGGAGAACCCAATTCTGCCTCTAAGACAATCAAAATTTCTCATCAACAAACCAGACCTACTACCCTATAGGGTCTGTCATGACCCACTCTCGATTGGTGACCTATAGCTGGAGTTCTATAACTCCAAATTGAGCAAGACCAATTTCATTAGTTAGCCAACATTCAAAACTACAATTTCTATGAGGAGCCTAATCCTAATTCCTTCATCCTCTTACCCAAAATCTCTCTGAAAGTCAAGAGATGAAACTGTCCAGATTTGTCAACCTTTCCATTTACATACAATACATGAAGTTCTTTAATTTAGCAACTCATACGTTTTCCTCAATTCAAGTCTAAGAACTCAAATCTATAAATTAACATCTAGAATTCTTAATCAACTTGAAATGACTCATAAGAGCAGGTTTAGAATACCTTACCCGGTACGAATCAAAGTTTTGATCCCTCCTTTTCTTTCTAATGACAGCCGGCACTCCCCTCTTCTCTTCTTATTAATCCCTTTCCCACCAATGTTTATTCTACTTATAACCCTTAATCTTGGATGGGTTTTTGAAATTTTGGTGTTTCTCTCTTGATTTGTAAAAATGAATATAAAAACTCCCTCTTTTCTTTCTTTACGTTATCTGCAGATCTGTTTTTGATGAGAAGAGGAGTACTTATGCTTTATAATTATTCTTATTTGCATTTAGGCCCTATTTTCTTTAAGTTTATTCATTTTGCCCCCACCTCTTTTTAGTTGAGTTTATTTCCTTTAATTTAATCCAACCTTGATTTTTTTTTTGTCTGGCTTTACACCTTCTCTCTTCTCCTTGTATTTATACTCCTTATTACATGAGGTGGGGTGTTTGGGGTTGGTTTAGATGTGTTTTTATCCTTGTTTTGGTCTCTCTAAAATCGATTTTACCCCTCCCTCCCAGCTCCTTAAGACCTTCTGATTTGTTTCCCTAACTTTTAATAAAATTATGTCGCTGCCGATTCAGTAAATCGACAGCGACAGTGGAGTCATCATCTTTTTTTTTGGTGTTTACAATGTGGATCAACCCAACACCAAGCTCAATCATGCCAAAGACCCATTAGAGGTACCAAGCGGGCCAATTACAAGAGCATGGGCAAAGAAGCTTAAAGATGCATTGAATGGGCTTGTTTAGAACATATAGAGCAAGATGGACTTAGAGGAGTTTGGGACACCTAGGGAGCATGAAGGACATTCTCTAATTCATCTAATCCAAGTCCAAGAAGAGCCCAGTTCATGTGGATCAAAGGGTTGCCAGATCTGATTTACTAAGCTAGGAAGGATTAATTAATGATTCTCCTAGTCTAGGAAGGAAACTAAATTGGCAGGTATAAAAGAGGGAGATTTTTTTTATTAATTATCCATACAAAACAAGGAAACCAAGCACAACAAGGCAAAAAGACTCCAGAATTAATTCCACATTCATATCAGATTTCCTAGTCTATTTTGGACTTCTTAGGGGTGGCAAATGTGATATTAGCATATGTAGGATAGTAATTTTTGGATTTTTATTATTTTTATTATTTTCTTCTTAGTCTTTAGGTTATTATTACTTATTTGGGTCAATTATAAGTAGGTCTCATATAAGTCCATGTAAGGGGGGTCCATTAGGGTTTATTTCAATCTAGAGTCAGTATAAATAAAGTCATAACCAGACGTATAGGGGGCTATAAAATTTTCAGATTAATACATCTTTTGCTACAACTTTATGTGTGAGTGGTGAGATATTCTCCCTTCCTTGGTTCTCTAACGAATTGAAATGACTTATCGAAGAATAGATGACTTCGTGGCATCATCCTTATACTTCTCATTTGCAAATTAATATTCGTTGGGTGGGGGTTTTCGTTTCCAATAGTACTGGTGCCTTGTTACAAGTTATCTTTGTGTCACACTCTTATTAAACCTGATTTACTTGGCTTTATGGGAATTTTGTGTCTTTGTGTGTGGATTGTGTGACCACGTGATCACGAGGTTCATATCATTTGGTATCAAAGCTTGTTTCCATTAACCATCCTTCTGAAATTTTTGTTTCTTATTGATTCCGCAAAAAATAATAAAAAAATTCTTTAGTGTCAAATTTCTTTTTCTCTTTGAATTTGCGACATATTATATAAAAAAAGTCATTCAAAAGACATTTATTTGCTTCTGCCACAGAAAACTAAATAAAGGGAAATTAGATACAATCGACTCAAAATTAGCTCAAAACTGAAACTCTGATTACTGGGTCCTAATCGCACTACATATTAATTTTGGATTTAATTGGATATCGTTTGCTTAGGTTTTCAAATTCAGGTCTAATCAAGTCTAATTCATAATGTTCTTGCGTCGCCATATCAAACGTTATTGTAAATTGCTCAAATTTTGCATTTTGTCTATTTGGGTTGAAAGCGCACTATATCTTAAATTTTAGCTCAATTGGACATCATTGACCTTAGGTTCCAGATTCTGACTTAACTTATTATAAACAGGTATGTTTTTACGTCAACTCTTGAAACTCGTCTTGTTTATGTTGTTTTCATTTCTTGTAGTATATTTATAGCATATCTAACCTATTTGGGTGTTGTTTCATCATATTTGTAACAACCCTAATTTTCTATTAGTTTATTCGTTAATCTCTCCCCCTATAAAGGGTAGATGAAGCAAATTTTTTTTTTTTTTTACTCGCCAAAATTTCTAACGAAATTTCAGCAGAGTCTCCTCTATACCGGGAGATCCCAAGTTATCGACAATGTACCTGCACACATTTTGAATCACATCTCATCCACAATCACATCCATGTTTAGTACAATCAACTGCATAACTCATTCTAAATTATGCTCAGGACCACAGTCATTCCCAAACTCCATCTTACATCACATACACAAGTTAATAATTAAAAGAGCCAATTTCAACATGAAATTTCATATATATATATACACAAACACACACACACACACACACAACACAGTTTAATATTCTAACATAGTCTAGTACATTCTAATATCCCAAGCATAGGTTAATACATTTAATATTTCAGAAACAAAATATTACGAATAGAATATTCCATATAGGTTACATGTTTACTGCATGACAAAATTACATCACAAATCCCTAAGTTCCCAACTTATACAAAAAGGGATCAAAGAACTTTAAATCTATTCCTGACGTGAATGGGAGGGACCTGCAAAAATATAAATTTTCCATATAATTAAAAACAAATAATTAAAATACAAGCAATTTACAGAATAAAATTAAACAACATATATATTTACTTAAATCATATGAGATTCTAAATACAACCATAAACCCCTTTTAATGGTTATATAAGAATTCCTTATTCTTCTTCCTCTCTCTTTTTTTTTTCTTTTTTTTTTCTGTTAACTATTTCTTCCCCCCTTCATCAGAAAGACTATTGCTGACACCAATGACCTCCATTAGTGTGTTTAGTTGCCCGTCCGGGAACAACAAATTAGTTTCATGAAAATGCCGACACAAATGTAAATGTTTGTGTCATTAACTATTTTTTTAAAAAAACTAAAATAGTTAATCATTGTTCCATATTACCTTGGGGGGTTCTCAGGTATGCCGATGTCAAAATTCTTGACATCATTAACTTTCACCTCGGAAAGCTAATCAAGTTTATAAATTTTGCCGATATCGACGTCACGTGCCGATATCATTAACTATTCTGAAACCGAATAGTTAATCAAGTTTATAAATTTTGCCGATATCGACGTCACGTGCCGATATCATTAACTATTCTGAAACCGAATAGTTAATCAAGTTTATATTTTTCCTCTCACGTACCAGTAATGCCTATGTTATCCAGCTTGGTTATCATCATTAGCCTCCCATATCAGGGACAAATAAATCAAATTCGAGAAACAATCATTACCAAAATTCCTTGTTAAGATCTATTTCCCCCAAAAGAACCCATAAATTAAATCTAGTTCTCCGTTCCACTTTATTTTTCGTCATTTAACCTTTCCTTTCCCTTTTTTTTTTCCTCATCAATAAGCACCAAATTTTTATAGTTCAAAAGTTAGTTAAAATAATTATTAACTAAAGGAGATATAGGTACCAAGTACCTACCTGTTGTGGACGCTCGACTTGCGTTCCCCTACGGTTGTTGTACTCCTCCTGCGGTTCCTCCTGAAACCACAAACACCCATCATTATTCCATATTAATCCACATATCACACGCAACATCAACATTGAAAATAATATTCATTTCTCTTTTACCAAATCTTTTCTTTCTCATCACTTACATTCCCCATTATTATCCTTTAACTTTTCAGCTCATTAGTAGTCCAAGTGGACATCATAAATTCAATTTTTTATTACAGTTTATTCTTTTTGATGATCAAGACACACTTTATGAAAGGCAAGAAAACAAATTCTACCCTTGATATGGCTAAATTTCGCCGTTTTATCAACTTGGCCGAATCTGCCAACAGGGGTGGCAGCTCGACCTCTCCTCAGTGTTTTATTTGTATCTGGAGTTCTAGGACTCCAAATTAGGCGAGGTCAGATTTGTTGGAAAGTTAACACTCCTGGCTACACTTCTATGAGGGGACCCTCCCTGAATTTTGTAGTTTTCAGGTCCAAAATCCCCCCAGAAACAGGGCAACGAACTTGCCCTGTTTTGCTAATGGAGAAGGTATCTCCAATTCATTTTAAATCCCTGCTTCCTCATCAGTCACAGCCATGCCTTCCCTTTATTCATGGCATTCCCGTCTCATTTTATGTCCTCTTAAGGTCACTGGTACCAAATGAATTAATTAAGCACATCACAACTTCTCATTTCCTCTCTGCAGTATCCAGCAGAGAACGTGGCCAAGGGAACCAAGAGTTCTCGATGATGATTTCTGTCAAATGGAGGGTGTTCCTTCCAATCCCTCTGGTCAGTTAGTAGATAAGTGTAATTAGAACAACATATCCAAAACTTAGCATGATCCAACGGTGGAGTCCTGAGATATGGCCACCGGAGTATTATTCGTTTTACTCCAAAATCTGCAACTCTGTCTATCCGTTTTTCTCTTCTTCTTTTTTCTTTAAGGCACTTAGATTATTCTAATCCATTTAACCTCACTCATTTCTGCATTTTCCCAACATTTTATGTTAAAGAACCCTAATTCCCAATTCAAGAAAGGCATAAACTTCTAATCAAATTGAAGTTGATTTCATAGAAATTGGAATTAGAACTCCTTACTTGGATGAAAATCTAAACTTTACTTCACAAATTTTAGAAGAATCTTAGCCTTCTTCTCCTTGTATGTTGTCAACCACTTTTCCCCCTCTTTTCTTCACCAATTCTTCACTTTTCTTCTTGTTAATTCTTCCACCCAATTGTGCTCCTCCACTTAATAATTCCAAGGCTTATTTGGGTTTACTGATTTTAGGTGTTTACTCCAAGTTTTGATGAAAGAAAAATCTGAAATTCTCCCCCCTCCTTATTCTTATTTTCAGCCGGCCATGGATGAGAGAAGGGATGGGTATTTATAGTCCCATCTCTTCTTAATTCCATTTTGGCCACATCTTTCACCCCCCCTTTTTTTCAGTATTTTTTTTTATTATTATTTTTGCTTTATTTTATATTATAACAACATTTGGAATTATTATAAACCTCCCCCTCTTTGTATACTTTCTTCTCGGGCTTCACAATATTGCATACTTCATTCATGTTTATATTGAAGCCTTAAATTTCATTTATATTTTGGATAAATTTGCTTGATACTCGCGAACTATCATCATAGTTTTTGTCTTTGCGTGTTTTCTATGCCATTATTGCTTCTTGAGTCTTGTACATCTATTTGGATTGCGCTGCTGAGCTAGTTGTATTTGTTGTGATTTCAGTTTAGCAAGAACGAAAAGAAAGTGAGACGAGGGGAAAGACATAAGTTTGAGTGAAACACGAGCGACGTGAGGATATTTTTATACGACTAACCAATTTTGTAGGTACCATCATGTCAGATCAAAACAACACACCACCTCCTCTTGAAGGTGAACTTAAGTTCCAAATGCATGCCATGACAAAGATGATGGAAAGAATGAATTTCATGATGGGAAGTGTGTGTGATAGACTTGAAAAGGTAGAGAAAAGTGGTAACGAGGATAGAATATGTACTCAAGACGTGAGAACGGTTGAGGCTGAACCAAAATCAAACTATGCTAGTAGGGCCGAAAGGCCTGGGTTGAATATGAGGATTTTGAGGAGGAAGTTGATGATTTTGGTCATGGTGGTTTTGAGGATAAGATCATAGGCCTTAGGGAAGGTTTTTTGGAGCCTAGAAACCGAAGGGATTTTGAAAAAAGAACCAGGGCCCAATTTGGCCGAAGGGGAAATTTCTGTCACTTTGAGGGACATGATGATGTAAATGGTGATTTGTATGCTATCAAACTGAAAATACCTTCTTTTTAAGGTAGAAACAATCCCGAGGTGCATTTGGAGTGGGAGAAAAAGGTGTATTGGATTTTTGATTGTCATAACTATTCGAAGGCAAAGAAGGTGAAATTGGTAATCATTGAATTCATGGATTACACACTGATTTGGTGGGATCATAATGTGAATAGTAGGAGGAGGAGTGGAGAAAGGTCAGTAGCACTGTGGGAGGAGATGAAGGTGTTAGTGAGATGACGATTTGTGCCTAACCACTATTATTGAGAGTTGTATTTGAAATTGCAAGGTTTGAACCAGGGTTCTAAATCCATGGATGAGTATTTCAAGGAGATGGAGATCGCAATGATCCAGGCCAATGTGATTGAAGATAGGGAAACTACTATGGCTAGATTTCTTAATGGGTTGAATAGGGATATTGCAAATGTTGTGGAATTACAACATTATATGGAATTGGAGGACATGGTCCGTATGGCAATAAAGGTGGAGATGCAAATAAAGAGAAGGGGCAAACTTAGACCAATTCAACTTCATCTTCCTTAATATGGAGGCCATATCTGAAGATAGAGAGGGTTGTCTAGCCAAAGCCTTGTATGCATGCAAAGGTCGAACCACTTAAGGCTAAAAAGGATACTTACACGGATGGGAAAGGTAAATCTGACTCTCAACCTACTTATGATAGAGATATTAAATGCTTTAAGTGTTTAGGGAAGGGGCACATTGCATCTCAGTGTCCAAATCAAAGAGTTATGCTTGCAAGAGATAAAGGGAGGTTGAATCTAAGAGTGACGGATCTGAGAGTGAGGAGATGCCACATTTGGAGGATTATAGTAATGAGAAGATTACATATCTTGTTGATGGGGAGGCCTTGGTTATAAGGTGTACGATGAACCTAGAAATTAAAGAAGACGATGTGGATCGGCAATGGGAAAATATATTCCACACTCAATGTCACATCCAAAACAAGGTATGTAGCAAGCTAATCGATGGAAGTAGTTGTGCTAATATAGCTAGTGATACTCTTGTGAAGAAATTGAAACTAAATTTCATTAAGCATCCTAGGCCTTATAAATTGCAATGGTTGGAAAAATGTGAAGTGAAGTTTACGAAGCAAGTGGCGATTACGTTTTCTATTGGGAAGTATTTTGATGAAGTTATGTGTGATATAGTCCCAATGCTTGCTAGTCACTTACTTTTGGGGAGTCCATGATAGTTTGATCGGAAAACGATTCATGATGGGTTTAGAAATAGGTTCACTTTTGTAAAAGATGGTAAAACTATCACTTTTGTACCTCTCTCTCCAAAACAAGTGTATAGTGATCAGATGAAATTAAAAAGGGAATGTCAGGACAGGAAGAGTGAAAATTCACGTGAGGACAGTGGAGAGAGAAGACCATCAGATTTGGCTAAATCTAAATCATTAATTAAACCGATTGAGAGTGTAGGTAAGACCCAAGTGAAGAAAGTAAGGTTGTGTGATGATAATAGTGAATAAAAATTAAAGAAACAACCTAATTTTTTTGCAAAGAAAGCTCAAATCAGATCTGTGTTTTTCACTAACAAGTCAATGGTCTTACGTGTGTATAAGAAGCCTTATTTTAACACTAATAATCTTGATTCTGCTATCCCTAGTGTGGTTGTAACAACTTGACTTTTTCAAAGCCAAAATCGATGGAAATTTTTTTTTCTATTCAAGTTCTCGATACTTCTCATAATGACATTATGCGAATTAGTAATTAGGTTCCCTTCCTTATCATGGCATCAAACAGATATAGTTTTCATAAATCAACATTCCCATAAGACAGAAACTCAATACACATGCCCATAATATTATATTTTAATATTCCTACATTTACATTACATCATATTGACATACTCATGAGTTTGCATTCCTGTTCTAGTTTCGTTATCAACACGGGTTTATACATGAGTGCCGAATGGAAATTTTTACACAACTAGTACTTTCTCTTATACAATCCTCATGTGATTTAACAACACAACATCCTCATAAAAGAGAATACCACATAAATATATTCATAACATTGTATCAACATGTTCGCACATCCATGTCCATGTTCCATTACAATTTTCATTACAAGTCCTTACAAAACTGTCGAATGGCAAATATTTAACATAACACCTAAGACATACTATTACATATCATCTTGATTGTAATAGTGAACTCGTGAACTCGTGAAATGGACTTCCTTACGCACCTTGATTGTGTGATGTCCCTGGTACAAAAACCATATGGATACAAGAATTGTAAATAATCTAACATAATCATAACAACTAGAAGTATTTTATCGTTAATTTTCGTTATTAACTTAGAATGGGTAGATTCCTTCTTCTTTTACTTCTTATATACATTGTACATCTCTTAATATTTCGTTAAGTGTACTTTTCTCACTCACACACCCTAACCTCTCCATAGGAGTTATGGGGCCGAAGTTTAATATCGATCGGGGTTAATTACTTCACCTTAAATCAGTCATCCACCTTGGACACTTTTAGTCGTAGCTAATTACAATATTTAAACTCGGTCATCCGTCTCGAATGCCTTTAACCAAAACTAATCACAAAATAAAACCTGTCATTTCTATAGATACCATCAACCGAAGCCAATTATCATAATCTCGGCCATTCATCTCGAATGCCATTAGCTGAAGCTAATCATCAAACACAACCCGGTCATCCATCTTGGATGTCATTAACCAAAGCTAATCATCAATATCAACTCGATCATCCATCTCGGATGTCATTGGCTGTAGCTAATCATCAAACACAACATGGTCATCCATCTTAGAGGCCATTAGCCGGAGCTAATCATCAAACACAACCGATCATCCATCTCAGATGCCATTAGCCAAAGCTAATCATGGATCACAACCTAGTCATCCATCTTGGATGCCATCAACCGAAGCTAATCAACAATCACAATCAATATTACATAATCGGTTTGACATTTGTCAGCAACCCAATTTCATAATAGCTCAATTAACATCTCATAGTTAGTTTAATATTCATCGCAACACAATAATATATCCTCCTTAAACAAGTCATTTCAAAACATTAACATTTTCATCATCGTTTCAACATTCATTAAGAACTCAATCAACATTTCATAGTCGTTTCAACATTCATCAAGAATTCAATCAAACATTTCATCATTCATCGAGGATTCAATAATATATCATCCATAAGTAAATCATTTCATAACATTAACATCATACGAGAAAAAGGTGGGAACCACCTACCTGTTCCTCCCGTTGGGTGTCCTTGCCCGATCGAAGGTCCGATCCCGTTCACACCACCTAAGACATCAATGGTCACTAATCAACACATTTGCATTCTAAAATCACATGAATCATCATCATACCTATTTCAAGAATTCATATGTTCACATTCAAGTGCTCCACATTTTACACAATCATATAATGAAATCATGACAAGCATTTAAGTCATTTCTGACATGGGAGTCTATCGTAGAAAATCAATAGCGAAAACTAATTCTCTAGAGACCCAGAATTCGATCGCAAAAACTAATTCGTTGGTGACACAGAATTCGGCAGCAAAAACTGATTCGCAGCCGGCACCACAATTCAACAGTGAAAACCGATTCGCTGCTGACAACACTATTCAACATCAAAAATTGATTCGCTGTAGACACCACAATTCAACAGCGAAAACTTATTTGCTGACGACACAGAATTCGACAACAAAAACTGATTCGCTACTGACACCAGAATTCGGCTATGAAAATTGATTCGCCACTGACATAACATTTAGGCAACAAAAATTGATTTGCTCAAACACCACAATTCGGTAGCAAAAACTGATTCACTGCAACCAACATGCAGACACCACAATTCGGCAGCGAAAATTGAGTCGTTGCAGACAACATGTAGACACTACAATTCGACAATGAAAACTGATTCACCGCATACAATATGTGAAACCATAATTCAGTAGCAAAAACAGATTTGTTGCAGACACCACAATTCAACAACGAAAACCGATTCACTACAAACACCACAATTCGGTAGCAAAATTGGATTCGCTGCAGACACCACAAATCATCAATGCAACACATTTCTACAGCTAATGTGGAAATCGACAACGCTCACAACCTACTGCTGGCTCAAAAATCATTGATGAAAACTAAGTCGCTGCCAACCCAGAAATCATCAACGCGACATATTTCTAAGGTTGACGCTAAAATCATCAGTGAAATCTATGTCGCTTCTGATCCAAAAATTGACAGTAATGATTAAGTCATTTATAGTCTTACACTTAGCTACACCTACAAATCATCATATTTCTTCCAAGTGTAATCACAATCACAATTCACAATCCAATCTCTTGATTTACAATTGCACATGTTCATTCATCAAACAAACAAAATTGAAGCATTATATGGTGTAATTCCTATTTCAGCTGCAACATGCTTCCAAGGTTCATTAATAATACAATTTGCACTTGACATCATTCCAACACCTTTCCATATAACTTCATCAATCAAATATGAAGAATTTACATTATTAACACAAGTATGATTATGTTTTTTATTCAAGTATGTCCCTAGAAGTCTCACAAGATTGTCATCAATGCATTTAGTCATTCTAATTCATATTATGTCCAGCCCTCACCATGGTCAGGCCTCCCCTAGGTTCATGCATTAAAAATCGTTCATGTTTATTGGGTAAGAGTATGTGCATGTGTTCATTCATCCTCTATTCTATTTAGGTCTGTCCATTTAGTTAAGATTCCTTGAGTTAAGGTGCAAGAACACTACCCCTTCTATTTTCGAGTTTTATTCCCTTCCTTTTTGTCTGAAATCTAGGGTAAAAACTAGCCAAAGGAAGGATATTGGTCTCACCTCACGTTCTTTAGAAAGCTTTTGAGCAAGTTGGTTGTATGGTTGTACCCTCCATTCTTGTTTTTCTACTTTTCTTCCTCTACGAACTAGTTCCAGCTAGCCCTAGGCTCCCTTTTCATTCATGGTTTTAGTCGCCACCCTTTTCCTTAACTCTCCTTCACTCAACTACTCAAAGAAGACAACATGCAGCTGGGGTTGGTGGTTGGTTCTTCGAAAAAAAGGGAGGTTGTTTCAGCAGAGCTGCAACTGATTTTAGGGAGAGATCTAGGCTCCTTCTTCTCTCCCAACTCTCTACTCACTCTACACTCATTGGGCTTGGCATGCAGGCTGTCTAGTCTAGTTATCTTCTTAAAGGGGTGGCTTCTGTAGCTACAATGACAATTGTTGTTACTGGGAGAGAAAGGGGTGGTTACTGCAGATGCAATGACAACTACTGTTTTTAAAGAGAGCAAAGGTCATTCTCTCTCATTTACTGCATTTATACCCCCCTTAAATGTGGAGGGATGTTTGGAAGGCCTAATACTAAATTTTCATCGGGGTTTTACTAAACATATGGATTCGTCAACGCACACAGCCGCTACCGATTCAAAAATCAGCAGCGAGAGTTGTATCGTTGTCGATTTAGAAATCAGCAATGAGACCTGTATCGCTGCCAATTCAGAAATTGACGATGTGGACTGTGTCGCTGCCGATTCTGAAATCAAAAGTGATGGAGTTGCTTTACTTTTACCCTTTTTTTCTTCTTCTTTTTTGGTGTTTACAATGACTATTTCTTTGTTGCAGGAGTTTTATGATGTATTCTTTGAAGACTCCTTTAGCGAATTACCACCATTACGGGGAATTGAACATCAAATTAACCTTGTACCTAAACCTTTTATTCCTAATAGTTTAGCCTATATAAGCAATCTCGAGGAGACAAAGGAGCTTCAAAGGCAAGTAAATGAGTTGATGATGAAGGGATACATTTGTGAGAGTATAAGCCCTTGTGGTCTACCAGTGTTACTCGTGCCAAAAAAAATGGAACTTTGAGGATGTGTAAAGTGTCGACATCCTATTCTTAGGCTTGATAACATGTTGGATGAATTGTATGGAGCATGTATTTTCTCTAAAATTGACTTAAAAAGTGGGTACCATCAGAATAGAATGAAAGGTGATGAATGGAAAACAACATTTAAGACTAAACATGGTTTGTATGAATGGTTAGTCATGTTGTTTGGGCTTACAAATGCACCTAGCATGCTTATGAGATTGATGAATCATGTTTTGCGTGCATTCATTGGTAAATTTATGGTTGTATACTTTGATGAGATCTTAATTTATAGCTAGAACTTGAACGAGCATCTTGATCATTTGCTTAGTGTACTTAGTGTATTGCGTGATGAGAAAATATATGCTAATGTGAGTAAGTGTACTTTTTGCATGGAGAAAAATATGTTTCTTAGATATGTAGTCATTGTGCAAGGTATTGAGATGGATGAAAAGGTACAAAAGTGATGGTTTTACCATCCTTTAGTATAGGGAACCTATTTATAAAACCATCATGAATTGCCTTATGATTAAAATGTCATGGATGCCCTAAAAGTAAGTGACTAGTATGCATTGGGACTACATCACACATAACCTCATCAGAATACTTCCCAATAGAAAACACAACCGCCACTTACTTTGTAACCTTCACTTCATGACATTCATTCAACGATTGCAATTCAGAAGGCCTGGGTTGTTTAATGCAATTTAGTTTCAATTTCTTCACAAGAGTATCACTAGCTAGATTAGCACAACTACCTTTATCGATTATCATGCTACATACCTTATAACAACCCAACTTTTTCAAAGCCAAAATCGATGGAATTTTTTTTTTATTTTAGTCGTTAGGTTCTGGATGTTTTTCACCATATCATTCAATAGATTTATAATTGCATTCCATTCATTAACAAGGCACAATCCACGCAGGATAACTTAAATCAACATTCTCATAAGATGGATTCTCAATACACATGCCCATAATATTATATTTTCATACTCATAGGTTTACATTACATCATATTGACATACTCATACATTCACATTCTTGTTCTAGTTTCATTATCATCACAAGTTCATACAAGAGTGTCGAACGACAAGTTACATAACTAGTACTTTCACAACATAACATCCTCATTAAAAGAATACCACATACGTATATTCATACGCATCATATGTACATGTTCGCATATACACATCCGTGTTCTATTTCAATTTTTCATTACAAGTCTTAACAAAAGAGGTCAAATGACTAATTGAGTGATTAATATGTCTGTTCATGCAGAACTCATATCACCTATAACATGCGAATATATGGTTCTTTTCAAAATGTGTGAGCCGTAAATTTGATTTCCTTATGCACCATGTTGGTATGATGCCCCTATAATAGCATAAGGTAATTTCAAGCATAGGAAATTTAAAAACATAATAAAGCAATATTAACATCATATTTTATTCATAGACCAAAAGAACATAATCTTTTTTTTTTTTTTCATTTCTCCTTACGTAAATACCACCTTTAATAATTCGTCAATTATAGAGGCTAATTACAACACTCAAACCTGGTCATCTGCCTTGAATACCATTAACAGAACTAATGTTATTCTATGTTTAAAGCGTAAAAATCGAGTTCTTTCATATACTTGGTATATATAAAACATAGTACACATGAACGCATCAATTCTTGAAACTAACTCATAACTCCCAAATATGGCTATCCACTTAGGACGCTATTAATTGAAGCCAATCGTTCATTCATCCCGAGCATCCACTTAGGATGCCATTAGCCGAGGCTAATCATTTATTCATCTCGGTCATCCATTTAGGACGTCATTAGCCGAAGCCAATCATTTATTCATCCTGGATAGGATGCCATTAGCCAAAGGTAATCATTTGTTCATCCCGATCATCCACTAAGGACACCATTAGCCAAAGCTAATCAATTATTTATCTCGGTCATCCACTTAGGACGCCACTAGCCAAACCTAATCATTTATTCATCTCGATCATCCACTTAGGATGCCATTAACTGAAGCTAATCATTTATTCATCCCGGTCATCCACTTAGGATGCCATTAGCCAAAGCTAATCATTTATTCATCTCGATCATCCACTTAGGACGCCATTAACTGAAGCTAATCATTTATTCATCCCGGTCATCCACTTAGGATGCCATTAGCTGAAGCTAATCATTAACCAATCAACGTTCCATAGACGGTTCATGAAATCACTATAACATGATAATATATCCTTTGTAATGCTCGTTCAAATGATTCATAACAGTTTGACATTCACTATAACATAATAGTAGATGCTTTGTAAAAATTGTACGGATGTTCTGTAGTAGCTTGGCATTCGATATACACAACAATAGATCCTTTGTAATACTTAAACAAACATTCCGTAACAGTTTAGAATTCAGTATAACACAAAAGTAGACCCTTCGTATTACTCATCCAACCATTCATGACAGTTAATGTTCAATACAATATAACAATAGATCCCTCCTAATACTCCTAAAAAAATTCATAGCAATTTAGCACTATGTATAGCACAATAATAGATCCTTCACAATACCCATATAAACACTCGTGACAATTAACATTCAGTATAATGCAACGATAGAACCTTCATAATACTCATACAACTATTCATGATAATTAACATTCAGTATAATATAATGGTAGATCCTTTGTAATACTCTTACAACCATTCATGATAGTTTAGCTTTCCATACAACACAACAATAGATTTTTTATAATAAATTCACTTTAGAAGCTAACTGATTAGTACTTAAAAATGTATTTTCGTTAAGGTTTTATATCATCATATTGCACTTAAAGTATCATTAAATTCCCTAACTTAAGCATGTTTTATAATAACAAGTCTGATAGTATAAGATATCTTTAATTTATGGTAAATGCTTATTTTAAATGCAAACACGTTTCACAATTCAAATGATTGATTAATTTGTTTAACTCAAAGAGAGGGCTAAGCTTAGAGAAGAGATGAGATTCAATTCAAACTGGAACACTATTCGATTATTAACTCATAACTAGAGTTGTAGACCTTGAATTTATGTCTGGTTTATCTTGATGGAAAGCTAAGACATAGACTAAAACATTCATGCAGAGTTCAAGATTCAAAAATGTCATTTTCAAGCTCAAATCTTAGCAACAATAAAGAAGTCTGAATCTATGCTGCAGCCCCGACAATATTCAGTGTTTAGCCCATATCTCAAGTTCTAGATGTCCAAATAAGCTCATGCTATTTTTAGTGGAAAGCTGAGACAAATTCCCTGAACTTTCATGAAGATTATTTGTTCAAGTTCTGATAATAGCAATGATGTTTTGTTCAGCCAATAAGTCAATAGCTAGCCACCATGTCAAGAGCTGGCCACCCACTCAATAATTAGTCATCAAATCAATAGTTCTAAATTTTAGCCTATAAAAGGAGACATTTGCTATATATTTAGACATCTTGTTTTTCATATCAAGATCATGCTCTTGCTTTGTTTTTTTGTAATGTTCAAGTTTTATTTTTATTAATCTCTTATTTATGCTTTTCATTTCCTTTACTATACTTAGTTAACTTATATCATATTTATGTTCTTATGTTGTTTATTTGTGTTTTTCTTCTTCATTATGTTTAGCTAAGTTAATTTTGTTAAGGTGAAAATGTTACGCTAATGATGTAAGAATAAGTATAGTATAAACTCAGCATGGACTTTAATGTTTGATATTATCATGTTTATAATTGTTATCTTACTCACTCGTAATATCTTGCTTGTTAAATGGTTAATCTAGATTTGTGTTGTACAACCCTTGATACAACAAATATTTAATCCTTTCATAGCAAATTATATGGTATAACTGACACCTGTGTTATGAAAGGAACTTGATTTGTTGTTGACATAAGTTATCACCATGAATACCTGATAATATTTATAAGTATTGGCATTACTCAAATAAGATAACTAATATGATCATGTTAATAATTTATAATCTCATTGGAACCTCCTTTGTGTGTGGTTTCTAGTTCAGTAATAAAAGGAGTTTATATTATACGTATTTAAAATACCATTAGTGGATCCTCTAACCTTGACAATTTTTTTATCATGTTTTTGGTTTCATTACTAGGGAGGTAAGTTATTGTACAAATTATATATTTTATTTTATTTTTCTTTTCACTTTTACTGTTTTTCTAAATTTTGTTTCTTCCTTTTCTTTTCTTTTTCTTCCTTCTGCACTTGCATGAGAGTTTCGACACGCAAATTAAGTGGTAGGCTTTCTAGAAAATCCTCATCCTTTAAAAAAAAAAACATGGCCAAAGAGGATAACCAGCCACTTCATAATGAGAATAATTGTGTTACAACACTTAGAGACCACATAAATCCAACAAGAACAAGTGCACCATCATGTATAGTTTTCCATCCTGAAGCATCTCACTTTAATTTTAAGTCAGGTATTATTCAACTTTTACCTACTTTTCACGGTTTAGATATAGAAAATTCATACTTGTATTTGAGAGAATTTGAAGAAGTTTGTAACACTATAATGACTCAAATTGTAGCATGAATGATGCAACCATATTATTCGATAGTTTCACCTACATTTAACTAGCGTTTTGCCTATGTTTTTTATATAAAATTCCTTGATATTCTTTGTTTTATGTTTTGAAGGCACTTTTGGATGAAAGATGCAAAAAGGAGTAAATTGGGGGTAATTGGCAGATTTGACTTTCAGTTGATGTTTTATGCAGAGCGTGAGCTCTAAAGGTTGAAATGAAGTGATTCTAGTGGCACTAAAAAGCTAATATCCATACCTTTCTAGATATCTAAAGCAATAAAATAAAATAAGGAAGAACATGGAAATCATAGCCTTCAAAGTCAAATCTTGCAATCTGCCAATGTTGACATTCGGCCATTTGGACTTGAATATCTGGAGCTGTAAACGTCCAATTGATGTAAACTCAATTTTGTTGGATTCCTGACTCAAAGGCCTATAAATGCTCTAAATTTTAGTCAAAACGATGTCAAATGAAGGAGATATGAGTTTTCAAAGATGACAACTGAACTCTGCCAGCAAACAGGTTTCATGAAGAAATGAGTCCAAATTATGTTCTAAAGCATCTAAATCGGTATCCAAGTTTTTATTTCAGCAATTTAGCTCCTATAAGTCAAAGCTTGAGGATTTCATGCAAGGCTTTTTCTCCCTTTTTAGGAAAATAGTTATTGAAGTATTTAAATGTAAACAATCTACTAAGGGAGGATCTATTTGTAAAATAGAGACTAAGGTTTCCTAGGATATAAAAAGAATGAGAGAAGAGAAGGGGGGCAGCTAGCCAAGAGGAGAAAAATGCCCCCCTCCTTTAAGAAACTTGAAATTATACATTCTTCCTTCTTTTTGATTAGTTGTTCTACAAACATGCAAGGCTAAACACTTTTTCTTGGTTGCATGGACACAGAAACCTTTGGATTTCAAGAACTGTGAGATTTATTTTACCTTTTCTTTTCAGTTTATATGATGAATATGTTTGTTCTCCTACGTTTATTTTTTCTATGATTGTTTATTTTAATTGCTAGAGCGGACTCTAAGTTATTATTGTAGACAATCTATTACTAAGTTTGATATCAAAACCGGAGTTGTGATATATGAACTTGTGAAGCAACTGAGTTTAATAATTGTGGCGAATCTATGTTATTAATCTTAGGGAGAAAATTAAATCAAATCAAACATAGACTGATGACAGTTATGTTTTCTTGATTAATCAACTTTTCTAGTTCTTAAGGCTGCCATTGAATTAAATTACTAGTGTGGACACTATGGTTGTTTGATGGTTAGGGTTACTTATATGGTAGATTCGTTAACTAACCAATATTAAAAAGAGATAAATATTCAGAATATAAATTGATGTTTCGTTTCCTTGTTTAGTTATGATTTCTATAGGTGGATGTGTGCTTGCGACCAAGGTTTATTCTCTTGATAATTTTTTTATTTAATTTAATTTTTCTTGATAGTTTTCTATTTTATTTTTCTTTTACCTAGATAAGTCCAAACCCACATCATCTAGCATAAAAATATGACTTAAATCTTCCTTGTGGGATCGACCCCTTACTTGCTCTTTACTATATTATATGTTGTGTTTTAAGCTAGGGTAATTAATTTGTGCGACCGCAACATTGCAACAATAAACACCATCAAATTAAAGCTTTTTCCTTTTTCATTAAAAGATAAAGCTAAAACATAACTACAAAATCTTAGGTTAGGATTCATTTGTGCTTGGGATGAAATGCAACAACAGTTTTTGAAAAAGTTTTTTCCTTCTCATAGAACAAACTCTTTTAAAGACAAATCATCACTTTTACTCAAAAATCAAGAGAAGCATTTTCCAATGTTGGAATAGGTATAGAGACTTACTTAATACCTATCCTCATCATGGTTTTGAAACATGGAGATTGGTTTCACACTTCTATGAAGGGTTAACACCTAAAGATAGGCAAATGGTGGAATTAATGTGCAATGGAACTTTTAAAGATAAAGACCCTATCAAAGCAATGAAATACATGGACTTGTTAGCTGAAAATGCTATGAATTGGGACACAACAGGCACTTGTAAGGCACCAGGTAAAACTCAGCCTTATACATATAAAAACCAAGCTATTCAAGCCCATAACAAACGGTAATATTTTTTTATGTACTTGACACACATTATATTGGTAATTGGCAAACCTATTCCCTAATATTATCAAGATACAATACATCCACCAACAACAATCAACATTTCATTCAAAAGTGAATCTTACATAAACATATTATTATGTTTGCATGATTAGAAGTTCACATTAAAAATATACATACATAGACATGAGTTTGCATTCCTATCCTACTAATAGTCATCAAGAATTTAAACAAAAAGGATCTAATAATAGTTATATGTTCAGTACATTGATTCATACAAAATACATCATGATTTAGAATACAACTACATGATTCCTTGCAAAAGTAGGTTCTTGTGTATTGGGTTTCCTAGGCACCTCGTTGGTGTGACATCCCTACTGCAGTACAAAACTTTTATAAGAATACGATTACTTAATAATAATAATGATAATAAGCAATCTGGCAGTTTAATAAAGCATTAACATTATCCCATGTTTGAAGCGTGATATTTGTAGTTCCTTTGTGTACTTTGTATGAACGACTTGTAGTACATATAAATGCACCAATTCTTGCAATCAGCCATAATCTTAAATCTGGCTATCCTTTTAAGGCATAATTTGTCGAGGTTAACCATTCACTTGCCTCGACCATCCACTTCGGATGCCATAAGCCAAAGCTAATCATCATCCATTCGGATACCATTAGCTGATGCTAATCATTCATTTGTCCCAGTCATCCATTCAGATACCATTAGCCAAAGCTAATCAATCATTTGTCCCAGTCATCTGTTCGGATGTCATTAGCCAAAGCTAATCATTCATTTGTCCCGCTCATCCATTCGGATGCCATTAGCCGAAGCTAATCATTTATTTGTCAACATTTAAGCATTTGGAAATCTGATATTTATACCAACACAATACGGTAATATTCATGATAAAGTATTTCATAATTCAACGTTATGAAAAAGGAAGGTGAAAGTCACCTACCTGCTCCACCTGCAGGTTGTCCTTATCCTGACGATGGTCCAATCCTTACCGCACCACCTAAGACATCAATGGTCACAAATCAATACATTTGTATCTTTGAATCACATTCATCACCATACTTATTTCAAGAGTTCATATGTTCACATTCAAGTGTTCCACATTTTACACCATCATTCATTAAAATTGTTACAAGCATTTGAGTCATTTCCGCCTGGGAGGCCTCTTGTAGAAATCAACAACAAAAACTGACTCGTTGCAGGCCGAATGATTAGTACTTAAAAGTGTATTTTTATCAAGGTTTTATATCATCATTTTGCACTTGAAGTATCAATAACTCCTTAACTAAATCATGTTTTATAATAACATACCTAATAATATAAGATACCTTTAGTTTATGGTAAATGTTCATCTTAAATACAGGCTTATCAAATAAATGAAAGGATTGATTGATGAGTTCAAATATTGAAATTTAAAGGACAAAGAGAGGGCCAAACTTAGAAAAGAGATGTTGGTGCAGTCCAAACTAGAACACTATTTGGTAATTAGGTCATATCTCGAGTTCTAGATGTCCAAATGATCTCAATGTTTTGGACAGATTCAATAAGATATAGGCCTACAACTTTCATGTGGAGTCCAAATTTAAAAAGGCCGTTTTCAAGTCCAAATTATAGCAACAACGGAGAAGTCTGAATCTGTTCTGCAGCCTAGACACTATTTAGTGTTCAACCCATATCTCGAGTTCTAGAAGTCCAAATGATCTTAATTTTTTTCCTGGAAAGATAAGACAATTTCCTAGAACTTTCATGAGTACAGGTGGTTCCAGTTCTGATGTTAGCAATGATGTTTTATTCAGACAAGAAGATAAGGATTTTCACCAAGTCAAGAGTTGGCCACCCACTCAACAATTAGTCATCAAATCAATAGTTCCAAATTTTGGCCTATAAAATGAGGCATTTGCCATGCATTTAGGCATCTTGGTGTTCAGATCAAGATCATGCTCTTGCTCTCTTTCTTTGTATTTTGTAATGTTTATGTTTTATTTTTATGTTATATTAATCTATTGTTTATACTTTTCATTTCCTTTCCTTCATTTCTATAATTATGTTCTTATCTTGTTTATTTATGTTTGTTTCTTTCATTATGTTTAGCTAAATCTATTATGTCAAGGTGAAAAGGTTACACTTATGGTGTAAGAATAAGTATAGTACAAACTCAACATGGACTTTAATGCTTGATACTAACATGTTTTATATTTTTTATCTTGCTCACTCTTAATACCTTGCTTGTTAAATAGTTAATCTAGATTTGTGTTGAACAACCCTTGGTACAACAAATGCTTGGCACTTTCATAGCCCAACCGTATGGTATAACCTATACCTATGCTATGAAAGGAACTTGATTTGTTGTTAACATAAGTTATCACCATGAATACCTGATAATATTTACAAGTATTGACATTACTCGAATAAGATAATTAATGTAATCATGGTAACAATTATAATCTGATTGGAACCTCCTTTGTATGTGGTTTCCAGTTGAGTAATAAGAGTTTATACTATACTTGTTTGAAGTACCATTAGTGGATCCTCTAACCTTCACATTTGTTTTTATTATTGTTTAATCCTCACATTAATCTTACATCTCAAAGTCTTCTTTATTATTACTATTACTATTATTAATATCATTACTACTACTACTACTACTACTATTGTTATTATTAGTATTAGTATTACGATTATTATTATAACTACTACTACTACTAATTATTATTGTTGTTGTTGTTGTCGTTATTTATAATTTATATAGTTAACCTCCCTGTGGTTCGACCCCGGTCTTGCCGGGTTATTATTACTTCGACACTCCTGCACTTGGGAGAAGACATCAATCTTTTGGTCGTGTCAAGTTTTTGGCGTTGTTGCCAGGGAGGTAAATTCTTGTATAAATTATAATATTTATTTTATTTTCTCTTTTCACTTTTCATTTTATCTAACTTTTGTTTCCTTTGTTTTGTTTTGTTTCTTTTTCTTCTCTTTTCTTTTCTTCTTTTATTCTCCTCTCACACATGCATGGGAGTTTGATCACATACATTAAGTGGTAGACTTTGTAGGGTATCCTCATCATTTTCAGAAAAAATGGTTGAAGAAGATAATCAATCGTTTTATAATGAGAATAATGAGAATAACCGTATGAGAACACTTAGAGACCACATGAATCCCACAAGAACAAGTGCACCCTCATGCATAGTTTTCCCTCCTGATGCATCTCATTTTAATTTTAAGCCAGGCATTATTCAACTTTTACCTTCTTTTCATGGCTTAGACCTAGAAAATCCATACTTGCATTTAAGGGAATTTGAGGAGGTTTGTAACACCTATAATGACTCAAATTGTAGCATGAACACCATTAGATTAAAGCTTTTTCCTTTTCATTAAAAGATAAAGCTAAAACATGTTTATAAAATTTGAGACCAGGATCTATTCGTGCTTGGAATGAAATGCAACAACAATTTTTAAAGAAGTTTTTTCCGTCTCACAGAACAAACTCTTTCAAAATACAAATCATCACTTTCACTCAAAAGCTTGGAGAAACATTTTACCAATGTTGGGATAGGTATCGAGACTTGCTTAATACTTGTCCTCATCATGGTTTTGAAACATGGAGATTGGTTTCATATTTTTGTGAAGGATTAACACCTAGAGATAGGCAAATGGTTGAATTGATGTGCAATGGAACTTTTGAAGATAAAGACCCTAATGAAGCAATGGAGTACCTAGACTTGCTAGTCGAAAATGCTCAAAATTAGGACACCACAGGTACTTATAAGGCACCAAGTAAAACTCAACCTCATACATCTAGTGGAGGTATGCACAACCTTAGGGAAGATCATGACCTCCAAGCCAAGTTTGCATCTTTAGCTAGAAAAGTCGAAGCACTTGAATTGAAAAAGAGTGGTTAATTAAAATCTATTCAAGACATTGTGTGTCAAATCTGTGAAACCAATGAACACTCAACAAATGATTGTCCAACTTTGTCTTCTTTTAGGGAATGCCTCCATGAACAAGCCCATGTTTTAAACAGTTTCCAAAGGCCTAATCATAACCCATATTCACAAACGTATAACCCTGGTTAGAGAAATCACCTAAATTTTAGTTGGAAGAGTGATAGCAATAATACACAAACTTCACAGCCACCGTTTCAAGCACACTATAATTTCCAAAATTCTCATGGATATGCACCTCCTTATGCTCCACCTCCTAAAAGAAATCTTGAGGAAACATTGCATGCATTCATTGAAAAGCAAGAGGCAATCAACACTCAACTTGCTCAAGGCATGAAAGATTTTTAAGATACTCTTGCAAAGTTAACATCTGCTCTTAGTTTCCAAGAGAAAGGTAAGTTTCCATCTCAACCATAGCAAAATCCAAAAGGGCAATACAATGCAAATGCAATTAGTTTTGAAAGCCATCACATGGATCAAGTCAAATCAGTCATCACTCTTCATAGTGGTAAGGTTATTGAAAAACCCACTCTTAAACCTTGTGAGAAAGATGATGAGTCTATCTCTAAGGGTAAGCAAGGGGTTGAATCTAAACATTGCAAAGAAAAGGCTGATTCCCCGCCAACACTCCCATTTCCTCATGCCATGACCAGACAAAGGAAAGTCAACCAAAACTCTGAAATCTTTGAACCTTTCAAATAGGTAAGGATCAATATACCTTTGTTGGATGCTATTAAACAGGTTCCTTCTTATGCTAAATTTTTAAAAGATTTGTGCACTATGAAGAGAAAATTGAATGTGAAAAAGAAAGCATTTTTAGCCAAACAAGTAAGTGCTATTCTTCAGAACAATAATGCTTTGAAATATAAAGACCTTAGTTGTCCTACAATTTCTTGCTTTATTAGAGAACATAAAATTGAAAGAGCCTTACTTGATCTTGGAGCTAGTGTGAATTTACTTCCATATTCAGTCTTTCAAAGTCTCAATCTAGGTGAGTTAAAACCAACTTGTGTAACTCTTTTACTTGCTAATAGATCTGTAAAAGTGCCTAGAGGAATAGTTGAGGATGTGTTAGTACAAGTTGATAAATTCATTTACCCTGTAGATTTTGTTGTCTTGGATACACAACCTATTGAAGCATGTAATTCAATTCCTGTCATTTTAGGATGTCGATTTCTTGCCACTTCTAATACATTGATTAATTGTAGGAATGGACTGATAAAGCTATCATTTGGAAACATGACATTGGAGATGAATATTTTCAACATTTACAAGCAACCTGGAGATGATAATGATTTACAGGAAGTGAACTTTATTGAAAAAATAGTACATGATTAATTTCAAATCACTTTTAGCAAATGATCTACTTTCAGGAAGAATCAAAGACATGTAACTAGAGACCACAAATTGAAAAATTGCCACCACCATCAATTGAGTCCATACCTTCAAGTGTTCAACCACCAAAACCTGATTTAAAGTCGTTACCATTCAATCTCAAATACTCATTTTTGAGAGAAAATAAAACTTTTCTGGTAATAATCTCTTCCAAACTTAATGCACATCAAGAAGGTAAGTTATTACAGACTTTGAAAATGCACAAAAATGCATTAGGAAGGACCATAGCTGACATAAAAGGAATTAACCCTTTGATTTCCACAGACATGATTTATTTGGAGGAAAATGCTAAACCCTCTAAAGAAATGCAACGAAGGCTTAATCCTAATATGAAAGAAGTAGTGAAAAATGTAGTCATTAAGCTTCTAGATAATGGAATCATTTATCCTATTTCTAACAGCAAATGGGTAAGTCCTACCCAAGTTGTACCGAAAAAGTCTGGAGTCATTGTGATAAAAAATGAGAAAAATAAGTTAATTCCAACTAGGACTATTACTGGTTGGCGCATGTGCATTAACTATAGGAAACTTAATTCAATGACTAGAAAATATCATTTCCCTTTACCTTTCATGGATCAAATCCTAGAAAGAGTTGCAAGTCATGAATTTTATTGTTTCCTAGATGGCTATTCAGGTTACAATCAAATTGAAATTGCATTGGAAGATAAAGAGAAGACTACTTTCACATGTCCATTTGGTACTTTTGCATATTGAAGGATGCCTTTTGGATTATGTAATGCACTAGCCACATTTCTTGAGATTTTTATGGATGATTTTTCTATTTTTGGTGATTCATTTGATGATTGTTTGACTAACTTAGAAAAGGTTTCGAGCAGGTGTGAAGAGAAGAATCTTGTACTGAATTGGGAAAAATGTCACTTGATGGTAACAAATGGCATTGTACTTGGTCACATTGTTTCATCGAAAGAAATTAAGGTTGACAAATCTAAAATCAAGTTAATCCAACTTACCAACACCAAAATTTGTTAAAGATGTTAGATCATTCTTTGGACATGCTGGTTTTTACAGAAGGTTCATCAAATATTTTAGTGTAATATCTAAACCCTTGAGTAACCTTCTAACAAAGGATAATATTTTTGAATGGACTGAACATTGTGAAGAAGCCTTTGTTAAACTAAAAAAATTGCTTACTTGTGCTCCTGTCATTCAACCTCCTGATTGGTCATTACCTTTTGAAATAATGTGTAATGTTAGTGATTATGTCGTGGGTGCTGTCTTAGGACAAATAAAAGATAAGAAACCCTATATGATTTACTATGCAAGTTAAACTTTAAATAGTGCTCAAATAAATTACACCACCACTGAAAAAGAATTACTTGCAGTAGTATTTGCATGTGATAAATTCAGGTCTTATCTTATTGGCTCACCTTTTGTTGTTTTTAGTGATCATGCAGCATTGAAATATCTTTTTTCTAAGAAAGATTCTAAGGCTAGATTTGTGCGGTGGATTTTGTTACTTCAAGAATTTGACATCAAAATCAAAGACAAGAAAGGCACCAAAAATGTTGTCGTAAATCATTTGTCAAGATTGACAGTAGATTTGAAATCTGACATCACACCAATTGATGACTATTTTCCCGATGAATCTTTACTTTCTGTGTCTACAATGCCTAGGTTTGTTAATATCATTAGTTTTCTTGTTTAAGGACAATTGCTGGCTCATTGGAGTACCCAAGACAAAAGAACATGAACGAAGTGAAGAACTTTTATTGGGATAACCCGTATTTATTTAAATATTGTCCTAATCAAATATTTCAAAGATGCATTCCTGACAATGAGGTAAGTAGTGTCATTAAATTTTATTATTCTGAGGCATGTGGGGGTCATTTCTCGTCAAAAAAGACAACTACAAAAATCTTACAAAGTGGATTTTACTGGCCCACCATGTTCAAGGACTCACATGCATTCTGCAAGACTTGTGAAAATTGTCAAAAGTTGGGATCTATTTCAAAACATCACATGATGCCTTTAAATCCTATTCTTGTCATTGAGATCTTTGACTGTTGGGGTATAGATTTCATGGGTCCATTTCCTTCATCATTTGGTTTCATGTACATATTAGTCGTAGTAGATTATGTTTCAAAATGGATAGATGCAATTCCAAGTTGAAACAATGATCACAAAACAGTGATAAAGTTTTTGAAAGAAAACATTTTAAGTCGATTTGGAATCCCTCGAGCCATGATAAGTGATGGTGGAACACATTTCTGCAACAAGCCATTTGAGTCTTTAATGAAGAAATATGGAATCACACACAAAGTTGCCACCCTTTATCACCCTCAGACAAGTGGACAGGTAGAACTTGCTAGTAAGGAGATCAAACAGATATTGGAGAAAACAATTAACCCTAATAGGAAAGACTGGTCTTTAAGACTTAATGATGCACTTTTGGCTTATCGAACTACTTATAAAACATCATTAGGTATGTCACCTTATAGACTAGTCTATGGAAAACCTTGTCACTTGCCTATGAAAATTGAACATAAAGCTTATTGGGCTATTAAAGCTTTCCATTCAAACATTGATGATGCTAGTCAGCTATGAAAATTGCAAATAAATGAGCTTGAGGAAATAAGAAATGATACATATGACAATTCAAGAATTCATAAAGCAAGAATCAAAGACTTCATGACAAGAAAATATTGAGAAAAACATTCAATATTGGTCAAAAAGTCTTGCTTTATAATTCTCGACTCTATTTATTTCCTGCAAAACTAAGATCAAAATGGAGCGGTCCTTTTATTGTGAAACATGTGTACCCATACGGGGCCTATGATATCGAGAATCCAAAGAATGACAATGTTTTCAAGGTAAATGTGCATCGTTTGAAAGTTTATTTTGATAATTTTTCGGTTGAAAATGACTCTATTGAATTGAGTGATCCTATATATAAAGATTGATTCTTTTTGTCACATTATTTTGTATTTTTTTTTTGGTGTAACTTTTTTTTTGCTAGTCTCTCTCTCACCCCGGTCAAATGACGGATAACGGTACTCCGTGACTTAAGTCGGTTTTTTTAGTTTCCCATAATAACTGATATCTGTATATATTTATACAATTCTTTGCTCTTTCTCCCTTATTTGAATTCTTCTCCAATTCTCTTTTAAAAATGGACACCACTCTTGAAAAATTGAAAAGGTATCTTCCCACTTTGCCTCCAAATGCGATTACAAAAATTTACTGTGCTAGGTGTGCAAGATTGAAGTTGTTAATGAATCATGGAATTCCTAAAGATATTCGCTAGCTAATTGAAGCAAAGGTTCGATTATCAGGTGAGTCCTCCAATTCTTTCATTTCACACATGCCTGGAACAGGTAAAAGCACTTTTGCGAAGAAATATCGTGCAAAACAACTGAAAGTCTATCACAGATGTGCTAGATGGACTTGTAATGCGACATGTCATTCTTTAGGAATGGTATCTTTAAATCGTGAAGATAAAATACAATTCATTAAGGATGGCCTGAGTAAAGGGTCTTTAGATAATCTTCTGTTGACCCTTGAGACGCATCCTAGTGAAGATGTGCATCGTGCAATTCATGATTTATGATCATAATTCCATAAAGAACATGCTCGACTTAGTCTTGGGAATCTAACTAAAAAAGACCCTGTTTGCCAGTTTTTAAGAAAACTGGATGGGAAGCCTATCTCCGACCCATAGAGGGCGTTTAAGCCATTCTTGGACGTAAAACCAAAGGAAGACGTGAGCCACAATCACAACTACTTGTATACACATGCTTTTTCAAAATAAATAAATAAAGAAAGAGAGAGAGAGTGAGACTACAGCTGGCCTACATATAGGTGGTATGATTGCATTTTCAATTTCTCATCTATAAATTCTTCTCTTCCTTCCCTTTATTTCTACTCAACCCATACATTCATCAAATATAGAAGTATGTAGAAATGGCAGGTTCCTTAAGTCATCACATAAGAAATATTTGTATTTTCAGTGGATCCAGTCCTGGGAAAGAAAAAGAGTTTTTAGACTCAGCAAATCATCTTGGTCAGGTACTAGCTGAGAGAGAGATTCATTTAGTGTAGTTAATAGGGGGGTGTCAATAGCTGTATTTTTAGGAGGCAGTCAAGTTTTGGGGGTTGTCCCCAAAGCTTTAGCAAATGGGGACATCATTGGAAAAACAATTGGAGAGGAACTACGGGTCCCTATAATGTCTGATCGACTGAATGCCATGTTTAACCATGCTGATGCCTTCAATTCCTTACCAGGTGGTTTAGGCACTTTGAAAGAGATCTTTCATATTTTCTCTTGGGCCCAACTGCACATTCACCATAAACCTATAGGTTTGTTAAATGTTAATGGTTTCTATGATAAATTGTTGTCTTTTCTTAATCAAGCTGTGGGACAGGAATTTCTAACATCTTCGGCATGAAAAATCATAATCTCTGCTGCTACTGCTGAACAATTGATTGACCAACTACAATCTTTCATCCCTGTCATTGATCCCTGCATAAGCCGTCTAAATTGGTCAACTAAGAAAAGCCGTAAAAAGCTTAGATTAGATTTGAGCCTTTATTTGTGAAACTTTGTGTCTTTTGGTTTTATTAATAGCATATTATTTTGTTTTGTTACTTCTTATATTTGTTTAAGTGTGTTTCAGGTTTGTCATTGTTCGCTGTTTCAGGTGATGTCTTCTATACCCTATCTTTCTACCTTAATACATTGAGGATAATGTCTCGTTTTGGTTGGGGGGGAGAGGGTAATAGTTGACATTAAAAAAAAAAACTAACTTACGAACTATTTTTGCTATTATTAAAACCATTTGACAAAATTGTTATTAGGATGGCAGAGTAAGGAGTCAGTTTTATTAACTCTTGAGATGCATCTTAGTAAGTATCCTTATTAGGATGGTAGAGTAAGGAGGAAATTTTATTGACTCTTGAGATGTATCTTAGTAAGTATCATTACCAAGGTCTATCATAATACTTCTTGAAATATTTAGGTTTACAAACTCTCGCATTGTTATCACTTGATTCTGCTCATATACTCATTTAACAAGTATTCTTAAACTTCATTTTCACACACACACTTTAACATATGATTGTGGGTTGCATATTGGACTATTACATTATTTATGTTCTTTTTTTGAAGGTAACAACTAAGGGAAAGGGATAGTATATAATTTGCAAAAAAAATAAAATGATAATATGATGATAATAAAAACATAGATAAGTTTGGTTTCGTAGCCTCCCTAACCGAAACAATTAAGCCTGAAGGGGTGTTTTAACACCTAATATCCAAAAGTCAACTGACTTGGGAGCTATTGACCCAAAGCTTGTTACATGGGTTAAGGAGAAAAGCTTAAAGGAATCAAACATTGCACTATTTACATATCAGTATCTGCAACCCGAGTTGTTAAGCTCGTAGGGGTGTCTCAACACCTAATACCCTAAGACCAACTGGTCTGGGAGTCATTAGCCTAAAACTCGTTACATGGGTTAAAGATACATTGAGTTTTAAGTTGTATGTGTATATAAATAAATTTAAAAAAAAAAAAATAATAATAATAATAATAATAATCCCAACCCAAGGAAAGTTAACTTTAAACATTCAAACATAATATTGTTTTCTTCCAACAAAAGCCCCATCATCTATGTTTTCATTGATCATATAAAAAGAAGGTTTATTAATATCTTGTTTAAGAAATATGAAGCAGGAATATAAATTTAATGAGTTTGTTTATCTGGATAAATTAATGAAAGTTGAATGATGAATGCCTTGCTTTGTGGAACTTACAAATTATTTTTCTATTTTAACGCTTTGATTACTAGAGACTAGTAATAAGTTGGTTGGGGGGTGTGATTAGTACTTAAAAGTGCATGTTTATCAAGGTTTTATATCATCATTTTGCACTTGAAGTATCAATAACTCCTTAACTAAAACATGTTTTATAATAACAAGTCTGATACTATAAAATGCCTTAATATATGGTAAATGTTCATCTTAAATGCAGGCCTATCACATAAATCAAAGGATTGATTGATGAATTCAACTACTGAAATTATAAAGATAAAGAGAGGGTGAAGCTTAGAAAAGAGATGTTGGTGCAGTCCAAACCGGAACACTGTTCGGTAATTGGGTCATATCTCAAGTTCTAGATGTCCAAATGACCTCAATTTTGTACACAGATTAGGTAAGACATAGGCCTACAGCTTTCATGTGGAGTCCAAGATTTGAAAATGATGTTTTCAAGTCCAAATTATAGCAACAACGGAGAAGTCCAAATCTGTCCTACAGCCTGGACACTGTTCAGTGTTCAGCCCATATATCGAGTTCTAGAAGTCCAAATGACCTCAATTGTTTTTTCCTGGAAAGCTAAGAGAATTTCCTAGAACTTTCATGAGTATAAGTGATTTCAGTTCTGATGTTAGCAATGACGTTTTATTCAAACAGGAAGATAAGGATTTTCACCAAGTGAAAATGTGGCCACCCACTTAACAATTATTCATTAAATCAATAGTTCCAAATTTTGGCCTATAAAAGGAGGCATTTGCCATGCATTTAGGCATCTTGGTGATCAGATCAAGATTATGCTCTTGCTCTCTTTCTTTATATTTTGTAATGTTTATCTTTTATTTGATGTTATATTAATCTTTGTTTATGCTTTTAATTTCCTTTCCTTTATTTGTATAATTATGTTCTTATCTTGTTTATTTATGTTTCTTTCTTTCATTATGTTTAGCTAAATCTATTATGTCATGGTGAAAAGGTTACACTAATAGTATAAGAATAAGTATAGTAAAACTCAACATGGACTTTAATGCTTGATATTAACATGTTTTATATTTATTATCTTCCTCACTCTTAATACCTTGCTTGTTAAATGGTTAATCTAGATTTGTGTTGAACAACACTTGGTACAACAAATGCTTGACACTTTCATAGCCCAACCATATGGTATAACCTACACCTGTGCTATGAAAGGAACTTGATTTATTGTTAACATAAATTATCACCATGGATACCTGATAGTATTTACAAGTATTGGCATTACTCGAATAAGATAATTAATGTAATCATGTTAACAATTATAATATAATTGGAACCTCCTTTGTGTGTGGTTTCCAGTTGAGTAATAAGAGTTTATACTATACTTGTTTGAAGTACCATTAGTGGATCCTCTAACCTTGACATTTGTTTTTAGTATTATATAATCCTTACATCAATCTTACATCTCAAAGCTCTCTTTATCATTACTATTACTATCATTACTACAACAACAACAACTACTACTACTATTATTACTATTATTGTTATTATTAGTATTAGTATTAGTATTAGTATTACTATTATTATTATTATTATTACTACTATTACTACTACTAATTATTATTATTATTATTATTATTATTATTATTCTTGTTGTTGTTGTTGTGTTTTTGTTATTTATAATTTATATAGTTAACCTCCCTATGGTTCGACCCCGGTCTTTTCGGGTAATTTATTACTTCGACACTCCTGCACTTGGGAGAAGACATCAATCTTTTGGTTGTGTCATCTATAAAGAAATTATATATATTAAGCTAACCATTATTTCTAGCCGCTAAATAACATATTTATAGTTTTACAAAGATCAAGTTTCATAGCAACTATAAATCACAATCCTTTATAAAACTGTGTATAATAGATAAGTATTACACAATATAAATTCTAGTGTAATTCATATTACTTATCTGTGTGTCACTTCCTAGCAATATATGTGTTAAAATTCTACTTGTACGGTAATATTTTCTAATTAACTACTAAAAACTCATATTTTATACAGGACTTGATCTTGATCAATAATTTCGATCTTTATCTCTCTAATGGATGATTAATGATCAATTTTAGCTTTCTTCATTAATGATTAACTACTTATCTTAATCAAAAGACACATAATTGTTATGTGTGTGTGTGTTTGTGTAATAGAACTTTTAATCAGACCTTAGCTTTCAATCTAGCATTATCTTTGCTAGAGGCCTAACAGATTTAAAGGAGTGCAAGCCTACGTAGGGAGACAACAATATAAAAAAATAAATATATTTTAGTACATTCTCAAAAGTCTTAAAAATAAATTAATAAATAAATATATATTTCATGAAAAGTAAATTATTAGAGTCGAGCCTTGGGCTTTGTGGAATATACTTTTTCTTGTGTTAGGGGAAAAGGGTATGGACCAAGGGCCTTTTACCAAACTAGCATAGTTTGGTAAAATTTTTGAGAATATAGAACATGATAGAAAAGTATTGAAGAAATAACACACTTTCACTCAACTAATAATAAGAATCGTTGATTTATTAATGAGCCGCCAATAGCGGATGTCTTAAAAAACTGCTATTACAAATAGTGTCTGTATTAAATAACCGCCAATGACAATAGTGATTGTTCTATGCACAAATGCTAATATGAATAGCGGTCGTGTTATCCTAGCTCAATCTTAATGTAAGCTCAACTTTAAAATTTACATAAAACGAAGCGTAAGCCACCACATTGAAGTCCAAATAAAACCATAAATTACCAAACCTCAAATCCATAATTGAAGTGCAATATTTTAACATCAATTTATTTTTTTAATTATAATCCCAAATTAATATGTGTTGTTTTAAATATTGTTTTAATTTATTAGTTATAAAGATAATTGATTATAGCAATAACAAAATATAACAATGTACATTTTTTAACATGTAAATGGATAATTTGAAATTTTAAACAACTTGTTCACATGTTCACCTGTTAATTAATAATTTAAAATCATGGGTATCTAAAATAAGTATGAAAATGCATAATATGCAAGACAACATTAAAAGCAACAAGATAATTAGCTAAAACAATATAACAGAAGTAATACAAATAAAATTAGCTCTTAACTAAGAAAATAACACAATATAATAATACATATAAGCCTATTTATGTCTTCTACGATGACAAATGGATGTGTCGACTTCATTAATAGCACGACTTCTAGTTGTTTGTGTGATTTCATCCTCTGAGACAATATCATCTAGGCTTAATGTCTCTCCTAACAGGTCAAGTATAGTATGACATGTCTTTAACCAAGAAAATGTATAATAACGAGCTAGTCCATTATCATCATCAAGATCACAAAGATCAGTCAAACACATCGACCATCATGTAACAACTATCCAACGTAATATGAAGCAAATATAAATTATTAATCCATAAATAAAATGCAATGGATTTGTCGAAGCCTATAAAAAACAACAAATACTTACAGCATGCTTAGTCCGACATGCATGTGGCTCATACTCCATCTCCTCGCTTGGAGGAACTTGCGTTGGGTTTGGTGTAATGATTTGGCATGTTATACTCAAGTAACATCTCATGTATTCCTCCTTGAAAATTAGAGGATGCACCTCTCTAAAAGTAAAATCTCTTCGTGCATCCCACATCAATATATATTAGAGATGGTGAATCATCTAATTATAATCAGTGTGCTTACCTAAACA
This sequence comes from Populus tomentosa, assembly GCA_018804465.1. Classification (NCBI taxonomy): domain Eukaryota; kingdom Viridiplantae; phylum Streptophyta; class Magnoliopsida; order Malpighiales; family Salicaceae; genus Populus; species Populus tomentosa. Next base: position 8,095,198 of record CM032005.1, on the reverse strand, counting down.
ACTAATGAAATGCAATTGATCACTCGTAGTTATTTCAGATGGGATGTGCTGCTTAAAACTAAATTGCCACATTACATGTTTTAAGCAATTGATCTCAACAAACTCAAAAAATATTAGGGGGATAACTGATGTCTATAAGATCATGCTCTTGCTCTCTTTCTTTGTATTTTGTAATGTTTAAGTTTTATTTTATGTTATATTAATCTCTTGTTTATGCTTTTCATTTCCTTTTCTTTATTTATATAATTATGTTCTTATCTTGTTTATGTATGTTTCTTTCTTTCATTATGTTTAGCTAAATCTATTATATCAAGGTGAAAAGGTTACACTAATGGTGTAAGAATAAGTATAGTATAAACTTAACATGGACTTTAATGCTTGATACTAACATGTTTTATATTTATTATCTTGCTCACTCTTAATACCTTGCTTGTTAAATGGTTAATCTAGATTTGTGTTGAACAACCCTTGGTACAACAAATGCTTGGCACTTTCATAACCCAACTGTATGGTATAACCTACACCTGTGCTATGAAAGGAACTTGATTTGTTGTTAACATAAGTTATCACCATGAATACCTGATAATATTTATAAGTATTGACATTACTCAAATAAGATAATTAATGTAATCATGTTAACAATTATAATCTGATTGGAACCTCCTTTGTGTGTGGTTTCCAGTTGAGTAATAAAAGTTTATACTATACTTGTTTGAAGTACCATTAGTGGATCCTCTAACCTTGATATTTGTTTTTATTATTGTTTAATCCTCACATTAATCTTACATCTCAAAGTCCTCTTTATTATTACTATTACTATTATTAATATCATTACTACCACTACTACTATTATTACTATTATTGTTATTATTAGTATTATTATTACTATTACTATTATTATTATTACTATTACTACCAATTATTATTATTATTATTGTTGTTGTTGTTGTGATGTTGTTTTTATAATTTATATAGCTAATCTCCATGTGGTTCGACCCCGGTCTTGCCGGGTTATTTATTACTTCGACACTCCTACACTTAGAAAAAGACATCAATCTTTTGGTCATGTCAACGGTTCTCGGAGGGGGAGTTTCCCTAGTTTACCTATCTCAATAAAGTATATGATTGGTTCGAAGAACGTCTTGAGATTCAGACGATTGCAGATGATATAACTAGTAAATATGTTCCTCCTCATGTCAACATATTTTATTGTTTAGGAGGAATTATGCTTACTTGTTTTTTAGTACAAGTAGCTATAGGATTTGCTATGAATTTTTACTATCGTCCGACCGTTACTGAGGCCTTTGCTTCTGCTCAATATATAATGACTGAAGCTAACTTTGGTTGGTTAATCCGATCAATTCATCGATGGTCGGCAAGTATGATGGTCCTAATGATGATCCTGCATGTATTTCGTGTGTATCTCACGGGTGGCTTTAAAAAACCTCGTGAATAGACTTGGGTTACAGGTGTGGTTCTTGGTATATTAACTGCATCCTTTGGCGTAACTGGTTATTCCTTACCTTAGGACCAAATTGGTTATTGGGTAGTAAAAATTGTAACAGGCATGCCAGAAGCTATTCTGGTAATAGGATCTTCTTTGGTAGAGTTATTATGTGGAAGTGCTAGTGTAGGACAATCCACTTTGACTTGTTTTTATAGTTTACACACTTTTGTATTACCTCTTCTTACTACCGTATTTATGTTAATGCATTTTCCAATGATACGTATGCAAGGTATTTCGGGTCCTTTTTAACTTTATTCCTTTCTATTTCTATTTATAAAGAATAGAGATCATAGATATTTGTAATCAACCATTAATCGATTGGGGGAGTAAGAATAGTATTTAATTGCTACAAATATGGATTATTGAAAAGAATAAGACATGTATTTAGATATTTCCCTTCAACTAAAAAAAAAATTGTATTATTTATTTGACATGAATAGTTGAAGTGAATTCTCCTAAGAGAAAAGTGTGGATTATGGGAGTGTGTGACTTGGACTATTGTTTTGGCCGTGCAGATATATGCCTTTAATCTGCCACATTGGAATTTACAACCAAATGTGTCTTTGTTCTAACCACTGTGTAACTGTAAAACCCCAAAACAAAACAAAATAACAACAAGAAGTGGAACCGAAATGACTCCACCATCACTGCCGATATCTGAATCGGCAGCGATGCAGTTTCTGCTGTCGATTTATGAATCGGCAGCGATGCAGTGCGGCTGCTGATATCTGAATTGGCAGCGATGCAGTTTCTGCTGTCGATTTATGAATCGGCAGCGATGCAGTTTCGGGCTGCCGATTTATGAATCGGCAGCGATGCAGTTTCGGGCTGCCGATTTATGAATCGGCAGCGACGCAGTGTGGCTGCCGATATCTGAATCGGCAGCGATGCAGTTTTGGCTGCCGATTTATGAATCGACAGCGATGCAGTTTCGGCTGCCGATTTATGAATCGACAGTGACACAGTGTGGCAGCCGATATCTGAATCGGCAGCGATGCAGTTTCGGCTGCCGATATCTGAATCGACAGCGACGCAGTGAGGCTGCCGATATCTGAATAGACAGCAATGCAGTTTCGGCTGCCGATATCTGAATCGACAACGAGGCAGGTTCGGCTGCCGATTTATGAATCGGCAGCGACGTAGTGAGGCTGTCGATTTATGAATCGGTAGCGACGCAGTACGGCTGCCCATATCTGAATCGGCAGCAAGGCAGTTTCGAGCTGCCGATTTCTAAATCGGCAGCGACGCAGTTTCGGGCTGCCGATTTCTGAATCGGCAGCTACACAGTTTGAGGCTGTCGATTTCTAAATGGGCAGCAACATAAAAAAAATAAAAATAAATAAAGGTTTTAATGTGGGACCCACCTATCCTAGGGGGGAGAAGGGAAATGAAAATCAGCTCAAGGATAACCCAAAAGGAGGGTTAGGACAGCCTTGTCCAACATCCAAACACCCCCTTTTTTGCTTTTAGGAGGGGTATAAATGCTGCAAGGAGAGAGAGAGGGAGACACCCTCCCCAAAAACGAGCTGGTCCCCTTCCCTCTCCCCAAAGTGAGCTGCATGCTCTTGTCCCCTTCCCTTTCCCCCAAAATGAGATGCTTGTCCCCTTCCCTCTTTCCCTTTCCAAGGAAAGAGCTTGACCAAACCCCAGCTGCTAGTGCCCTCCTTAGACGTGAGAGAAAAAAGGGAGAGCTTGATAGGAGGCTGGACAGCTGCAAACATGAAGGGAGGAGAGGCCTAAGATCGGTGGGGAACTAACGAAAGGAGGAGAAAAACTGAAAGAGAGGAAGAGGAAGAAACAATCGGGAGCAGAAGGGGAGAAATGTTGTCAAACCCCTCCCAAAAATGCTAAATCCGTGAGGTATGAACCATGTCTTTCTCCACCTGTTCTTAAGGTCTTGAAATTGAAAGGAAGAAGAATAAAAATATGGATGCATGGCCTAGGAACTTTACTCGAACTGTTATGGAAAAGAACTAAGCTAAAAGGAGGGACAAAACGGGGCTGGATGGGGGGACCTGATTTCAGAATATTTAACAAAAGATTAAAGGCTGAAATTGATGGGTTCAATGTGTGTATGCTGCTGGAATTTATTGAAAAATTATATGCTGAAATTGATGGTTTCAATGTGTGTATGCTGCTGGAATTTATTGAAAAATTATCTGCTGAAATTGATGGTTTCAATGTGTGTATGCTGCTGGATTTTATTGAAAAATTATATGCTGAAATTGATGGTTTCAATGTATGTGTTCTGCTGGAGCTTAGTGACAATTTATGTACTGGAGTTGTTACAACGTGTGGTGAGTGTTCATGCCAAAATGTGGGTTGGGCAGCGAATTTGTGATTCGCTGCCGAAGTTGAGTTTGCTGCAGCGAAATTGTGATTCGCTGCCGAAATTTGTGTACTGTAGCGAATTTGTGATTCGCTGCCGAAGTTGAGTTTGCTGCAGCGAAATTGTGATTCGCTGCCGAAATTGAGTTGTCTGCAGCGAATTAGCATTCACTGCCAAAATTTGTGTTCTGCAGCGAATTTGTGATTCGCTGCCGAAGTTGAGTTTGCTGCAGCGAAATTGTGATTCGCTGCCGAAATTGGGTTGTCCGCAGCGAACCAGTTTTCGCTGCCGAATTGGGCAGCAGCCTGCAGCGAACCAGTTTTCGCTGCCGAGTTGGGCAGCCTGCAGCGAGCTAGTTTTCGCTGTCGATTTCTATAAGGCAAAAATGACTTAAATTCTAGTAACAATCTCATGGTATGATGGTGTAAAATGTGGAACACTTGAATGTGAACATATGAACTCTTGAAATAAGTGTGGAATGAATGTGAAGCGAAGATACAAATGAATTGATTGTGGTCTTTGGTGTCTTAGGTGTTGTGGCCGGGATTGGACCATTGTCAGGACAAGGACAGACCACAAGTGGAGCAGGTAGGTGGTTTCCACCTTTTTCCCGTTTTGATGTTTATGTTTTGAAATGATTAACTTGTGATAATATTTTATCAAATCCTTGTTGTAAGAGGAAACGACGAAGAAGAGTTGGATTAAATTCTTGATGATTGTCGAAACGACTATGAAATGTCGAACAAGTTCTTGATGAATGTTGAAACAATGGTGAAAATGTTAGAGTTCTAAACTACCCATTTGAGATGAAAATCTTATTGAGTTGTGATGAATACTAAACCGAATGTGATGATGGGGCTGGTATGAATTTGGGCTACTAATGAATGGTAGTATATGTCGTACGAAGGATCTACTTTTGTATTCTTATTGAATGTAAGGGTGAAGAATGATTGTATGAGTATTATGAAAGATCTACTATTTTATTGTATTGCATGTAATTGTGATGAATGTGTTACCAAGGATCTATCATTTATTATATTGAATGTAATGATGATGAATTATTGTATGAGTGTTATGAAAGACCTATCATTGTATCGTATTGATGGTTAATTACCACAAATGGTGGTGTGAGTAGTACGGGGGATTTATTATTGTGTTACATTGAACATTAACTGTCAAGAATGGTTGGATGAGTGATACAAAGGGTATTATTGTGTTGTGTTATAATGAATGCTAAACTGTTGTGGGATGTTTGGTTCTGCATTACAAAGGATCTATCATCGTGTTACGGAATGATAAACTACTAGGAAATGGTGGTACGAGTATCCCTAAGGGTCTGCTTTGATGTTGTAAGGAATGTCAAATTGTCATGAATTGTTTGATAAAATAATGATTAGCTTCGGCTAATGGCATCCGAGTGGATGACCGGAACAAACGATTGATTAGCTTCGTCTAATGGCATCCGAGTGGATGACCAGAACAAATGATTGATTAGCTTCGGCTAATGGCATCCAAGTGGATGACCAGAACAAACGATTGATTAGCTTTGGCTAATGGCATCCGAAGGGATGACCGGGGTAAATGATTGATTAGCTCTGGCTATTGGCATCCAAAGCAGATAATTGGGATGAATAAATGCTTAGTTTTGGTAAATGGCATCCTACATGGATCATCGAGATTAATAAATGATTAGCTATGGTAATGGCACCATAGATGAGTTACCAAAATGAATAAATGATTAGCTTCGGTAAATGGCATCCTAAATGGATAATCGAGATTAATAAACGATTAACTATGGTAATGACACCATAGATGAATTACCAGAATGAATAAATGATTGGCTATGGTAATGGCACCATAGATGAATTACCAGAATGAATAAATGATTTACTTTGGGTAAGTGGCATCCGAAATGGATAATCGAGATTAATAAACGATTAACTATGGTAATGACACCATAGATGAATTACCAGAATGAATAAATGATTAGCTATGGTAATGGCACCATAAATGAATTACCAGAATGAATAAATGATTTACTTTGGGTAAGTGGCATCCGAAATGGATAATCGAGATTAATAAACGATTAACTATGGTAATGACACCATAGATGAATTACCAGAATAAATAAATGATTAGCTATGGTAATGGCACCATAGATGAATTACCAGAATGAATAAATGATTTACTTTGGGTAAGTGGCATCCAAAATGGATAATCAAGATTAATAAACGATTAATCTATGGTATTGGCATCCTAAATGGATAATTGAGATGCATAAATTACTAGCTTCGGCTAATAACATCCTAGGTGGATAATCGAGATGAAGAAATAATTAATTACGACTGATGACATCCTAAATGGATAATCAAAATGAATAAATGACTACCTTCAGCTAATAGCATTCCAAATGGATAATCAGGACGAAAAAATGACTAGCTTTAGCTAATCGCATTCTAACGGATAACCGAGATGAAGAAAAGAAGAAGAAGAAGAAGAATAAGAGAAAGAAGAAGAAACGGTTAATGGCACCCTAGTGGATAGCAAGATGAATAAATGATTGGCTTCGACTAATGGCTTCCCAAGAGGATTGTCGGATTTGAGTGTATGAGTTAGTTTTAAGAAGAACTTATGTGGTCATGTATACTACGTTTGGATATACTAAGTATATGAAAGGACTATAATAGTTATGTTTTAACCACAGAAAAACATTAAATCGGCTAACGACATCCGAGATGAATGATGGGGTTTGAGTACTGGAATTAGCCTCGTTAATTGATGGATTAGTAATAGTGGTATTTACATAAGTAAAGGGAAATTGAAGAATGATGCTTTTTGGTCCATGAATAAAATGTGACTTTAATCCTGTTTTATTATGTTTTTTAAATGGCCTATAATGCTTAAAATTTCCTTGTATTGTAACAGGGACATCATACCAATATGGTGCGAAAGGAAATTCATTTCGTGGCTCACACATTTCGAAAAAGAATTATATACTCGCATATTATGGGTGATATGAGTCTGCATGAACGAACATGTAAATCACTTAATTAGTCATTCGATCCCTTCTGTAAAAACTAGTAATTAAATATTGAAATGGAATACGAATGATAATGTATGAACTCGTGATAATATGAGATTAGAACAAGAATGGAAATTATGAATAAGTCGAGATGATGAAAAAAAAAAATCCAGCGACTTTGGCCTTGAAAATGTTGGGTCGTTACAGTAAGCCGCATACATAGGATAGGTCAGTTCGTTTGAAGAGAATCTTTTCTATGATCAGACCCAATCATGCCGTGCATGAGCAGGCTCCGTAAAATCTAGTAGCTAGTAGAATAAGTGATGTAGTAGAATCCATATTGTATTTTTTTTTAGATATTTTACCTATTTATACTTAGTTTTATTTATTTCATTTACTTAATACTTAATAGTATGGAAATGCATCCATTTCCTCTGCATTGAACCGATTTATGATACTATCGGAGTGAAACAAGGGATCTAAAGAATGACTGAGGCTAAACTCTATTAGTAACAAGCAAATTCTTTGTATGTAAAAAGTCTCGATATTCTTTGGAGATAAAGGCCAATTGAAAGGTCTAAGACGTCCCAACAAGCACTTGGTTATGATCACCCTTGTAGGCCTACTTGGGTAGTGAGCATTTATTTGTAAGAACTGAATTCCTTGCGATGGATGATTTCAACTTTTGAAATTTGAAAAAAAAAAGAATCCAGTCAATTTTTTATTGTATTAAATCATTCATATACGTGTAGATATGGATAAGATCTAGATTTTATAATATATAGAGAAATAGATTTTTTTATATGAATCCATTTGGTTCATTTGATTTTTGCTCGAGCTGGATGATGAAAAATTATCATGTCCGGTGTAACGACCCAACCTTTTCAAGGCTAAAGCCGCTGGAATTTATTTTATTTTTTTTTTTCATCATCTCGACTTATTCATCATTTCCATTTTTTTTTTCTGTTCTATTCTCGTATTACCACGAGTTCATACATTATAATTCGTAATCCATTTCAATATTTAATTACTAGTTTTTACAAAAGGAATCGAATGACTAATTAAGTGATTTACATGTTCGTTCATGCAGAACTCATATCACCCATAATATACGAGTATATAATTCTTTTTCGAATGTGTGTGCCACGAAATGAATCTCCTGATGCCCCATATTGGTATGATGTCCCTGTTCCAACACAAGGTAATTTTAAGCATTATAGACCATTGAAGAAATATAGTAAAACAAGATTAAAGTCACATTTCATTCATGGACCAAAAAGCATAATTCTTTAATTTCCCTTTACTTATGTCAACACAAACACCACCGTTAATAATCCGTCAATTAACGAGACAATTTCAATACTCAAACCCGATCATTCCTCTCGAATGTCGTTAGCCGAATTAATGTCTTTCTTTGGTTAAAGCATAACTAGTAGAATGCTTTCATATACTTAGTATATACGAAACGTAGTATACATGACCACATTAGTTCTTCTTAAAACTAACTCATAAACTCAAATCCGACAATCCTCTTTGGAGGCCATTAGTCGAAGTCAATCATTTCTTCATCTTGCTATCCACTAGGGTGCCATTAACCGTTTCTTCTTCTTCTTCTTTTTCTCTTCTTCTTCTTCTTCCTTTTCTTTTTCTTTTTACATCACGGTCATCCCTTAGGATGCAATTAGCTGAAGCTAGTCATTTCTTCATCCTGATTATCCATTTAGAATGCTATTAGCCAAAGGTAGTAATTTCATTATCTCGATTATCCATTTAGGATGTCATCAGTCGTAATTAATCATTTGTTCACCTTGACTATCCACCTAGGATGTTATTAGTCGAAGCTAGTAATTCATACATCTCGGTTATCCATTTAGGATGCCATATACCAAAGCTAATCATTTATTCATTCTGGTAATTCATATATGGTGCCATTACCATAGCAATTCATTTACTCATTCTGGTAATTCATCTATGGTGTCATTACCATAGTTAAATTTGCCATTTACCAAAGCTAATCATTTATTCATTTTGGTAATACATCTATGGTGCCATTACCATAGCTAATCATTTATTCAGCTCGATGATCCCTTTAGGATGCCATTTATCAAATGTAAATCATTTATTCATTTTGGTAATTCATTTATGGTGTCATTACCATGGCTAATCATTTATTAATCTGATAATTCATCTATGATGTCATTACCATAGTTATCCATTTAGGATGCCACTTACCAAAACTAAGCATTTATTCATCCCAATCATACTTTGGATGCCCATAGTCAGAGCTAATCAATTGTTTACCCCTGACATCCCTTCGGATGTCATTAGCCAAAACTAATTAATCGTTTGTTCCGGTCATCCACTCGGATGCCATTAGTCGAAGCCAATCAATTGTTTGTTCCGGTCATCCATTCGGATGCCATTAGCCGAAGCTAATCAATCGTTTGTTCCGGCCATCCACTCGGATGCCATTAGCCGAAGCTAATCAGTCGTTTGTTCCGGTCATCCACTCGGATGCCATTAGCCGAAGCTAATCATTGTTTTATCAAACAATTCATGACAATTTGACATTCCTTGCAACATCAAAGTAAACCCTTGGGGATACTTGTACCACCGTTTCCTAGTAATTTATCATTCCGTAACACGATGATAGATCCCTTTGTAATGCAAAAACCAAACATCCCACAACAGTTTAGCATTCAATATAACACAACACAACAGTACCCTTTGTATCATTCATCCAACCATTCTTGACAGTTAACGTTCAATGCAACATCATAATAAATCCCCAGTAATACTCACACCACCATTCGTGGTAATTAACCATCAATACGATACAATGATAGGTCTTTCATAACACTCATACAATCAATAAATGATAGATCCTTGGTAACACATTCATCACGATTACATTCAATATAATAAAATAGTAGATCTCTCATAATACTCATACAATCATTCATCACCATTACATTCAATAAGAATACAAAAGTAGATTCTTTGTACGACACATACTACCATTCATTAGTAGCTCAAATTCATAACAGCCCCCAACATCACATTCGGTTTAGTATTCATCACAACTCAATAAGATGTTCACCTCAAAAGGGTCAGTTTAGAACTCTAACATTTTCACCATTGTTTCAACATTCATTAAGAACTTGTTCGACATTTCATAGTCATTTCGATAATCATCAAGAATTTAATCCAACTCTTCTTCGTCATTTCTTCTTACAACAAGGATTTAATAACATATCATCACAAGTTAACCATTTCAAAACATAAACATCAAAATGAGAAAAAGGTGGAAACCACCTACCTGCTCCACTTGTGGTCTGTCCTTGTCCTGGCAATGGTCCGATTCCGGCCACAACACCTAAGACACCAAAGACCACAATCAATTCATTTATATCTTCGATTCACATTCATCCCACTTATTTCAAGAATTCATATGTTCACATTCAAGTGTTCCACATTTTACACCATCATACTATGAGATTGTTACTAGAATTTAAGTCATTTCTGCCTTGTAGAAATCGGCAGCGAGGCAGTTTCTGGCTGCCGATATCTGAATCGGCAGCGACGCAGTTTCAGGCTGCCGATATTGGAATCCTTTTTAATGCCTAAAAACATATATCCATTAAATCAACGAACTCAATGTCCCTTTATCCAAATTTCAAAACTTCCCTAACACATTTTACAACACAATTAATCTATAACAACACTAATAACAAGAGCACATTTTACCATTATATCTTACATAAACCCTACACCCACATAATTCTAATTTCACCAAAACATGTAATTAAATCAAGCTTCCTAAATGTTTTACTAAGACTAGCAATAGATTCAAATAGAAACAACTCATCCACCTTTGATTATTTCCTTGAACTCAACGGTCAGAATATATATCATTGTGTTGTGTACAATATATCTCAAAATCAGAATCATCGAACGGTTGGATCTCCATAGATCTGAATAAAACCGAACTAACCTGAAAATGGACGAGCTACTGTTCAACATGAACCAAACCTTGCCGGAGAGTGTGTTTCCGATCTCCACCGTCCAGAATGTAGGTCACATCTAGATGCAGCACATATCCAAAAATAGGCACGATCCAACGGTGGAAGAGAGAGACATTGGCCGGCGACCAAAACTGCCCTGCAGGTATATTTCCTTTTGTTTTCCAGGACACTTCCGATGATGATGGCTGCTCAATGGATTATGTTCCTTCAAATCCCTCCGGTCCGTTTATATATGAGTGTGAGAAGAACCATATATCCAAATATCAACATGATCCAACGGTGGATGCAAGAGATATGGCCACCGAAGCATTATTGGTTCATCCAAATCCTGCACCTCTATGTAACCGAATTCTCTATTGTCCTCCCTTCATCCAAATTTCAAAACTTCCCTAACACATTTTACAACACAATTAATCTATAACAACACTAATAACAAGAGCACATTTTACCATTATATCTTACATAAACCCTATACCCACACCATTCTAATTTCATCAAAACATGTAATTAAATCAAGCTTCCTAAATGTTTTACTAAGACTAGCAATAGATTCAAATAGCAACAACTCATCCACCTTTGATTATTTCCTTGACCTCAATGGTCAGAATATATAGCATTGTCTTGTGTACAATATATCTCAAAATCAGAATAATCCAACGGTTTGATCTCCACAGATTTGAATAAAACCGAACTAACCTGAAAATGGACGAGCTACTGTTCAACATGAACCAAACCTTGCCAGAGAGTGCGTTTCCGATCTCCACCGTCCAGAATGTAGGCCACACCTAGGCGCAGCACATATCCAAAAATAGGCACGATCCAACGGTGGAAAAGAGAGAAATTGGCCGGCGACCAAAACTTCCCTGCAGGTATATTGCCTTTTGTTTTCCAGGACACTTCCGATGATGATGGATGCTCAATGGATTATGTTCCTTCAAATCGCTCCGGTCAGTTTATAGAGGAGTGTGAGAAGAACAATATATCCAAAACTCAATATGATCCAACGGTGGATGCAAGAGATATGGCCACCGAAGCAGTATTGGTTCATCCAAATCCTGCACCTCTATGTAACTGAATTCTCTATCGTCTCTCACCCCTTTTCGTTTTTCTTTCTCTTTTTTTTTTTTTTTTAATCTGGTGGCCTTTGCTGTTTTTAAAGGCACCATTGTTTTGCTAATTACCTTTATGTCCCTCATTTATGTATTTATATATTATTTGTTTCTTTTTTCATGGAAACCATCCGGTTTGTTTCTGCTTAAATCGTTAGTCTTTACCAAACTCTCATTGGGATGATATCTTTCACCAACGTAGGAAAACATATTAATAGACTTCATGCAAAATTCCATCCCAATCCGACGATTGGATTGAGAGCTCTGCTTTCTAATGTAAAATTGGTCAGTTTATGACTTTTCATCAACTATCCAAATTTTCTTGTTCAATCTTCACATAAAATAATATCAATTATCCTTCTAAACCTTTAAGGTCATTTTATTATTTTGGAATATATTCATTTTGTCATTTCTCTCATTATTTTATTCATCAAAACACGTTACCAGTTTCTTTGTCTTTATGAATTCTAAAACAAAATTCATTTTATGGAGGTCATCCCCTCCATTATATGTCACTTTCAGTCTTACGTTTACATGGCAGGTTATACATCCGCATATTTAAATCATAAATTTTCTAGGGTTTCACATCCGGTTCCTTCAGAGGATGGATTTTTTAGAATTCACCTATCCCAATAACAAAAAAAACCTGACTTGAATGATCCTATATTAAGAGCTAAATTGGCTAAAGGAATGGGTCATAATTATTACGGAGAACCCGCATGGCCAAATGATCTTTTATATATTTTTCCAGTAGTAATTCTAGGTACTATTGCATGTAATGTAGGATAAGCGGTTCTAAAACCATCAATGATTGGTGAACCAGCAAAACTATTTGCAACTCCTTTGGAAATATTGCCTGAATGGTATTTCTTTCCCGTATTTCAAATACTTCATACAGTACCCAATAAGTTATTAGGTGTTCTTTTAATGGTTTCAATACCTGTGGAATTACTAACAGTACCCTTTCTGGAGAATGTTAATAAATTTCAAAATCCATTTTGTTGTCCGGTCGCGAGAACTGTTTTTTTGATTGGTACTGTAGTGGCCCTTTGGTTGGGTATTGGAGCTACATTACCTATTGATAAATCCTTAACTTTAGGTCTTTTTTAAATTGATTCAATTTGAAAATAAAATATCATGATAGGTGTATCTTGGGAATAGTCGCTTCAAAGTGAATTCTTCCTAGATAACATTTTCATCTTCTTTAAATTTAGAAAAGATTTAGAAAAAAAAAGATATAAATCTATTGCATTTAAAATTTATTCTTTGGTAAATTAATTGTGAAATGCTTTTCTATTTTTATAATGCCAAATATATGTTTGGCATCTTCTATGTGAAAATGTTCAATTTTCATAAGGTCTTCTTGACTGTTCTTCAAAAAGTCCCATAATGTATGTATATTGGACCTTTTTAGACAATTATAAATCTTAGGAGCCAATTCGAGTTGGTCAATAAAAATAGATTTCAATGCTATTTCTTTTTTATTTTTCCTTAGTTTAGCCAATCTATAATGAAAAGCAAAAAGCGGTAAAGTAATCTTGTGTTGATTTTTTTCTAAATGGAAGTTTTCTTCTTCTGCATGTAGAAAAGTAATAAATAAATCAATCAAATTTCGGGAGGCTTCATGAAGTGCTTCTTTAGGAGTTAAACTTCCATTTGTCCATATTTCAAGAAAAAGTATCTCTTGCTTTTAATTCCCATTTCCATAAGAATGAACACTATGATTTGCATTTCGAACAAGCATGAATACAACATCTATGGATAACTCCCGTCTTGAAAGTTTTTTGGCGGTTTCATACAATAGCCACGATTCCTCTTGATTTCTAATCCAATATGCAAATCAATCGGTTCCCTTAAGCTAGCGATATGTTGTGTATTATCAATGATTTCCACAAACGGTGGTAAGATGATGTCTTGAGCAGTTACACATCCAGGACCCTTGACACAGATAGACGCGTTATGAGTTCCATATAAATTGCTTCTCAATACAAATTCTTTCAAATTCATTAAAATTTCATGTGTTGATTCTTGAATACCCGTTATAGTAGAAAATTCATGTGGTATTTTCTTAGATTTTGCGTGTGTGATACATGTCCCTTCTATTTCTCCAAGAAAAGCTCTTCGCATTGCAATGCCTATTGTGTCGGCTTGACCTTTCATAAGTGGAGACAGAATAAAACATCCATAATAAAGACGCTTACTATCAGCTCTTGATTCAACACACTTCCACTGTAGTGTCCGAGTAGATATTCTTACTTTCTCTCAAACCATAATAATATTCCTTTTTTTTAATCAAATCATTGAATTATTTATTTCTATTGAAATTTCTTCAATGTTTATTCTTACACACGTCTTTTTTTAGGAGGCCTGCAACCATTATGTGGCATAGGGGTTACATCCTGGACAAAACTTAATAGTATACCACTTCTACAAATAGCTCTTAATGCCGCATTTATTCCTAGACTAGGATCCTTTATCATGACTTCTACTCGTTGCATACCTTGATCCACTACGGTCCGAATAACATTTCCTGCTGCAGTTTGAGCAGCAAAAGGTATCCCTTTTTTTATGCCCCTGAATCCACAAGCGCCTGCAGAGGACCATGAGATCACCCGACCTCGTACATCTGTAACGGTCACAATAGTATTGTTGAAACTTGCTTGAACATTAATAACTCCTTTAGGAATTTTACGTGCATTTTTACATGAACTAATACGTCCATTCTTACGGGAACCAATTCTTGGTAAAAGTTTTGCCATATTTTATCATCTTAAAAATGAAGTCTGAGGTCTATGGATATATCCATTTCGTGTCAAAATAGATTATCTGTATATCGGATCCTTTAGAGAGTCTTCGCTTAGAAAAATTATCCTTGTCTTTGTTTATGTCTAGGGTTGGAGCAAATTATTAGAATTCATCCCCGTTTACGTATTAGTTGATATTTTTCATAAATTTTACGAGCAGAAGCCCTTATCTTCATATTTTTCATTCCTTAATTTTGAATATACATACTTTTTGTGAAGAAAAAAAGTTTCGTTAAATTTTGAAATCGCAAATTGTATTCCTATAAAATATAAATAATAAAAGGAATGTTGAAGTTGAAAAAATTACCTAATCATTCAAAACCCCCACATGCCTCATAATGACAAAATTTAATGACACTACTTACCTCATTGTTAGGAATGCATCTTCAAAATATTTGATAAGGACAATATTTGAATAAATAAGGGTCATCCCAATAAAAGTTCTTCACTTCGTTCAAAAACTTTCTTTCATCTTGGGTACTCTAATGAGCTGGCAATTGTCCTGAAACAAGAAAATTAACAATATTAGCAAACCAAGGTATTGTAGAGATAGAAAATAAAGATTCATCAGGAAAGTAGTCATCGATTGGTGTGATGTCAGATCTCGAATCAGTTGTCAATCTTGACAAATGATCTGTGACAACATTTTTAGTGCCTTTCTTGACTTTGATTATGATATCAAATTCTTAAAGTAACAAAATCCATCACAACAATCTAGCCTTAGAATCTTTCTTAGAGAGAAGATATTTCAAAGCTGCATGATCACTAAAAACGACAACAGGTGAGCCAACAAGATAAGATCTGAACTTGTCACATGCAAATACTACTGCAAGTAATTCTTTTTCATTGGTAGTGTAATTCATTTGAGCACTATTTAAAGTTTTACTTGTATAGTAAATCACATAAGGTTTCTTATCTTTTCTTTGTCCCAAGACAACACCCATGGCATAATCACTAGTGTCACACATTATTTCAAAAGGTAGTGACCAATCAGGAGGTTGAATGACAGGAGCAGAAGTAAGCAAGCTTTTAAGTTTAACAAAGGCTTTTTCACATTGTTCAGTCCACTCATAAACATTTTCCTTTGTTAGAAGGTTACATAATGGTTTAGGTATTACACTAAAATCTTTGATAAACCTTATGTAAAAACCAGTATGTCCTAAGAATGATCTAACATCTTTAATAGATTTTGGTGTTGGCAAGTTAGCAATTAACTCAATTTTAGATTTGTGAACCTCAATTGCTTTCGATGAAACAATATGACCAAGTACAATGCCATTTTTTACCATAAAGTGACATTTTTCCCAATTCAGTACAAGATTCTTCTCTTCACACCTGCTCAAAACCTTTTCTAAGTTAGTTAAACAATCATCAAATTAATCACCGAAAACAGAAAACTCATCCATAAAAATCTCAAGGAAACGTTCAACCATATCACTGAAAATGCTAAGAATGCATCTTTGAAATGTGGCTGGTGCATTACATAATCCAAAAGGCATTCTTAGATATGCAAAAGTACCAAATGGACATGTGAAAGTAGTCTTCTCTTGATCTTCCAATGCAATTTCAATTTGGTTGTAACTTGAATAGCCATCTAGAAAACAATAAAATTCATGACCTGTAACTCTTTCTAGGATTTGATCCATGAAAGGTAAAGGGAAATGATCTTTTCTAGACATTGAATTAAATCGGCAGCGACACAGTTTGTGGTTGTCGATTTCTGAATCGGTAGTGATGCAGTTATTGGCTGCCAATTTCTAATTCGGCAATGGCATAGTTTGGTTGCTGATTTCCAAATCGACAGCAACGCAGTTTTGCTGCTGATTTTAAAATCTGCAGCAGCAAAGCTTTTGGCTTCCAATTTCTAAATCAACACTGGCAGAGTTTGGCTATCGATTTCAAAATCGACAACGACACAGTTTTGCGGCCAATTTTAGAATCGGCAGCAGCAAAGCTTTTGGTTGCCAATTTCTGAATAAGCAGCGACACAGTTTGGTTGTCGATTTATGAATCGACAGCAACGCAGTTTTGTGGCTAATTTCAGAATCGGTAACGGTGAAGCTTTTGGCTACTGATTGCTGAATCGACAGCGGTATAGTTTTGACTACCGATTTATGAATCAATAGTGGCGTAATTTTTGCTGACAATTTTTGAATCACCAGCAACATAGTTGTGCCTACCGATTGCTGAATCGGCAACGACGTCTTAAAGCCCAATAAAAATTCATGTTGGATTGGGCTATTCTAGATGAGAATAATAGAGGACATGAACAACCTTAGATTAACCCAAATGAGGGATGGGAACAACCTTATCCAACCTACTAAACACCCTTTTTGCATTTAAGAAGGGTATAAATATAGCAAGGAGAGAGAAAGGGGCACTCTTTCCAAAAAGGGTTGCATGCTCTTGCCTTCCTCTAAAAAAAAATTAGCTAGCCAGTAGCCTTGGCTGCAGTAACCTCTCTTCGCAAAGCAAAAACAGTGAACCTCGCTGCATGCATCTCCTTAGAACGTTGGAGAAGAAGGGAGGATTAGGGAAAAGTAGAGGTGGTCGAAGGCATGGAAGGAGAAGAACTATAGACCTCTCCCTAAAAGCCAGATTAGTAAATACTGCAGCAACTGCTTCCCCAAGTAGAAAACCAAGTAACCAGCAGCATGCACATTCCTTGAGTGTTAGTGAGGAAAGGAGAGTTAGAGAAAAACATAAACGGACAAAACCATGGAGGGAGAGGGGTTGTAACAGACGGCTGGACATCGAAAGAAGAAGAGGAAAAACCATGAGTAAAGGGGAAGAAGCAGAAGAAGAAGAAGAAGACTGCAAGTAGAGGGGGACAAAACCTCTCTCCCCACTTGTTCTTGAGACTTTGGGATTAAAATGATGAAGAAAAACCCCAAGTAGATGACCTAGAATCCTTACACCAGCTCCTAAGTAAAACTGGGTTGAAGAATGCATGTAAAGCAGGGGTGAATGGGAGGCCAAATTCAAGAACACTTAACAAAGGAAATGAATAATTTAAATAAACAAACTGAGGCGGAAGACCAACCTTAGTGGGGGCAGGACAGAATACAAACACTATGAGAAGAAAAGCAGGAATTATGACCTTGTTAGAACCTTAGACCATGCCAAAGTCAAAACAGAAAACATGCTAGTGCTATTGACTTGATTTCTAACTGTGTTTGATGAAATTATGTGATAACAGGCTTAGAGTAAGGTTATGTGCAGGATTGTGTGTTTGTAACCTTAAAAGCATGCTACAACTGAAAACAAGAATCTAATGAAAAAGTATGTGCTAAATGCTAAAATTGTATGATTCTGTTGGATCCAAAGAACGAATTGTGGTGTCATAGTGAATGGGTTTTTGCTGCGAACTGTGTTGTTGGTAGTAAATCAGTTTTGCTGTTGAAATGTGTTGATTGCAGCGAATGAGCTTTTGCTGCCGAATTGTGTGTAGCAGTGAATCAGTTTTGCTGTTGAAATGTGTTGACTGTAGCAAATGAGTTTTCGCTGCCGAATTGTTTTGTCTGCAGCGAATTAGAATTTTGCTGCTGAATTTGTGTTGGCCGCAGCAAAATTAGGTTTTCGCTGCTGAAAATGTGTGGCCCGCAGCGAATCAGGTGTTCGCTGTCGAATTTGTGTGGTCCGTAGCAAATCAGATGTTTGCGGCCAGATTGTGTTTTTGCAATGATTCAGGTGTTCGCTGCTGAACTCTGTTGTCCACATCAAATCAGGTTTTCGCTGTTGAATTGTGTTGTACGTAGGGAAACAGGTTTTGCTGTAAAATTTTGTTGTCTGCAGCGAATTAGGTGTTTCCTGCTGACTTTTGTTGTCTGCAACGAATCAGGTTTTGGCTTCCGAATTGTGTTGTCCGCAGCAAATCAATTGTTTGCTGCCAAATTCTGTTGTCCGCAGTGAATCAGGTTTTGGCTACCTAATCTGTGTGGTCCACAGCGAATCAGGTGTTCGCTGCTAAATTTTGTTGTCTGCAGCGAATCATATTTTTGCTGTCGAATTAATGTGGTCCGCAGCGAATCAAGTGTTCGCTGCTGAAGTTGTGTGGTCCTTAGCGAATCAGGTGTTTGCTGCCGAATTCTGTTGTCCGCAACGAATCAGGTTTTGGCTTTCGAATTGTGTTGTCCGCAGCAAATCAGTTGTTTGCTGCTGAATTCTGTTGTTCGCAACGAATTAGGTTTTGGCTTTCGAATTGTGTTGTCCGCAGCAAATCAGTTGTTTGCTGCCAAATTGTGTTGTCCACAGTGAATCAGGTTTTTGCTACAGAATTTCTGTGATCCACAGCGAATCAGGTGTTTGCTGCTAAATTTTGTTGTCCGCAGCGAATCATATTTTCGCTGCCGAATTTATGTGGTCCGCAGCGAATCACGTGTTCATTGCTGAATTTGTGTGGTCCCTAGCGAATTAGGTTTTCGCTACTGAAATTGTGTTATCCGCAGTGAAATAGGTTTCGTTGCTGAATTTTGTTATTGGCATAAGATCAGGGGTTCGCTGCTGAATTTGTGTGGTCCTCAGTGAATCAGGTTTTTGCTATTGAATTCTGTTGTCCGCAGTGAATTAGGTTTTTGTTGTTGAAATTGTGTTGTCTGTAGTGAAACAGGTTTCGCTGCCAAATTTTGTTGTTCGCAAGGAATCAGGTGTTCACTGCCGAATTTGTGTGGTCCATAATGAGTAAGGCGTTCGCTGCAAAATTCTGTCGTTCGCAGTGAATCAGGTTTTCACTGCCGAATTGTGTTTTTCGCAGCCAATTAGGTGTTCATTGTCGATTTCTGTTGTCTATAGTGAATCAAGTGTTCGCTGCCGAATTTGTGTGGTCCCCAGCGACTCAGGTTTTCGCGGCCAAATTGTGTTGTCTGCAGCGATTCAAGTGTTCGCTGTTGAATTCTATTGACCACAGCAGATCAGGTGTTCGCTGCTGAATTTTGTTGTCTGCATCA
Source organism: Populus tomentosa (assembly GCA_018804465.1). Classification (NCBI taxonomy): domain Eukaryota; kingdom Viridiplantae; phylum Streptophyta; class Magnoliopsida; order Malpighiales; family Salicaceae; genus Populus; species Populus tomentosa. The sequence continues at coordinate 8,075,456 of CM032005.1, read as the reverse complement.
AATCAGGTTTTCGCTCTGAATTGTGTGGTCCCTAGCGAATCAAGTGTTCGCTATCGATTTCTATTGTCCACAGCGAATCAGGTTTTGTTGCTGAATTTTGTTTTCTGCATCGATTCAGGGGTTCACTACCGAATTTGTGTGGTCCGCGACGAATTAGGTGTTCACTACCGAATTTTTATGGCCCGCCACGAATCAACTTTTCGTTGCCTAATTGTGTTGTCTACAGCGATTCAAGTGTTCGCTGCCAAATTGTGTGGTCCACGGTGAATAAGGTGTTTGTTGTAGAATTTTGTTGTTCGTAGTGAATCAGGTGTTCACTACCGATTTCTGTTGTCTACAGCGAATCAGGTGTTCGCTGCCGAATTTGTGTGGTCCCCAGCAAATCAGGTGTTCGTTGCTGAATTTTGTTGTCCCAAGCGAATCATGTTTTCGCTGCTGAATTTGTGTGGTCCGCAACATATCGTGTTCCTACCGAATTTGTGTGGTCCCTAGCGAATCAGGTGTTCACTGCCAAATTTGTGTTGTCCGCAGCGATCCAAGGGTCGCTGCCGAATTGTGTTGTCCGTAGCAAATCAGGTGTTCACTTCCAAAATTGTGTTGTCCGCAAGGAAACAGGTTTCGCTGCCAAATTTTGTTGGTCGCAGCAAATCAGGTTTTCTCTACTAAATTGTGTTGTCCACAACGATTTAGCACTATCTGCCAAAAGTGTGTTGTCTGCAGTGAATTTGCATTGGCTACCGAAGTTGTATTGTCTATAGTGGAAGTGTGATTCGCTGTCGGAATTGAGTTGCCTGTGGTGAAATTAGCATTCGCTGCCAAAAGCGTGTCGGCTGTAGCGAAGTAGCATTTGCTGCCAAAGTGTGTGGCCTGCAGTGAACAAATTTTCGCTGCCGAAGTGTCGACCTGAAGTGAATAAGTTTTTTCTATCAAATTGTGTGGCCAGCAACGAATCAGTTTCACTATCGATTTTCTACAATAGTCCCTTGGGCAGAAATGACGTAAATGCTTGTAACAATTTCATTGTATGATGGTGTAAAATGTGGAACACTTGAATGTGAACATATGAACTCTTGAAATAAGTATGGTGATGAATGTGATTTAAGGATGCAAATGTACTGATTTGTGGCCATTGATGTCTTAGGTGGTGTGGCCAATATCGGACAATCGCCAAGACAAGGACAACCTGCAAGTGGAGCAGGTAGGTGGTTTCCATCTTTTTCTCGTTATGATGTTTATGCTTGAAATGATTTACTTATGATGATATTTTATTAAATTCTTGTTGAATGAGGAAACGACGATGAATTGTTGGATTAAATTCTTGATAATTGTCGAAACGACTATGAAATGTCGATCGAGTTCTTGATGAATGTTGAAACAATGATGAAAATGTTAGAGTTCTAAAATGACCCATTTGAGGTGGATATATATTATTGTGTTGTGATGAATACTAAACCGAATATGAGATGTTGTTTGGGCTATTATGAATTTGGGTTGCTGATAAATAGTAGTATGAGTATTCAAAGGATCTACTGTTTTATTATATTGAATGTATTACAAAGGATCTACTATTGTATTTTTATTGAATGTATTGCGACGAATGGTTATATGAGTATTACGAAGGACCTACAGTTGTATTATATTGAATGAAATTGTCATGGATGGTTGTATGAGTATTACGAAAGGTCTATTGTTGTATTATACTAATAGTTAATTACCATGAATGGTGGTGTGAGTATTACGAGGGATCTATTGTTATGTTGTATTGAACATTAACTATCATGAATGGTTGGATAAGTAACATGATGGGTTATTGTTGTGGCATACTGAATGCTAAACTGTTATGCAATGTTTGCTTATGTATTACAAAGGATCTATTATTGTGTTACTGAATATTAAACTATTATGGAATGCTGGTACGAGTACCATGAAAGGTCTGTTATGATGTTGCAGTGAATTTCAAATTGTTATGAATTGTTGGATGAACCAATGATTAGCTTCAGCTAATGACATCCAAATGGATGACCGGGACAAATGATTGATTAGCTTCGGTTAATGGCATCGATGACCAGGATAAATGATTGATTAGCTCCGACTAATGGCATCCAAAGCGAATGACCAGGATCAATGACACGACCAAAAGATTGATGTCTTCTCCCAAGTGCAGGAGTGTCGAAGTAATAAATTCTCTTAAATGCAAGTATGGATTTTCTAGGTCTAAACCATGAAAAGAAAGTAAAAGTTGAATAATGTCTGGCTTCAAATTAAAATGATATGTATTAGGAGGGAAAACTATGCATAAGGGTGCTCTTGTTCTTGTAGGATTCATGTGGTCTCTAAGTGTTCTCATACGGTTATTCTTATTATTCTCATTATGAAGCGATTGATTATCTTCTTTGGTCATATTTTCTGAAAATGATGAGGATACCCTACAAAGTCGACCACTTAATGTACGTGACCAAACTCTCATGCATGTGTAAGAAGAGAATAAAAGGAAGAAAAGAAAAGAGAAGAAAAAGAAACAAAACAAAACAAAGGAAACAAAAGTTAGATAAAATGAAAAGTGAAAAGAGAAAATAAAATAAATATTATAATTTATACAAGAATTTACCTCCCTGGCAACAACGCCAAAAACTTGACACGACCAAAAGATTGATGTCTTCTCCCAAGTGCAGGAGTGTCGAAGTAATAATAACCCGGCAAGACCGGGGTCGAACCACAGGGAGGTTAACTATATAAATTATAAATAACGACAACAACAACAATAATAATTAGTAGTAGTAGTAGTTATAATAATAATCGTAATAGTAATACTAATAATAACAATAGTAGTAGTAGTAGTAGTAGTAGTAATGATATTAATAATAGTAATAGTAATAATAAAGAGGACTTTGAGATGTAAGATTAATGTGAGGATTAAACAATAATAAAAACAAATGTCAAGGTTAGAGGATCCACTAATGGTACTTCAAACAAGTATAGTATAAACTTTTATTACTCAACTGGAAACCACACACAAAGGAGGTTCCAATCATATTATAATTGTTAACATGATTACATTAATTATCTTATTCAAGTAATGTCAATACTTGTAAATATTATCAGGTATTCATGGTGATAACTTATGTTAACAACAAATCAAGTTCCTTTCATAGCACAGGTGTAGGTTATACCCTACAGTTGGGCTATGAAAGTGGCAAGCATTTGTTGTACCAAGGGTTGTTCAACACAAATCTAGATTAACCATTTAACAAGCAAGGTATTAAGAGTGAGCAAGATAATAAATATAGAACATGTTACTATCAAGCATTAAAGTCCATGTTGAGTTTATACTATACTTATTCTTACACCATTAGGGTAGCCTTTTCACCTTGACATAATATATTTAGCTAAACATAATAAAAGAAACATAAATAAACAAGATAAGAACATAATTATACAAATAAAGGAAAGGAAATGAAAAGCATAAACAGGAGATTAATATAACATAAAATAAAACTTAAATATTACAAAATACAAAGAAAGAAAGCAAGATCATGATCTTGATCTGAACACCAAGATGCCTAAATGCATGAAAAATGCCTCCTTTTATAGGCCAAAATTTGAAACTATTGATTTGATGAATAATTGTTGAGTGGGTGGCCACATCTTGACTTTTTGAAAATCCTTATCTTCTTGTCTGAATAAAACGTTATTGTGAATATCAAAACTAGAACCACCTAAACTCATGAAAGTTCTAGGAAATTCTCTTAGCTTTCTAGGAAAAAAAATTGAGGTCATTTGAACTTCTAGAACTCGAGATATGGGCTGAACACTGAATAGTATCCGGGCTACAGGACAGATTCAGACTTCTCCGTTGTTGCTATAATTTGGACTTGAAAACGACCTTTTTAAATCCTGGCCTCCACATGAAAGTTGTAGGCCTATGTCTTACCAAATTTGTGAAAAAATATGAGATCATTTGGACATCTAGAACTCGAGATATGACCCAATTACTGAAAAGTGTTCCAGTTTGGACTACACCAACATCTCTTTTCTAAGCTTCACCCTCTCTTTATCTTCACAATTTCACTAGTTGAATTCATCAATCAATCCTTTGATTTATGTGATAGGCTTGTATTTAAAATGAACATTTACCATATATTAAGGTATCTTATAGTATCAGACTTGTTATTATAAAACATTGTTTAGTTAAAGAGTTATTGATACTTCAAGTGCAAAATGATGATATAAAACTTTGATAAACATGCACTTTTAAGTACTAATCAATCAACAAATGATTAGCTTCGGCTAATGGCATCTGAATAGATGACCGGGATAAATGATTGATTAGTTTCGGCTAATGGTATCCGAATGGATGACTAGGATAAATGATTGATTAACTTCGGCTAATGGCATCCAAGGCAGATGACCAGGATGAACAATGATTAGCTTCAGCTAATGGAACTCGAATGGATGATCAAAACAAATGATTGATTAGTTTTGGCTAATGGCATTCGAATGGATGTCCGAGATAGATGATTGATTAGCTCCAACTAATGGCATCCTAAATAGATAATCGAGATGCATAAATGACTAGCTTCGGCTAATGGCATCTTAGGTGGATGACCAAGATGAATAAATGATTAACTACGTCAAATGGCACCCTAAATGGATTACCAGAATGAATAAATGATTAGCTTTGGTAAATGGCATCCTAAATGGATAATCAGGATGAATAAATGACTAGCTTCGGCTAATAGCATCCTAAGTGGATGACCGCAATAAACAAATGATTAGCTACAGCTAATGGCACCCTGAATGGATGACCAAGATTAGTAAATGGCTAGCTTTGGCCAATAGCATCCTAAGTTGACGACCAGGATGAATAAACGATTGGCTTCAGTTAATGACATCCTAAGAGGATAGTCGGATTTGAGTGTTATGAGTTAGTTTAAAGAACTAATGCATTCACGTATACTAGTTTTGTATATACTAATTATGTGAAAGAACTATAATGGTTATGCTTTAAACTGAGAATAACATTAGTTCGGCTAATGGTATTCAAGATGAATGATCGGGTTTGAGTATTGTAATTAGCCTCGGTAATTGACGAATTATTAACGGTGGTATTTGCGTAAGTAAGAAGAAATGAAAGAATTATGCTCTTTTGGTCCATGAATGAAATGTAACATTAATATTGTATTATTATGTTTTCTTAAATTGCCTATAATGCTTGAAATTACCTTGTGTTGTAACAGTGACATCATACCAACATGGTGCGTAAGGAAATTTATTTCGCGGCTCACACATATTATGGGTGATATGATTTCTGCATGAATGGACATGTTAATCACTCAATTATTTGTCTAACCCCTTTTGTAAAAACTAGTAATGAAAAATTGAAATGGAACATAGATGTGAATGTATGAACAAGTTGATATGATGTCTATGAATATTCATATGAGGTATTCATCTAATGAGGATGTCATGTTGTAAGAATCACATGCGATCAGGATAACAAAAGTACTAGTTGCGTAACTTGTTGTTCGACATTCTTGTATGAACTCGTGATAATAACGAGATTAAAGCAAGAATATGAATTTATGAGTATGTTGATATGATGTAATGTAAACCTAGGAGTACGGAAAAGATAATATTATGGGCACGTGTATTGAGAATATGTTCTATGGGAATGCAATGATAAATCTGAAGAATGATGTGGTGAAAAATATCTAGAAACCAAATAAAAAAATTCCAGCGATTATGGCCTTGAAAAAAGTTAGGTTGTTACAAAAAGATAATAATCTCTTTTTTTATTATTTCTCCTTACGTAAATACCACCTTTAATAATTCGTCAATTATCAAAGCTAATTACAACACTCAAACCCGGTCATCCATCTCGAATACTATTAACCGAACTAACATTATTCTTTGTTTAAAACATAACAATCAAGTTCTTTAATATACGTGGTATATACAAAACATAGTACACATGAACACATCAATTCTTGGAACTAACTCAAAACTCACAAATTCGGCTATCCTGTTAGGACGCCATTAGCCGAAGCCAATCGTTTATTCATCCCGATCATCCACTTAGGATGTCATTAGCCGAAGTTAATCATTTAATTTATGCCATTAGCCGAAGCTAATTATTTATTCATCGCGGTCATCCATTTAGGATGTCATCAGCCAAAGTGACACGACCAAAAGATTGATGTCTTCTTCCAAGTGCAGGAGTGTCAAAGTAATAAATAACCCAGCAAGACGGGGTCGAACTACAGGAAGGTTAATTGTATAAATTATAAATAACAATAATACAACAACAACAACAATAATAACAATAATAGTAATAGTAATAGTTACAATAATACTAATAATAGTAGTAATAATAGATATAATAATAATAATAAAGAAGAAAAAGAGGAAGAAGTTGATGAGAATTTTAACATGAAAGATCAATGTGAGAATTAAACAATGATAAAAACAAGTGTCAAGGTTAGAGGATCTATTAATGGTATTTCAAACAAGTATAGTATAAACTCTTATTACTCAACTGGAAACCACACACAAAGAAGGTTCCAATCGGATGATTTGTCATTAATAGCTCATTATAAATTATTAACATGATCATATTAATTATCTTATTTACGTAACACCAAACTTTTAAATATTGTCAAGAATTCATGATGATAACTTATGTTAACAACAAATCAAGTTTCTTTCATAGCACAGGTGTAGGTAATACCATACGGTTGGACTATGAGAGTGCCAAGCATTTGTTGTACCAAGTGTTATACAACACAAATCTAGATTACCATTTAACAAGCAAGGTATAAAGAATTAGTAAGATAAAAAGATAAGACATGTTAATATTAAACATTAAGGTCCATGTTGAGTTTATACTATACTTATTCTTACACCATTAGTGTATCCTTTTCACCTTGACATAATAAACTTAGCCAAACATAATGAAGAGAAACATAAATAAACAAAATAAGAACATAAATAAAATACAAGTTAACTAAGTGAGAGAAAGGAAATGAAAAGCATAAACAATATATTAATGAAAGCAAAACTTAAAATTACAAAAAAAATAAAAAATAAAGAGAGAGAGAAAGAGCAAGTTCTTAATCTGAACAATCAAGCCCCTAAATGCATGGCAAATGCCTCATTTTATAGGCCAAAATTTGAAACTATTGATTTGATGACTAATTGTTGAGTGGGTGGTCAACTCTTGACTTGGTGAAAATCCTTATCTTCTTGTCTGAATAAAACGAAATTGCTAGCATCAGAACTGGGTCCACCTATATGAAAGTTGTAGGAAATTTTCTAAGCTTTCCAGGAAAAAAATAGAGGTCATCTGGACATCTAGAACTAGAGATATGGGTTGAACACTGAACAGTGTCTCGGCTGCAGGATAGATTCAGACTTCTCCGTTGTTGCTATAATTTGGTCTTGAAAACGGCCTTCTTAGATCTTGACGTCCACATGAAAGTTGTAGGCCTATGTCTTACCTAATCTGTGCAAAACTTTGAGATCATTTGGACATCTAGAACTCGAGATATGACCCAATTACCGAACATCTCTTTTATAAGTTTGGTCCTCTCTTTGTCCTTTCAATTTCAATACTTGAACTCATCAATCAATCGTTTCATTTATGTGATAGGCCTGCATTTAAGATGAACATTTATCATAAATTAAAGGTATCTTATATTATTAGGTATGTTATTATAAAACATCCTTTAGTTAAGGAGTTATTGATACTTCAAGTGCAAAATGATGATATAAAACCTTGATAAAATGCACTTTTAAGTACTAATCATATAGCTAATCATTTATTCATCTTAATCATCCACGTAGGATGTCATTAGCAAGATGTCATTAGCCGAAGCTAATCATTTAATCATCCTGGTCATCTACTTTGGATGTCATTAGCCAAAGCTAATCATTTATTCATCTCGGTCATCCACTTAGGATGCCATTGGCCGAAGTTAATCATTAACCAATCAAGCGTTCGATAGGCGGTTTATGAAATCACTATAACATGATATTATATCCTTTGTAATGCTTGTTTAAACCATTCATAACAGTTTGACATTCACTATAACATAATAGTAGACCCTTCATAATACTCGTTTAGACGTTCCATAGTAGCTTAGCGTTCGATAGACACAATAATAGATCATTTGTAATACTCAAACAAACATTCCATAACAATTTAGCACTCAGTATAACACTTTTGTAGACCCTTCGTATTACTCATCCAACCATTCATGATAGTTAATGTTCAATACAATATAGCAATAGATCCCTCGTAATACAATAATAGATCCTTCACAATACTCATATAAACACTCGTGACAAAAAACCTTCAACATAATACAACGATAGATCCTTTGTAATACCTATACAACCATTCATAACAATTAACATTCAGTATAATGCAACGGTAGATCCTTCATAATACTTATACAACTATTTGTGACAGTTTAACACTCCATATAGCACAATAATAGATCCTTCATAATAAATTCACTTCAAAAATTAATGTTACGCTATAAGGGGGTGGAAATCACCTACCTATTCCACCCGCAGGGTGTGTTTCTCCTGATGAAGGTCTGATCTCGGATGCACCACCTAAAACATCAATGGCCATAAAATCAGTACATTTGTATTTAGTAATCACACACAACTAGTCATTACACATGTCTCAAGCATACACAAGTTCATGTTCCATTGTTTCGCATATTACCATCACACAAAGCAATTATTTTAATCACCAGGCCATTTCAGATACGTAAATCTGCTGCAAAATTTAGTTAGCGAAAACTGGTTTGCGGCTAACAATAGAAATTCAGCAGCGAACATTGCTTCATTGCAGACAACACACTTTGGCAGCTAAAGCTAATTCGCTGTAGACACCAGAATTTAGCAGCGAAAGCAAGTTCGCAGCAGACAGCATAATTTCAACAGTGAATGCTAGTTCGCTGTGAATTGTACAATTTCAGCAGTAAACGCTAATTTGCTATTGACACCACAATTTTGGCTACAAATGCTTATTCGCTGCAGACAATACAATTTCAGCAGCAACTACTCGTTTGTCGCTGACAACTCCATTTTGCCAGCGAACGCTAATTCGCTGCAAACAACATAATTTTGACAACAAACACTACTTCGTTGTAGAGAACACGATTCCAACAGCGAACAATGGCTCACAGCAAACAACACAATTTCAGCAGTGACCACTTATTCACTGCAAACAACATAATTTTGGCAGCAAACACTGCTCTGGTGCAGACAACACAATTTCAACAAGCAGGAAACAATGCAATTTCAGCAGCGAACTCTACTTCGCTGCAGACAACGCAATTTCGACAGCAAACACTACTACAACTACCACTTTTACATTCTCAATTACAATATGGCAATTAATCCACACAACACATAATCACAATAGCATGCTACAAGTACACCATCAATCACATACTTCATAACCATGTAATGTCATCACTCACACCATAGAATCAAGATAGCATATGATATGATTTTTGTTTCAACTCTAGCATGTTTCTAAAGTTCAAGGATAACACAATCCTATATATAACATTATTCTAACCCATTATCACACAATTTCGTTAAACACACAATCAAAAATCAAGTCAATAGCACTAGCATGTTTTTTGTTTCGATTTCAGCATGGTCTAAGGTTCTAACAAGGTCATAGTTCTTGCTTTACTTCTCATAACATTTTCATTTTGTCCAACCCCCATCATGGTCGGTCTTCCACCTCACTTTGTGTATTTAAATTATCAATTTTCTTTGTCAAGTGTTCTGGGATTTGGCCTCCCATTTACATGTTTTACATGCATTCTTCACTCTAGTTTTCCTTAGTAGCTGGTGTAAGGATTCTAGGTCATCTACTTGGGGTTTTTGTTCATCATTTTGATCCTAAAATTACAAGAATGGTGGAGAAGGGTTGTTGTCCATACCTCACTTGTTGTCCATACCTCACGGTTCACAACAATTTTAGGAAGGGGTTTAGTGATTTGTTCTTCTCTCTCAGTCCAATTTCTTCCTTCTCTCACTTGTTGTCCATCCAGCCCTCTAGGTTCTCCCTTCTCCCTTGTTTTTTATTTTTATCTTCTTCACTTATCTCACGTCTCACTCAAATCTCAAGGAAGACTATATGCAAGCTGGTCGTGTTCAGTTTTTCTCCTAAAGAAGGAGTGGTTGTGCTGCAATAATGGTTGCAACCAGTCCTAGGAGGAGGTCTAGGCTCTTTCCTTCTCCAAGTTTCATCACTTCTCTCTCACACACCTAAGGAGACATCTACAACTAGGGCTTGGGTTTAATTTATGTTGGGAATGAAGAAGACAGGGAAGCATGCAGCTGTTGTAGATAGATCTTTGGGAAGAGGAAGAGTCAACTTCTCTCTTCCCCTTATATTTATAGCCCTTATAAGTGTTATGGGGTGTTTGGGCGCTGGACTAAGGTTGTCCTTATCCCCCTTTTTGGGATATATTGGGTTGGTTTCTATTCCAATTCTCCCCTAGAATAGGCCAATCCAACACTAATTTTTATTGGGTTTTACAGTGGCACTATCAATTCAAAAATTGACAGCAAAAAATGTGTCGCTGCCAATTCAGAAATCAGCAGCCAAGAACTGTGACACTGCCAATTCAAAAATCAACACTGAAGAACCGTGTCGCTGCTAATTTAGAAATCGGCAGCGATGGTGGAGTCATTTCTGGCTTTACATTTTTTTTTTGTTGGGAGTTTACATTCTCCCCTTATAATATAAATTTTTTCCACGAAATTAAAGAGACTCATATTGATAGTGCCTCTAGATCCTAAGCGCATGCACCACAACAACCGACTCTAGATTGTGTGTCGAGTAATTCTCGTACGTGGTTCCTTAACTATTATGATGTATAAGCGATCAGTTCACCATGTTGCATCAAATCACACCCAAGTCATTTCTTCGAGGGTTCACTACAAACTACTAGACCTTTGATATTTTAGAACGAAACAGTTCTAGTATAGCAGTCTATCTGGCCAAGTACTTACTTGGCTAATCATGCCTATGTGACACGACCAAAAGATTGATGTCTTCTCTCAAGTGCAGGAGTGTCGAAGTAATAAATAACCTCGCAAGACCGGGGTCCAATCACAATGAGGTTAATTGTATAAGTTATAAATAACAATAATACAACAATAACATTAATAACAATAATAGTAATAGTAATAGTAATATCAATTGTAATAATAATAATAATAATAATAATAATAGTAATAGTAATAGTAATAGTAATAGTAATAGTAATAGTAATACTAATACTAATACTAATACTAATATTAATGGTAATAATAATAATAATAATAGTAATAGTAATAGTAATAGTAATAGTAATATAATAATAATAATAATAATAATAATAATAATAATAATAATAATAAAGAAGAGGAAGAGGAAGAAGTTGATGAGAATTTTGACATCGAAGATCAATGTGAGAATTAAACAATGATAAAAACAAGTGTCAAGGTTAGAAGATCCATTAATGGTATTTCAAACAAATACAATATAAACTCTTATTACTCAACTGGAAACCACACACAAAGGAGGTTCCAATCGAATGATTTGTCATTAATAGCTCATTATAAATTGTTAACATGATCATATTAATTATCTTATTTAAGTAACACCAAACTTTTAAATATTATTAGGAATTCATGATGCTAACTTATGTTAACAACAAATCAAGTTCCTTTCATAGCACAGGTGTAGATAATACCATACTGTTGGGCTATGAGAGTGCCAAGCATTTGTTGTACCAAGTGTTATACAACACAAATCTAAATTAACCATTTAACAAGCAAGGTATTAAGAATTAGCAAGATAAAAAGAAAAGACATGTTAATAACAAACTTTCTTGGATATAAACATTGAAGTCCATGTTGAGTTTATATTATACCTATTCTAACACCATTAGTGAAACCTTTTCACCTTGACATAATAAACTTAAATAAACATAATGAAGAGAAACATAAATGAACAACGTAAGAACATAAGTATAGTAAAGGAAATGAAAAGCATAAACAGGAGATTAAGGAAAAAAAATATAAAGAAAAAAATAAATAGCATGATCTTGATCTGAACAACCAAGATCCTATATGCATGGCAAATGCCTCCTTTTATAGGCCAAAATTTAAAACTATTGATTTGATGACTAATTGTTTAATGGGTGGCCAACTCTTGACCTAATGAAAATCTTTATCTTCTTGTCTGAATAAAACATCATTGCTAGCATCAGAACTAGAACCCCCTGTACTCATGAAGGTTATAGGAAATTGTCTTATCTTTCCAGGGAAAAAAAATTAAGGTCATTTGGACTTCTAGAACTTGAGATATAGGTTGAATATTGAATAGTATCTAGGCTGCAGGACAGATTCAGATGTCTCAGTTGTTGTTATAATTTGGACTTGAAAATAGCCTTTTTAAATCTTGGACTCTATATGAAAGTTGCAGGCCTATGTCTTACCGAATCTTTCCAAAAATTTGATGTCATTTGGACATCTAGAACTCGAGATATGACCCAATTACCAAACAGTGTTCTAGTTTGGACTGCACCAACATCTCTTTTCTAAGTTTGGCCCTTTCTTTGTCCTTTCAATTTCAGTACTTAAACTCATCAATCAATCCTTTCATTTATGTGATAGGCCTACATTTAAGATGAACATTTACCATAAATTTAAGGTATCTTATATTATTAGGTATGTTATTATAGAACATGCTTTAGTTAAGGAGTTATTGATACTTCAAGTGCAAAATGATGATATAAAACCTTGATAAAAATACACTTTTAAGTACTAATCACACCCCCCAACCAGCTTATTACTAGTCCCTAGTAATCAAAGCGTTAAAATAGAAAAACAATTTGCAAATTCCATAAAGCAAGGCATTCATCATTCAACTTCCATTAATCTATCCACATAAACAAACTCTCATTAAATTCATATGCTCAATACCTCTTAAACAAGATATTAATAAACTTTTCTTTTGTGCTCAAAATATCAACATATAGTTATAAGGCTTTACTTGGAGGAAAACAAAAAAAATTTTGTTCTAATGTTTAAGGTTAACTTCCTTAGGTTGAGATTATTATCTTCTTTTTATTTTTTAATATATACATATAACTTAAAACACAATACATCTTTAACCCATGTAATGAGCTTTTGGCTAATGACTCCCAGACTAGTTGGTCTTAGGGCATTAGGTGATCAGACACCCCTACAAGCTTAGTAACTCGGGTTATAGATACTGATACGTAGATATTGCAATGTTTGATTCCCTTAAGCTTTTCTCCTCAACACATGTAACAAGCGTTGGGCCAATAGCTCCCAGGTTAGTTGACTTTAGGGTATTAGGTGTTAAAACACCCCTTCGGGCTTAATTACTTAGGATAGGTAGGTTACGAAACCAAACTTATTTATGTTTTTATTATCATCATTTTTTTGTTTTTTTGTTTTTGTAAATTATATACTATCTCTTTCCCTTAGTTGTTACCTTTAACAAAGAACATAAATAATGTAATAATCCAATGTGCAACCCACAATCATATGTTAAAGTGTGTGTGTGTGTGTGAAAATGAAGATTTAAGAATACTTGTTAAATGAGCATATGAGCAGAATCAAGTGATAACAGTACGAGAGTTTGTAAACCTGAATATTTGAAGAAATATTTTGATAGACCTTGTTAAGAATGTTTACTAAGATGCATCTCAAGAGTCACTTTAACAAAAGAACTCCTTTTACTCTGTCATCCTAGTAACAATAGTTTTGCAAATAGTTTATAAAATAGAAAACACAGTTAGTTTTTTTAAAAAAAAATATATCAACTACTACCCTTTCCCACCAACCAAAATGAGACATTATCCTTAATGTTCTCAGGTAGAAAGATAGAGTATAGAAGACATCACCTGAAATAGCGAGCATTGACAAACCTGAAACACACTTAAACAAATATAAGAAATAACAAAACATAATAATAAAACCAAAAGACACAAAGTTTTTACAAACGAAGGCTCAAATCCAATCTAAGTTTCTTAGTTGACCAATTTATGCGACTCATGGAAGGATCAATTACAAGGATGAAATATTGTAGTTGGTCAATCAATTGTTCAGTAGTAGCAGCAAAGATTATGATTTGTCGTGTTGAAGATGTTAGAAATTCATGTTCCACAGCATGATCAAGAAAAGACAACAACTTATCATAAAAACCATTAACATTTAACAGACCTATGGGATTATGGTGAATATGCAGTTGGGCCCAAGAGGAAATATGAAAGATCTCTTCAAATATGCCCAAACCACCTGGTAAGGCAATGAAGGCATCAACATGGTTAAACATTGCATTCATTCGATCAGACATTGTGGGGACCTGTAGTTCCTCTCCAATTATTTTTCCAATGATGTCCCTTTTTGCTAAAGCTTTAAGGATGACCCCCAAAACTTGACTACCTCCTAAAAATGTAGTTATTGACACATCCTCCATTAACCTAAGGCTGCCTCCCCCATACACTAAATGAATCTTTCACTCAACTAGTACCTGACCAAGATGATTTGCTGATTCTAAAAACTCTTTTTCTTTTCCAGGACTGGATCCACCGAAAACACAAATATTTCTTATGTGATAACTTGAGGAGCCTGCCATTTCTACACACTTCTATATTTGATGAATGTATGGGTTAAGTAGAAATGAAGGGAAGGAAGAGAAGAATTTATAGATGAGAAATTGAAAATGCAATCATACCACCTATATATAGGCCAGCTGTAGTCTCTCTCTCTCTCTCTCTCTATTTATTTATTTATTTTGAAAAAACATGCGTATGTACAGGTAATTGTGATTGTGGCTCACATCTTTCCTTGGTTTTACGTCCAAGAATGGCTTAAACGCCCTCTATGGGTCGGAGATAGGCTTCCCATCCAGTTTTCTTTAAAACTGGCAAACAGGGTCTTTTTTAGTCAAATTTCCAAGACTAAGTCGAGCATGTTTTTTATGGAATTGTGGCCATAAATCATGAATTGCATGATACACATCTCCACTAGGGTGCGTCTCAAGAGTCAATAGAAGATTATCTAAAAACCCCTTACTTAGGCCATCCTTAATGAATTGTATTTTATCTTCACAGTTTACAGATACCATTCCTAAAGAATGACATGTCACATTACAAGTCCATTTAGCGCATCTGTGACAGACTTTCAGTCGTTTTGCATGATGTTTCTTCGCAAAAGTGCTTTTACCTGTTCTAGGCATATATGAAGTGAAAGAATTGGAGGACTCACGTAATAATCAAACCTTTGCTTCAATTAGCCAGAAAATATCTTCAGGAATTTCATGGTTCATTAACAACCTCAATCTTGCAATCTAGCACGGTGAATTTTTATAATCACATTCTAAGGCAGAGAAGGAAAATACTTTTTCAATTTTTCAAGAGTAGTGTCTATTTTCAAATGAGAATTAGAGAGATTCAAAGAAAGGGAAAAGAGTAAAGAATTTCACAAAAATATACACAGCTATCAGTTATCATGGGAAACTAAAAGAACCGACTTAAAAGTCGTAGAGTACAGTTATCCGCCATTTGACCGGGGTGAGAGGCTAGCAAAACAAAAGTCACACAAAAAAGAAAAAAAAAACACAAAAAAAATGTGAGAAAAAGAATCAATCTTTATATATAGGATCACCCAACTTAATAGAGTCATTTTCAATTGAAAAATTATCAAAATAAACTTTCAAACGATGGCCATTTACCTTGAAAACATTATCATTCTTTGGATTCTCGATATCACAGGCCCCATATGGATACACATGTTTCACAATAAAAGGACTGCTCCATCTTGATCTTAGTTTCTTAGGAAATAAATGGAGTCAAGAATTATAAAGCCAGACTTTTTAACGAACATTGAATGTATTTCTCAATATTTTCTTGTCATAAAACTCTTTGATTCTTGCTTTATGAATTCTTGAATTTTCATATGCATCATTTCTTACTTCCTCAAGCTCATTTATTTGTAATTTTCGCAGCTGACTATCATTATCAAGGTTTGAATTGAAAGCCTTAATAGCCCAATAAGCTTTATGTTCAAGTTCCACAGGCAAGTGACAAGGTTTTTCATAGACTAGTCTATAAGGTGACATATCTAATGATGTTTTATAAGTAGTTTGATAAGCCCAAAGTGCATCATTAAGTCTTAAAAACCACTCTTTCCTATTAGGATTCATTGTTTTCTCCAAAATCTATTTGATCTCTCTATTAACAAGTTCTACTTGTCCACTTGTCTAAGGGTGATAAAGGGTGGCAACTTTGTGTGTGATTCCATATTTCTTCGTTAATGACTCAAATGGCTTATTGCATAAATGTGTTCCACCATCACTTATCATGACTCGAGGGATTTCAAATCGACTTAAAATGTTTTATTTCAAAAACTTTATCATTATTTTGTGATCATTGTTTCGACTTGGAATTGCCTCTATCCATTTTGAAACATAATCTATTGCGACTAATATGTACAAGAAACCAAATGATGAAGGAAATGGAACCATGAAATCTATACCCCAACAATCAAAGATCTCAATGACAAGAATAGGATTTAAAGGCATTATGTGATGTTTTGAAATAGATCCCAACTTTTGATAATTTTCACAAGTCTTGCAGAATGCATGTGAGTCTTTGAACATGGTGGGCCAGTAAAATCCACTTTGTAAAATTTTTGCAATTGTCTTTCTTGATGAGAAATGACCTCTACATGCCTCAAAATGATAAAATTTAATGACACTACTTACCTCATTGTCAGGAATGCATCTTTGAAATATTTGATCAGGATAATATTTGAATAAATAAAGGTCATCTGAATAAAAGTTCTTCACTTCGTTCAAGAACTTTCTTTTGTCTTGTGTACTCCAATAAGTAAATCAAGCCATTGTAGAGACAGAAAATAAAGATTCATCAAGAAAGTAGTCATCGATTGATGTGATGTCAGATCTCGAATCGGTTGTAAATCTTGACAAATGATCTGCGACAACATTTTCAGTGCCTTTCTTGTCTTTGATTGTGATATCAAATTCTTGAAGTAACAAAATCCACCGCACCAATCTAGCCTTAGAATCTTTCTTAGAAAGAAGATATTTCAATGCTGCATGATCACTAAAAACAATAACAGGTGAGGCAACAAGATAAGATCTGAAATTGTCACATGCAAATATATTGCAAGTAATTCTTTTTCAGTGGTAGTGTAATTCATTTGAGCACTATTTAAAGTTTTACTTGCATAGTAAATCACATAAGGTTTCTTATCTTTTCTTTGTCCCAAGACAACACCCACGACATAATCACTGGCATCACACATTATCTCGAAAGGTAGTGACCAATCAAGAGGTTGAATGACAGGAGTAGAAGTAAGTGACACAACCAAAAGATTGATGTCTTTTCCCAAGCGCAGGAGTGTCGAAGTAATAAATAACCCGGCAAGACCGGGGTCGAACCACAAGGAGATTAACTAAATAAATTATAAATAACAACAACACAACAACAATAATAACATTAATAATTGGTAGTAGTAGTAGTAGTAGTAATAGTAGAAGTAGTAGTGTAGTAGTAGTAGTAATAGTAGAAGTAGTAGTGTAGTAGTAGTAATGATATTAATAATAGTAATAGTAATAATAAAGAGGACTTTGAGATGTAAGATTAATGTGAGGATTAAACAGTAATAAAAATAAATGTCAAGGTTAGAGGATCCACGAATGGTACTTCAAACAAGTATAGTATAAACTTTTATTACTCAACTGGAAACCACACACAAAAGAGGTTCCAATCAGATTATAATTGTTAACATGATTACATTAATTATCTTATTCGAGTAATGCCAATACTTGTAAATATTATCAGGTATTCATGGTGATAACTTATGTTAACAACAAATCAAGTTCCTTTCATAGCACAGGTGTAGGTTATACCATACGGTTGGGCTATGAAAGTGCCAAGCATTTGTTATACTAAGGGTTGTTCAACACAAATCTAGATTAACCATTTAACAAGCAAGGTATTAAGAGTGAGCAAGATAATAAATATAAAACATGTTAGTATCAAGCATTAAAGTCCATGTTAAGTTTATACTATACTTATTCTTACACCATTAGTGTAACTTTTTCACCTTGACATAATAGATTTAGCTAAACATAATGAAACAAAGAAACATACATAAACAAGATAAGAACATAATTATATAAATAAAGGAAAGGAAATGAAAAGCATAAACAAGAGATTAATATAACATAAAATAAAACTTAAACATTAAAAAATACAAAGAAAGAAAGCAAGAGAATTATCTTGATCTAAACACCAAGATGCCTAAATGCATGGCAAATGCCTCCTTTTATAGGCTAAAATTTAGAACTATTGATTTGATGAATAATTGTTGAGTGGGTGGCCACATCTTGACTTAGTAAAAATCCTTATCTTCTTGTCTGAATAAAACGTCATTGCTAACGTTAGAATTGGAACCACCTGTACTCATGAAAGTTCTAGGAAATTGTCTCAGCTTTCTAGGAAAAAACAATTAAGGTCATTTGGACTTATAAAACTTGAGATATAGGCTGATTACTAAACAATGTCTAGGTTGCAGGATAGATTTGGACTTCTCCGTTGTTGCTATAATTTGGACTTGAAAACGGCCTTTTTAAATCCTAGACTCCACATGAAAGTTGTAGGCCTATGTCGTGCTGAATCTGTGTAAACAATTAAGGTCATTGGGACATCTAGAACTCGAGATATGACCCAATTACCGAACAGTATTCCAGTTTGGACTGCACCAACATCTCTTTTCTAAGCTTCACCCTCTCTTTATCTTCACAATTTCAGTAGTTGAATTCATCAATCAATCCTTTGATTTATGTGATAGGCCTGCATTTAAGATGAACATTTACCATATATTAAGGCATTTTATAGTATCAGACTTGTTATTATAAAACATGCTTTAGTTAAGGAGTTATTGATACTTCAAGTGCAAAATGATGATATAAAACCTTGATAAACATGCACTTTTAAGTACTAGTCAGTAAACAAGTTTTTAAGTTTAACAAAGGTTATTTCATATTGTTCAGTCTATTCAAAAACATTTTCCTTTGTTAGAAGGATACACAATGGTTTAGATATTACACTAAAATCTTTGATGAACCTTCTATAAAAACCAGCATGTCCTAAGAATGATCTAACATCTTTAACAGATTTTGGTGTTGGGAAGTTGGCAATTAACTTGATTTTAGATTTATCAACCTCAATTCCTTTCAATGAAACAATGTGACCAAGTACAATGTCGTTTGTTACCATAAAGTGACATTTTTCCCAATTCAGTACAAGTTATTCTCTTCACACCTGTTCAAAACCTTTTCCAAGTTAGTTAAACAATCATCGAATGAATCATCCATAAAAATCTCAAGGAAATGTTCAACCATATCACTGAATATGTTAAGCATGCATCTTTGAAATGTGGCTAGTGCATTACATAATCCAAAAGGCATTCTTTGATATACAAAAGTACCAAATGGACATGTGAAAGTAGTCTTCTCTTGATCTTCCAATGCAATTTCAATTTGGTTATAACCTGAATAGTTATCTAGGAAACAATAAAATTCATGACCTGCAACTCTTTCTAGGATTTGATCCATGAAAGGTAAAGGGAAATGATCTTTTCTAGTCATTGAATTAAGTTTCCTATAGTCAATGCACATGTGCCAACCAGTAATAGTCCGAGTTGGAATTAACTTATTTTTCTCATTTGTTATCACGGTGACTCCAGACTTTTTGGGTACAACTTCGGTAGGACTTACCCATTTGCTGTCAGAAATAGGATAAATGATTCTATTATTTAGAAGCTTAATGACTTTATTTTTCACTACTTCTTTAATTTTAGGATTAAGTCTTTGTTGCATTTCTCTAAAGGGTTTAGCATTTTCCTCCAAATAAATCTTGTGTATGCAAATCAAAGGACTAATTCCTTTTATGTCAGCTATGGTCCATCCTAATGCATTTTTATGCATTTTCAGAGTTTGTAATAACTTACCTTCCTGATATGCATTAAGTTTGGAAGAGATTATTACCGGAAAAGTTTCATTTTCTCCCAAAAATGAGTATTTGAGATTGACTGGTAACGGCTTTAAATCAGGTTTTAGTGGTTGAACACTTGAAGCTTTGGACTCAATTAATCATGGTGGCAATTCTTCAATTTGTGGTCTCCAATTACATGCCTTTGATTCTTCCTGAAAACAGACCATTTGCAAATCATCAAATTCATTAATCTCAGTTTCACTGGAAGTGGTTTGAAATTGATCATGAACTAATTTTTCAATAAAGTTCACTTCCTGTAAATTATTATCATCTCCAGGTTACTTGCAAATGTTGAAAATATTCATCTCCAATGTCATGTTTCCAAATGATAGCTTCATCAGTCCATTCCTATAATTAATCAATGCATTAGAAGTTGCAAGAAATTGATGTCCTAAAATAGTAGGAATTGAATTACATGCTTCAACAGGTTGTGTATCCAAGACAACAAAATCTACAGGGTAAATGAATTTATCAACTTTTACTAACACATCCTCAACTATTCCCTTAGGCACTTTTACATATCTATCGGCAAGTAAAAGAGTTACAGAAGTTGGTTTTAACTCACCTAGATTGAGACTCTGCAAAATTGAATATGGAAGTAAATTCACACTAGCTCCAAGATCAAGTAAAGCTCTTTCAATTTTATGTTCTCCAATAAAGCAAGAAATTATAGGACAACCAGGGTCTTTATATTTCAAAGCATTATTTTTCTGAAGAATGGCACTTACTTGTTCAGGTAAAAAGACTTTCTTTTTCACATTCAGTTTTCTCTTCACAGTGCATAGATCTTTCAAAAATTTAGCATAGGAAGGTACCTGTTTAATAGCATCCAAAAAATGTATATTGATCCTTACATGTTTGAAAGTTTCAAGGATTTCAGAATTGTGATTGACTTTCCTTTGTTTGGTCATGGCATGAGGAAATGGAAGTGCTGGTGGAGAATCAGTTTTTTCTTTACAATGTTCAGATTCAACCCCTTCCTTACACTCAAAGATTGACTCATCATCTTTCTCACAAGGTTCAAGAGTGGGTTTTTCAATAACCTTACCACTGCGAAGAGTGATGACTGATTTGACTTGATCCATGTGTTGGCTTCCGGAACTACTTGCATTTGCATTGTATTGCCTCTTTGGATTTTGTTGTGGTTAAGATGTAAACTTACCTTTCTCTTGAAAACTGAGAGCAGATGTGAATTTTGCAAGAGCATCTTTAAAATTTGTCATGCTTTGAGCAAGTTGAGCGTTGATTGTCTCTTGCTTTTCAATGAATGCATTCAATGTTTCTTCAAGATTTTTTCTAGGAGGTAGAGCATAAGGAGGTGCATTATTGATATCACTCTTCCAACTGAAATTTGGATGATTTCTCCAACCAGGGTTATATGTTTGTGAGTATGGGTTATGATTGGGCCTTTGGAAACTGTTTAAAGCATGGGCTTGTTCATGGAGGCATTCCTTGAAAGAAGGTAAAGTTGGACAGTCATTGGTTGCATGTTCATTTGTTTCACAGATTCGACATACAATTTCTTGAACAAATTGTAATTGACCACTTTTTTTCAATTCTAGTGCTTTGACTTTTCTAGCTAAAGATGCAAATTTGGCTTGGAGGTCATGATCTTCCCTAAGGTTGTTCATACCTCCACTAGATGTATAAGGTTAAGTTTTACCCGGTGCCTCATAAGTACCCGTAGTGTCCTAATTTTGCGTATTTTCAACTAGTAAGTCTAGGTACTCCATTGCTTCATTAGGGTCTTTATCTTCAAAAGTTTCATTGCACATCAATTCAACCATTTGCCTATCTTTAGGTGTTAACCCTTCATAAAATTGTGAAACCAATCTCCATGTTTCAAAACCATGATGAGGGTAAGTATTAAGCAAGTCTCGATACCTATCCCAATATTGGTAAAATATTTCACCTGGTTTTTGAGTGAAAGTGGTGATTTGTCTTTTGAAAGAGTTGGTTCTGTAAGATAGAAAAAAAAAATTTTAATTGTTGTTGCATTTCATCCCAAGCACGAATAGATCCTGACCTAAGATTTTGTAGCCATGTTTTAGCTTTATCTTTTAATGAAAAAGGAAAAAGCTTTAATCTAATGGTATTCATGCTACAATTTAATTCATTATATGTGTTACAAACTTCTTCAAATTCTCTCAAATGCAAGTATGGATTTTCTAGGTCTAAGCCATGAAAAGAAGGTAAAAATTGAATAATGTCTGTCTTAAAATTAAAATAAGATGCATCAGGAGGGAAAACTATGCATGAGGGTGCACTTGTTCTTGTGGGATTCATGTGGTCTCTAAGTGTTCTAACACGATTATTCTCATTATTCTCATTATGAAGTGACTGGTTATCTTCTTCGGCCATATTTTCTGAAAATGATGAGGATACCCTACAAAGTCTACCACTTAATGTACGTGACCAAACACTCATGCACGTGTAGAAAGAGAACAAAAAGAAGAACAAAAGAAAACAAAAAGAAACAAAGCTAGATACAAGAAAAGTGAAAAGAGAAAATAAAATAAATATTATAATTTATACAAGAATTTACTTTCCGGGCAACGGCGCCAAAAACTTGACACGACCAAAAGATTGATGTCTTCTCCCAAGTGCAAGAGTGTCGAAGTAATAAATAACCCGGCAAGATCGAGTCAAACCACAAGGAGGTTAATTGTATATATTATAAATAACAATAATACAACAACAACATTAATAACACTAATAGTAATAGTAATAGTAATAGTAATATCAATTGTAATAGTAATAGTAATAATAGTAATAAAAATAATAATAATAATAATACTAATATTAATGGTAATAATAATAGTAATAGTAATAGTAATAGTAATAGTAATAAAGAAGGAGAAGAAGAGGACGAAATTGATGAGAATTTTGAGATGGAAGATCAATGTAAGAATTAAACAATGATAAAAACAAGTGTCAAAGTTAGAGTATCCACTAAAGGTATTTCAAACAAGTATAGTATAAACTCTTATTACTCAACTGGAAACCACACACAAAGGAGGTTCCAATCGAATGATTTGTCATTAATAGCTCATTAAAAATAGTTAACAGGATCATATTAATTATTTTATTTAAGTAATACCAAACTTTTAAATATTGTCAGGAATTCATGATGCTAACTTATGTTAACAACAAATCAAGTTCCTTTCATAGCACAGGTGTAGGGAATACTATACGGTTGGGCTATGATAGTGCCAAGCATTTGTTGTACCAAGTGTTATACAACACAAATCTAGATTAACCATTTAACAAGCAAGGTATTAAGAATTAGTAAGATCAAAAGATAAAACATCTTTCTTGGATATAAGCATTGAAGTCCATGTTGAGTTTATATTATACCTATTCTAACACCATTAGTGAAACCTTTTCACCTTGACATAATAAGCTTAAATAAACATAATAAAGAAGAGAAACATAAATAAACAATATAAGAACATAAGTATAGTAAAGAAAATGAAAAACATAAACAAGAGATTAAGGAAAATATAACATGAAATAAAACTTAAACTTTACAAAAATAGAAAGAAAAAAATAAAGAGCATGACCTTGATCTGAACAACCAAGATCCTAAATGCATGGCAAATGCCTCCTTTTATAGGCCAAAATTTGGAACTATTGATTTGATGACTAATTGTTGAGTGGGTGGCCAACTCTTGACTTTATAAAAATCCTTATCTTCTTGTCTGAATAAAACAGCATTGCTATCATCAGAACTGGAATCACCTATACCATGAAAGTTATAGGAAATTATCTTATCTTTCCAAGAAAAAAAATTGAGGTCATTTGGACTTCTAGAACTCGAGATATGGGATGAACACTGAACATTGTCTGAGCTGTAGGACAGATTCGGACTTCTCCGTTGTTATTATAATTTGGACTTGAAAACGGCTTTTTTAAATCTTGGACTCCACATGAAAATTGTAGGCCTATGTCTTACCGAATCTGTCCAAAAAATTAAGGTCATTTGGACATCTAGAACTCGAGATATGACCCAATTACCGAGCAGTGTTCCAGTTTGGACTGCACCAACATCTCTTTTCTAAGTTTGGCCCTCTCTTTGTCCTTTCAATTTCAATACTTAAACCCATCAATCAATCCTTTTATTTATGTGATAGGCCTGCATTTAAGATGAGCATTTATCATAAATTAAAGGTATCTTATATTATTAGGTATGTTATTATAAAACATGTTTTAGTTAAGGAGTTATTGATACTTCAAGTGCAAAATAATGATATAAAACCTTGATAAAAATGCACTTTTAAATACTAATCGCTATGTTTATATCAAAATCATGTAATTCCAAGGTAATTGAGTCTACTTCTGTTTCATACCCTGTTAGACTAACCCCACTCCCACATACATAATATTTCTTTCAACCATGTTCCCCATCAAAGTTCCAATTACGAAACCCTTTTCTACTACTTCCACTCCTTTCCCCTAATTCGGTGACAATTTTCCTAGCAATAAAAGGATGGTTGGCACCCGGATCAAACAACACAAGCACATTAAAGTTATTCATCGGTTATGTACATGCTATCACATCGGATGCAACCTTAACTTCTTCTTGTGATGCCTTAAACATTCCACCCTCTTCCCCTTCTTTAGAACTGACATTATACTAGTAAAATCATCCCTATCTCTACTTTTACTTGTTCCTTATGTCCCTGTGGACCCTCTCCAATACAAGCTTCCAAAGCTCATGCCGCCTCAATCAATTCTCTCACTAATTTAAACTGTAAGTCAATCAACCCTTGCCTCAATTCATGTTGATGCTCATCCCTCAACTTCTCAATCATAAGTTCTTCGGTAGGGATGTAGTGTGGAGCAAATAGTGAAAGGTTGTGGAATCTCCATTCATATTCCAAAATCAGCATTTCCCCTTGTATCAATGCCAAGAATTCTCCAAAACCAGCATTTCCCCTTATCTCAATGCCAAGAATTCTTGTTCCTTCACTTTGTGATGGTACCTGGAATAAAACTGATTTTCAAACTCAAATTGGAAGTTGCTCCAGGTTATGTTTTGATTGCCCGCCATAGTTGAACAGTTTCCCACCATGTAATGGCCTGGTTGAATAGTAATTGAGTAACATAGTTTACCTTACGAGTAACACCACACTATTTATGGTCATGGCACTCCCAGGGGCCACCTGTGGAATCTTTATGGCTAGAAACTTCTTGGGTTGTAAAGGTAGCCATGCCCTCCATCATGGCTTTACACAATCTAGACTAGGAGTCTTGGGTCTACATACGACGGGGGCACCCCCGTTGGTATGGTTGATGAGTATGCCTCTGCTTTTTCTTGCTACCCCATCTTTGCTGAGGGTATTTCCTTAATCTTATTAGGTATTTGGTCTTTTCTTGCCTCCACAGTTCTTTCTCGCATGGGTTCAGATGATCTCAATGGAGCATGAGAAGCTGTGTCATTCAAAGGATTTTTGTCTAGCCAATCTTAGGCGTTCCGGCCTTTACTCCTCTTTTCTATGGAGGGTGGCTCAGTTTGTGCCCCCTTACTGAGCGCACATCATCCTGTAATATCTCACAACAACTTTATTATCATCAATCCTCAGGATCCTAACCAGGTGCTCTGATACCAACTGTAATGACCCGACTTTTTCAAAGCCATAATCAATGGAAATTTTTTATATATATAAGTCGTTAGGTTCTAGATGTTTTTCACCATATCATTATGTAGATTTATAATTGTATTCCATTCATTAACAAGGCACAATCCACATAGGATAACATAAATCAACATTCTCATAAGATGGATTCTCAATTCACATTCTTGTTCTAGTCTCGTTATCATCACGAGTTCATACAAAAGTGTCGAGCGACAACTACACAACTAGTACTTCTGTTATCCTGACCTCATGTAATTTCACAACATAACATCCTCATAAGACGAATATCACATATGTATATTCATACACATCATATTTACATGTTCGCACATACACATTCGTGTTCTATTTTAATTTTTTGTTACAAGTCTTTACAAAAGGGGTCAGATGACTAATTGAGTGATTAATATGTCTGTTTATACGAAACTCATATCACCCATTACATGCAAATATATCGTTCTTTTCAAAATGTGCAAGCTGCAAAGCGGATTTCCTTACGCACCATGTTGGTATAATGTCCTTGTTACAGCACAAGGTAATTTCAAGCATTATAGGCAATTTAAAAACATAGTAAAGCACTATTATCGTCACATTCCATTCATGGACCAAAAGAGCATAGTCTCTTTTTTTATTTCTCCTTACTTGCGTAAATACTGTTAACCGAGGCTAATTCATCAATTACTGAGGCTAATGACAACACTCAAACCCGATCATCCATCTCAAATACTGTTAATTGAACTAACATTATTCTCTATTTAAAGCATAACAATTGAGTTCTTTCATATACTTGGTATATACAAAATATAGTACACATGAACACATCAATTCTTGAAACTAACTTATAACTCCCAAATCCGGCTATCCTCTTTGGACACCATTAGCCAAAGCCAATTGCTCATTCATCTCGGTCATTTATTCATCCATGTCATCCATTTAGGATGCCATTAGCCGGAGCTAATCATTTATTCATCTATGTCATCCATTAAGGATGCCATTAGCCAAAGCCAATCGTTTATTCATCTCGGTCATCCACTTACGGTCATCCACTTAGGATGCCATTAGCCGAAGTTAATCATTTATTCATCCACTTAGGACACCATTAGCCTAAGCTAATCATTTATTCATCTTGGTCATCCACTTAGGATGCCAATAACCGAATTCATCCCGGTCATTCACTTAAGATGTCATTAGCCGAAGCTAATTATTTATTCGTCACGATCATTCATTTAGGATGCCATTAACTGAAGCTAATCATTAACCAATTAAACGTTCCATAGACGGATTACGAAATCACTATAACATGATAATATATCCTTTGTAATGCTCGTTTAAACCATTCACAACAGTTTGACATTCACTATAACATAATAGTAGACCCTTCGTAATACTCATTCAGACGATCCGTAGTAGCTTAGCATTTGGTATACACAACAATAGATCATTTGTATTACTCAAACAAACATTCAGTAATAGTTTAGCATTCAGTATAACACAAAAGTATACCCTTCATATTACTCATCTAACCATTCATGACAGTTAATGTTCAATACAATACAACAATAAATCCCTCATAATACTCATACAAAAATTCATAACTATTCAACACTATGTATAGCACAATAATAGATCCTTCACAATACTTATATAAACACTCGTGACAAATACCCTTCAACATAATATAATAACAGATCCTTCGTAATACTCATACAACCATTCGTAACAATTAACATTCAGTATAATGCAATGGTAGATCCTTCGTAATACTCATACAATAATTTGTGACAGTTTAGCATTGCATATAGCACAACAATAGATCATTCGTAATAAATTCACTTCAGAAACTAACGTTAAGCTAGAAAGGGGTGGAAATCACCTAATTCCACCACGCATGGTGTTCTTGTCCTAAAGAAGGTCCGCTCCTGGAAGAACCTCAAATACTTTTTTTTTATTTTTTCGAGTTAACCCGTATAACCCGGGACCCAGTCCTTTAGTCAGGTCAACCTCCAGGCCAGGTTTGATAACTATAGTTGCCATGAAAATATAATTTTAAATAATACAATTGAAAAAAAAATAAAGTGACGTGACCGGTTAAAAAACTAAAAACTTAAAAAAAAAAATAGGCAAAACCTTCTCTCTTTTATTTTGTTTAGTGGCCTTTTTAGAAAAATATTGATTTTTTTTGTTGTGTTTAATTTTTGAAGTAGTTTTTCTAGTTCATCTATGGTTTTGTTTTTATCATTTATATAGATAAACTATGTTTTTGAAAATAAAAAAAATATTTATTTTTAGATGATATTCTTAATATTCGTAGTCTTACATGTTATTCATTTTTTTTTTCTTTTATTTTATTCAATCAATTTAATGTTTTATTTTTCAATATTCAATATCTTGATATACATTTATCTCTCAATTTTTCAAGTTTTGTTTTTAGATGTCATTAATGATTTTTTATTGATTTATTAATGCATATAATTCTTAATTTATTTAATTACATGTGTGCATAAAATTTTTGATTTATTATATTTTTTGAACTACCAAAATGCGTTAAAAAACCTGCATAGATAACTTTTTATGAAAATAAAAATATTTGACCCGCAACGGAGCACGAGTCTCATAGTTATACTTTAAAAGACTTAGGGGTACACACCTTTTTCACTATATAATAGTGAAGGAGGTGGGTTTTCTTTTCCTTATTTGTTTTTTTTTTTATTTTCATTTTTTTATTTTATCTTTTAATGCTTGCTTGATTTTCAATTTGTCTTCATAAATTTTTTCAATTTACTTTTATAAATTTATCGTAGTCTTAAATAAACATCATAATATTTACTTTATACTTAATTTTATAGTTATTTACTTTTATTATCATATAATTATGCAAAAAATAATTTTTTTAAAAAAATAAAATTCATAAACCAAAAAAGTATATTGTCTAGATCAGGGATTCAATAGATTAAGCCATGAAATCAAGTTAATTTAATATATTTTTATCTAAATATTAAAATTAAAGTTCATCTGAAATTTTTTTACTGGATATCTAGATATCCTTTAAACTTTTCTAAACTTTTCAAGTTAACTAAATGTTAACTTCTATAATTTTATTTTAAACTTATATTAAATAAGAAATTAAATTTAAAGATTTCAAAATCAAACTATTTATCTAAACTATCATAAATTAAAATCGTTATGAAATAATAGTTAAAATGTTAATATTTTATTATATTTTCCAATTTATTGAACACATTGCTAGAATTAATATTTTATATTTTTACATTTTTTAATAATACAATACTCGTGTATGCATGTGGACGTGTTATTAACATGCTTCAATCTAGTTTGGCCTCCGAAAATGTTCTTTTCCTTTTTCTCATAAGATATGATACACCATCAAATGATCATGATTTAGGGGTTTTTAATTAACACAGAGAGACCTTACTTTCCAATATAGAAAACCTACCCATAATTCATGGGCTATGGATTTTGATATCAGCAGCACCTAACGTGCAGAAGTAACCAAATATCCAACTGATTTGCTAAATAGCCTTGATTTACTGACATTTGTGCCAACAAATATAACCTAAAATGTTATCAATGATACAAAATGAACAGGCTGACCCATCATAATAAAATATTGCATCCATAAGTCAGGCTTAATCATGGACCACAACTTTATTTACATACATCAATTGGAGATCCATCCCATTGGAGCTACCATACACCTTCCTTGGACATTTTCAAAAAATTGGAAAGAGTGATATTCGGGAGCTCAACTACAGCCATTTTCTTCTTCTTTATTTTTGTCGTCTTAAATGACTCTGCATCCTTTGACTCTGTCTCAGTCACTGAGGCCAAGTTGTAGAACTGTAAAAATAGAATTCAATCCTGACTAGTTACTGGGGCCAAGTTGTAGAACTGTAAAAATCATCAGGAAGCATTGAAAACATATAAAAGTGAAGCATGCCATGTGTTTTCCATACAAATCATATCTGGTGTCAATTAACAATAAGGCAAGCAAACCAATTGGACTCCTTCAGCGAATTGGAAAACAGACGGCTTTAATTTCCCATAATAAATGATGAAGGTTACCTCACAGACACCATGCAGCAACAATCTATGAAAGGGATCTTGGACCTGTAATGATAGAACTTCATCTCCACCATCTTCAATGAAAACCCGGATGCATGCCTGAAAATGACAAGTTGATATCTGGCTTTAAACAACAAAGAAGACTTGTACCAGCTAAGGAGACATACAAGCATCAATCATCTACCAGCAACATCAAGATATAAAATAATGACATGATAGCTTCAAGAAAGAAGCGAAACAAGAAAAAGACTACACATAAACAGCATTACAATAGGAAATAAGAGACGCAGCATTTGTCACCATGACCATCCAGCTGTTTAACAAGCAATCATGACATTCATCAATTACATTAAAGGAAGACAGTTGGGGTTAAAAGCTTGCAATGATGCAATTTATTCTAACATTAAATCCTTCAAAGCATACACATCTATAATCAGAAACACATTTCAGTTGACACAAATGAATCACACCAAGCCAGCAAACCGAAGGCGTAAAACCCGAGCTATAGATAAGGTGTCTAATTTTATAGCAGCTGATAAACTGAAACATTATAATTTCTCTAATATTACAGAATAAAACTTAGTACAGGCACACTAGCTATACACTAGATGCAGTCTAGATGAAGAAAAAATCAGCAGTATAACTGACATTTCATGCTGTAAATCACCAATGTCCTTAATCATTTCAATCAATCACAAGGTATGTACATACCTCATAGCTCTCAATAAGTTCTACAAGGAAGCTACGACGAAGTGCATCTCTAGTTCGGCAATCTATTCTATGCCATGCATTCAAGACAGCCATCTTATCAGCATCAACACGACCTTCCCTTTTGACAGACCTCCTATTTAGTCTGTCAATAATATTAGCCTACCACAGACAATGGAAAGCTAAAATTAGAATATATAGCTACTGCACATACCAGAACAGCATTATGACAGCAATATGTGTTTTCCAACTCATTCACATGCGAGAAGTTGCCATGAGTAAGCCAGTTTGGGGGACCAAAGGTCATTCTCCATGCACTACCGAATCAATTGTGACATGGATGGGAATGCATGCTACAAAAGATAGAGACAAGTATGATGCATCAACCGTCTACTCAATATCCTGGCTAGAGATCCTCAACATTTCAATTATAGAATGGAAGGCCAATTTGCAAATTCAGCTCATGAATTTATGATGTAGTGAACTTGATGAGACTCTAAGAAATCTTTTGGAGCCTAATAAAGATAGTCTACTCACTAATGAATCACACCTAGGAATATAACACTTGGTTTGAACCTTAAAATGACACAGATCAGTTTACTGCTAATATTTCAGCTCAAATCTTCAGATATAGTAATAATTTTAAAAAGCAGAAATGACTGAAACTGAGTATGCTCTTCAATAGAAGAGGACTTAAGACAATTAAAAGTGATTTTATAAACAAGATTAGCAAAGAAACCTGCTTGTCCATGTCTATATTCCTAAACTTGTCCCACTCTCCCATATTAGTCATGCAAAATGGTGACAGTGGTACATCATCACCTGTACAAAAGAGCCCATCATCAGTGCCAAATGTCATATCATAAAAAGAGAAACTGTTAACTGATCATGGGAAATAGGGGTTCTGTGAGATCAATATTACCCTAAAGTGCCATTAGCCATTGAGTTGTGCTCTAACTATCATCAGCATTCAAGTATCATTGTCAATTAGATTTTTTTTCTTTAATTTAATTGCATCAATCCCCAACTAAGTTTAAGAGAGAACAACCAAATCTAAAATGGGAAAGATATGTTGCTGGTTATATGAATGCATAACCATGGTATCTATGTTCTAGATTGTTGTACCAATAATAATGTTATTGAATGGGGAGAACCCCTTAACATGTCATAATACCCCAAGGTGGTGGAGCAAACAGGCCTCTAATTTCTTCTGCATCTAAACGAGGCACAAGCTCCATCAGCAATCGATCATTTAACCATCTCCGAGATCGACGGTTGCTAACCTGGAGAACCACAGATTAGCAACAGCATATTAAACAATCTTGAGCCAAATTTGAGGAGAAAAAAACTTGTATTGATAAACCAGAAATTAAAATAGCCAGCAGTTGGAACAAAAGGAGATCCTCATATTCCAACAAGTACATAACTGCAACTGAAAAAGAAATCTTTAACCAATAAAACTCTTGAAAGCACACAACAGCCAAGTATTACAAAAATCCTATGGCTCTAAAAACGTTTCTTTTTTCCTTAATACTAAAAATTATCCTTTTATACTCATTTGATCCAAATTTCAAGTCTTTTCATAGCATGAGTCACAAGACATGCAAGCGAATTGTTAAGTATTTCAGTTAATCAATCCATATAAACAGTGATCACCATCCTAGTGCATCACATTGGAAGCAATAGTTGAAGTCGTCAAGAGGGTTTTCATTCTATACACGTCCTCTAGCATTAACAGTTTACCATAAAGCACATCACTAACAGTAACATAACTTAGCAACAATTAGCAATCTTTTGTTAAAAACTCAAAAAATGAAAACCCATCTCAGTGCAGGCAATAAAACACCTCTTGAACACTATCATTAATACAACTGACACGGGATGAATAATTTAATAAAAAAGGCAGTAAATTTGGGGGAAAGAAACCCCAAAGAGACGTACTTTGCCAGTCAAGCTCTCAAGGAAATTGATCTTCTTCTCGATGGAAAAATCTCGGGCTTTTTCATTTTCAGCTGCCCATGATTTTTTTCAATGAAAATCACGATTCTAACAAAATAGCAAAATCGGAAAAAACTTTTCAGAAAATAAAATAAAAAATTGTAAAGAGAATAAGAGTACCTTTTGGAGGAGATGAAAGAAGACCTTCTTCAACCATCTGAAGAACCTCAAGAGTCGCCATTATTGCTTTCTTCTTTTCTGTTAGCTAATTAATTTAGATCTGATCTCTGATTTTTTATTTATTTATTTTTTTGTGGTGGAGTTTTTGGTAGCCTTGAGAAACAGATGACGACTTTATCCAGAGACCCGCTAGACAAAAGTCGAATTACTAACCTAACCCTCGTTGAGGAATATGCACCTGCGATGCGGTTGCAGGCGGTGGATGCTTTCTAAATGGGTCATCCATCTCGGCCCAATTTGTTGTTGTTTTTTGTTTTCAATATTAAGTTTATTTCATTTATGTTTAAAAGAAAACTTATAAACAATAAGATAATGAAACTATAATAATAAAAACTTTTTTTTCATGAATAAGTAATTATGAGTAAAATGATAAAGTTGAGAAATGTTTTTTCAAAAATAAATAACTATTTTTTCATAAATGAGTAATTATGAGTAAAATGGTGAAGTTGAGAAGTGCTTTTTCAAGAATGAGTAACTATTTTTTATAAATGAGTAAAATGCTCTACATAAATGAAAAATTATGAGATAACTGGAATTGATTAATATAATACACTTGTTTATTTTGCTTTATTCTTATATTTTAATTCTATGATTTTTTAATATGTCATTAAAAAATAAAATAGCAAGAGGATATGAATGCTAAAATTATTGTCATTAAGAAAACAGTACTTGGAATTCCAACAGTACTTGGGAGTTGAAGAAACTCTCTAACCGACAAAAGACCATTGAAGGGGTATGGTGAACTTGACAAATACAAAGCACGCTTACTAGCTAGCTAAAGGTTACAAGCAAGATTACGGTGTTGATTACAAAGAAGTTTTTGCTTTGATTTTAAAGCATGATATAATAACATTTATTATTATTTTTGCAGCTTAAAATCCATGACCTATCTTGGATCAACCATTATTTCTACATAAAAATCCTAGTTAGAGGAGATTCTTTCATTGCTAAACTGAGTGTTTTAGAAAATCAGGTTAAGGAATGAATTATTATATATTAGATGAAATTCTTTGTCTAAGTAGGAGTCCTTGATTAAAAAAAATAGTTAAAAGTTGTAATCTTTTTATAAATATAAGGGTCAACATCTTCAAAAATTGAAAAGTGTGTTGAATATCAATAAATAAAAGTTTAAGAGGCTAAATATTTGAGTATTTAGTGTTTTCAACATAACCAACTTTTCTTGGCTGTTTGGTAGTGGTTTGTTCGGCTAACTCTTGTGTGTAGATTTGGTGCACATGAATACTAGTGTATTTTTCCAATTAGAGAGGACAAGTATGTTAATTTACCAAGATTATTAGGTTGTGGTTATTTTCCCAAACAAAGAGGACCGTCATTTTTTTTCTCTTATTTATGGTTATTAAAATGGGCAACAGACAGGTAAATGTCCCACATGGTTGACAGTGCACATTGCATCTAGAATAAATATATTTTTGAAGAGATTTCATGACTTCATAAAACACTTATTAGCTGGAAAACAAATCAGAGTAGTGGTACTGTAGATGTTGTTACGCTACCCCAAACTCAATTTATAATAACCCAATTTAAGCATTAAGTAAGGAAATACTGGATAGAGAAGAAAGCCTTCACCACTTAATCGTGCGACTGTTTAACACTAATGTATTCATTTAAAACTAGCATTATACTTGTGTTACGTTCTAGGATCTCAAATTAATTTTTAATATATATAAAAAAGTTTTTGCATTTTGGATGTGATTTTGGGTATCATAATTTTTTGATACGATCCAAGAAAAGGTGGAACAAGAAAATTCAAATTCTAGCGTAATTATGCCTACTGTTCAATTTTATACTATCAAACATAATTCTTAATTCCATTGTTGGGTATGAATATTGATAGTGAGAGTTGTGCTAATGTTGCTAGTAGTACACTTGTTAGAAAATTAAATCTGAACACTATTAAACATGAAAATCATTTTAGACTTCAATAGTTGAATGATTATGGAGAAGTTAGGGTTACTAAGCAGGTTTTGGTTTCTTATTCAGTTGGAAAATAAAAGGATAAGATGTTGTGTGATTAGTATTTAAAAGTGCATTTTCATTAAGGTTTTATATCATCATAGTGCACTTAAAGTATCATTAAACTCTCTATCTCAAGCATGTTTTATAATAACAGGTCTGATAATATAAGGTATCTTTAATTTATGGTAAATGCTCATTTTAAATGCGGGCATATCTCACAATTCAAATGATTGATCGATGTGTTTAACTATTGAAATTGAGAAGACAAAGAGAGGGCTAAGCTTAGAGAAGAAATTATGGTTCAATTCAAAACAGGAACACCATTCGGTTATTGAGTCTCAACTAGAGCTGTAGACCTTGGATTTAAGTCTAGTTTATCTTGATGGAAAGCTAAGACATAGGCCTAAAACATTCATGAAGAGTACAATATTCAAAGATGTCGTTTTCAAGTTCAAAGCTTAGCAACAAAAGAGAAATCTGAATTTGTCCTACAACCTAGATACTATTCGGTGTTTAGCCCATATCTCGAGTTTTAGAAGTTCAAATGAGCTCATTCTTTTTTGTTGGAAAGTTGAGACAAATGCCCACAACTCTTATGAAAACTATCGGTTCGAACTCTGATTTAGCAATGATGTTTTGTCCAAACATCAAATTAATAACTAGCAACCAAGT
This sequence comes from Populus tomentosa, assembly GCA_018804465.1. Taxonomy (NCBI): domain Eukaryota; kingdom Viridiplantae; phylum Streptophyta; class Magnoliopsida; order Malpighiales; family Salicaceae; genus Populus; species Populus tomentosa. The sequence continues at coordinate 8,040,058 of CM032005.1, read as the reverse complement.
CAATGGTTGGCCATTAATTCAATAGTAAGTCATCAAATCAATAGTTCTGAATTTTAGCCTATAAAAGGACGTAATTGTCATACATTTAGGCATCTTGGTTTTCAAATCAAGATCTTACTCTTGCTTTCTTTCTTTGTATTTTTTTAATGTTTAAGTTTTATTTCATGTTATATTTTCATTAATATCTTATTTATGCTTTTCATTTCCTTTACTATACTTAGTTAACTTATATCATAATTATGTTCTTATCTTGTTTAATTATATTTCTTTTCTTCATTATATTTAGCTAAGTTTATTTTGTCAAGGTGAAAAGGTTTTACCAATGGTGTTAGAATAAGTATAGTAAAAGCTCAACATGGACTTTAATGTTTATATTCACGAAAGTTTGATATTAACATGTTTTTTAATTGTTATCTTACTCATTCTTAATACATTGCTTGTTAAATGGTTAATCTAAATTTGTGTTGTATAGTATTTGGTATAACAAATACCTGATCCTTTCATAGCTTACTGTATGGATAATCAACACTAGTGCTATGAAAGGAACTTGATTTATTATTGACATAAATTAGCATCATGAATACCTGACAATATTTATAATTATTGATGTTATTTAAATAAGATAAGTAATATGATCATGTTAATAATTTATAATGAGCCATTAATGATAAATCATCCGATTGGAACTTTCTTTGTGTGTGGTTTCCAGTTGAGTAATAAAAAGAGTTTATACTATACTTATTTGAAATACCATTAGTGAACCCTCTAACCTTGGCAACTATTTTATCTTTGTTTATATCCTTATATCATTATCACATCTCAAAGTTCTCTTCAACTCCTTTTTCTTTTATTATTTGTAATTTTATATAGTTAACCTTCATGTGGATCGACTCTAGTCTTGCCGGGTTATTTATTATTTTGACACTCTTGTACTTAGAAGAAGATATCAATCATTTGATCGTGTCATTGTGCCTATATGTGCTAAACATTTATTGTTAAGAAAACTTTGGCAATTTGATAGAAAAGCTAAGCATGGTGGGTTTAATAATCTTGAGAATGATAGGAAGACATTTACACTTGTACCATTGTTCCTTAGACAAGTGTATAAAGACAAAATGAAGTTAAAAGGAGAAAAGTGAAGCCAAAAAAAAAATATCAACCATGTAAAGATGTGAGGAAGAGTTAGAATAAAGTTAGCCAAGAGAGAAGAAGATTAGATTCAGCCAAAATAAAAATTAATAGAGATTCAGGTGAGAGAAAAGAGAAGAAAAAAAGAGAAAAAAGGAAGGGCGAGAAAAGAAGAAGGTGTGGAAAAATTAAAAAAAAACATGTTATTTTTTATGCAAAGATGAGTGAGATTAAGAATGTTTATTTTTTTACATGCATATGATTTTACTTGTGTATAAGAAAGCATATTTTAACACTAATGACCTTGATTATTGTATTCCTAGTGTTTATGTTTCTTTATTATATAATTTTAAGGACATCTTTCTTGATGAGATCTCTAGTGAATTGTCACTTATTAGGAGAATTAAGCACCAAATTAATCTCGTACCTAGTGCATTTATACATAATTAGCTTGCCTATAAAAGTAGTCATAAGAAGACAAAGAAACTTCAAAGGCAAGTGGAAGAATTGATGACAAAAGGTTACATAAGAGAAAACAAGTCCATGTGCAATTCTGGTGTTGTTAGTACAAAAACAGAATAGGACTTGAAGGATGTGTGTTAATTTTCATGCTATCAATAATATTACAATAAAGTATAGACACCCAATTCCTTTACTTTATGATATGCTAGATGAATTGTATGAGTCTTGTGTGGTTTCTAAGATTGATTTAAAAAGTGGATATCATCAAATAAAAATGAAAAAGGAAGATGAATGAAAAACTACCTTTAAAACTAAATATGATTTGTATGTTAGTTATGCCTTTTGGACTTTCTAATGCACGTAATACTTTCATGAGATTAATGAATCATGTTGTGTGCAATTTTATACGTGAGTTTGTTATGATTTATTTTAATGATATTTTGATTTATAGCAATAATTTAGACAAGCGTATTGAACATTTAAGGAATGTATTGGTTGCTTTGTGAAAAAGAATATTTACATGTTAATCTGAAAAAAGTGTAACTTTTGCATGAAAATGATTATCTTTTTTTGATATATTATTAGTGCAAAAAGTATTGAGATGGATGAGGAAAAAGGTTAAGGCTATCCAAGAATGGCCTACACCTAAGTCAATCATTGAATGAAGAAGTTTTTATGGTTTGACTAGTTTTTATAGGAGATTTGTTAAAGATTTTAGTACTCTAGTTGTAACTTTAACTGGATAATTAAGAAACCCACGGATTTTAATGGGACAAAGAAAAAAGGCATGTTTTTAATTTATTATAAGAAAAACTAATTTCGACTCCATTGTCATCATTGTCTGATTTTATAAAAACTTTTGAGATTGAATGTGATGCCTTAGGAATAGGTATTAGAGCAATTTTATCATGGGAAAAAGACCAATAACTCATTTTAGCAAAAAGCTCAATGATGTAACATTGAATTATCCTACTTATGATATGAAGTTTATGTTTAGAAAGAACTTTAAAAACTTGGCAACATCACTTATAGTCTAAGGAGTTTGTGATCTATACCAACTATAAGTCATTGAAACATAGTATGGGCTAAAGGAAGCTAAACCATTAGTAGGTTAAGTGGGTAGGATTCATTAAAATATTTCCATATATGATTAAGTACAAGTAAGGTAAGGAAAACATAATGGCTTGTAACAGCCCGGCTCAACATGCTGAATATTGTCCGCTTTGGGCCTTACCGCCCTCACGGTTTTGTTCCTGATGACACGAGCCCACTACTGAGCCTGACGCCCCAAAACGTGTTCAACATGTTAGAACCAGCACTACTAATAAGGCCAGCAACACACCCCTCACCCGCCGATGTGGGATCTTACAATCCACCCCCCTTAAGGAGCCCGACGACCCCGTCGGCACAACCGGACAGCCAGTGAGGTCGGCTCTGATACCAAATGTAACAGCCCGGCCTAACATGCTGAATATTATCCATTTTGTTATGTACCAAACTAGTATTCCTTCACACTTCAAGATAAAGTGTTGTCAATTAGAGCAAGGGCCTAATATGCAGGGTCTCACTGCCATCTTAACATAATTATTTATTAAGGCATTAATCACAAAACAGTCCTGCCTCTATCCATAGGCAATGTCAGAAGTTTGAATCGATAGCATTTACATCAACACTTGATTATGCCTAATCAATCATATATTCACTCTAATATTAATTCATATATGGTTTTATCCCATCCATTCATATTTCATCAATACAACATACACTTTGTTATATTCTCATTTTATTAATATTTCAAATTTATTTTGTTCATGAATCCTTTACTTCTATCTAACATATTATTAAACAATGATTACACATTTATTATTTGCTACCGATACCACAATCACGAAGTAAAAGCTCATTTCCTAAGTTACTGACTTCTTGACAACCCAATATCACTTCCTTAATTATCACACTTGTGGTAACCAGGTATATATATAAATATATACATGCCTAGTTCATTCTATATCAAGATACATGATTCATTATACTTTCCATGCTTAATAAGTCTACTGAATCACAACCGCGCTCTGATACCAACTGTAACAACCCCGATTTTCCACATCCAATTTCGCGATACATTGGAAATTTTTGAGGTAATATATATATATATATATATATATATATATATATATATATATATATATATATATATATACAGGTTTCACCAAAATTTCAGCAAAATCTCCTCTATACTGGTAAGACCCAAGTTATCGACATAAACCCTGTTTACACTTCTAATAACTCACAACTCATAACTTAAAATCACGACCCAATCATCCTGGGTCTCAACCCAACTCATTATCAACAACACAAAACATCTTATTCAATAACATCATATAATGTAGGTCAAATGAAAGATTCAATTCCATCTAGAAACATGCATGGTCAAATAGGTACTAAGAGCTTCAACCATTAGAGTAAGGACATACATTCAAATTTACGGATTACTATTACATCTCAAGTTTTAGGAGACCAGTCTTTTAATTTACAAATAATTTACGTGGTCAAAAGCAAAAGATATTAAAACTAGTATTATTCTTGACGCGACCCTAATGGACCTGAAAATAGAAATTAACATGTACACATAAATATAAAAGATAGTAACAAGTAATAACAATGGCAGATAATAATCTCTATGGAATTTCTTTTGATATATAAAATTCATCATAAACCTCTTTTATATCTTATATTTTCCATCTATTACCAATATTCATCTAATATCCTATTTCATTTGCTAAGAATAATTCCATCTTGAAAATCTCAACACAACTCAACCATTTGCGAACACCATCTTCTTATAAATCAATTTTCATTTGATAACAAAATATTCCTTTCTTAGTATCATTAGCTTATCTCATTCTTTTGGAATAGCTAATCAATATTTCCCTTTTCTGAATCTGTTGCTAGAAGGTAATCGCCGAAACTAATAAATCTTATTAGCATCATTTGTCTTTCAATATTAGGCTAGACTAATCAATTTAAGAAAATACTGGCACTGATGAAACCTCATTGATACCATTAGCAATCCACACCTGGATAGCTAATCAATGTCATTTGATTCTTCCATTCGTACCGAACCCCTTTTATTTTTCTTATTAACATCATATGTATTATAACCACGGTTGCCAAGTATTATTTGCATACAATCTTAGTTATCGACACTACGGTCACTAAGCATCCTTCACATAACCTTCGTCACTCTCATCATAGTGCCAAGTATCAATTTATACCCTTAGCCACCATCATTATGGTGACCAATTATCTATCAATTCCCTTCTAATCTCCAAGTAATTGTGATTATGTAATTTACTCAATATCTTAGTCCTATATTAATTATTTTGCTCATAACATTTAGAATTTACTATTTCTAACTTCAATCAATTAATTCACATACTCTTTTCAAAACCTTACTCATCTCGATTGCCAATAATTATGGTAAGTGCATATAATTACTCATATTTTTTTTAACCTTCCTAGATTACCAGTACATCTGGTAATTCCATACGAATTACCTAGCCTCCAGTTATCTTCTTTTGTTAGTCAATCAATCCTGTAATTCCATACGAATTACCCCATATCTAGTTAACTTCCTTGTTAACCAATAAACCCGATAATTCTCTTAATTACCAAATAAATTTGGCTAACCCATCTTGGTTGCCAAAGTCAATCCGGTAATTCCATATGAATTACCCAACATCCGGCTAACCTCTTTTGTTAGCCAATTAATCCGGTAATTCCATACGAATTACCCAACATCCGGCTAACCTCTTTTGTTAGCCAATTAATCCGGTAATTCCATACGAATTACCCAATATCCAGCTAACTTCCTTGTTAGCCAATTATTCCGATAATTCCATACGAATTACCAGTTAAACCCGATAATTCTCTTAATTACCAAATAAATTTGGCTAACCCATCTTGGTTGCCAAAGTCAATCTGGTAATTTCATATGAATTTCCCAACATCCGGCTAACTTCTTTTGTTAGCCATGTTTATAATTTCTTCATGTGCTTGGTATAAACAATTTGTAGTACATATAGATGCACTAATTGTTTTACAATCAACCATAATCTTAAACCTGGCTATCCTCTTAAGGCATAATTTGTTGAGGTTAACCGTTCACTCACCCCGGTCATCCACTTCGGATGCCATTAGCCAAAGCCAATCAATCGTTCATCCCGGTCATCCTCCATCCGGATGCCATTAGCCGAAGCTAATCATTCTTTGTCCCGCCCATCCATTCGGATGCCATTAGCCGAAGCTAATCAATCCTTCGTCCCGGTCATCCATCCGGATGCCATTAGCCGAAGCTAATCATTCGTTTGTTCCGACCATCCATCCGGATGCCATTAGCCGAAGCTAATCAGTCCTTCTTCCCGGTCATCCATTCGGATGCCATTAGCCGAAGCTAATCAACCATTTGTTAACATTTAAGCGTTCAACAAGCTAATATCGATTATAACACAATATGGTAATATTCATGTTAAAGAATTTCATTATTCAACGTATGAAAAAGGAAGAAGCAAGTCACCTACCTAATGCTTGAACTCGCGCAAAAGTCCCATGCTACTAAACAGATTTTGCAATCTCTCCTGTATCATTAAAGAGACATATCAAATGTGGCTCCACCATAATTGAAAATTCCATTCTAAAATTCATTTAAATTTAGAATCGCATGACACATGCATTCGCATATTTATTTATTTATTTCCTTTCTTTTCATGACTTGTTTTTACAGACTGGGTATCTTTAAACATGACCTAACAATCTTAATTTATTTTATTTTATTTTTGTCTACTCAATCCATCATGTACAAACTTAGTAACATCACATCCTTGCATTTATTCATACCATTGAAACTAATTCATTTTACTTATCAAACCAACTCTCGGCTGAATGACCTTATTTTTTATTTATTTATTTTCATGATGAGTTTTCCAATTCTTTTTCATAAATCCACTTTACTTCTCATCTTAAGTAAATTTAACAACATGTTTTCATCATAATTCCATGTACGCCTTAATTTAACCTTTTCCTCCTCTTTTATTATCCATTTGGACAGCGTTAAAATTCCATAAAATGACATTTTCCTCACATTAATCTATTATTTCAAACATAACACAATTCATTTGGCATTCAACAAACCACAATCCCATAAAAATCCCTATAACATTAGGTCGAATAAACTCAAGTTCAAGATTTTCATTTTTGGTTGGATTCCATATTATGATGAGAATTTGAATCTTTTTAAAATTCTTCCAATTGACACTCTACCTAATTTTCTTTATACAAATATATGTATCCATACCTAGTTTTCATAGAAAATGAATCAAAGTCTTATCTCCTTATTTCTTCTTCATTTGGCCGAATGCCTTCATTCATGGTGAGGGATGATTCCCTTTTTAATTATTCCATATAAACCTTTACCAATTCATTTCATATCTATTCTAACCTCATTCAACTCAAATTCCATAGCAATTAAAACAATTAAGCTCATCCTCTCATTTATATGTCTAGGCCGAATCTTTGCATTAAATGGAGGATAAATTTTTCTTCAAGTTTTCTTTCAATTAACACTAGACCCAATCCTTTTTAATGCCTAAAAACATATATCCATTAAATCAACAAACTCAATGTCCCTTCATCCAAATTTCAAAACTTCCCTAACATATTTTACAACACAATTAATCTATAACAACACTAATAACAAGAGCACATTTTACCATTATATCTTACATAAACTCTACACCCACACAATTCTAATTTCATCAAAACATGTAATTAAATCAAGCTTCCTAAATGTTTTACTAAGACTAGCAATAGATTCAAATAGCAACAACTCATCCACCTTTGATTATTTCCTTGAACTCAACAATCAGAATATATATCATTGTGTTGTGTACAATATATCTCAAAATCAGAATAATCCAACGGTTGGATCTCCATAGATCTGAATAAAACCGAACTAACCTGAAAATGGACGAGCTATTGTTCAACATGAACCAAACCTTGCCGGAGAGTGCGTTTCCAATCTCCACCGTCCAAAATGTATACCACATCTAGGTGCACCACATATCCAAAAATAGGCACGATCCAACGGTGGAAGAGAGAGAAATCGGCTGGTGACCAAAACTGCTCTGTAGGTATATTTCCTTTTGTTTTCCAGAACACTTCCGATGATGATGGCTGCTCAATAGATTATGTTCCTTCAAATCCCTCTGGTCAGTTTATAGAGGAGTGTGAGAAGAACAATATATCCAAAGATCAACATGATCCAACGGTGGATTCAAGAGAATAGGCCACCAAAGCATTATTGGTTCATCCAAATCCTGCACCTCTATGTAACCGAATTCTCTATTATCTCTCACCCCTTTTCGTTTTTCTTTCTCTTCTTTTTTTTAATCTGGTGGCCTTTTGCTGTTTTTAAAGGCACCATTGTTTTACTAATTACCTTTATGTCCCTCATTTATGTATTTATATATTATTTGTTTTTTTTTCATGGAAACCATCCGGTTTGTTTCTGCTTAAATCGTTAGTCTTTACCAAACTCTCATTGGGATGATATCTTTCACCAATGTAGGAAAACATATTAATAGACTTCATGCAAAATTTCATCCCATTCCGACGATTGGATTGAGAGCTCTGCTTTCTAATGTAAAATTGGTCAGTTTATGACTTTTCGTCAACTATCCAAATTTTCTTGTCCAATCTTCACATAAAATAATATCAATTATCCTTCTAAACCTTTAAGGTCATTTTATTATTTTGGAATATATTCATTTTGTCATTTTTCTCATTATTTTATTCATCAAAACACGTTACCAGTTTCTTTGTCTTTATGAATTCTAAAACAAAATTCATTTTATGGAGGTCATCCCCTCCATTATATATCACTTTCAGTCTTACGTTTACATGGCAGGTTATACATCCGCATATTTAAATCATAAATTTTCTAGGGTTTCACATTCTTCCCTCCTTCAAGAAATTTCGTCCTCGAAATTTAGAATTTCTACTTATATTTGTGAATATTATTGGGTACTTCTTTCTCTTTTTTTTTCATTTTTCCTTTCTGTAACATGGATAGAAAAAAAAAACACGTCTTGGATTCTATATAAAATATAGACAATTAAATTTAATAAGCTATTAGCCCAACGCTTGTGGTTGTCTCGAGGGAACCATTTCACCTTATTTTCCCATTATTGAAGCATGTCTTGCTCCCACTGAACACATTTGTTTTTTTTTTTTTTACAGAACACTTTATTTCTCATGGTAACGTAGTATTTCTATAATTACTTCTCAACTTTATAACATAACTACACCTCAAATGTCACATTTATCTTATCCAATGATTGGTCTTGTTAGTCACACTGTCAATAACATCTCCTTCTCAAACAAAAGTATAAGTAACATGTCAATTATCTTAAATACTATCCACCCAACTAGTGAAGTGTTGTGCCAACCACCCAAGTCATCCACCATTCAGATGACCTAGTCTCAATTTCATAACGGCCCAACATGCTGAATATTGTCCGCTTTGGGCCTTACCGCCCTCACGGTTTTGTTCCTGATGACGTGAGCCCACTACTGAGCCTGACGCCCCAAAACACGTTCAACATGTTAGAACCAGCACTACTAATAAGGCCAGCAACACACCCCTCACCCGCCGATGTGGGATCTTACAATCCACCCCCCTTAAGAAGCCCGACGACCCCGTCGGCACAACCGGACAGCCAGTGAGGTCGGCTCTGATACCAAATGTAACAGCCCGGCCCAACATGCTGAATATTGTCCGCTTTGGGCCTTACCACCCTCACGGTTTTGTTCCTGATGACGCGAGCCCAATACTGAGCCTGATGCCCCAAAACGAGCTCAACATGTTAGAACCAGCACTACTAATAAGGCCAGCAACACACCCCTCACCCGCCGATGTGGGATCTTACAATCCACCCCCTTTAAGGAGCCCGACGACCCCGTCGGCACAACCGGACAGCCAGTGAGGTCGGCTCTGATACCAAATGTAACAGCCCGGCCCAACATGCTGAATATTGTCCGCTTTGGGCCTTACCGCCCTCACGGTTTTGTTCCTGATGACGCGAGCCCACTACTGAGCCTAACACCCCAAAATGCGTTCAACATGTTAGAACCAGCACTACTAATAAGGCCAGCAACACACCCCTCACCCGCCAATGTGGGATCTTACAGGCTGATATACTATCACGAAGGTATATGTACTTTTTTGAACTCTAAACACTACATTATTAGGATTTGAGTATGTGAAAGATTTATATATTAAGGATGTTGATTTTGGCCAAGTATATTTTGCAAATGAACATTCGGCCTTTGTTAAGTTTTATATAGTTGAAGGATATTTATCTTTTTTTAAAATAGAGATTATATGTGCCTAATTGTTCTACGAGTGAATTGCTAGTTTGTGAATCTCATTGAAGTAGATTAATGGGATATTTTAAAGTTTCTAAGACCTTAGATATTTTACATGAGTACTTTTATTGGCCTAAGATGAAAATAGATGTGAAAGAAACTGTTATAGATATATAGCATGTAGACAAGCTAAATCCAAAGTTTTACCTCATGATTTATATACACCTGTACTAGTACCTACGAAACCTTTAGTTGATATATCTATGAACTTTGTGTTTGGTTTGCTTAGGTAAAAATTAGGTAGGGAGTCTATTTTTATACTTGTGGATATATTTTTTAAGATGACATATTCCATATCTTGTTATAAAACTGATGATGTAACTAACATAGTAATTAGTACTTAAAAATGCATTTTTATCAAGGTTTTATATCATCATTTTGCACTTAAAGTATCAATAACTCCTTAACTAAAACATATTTTATAATAACATACCTAATAATATAAGATACCTTTAATTTATGGTAAATGTTCATCTTAAATGTAGGCCTATCACATAAATGAAAGGATTGATTGATGAGTTTAAGTATTGAAATTGAAAGGACAAAGAAAGGGCCAAACTTAGAAAAGAGATGTTGGTGCAGTCCAAACTGGAACACTGTTTGGTAATCGGGTAATATCTCGAGTTCTAGATGTTCAAATGACCTTAATTTTTTGGACAGATTAGGTAAGACATAGGCCTACAACTTTCATGTTGAGTCCAAGATCATTTTCAAGTCCAAATTATAGCAACAATAGAGAAGTCTGAATTTGTCTTGCAGCCCAGACACTATTTAGTGTTTAGCCCGTATCTCGAGTTCTAGAAGTCCAAATGACCTTAATTTTTTTTCCTAGAAAGATAAGACAATGTCCTATAACTTTCATGAGTATAGGTGGTTCCAGTTCTGATGCTAGCAATGCTGTTTTATTCAGAAAATAAGATAAGGATTTTCACTAAGTCAAGAGTTGGCCACCCACTCAACAATTAGTCATCAAATCAATAGTTCCAGATTTTGGCCTATAAAAGGAAGCATTTGCTATGAATTTAGGGGTTTAGTTGTTCAGATCAAGAACTTGCTCTTGCTCTCTCTCTTTATATTTTTTTTTTTGTAATTCTTAAGTTTTGCTTTCATTAATATCTTGTTTACGCTTTTCATTTCCTTTCCTTTACTTGGTTAACTTGTATCTTATTTATGTTCTTATTTTATTTATTTATGTTTCTCTTCTTCATTATGTTTAGCTAAGTTTATTATGTCAAGGTGAAAAGGTTACATTAATGGTGTAAAAATAAGTATAGTGTAAACTCAACATGGACCTTAATGTTTAATATTAACATGTCGTATCTTTTTATCTTACTAATTCTTAATACCTTGCTTGTTAAATGGTTAATCTAGATTTGTGTTGAATAACCATTGGTACAACAAATACTTGGCACTCTCATAGCCCAACCGTATGGTATTACCTACACATGTGCTATGAAAGGAACTTGATTTATTGTTAACATAAGTTAGCATCATGAATTCCTGACAATATTTAAAAGTTTGGTGTTACTTAAATAAGATAATCAATATGATCATGTTAACAATTTATAATGAGCTATTAATGACAAATCATCTGATTGGAACCTCGTTTATGTGTGGTTTCCAGTTAAATAATAAGAGTTTATACTATACTTGTTTGAAATACCATTAGTGGATCCTCTAACTTTGACATTTGTTTTTATAATTGTTTAATCCTTACATTAATCTTCCATCTCAAAGTTCTCATCAACTTCTTCTTCTTCTTTATTATTATTGTTGTTGTTGTTGTTGTATTCTTGTTGTCTATAATTGATACAATTAACCTCCTTGTGGTTCGACCCCGGTCTTGCCGGGTTATTTATTACTTCGACACACCTGCACTTGGGAGAAGACATCAATCTTTTGGTCGTGTCACATAGCAGATTTATTCTTTAGAGAAATAGTTTGGCTTCATAGGGTTCCTAAAAGCATTGTTTCTAATTGTGATGTTAAATTTCTTAGCTATTTTTGATAGATTTTATAGGGAAAATTGGGAACAAAATTGTTTTTTAATACTTGTAATCCACAAATAAATGGTCAAACCAAAATAGTTAATAAGACTTTAACTATATTATTAAAAACTACTATTCAAAAGAATTTGAAAAATTAGGAAGATTGTCCGTTATTTATTGAATTTGCTTATAATAGGAGTGTATATTTTACTACTTAATTAGTACTTAAAAGTGCATGTTTATCAAGGTTTTATATCATCAGTTTGCACTTGAAGTATCAATAACTCCTGAACTAAAGCATGTTTTATAGTAACAAGTCTAATACTATAAGATATCTTAATATATGGTAAATGTTCATCTTAAATGCAGACCTATCACATAAATCAAAGGATTGATTGATGAATTCAACTACTGAAATTGTGAAGATAAAGAAAGGGTGAAGCTTAGAAAAGAGATGTTGGTGCAGTCCAAACTGGAACACTGTTCGGTAATTGGGTCATATCTCGAGTTCTAGATGTCCAAATGATCTCAAATGTTTACACAAAATTGATAAGATATAGGCCTACAACTTTCATGTGGAGGCCAGGATTTAAAAAGGCCGTTTTTAAGTCCATATTATAGCAATAATGGAGAAGTACGAATCTGTCCTGCAGGCCGGACACTATTTAGTGTTCAGCCCATATTTCGAGTTCTAGAAGTCCAAATGACCTCAATTTTTTTCTTGGAAAGCTAAGAGAATTTTCTAGAACTTTCGTGAGTACAGGTGACTCCAATTCTGATGTTAGCAATGATGTTTTATTCAGACAAGAAGATAAGGATTTTCACCAAGTCAAGATATGACCACCCACTCAACAATTATTCATCAAATTAATAGTTCTAAATTTTGACCTATAAAAGAAGACATTTGCCATGCATTTACGCATCTTGATGTTCATATCAAGATCATGCTCTTGCTCTTTTTCTTTGTATTTTGTAATATTTAAGTTTAATTTGATGTTATATTAATCTCTTGTTTATGCTTTTCATTTCCTTTCCTTTATTTATATAATTATGTTCTTATCTTATTTATTTATGTTTCTTTCTTTCATTATGTTTAGCTAAATCTATTATGTCAAGGTGAAAAAGTTACACTAATGGTGTAAGAATAAATATACTATAAACTGAACATGAACTTTAATGCTTGATACTAACATGTTTTATATTTATTATCTTGCTCACTCTTAATACCTTGCTTGTTAAATGGTTAATCTAGATTTGTGTTGAACAACCCTTTGTACAACAAATACTTGACACTTTCATAGCTCAACCGTATGGTATAACCTACACCTGAGCTATGGAAAGGAACTTGATTTGTTTTTAACATAAATTATCACCATGAATACCTGATAATATTTACAAGTATTGACATTACTCGAATAAGATAATTAATGTAATCATGTTAACAATTATAATCTGATTGGAACCTCCTTTGTGTGTGGTTTCCAGTTGAGTAATAAGAGTTTATACTATACTTGTTTGAAGTACCATTAGTGGATCCTCTAACATTGACATTTGTTTTTATTATTGTTTAATCCTTACATCAATCTTACATCTCAAAGCTCTCTTTATTATTACTATTACTATTACTATTATTAATATCATTACTACTACTACTACTATTGTTATGATTAGTATTAGTATTAGTATTAGTATTACTGCTACTACTAATTATTGTTGTTGTTGTTGTTGTGCTGTTGTTATTTATAATTTATATAGTTAACTTTCCTAGATTCGACCCCGGTCTTGCCGGGTTATTTATTACTTCGACACTCCTGCACTTGGAGAAGACATCAATCTTTTGGTCGTGTCAAGTTTTTGGCACCGTTGTCGGGGAGGTAAATTCTTCTATAAATTATAATATTTAATTTATTTTCTCTTTTCACTTTTCATTTTATCTAACTTTTGTTTCCTTTGTTTTGTTTTGTTTCCTTTTCTTCTCTTTTCTTTTCTTCCTTTTATTCTCTTATTACACGTGCATGAGAGTCTGGTCACGTACATTAAGTGGTTGACTTTGTAGGGTATCCTCATCATTTTAAGAAAATATGGCCGAAAAAGATAATCAATCGCTTCATAATGGAAATAATGAGAATAACCGTATGAGAACACTTAGAGACCACTTGAATCCCACAAGAACAAGTGCACCCTCATGCATAGTTTTCCCTCCTGATGCATCCCATTTTAATTTTAAGCCGGGCATTATTCAACTTTTATCTTCTTTTCATGGCTTAGACCTAGAAAATCTATACTTGCATTTAAGGAAATTTGAGGAGGTCTGTAACACCTATAATGACTCAAATTGTAGCATGAATACCATTAGATTAAAGCTTTTTCATTTTTCATTAAAAGATAAAGCTAAAACATGGCTATAAAATTTGAGACCGAGATCTATTCGTGCTTGGGATGAAATGCAACAATAATTTTTAAAGAAGTTTTTTTCGTCTCATATAACAAACTCTTTCAAAAGACAAATCATCACTTTCACTCAAAAGCCAAAAGAAACATTTTACCAATGTTGGGATAGGTATCGAGACTTGCTTAATACTTGCCCTCATCATGGTTTTGAAATATGGAGATTGGTTTCATATTTTTATGAAGGTTTAACACCTAGAGATAGGTAAATGGTTGAATTGATGTGCAATGGAACTTTTGAAGAAAAAGACCCTAATGAGCAATGGAGTACCTAGACTTGCTAGCTGAAAATGCTCAAAATTAGGACACCACAGATACTTATGAGGCACCAAGTAAAGCTCAACCTCATACATCTAGTGGAGGTATGCACAACTTTAGGGAAGATCATGACTCCAAGCCAAGTTTGCATCTTTAGCTAGAAAAGTCGAAACACTTGAATTGAAAAGGAGTGGTCAATTAAAATCTGTTCAAGACATTATGTGTCAAATCTGTGAAACCAATGAATACTCAACAAATGATTGTCCAACTTTGCCTTCTTTTAGGAAATGCCTCCATGAACAAGCCCATGCTTTAAACAGTTTCTAAAGGCCCAACCATAACCCATACTCACAAACGTATAACCCTGGTTGGAGAAATCACCCAAATTTCAGTTGGAAGAGTGATAGGAATAATACACAAACTTCACAGCCACCGTTTCAAGCACACCATAATTTCCAAAATTCTCATAGATATGCACCTCCTTATGCTCCACTTTCTAGAAGAAATCTTGAGGTAACATTGCATGCATTCATGGAAAAGCAAGAGGCAATCAACACTCAACTTGCTCAAGGCATGACAAATTTTAAAGATACTCTTGCAAAGTTAACATCTGCTCTTAGTTTTCAAGAGAAAGGTAAGTTTCCTTCTCAACCATAGCAAAATCCAAAGGGGCAATACAATGCAAATGCAAGTAGTTCTAGAAGCCAACACATGGATCAACTCAAATCAGTCATCACTCTTCGTAGTGGTAAAGTTATTGAAAAACCCACTCTTGAACCTTGTGAGAAAGATGATGAGTCAATATCTGAGGGTAAGGAAGGGGTTGAATCTGAACATTGTAAAGAAAAGACTGATTATCCGCCAACACTTCTATTTCCTCTTGCCATGACCAAACAAAGGAAAGTCAATCACAATTCTGAAATCCTTGAAACTTTCAAACATGTAAGGATCAATATACCTTTGTTGGATGCTATTAAACAAGTACCTTCATATGCTAAATTTTTGAAAGATCTATGCACTGTGAAGAGAAAACTGATTATGAAAAAGAAAGCCTTTTTAGTCGAACAAGTAAGTGCCATTCTTCAGAATAATAATGCTTTGAAATATAAAGACCCTGGTTGTCCTATAATTTCTTGCTTTATTGGAGAACATAAAATTGAAAGAGCCTTACTTGATCTTGGAGCTAGTGTGAATTTACTTCCATATTCAATTTTTCAGAGTCTCAATCTAGGTGAGTTAAAACCAACTTCTGTAACTCTTTTACTTGCCGATAGATATGTAAAAGTGCCTAAAGGAATAGTTGAGGATGTGTTAGTAAAAGTTGATAAATTCATTTACCCTGTAGATTTTGTTGTCTTGGATACACAACCTGTTGAAGCATGTAATTCAATTCCTACTATTTTAGGACATCAATTTCTTGCAACTTCTAATGCATTGATTAATTATAGGAATGGACTGATGAAGCTATCATTTGGAAACATGACATTGGAGATGAATATTTTCAACATTTGCAAGTAACCTGGAGATGATAATAATTTACAGGAAGTGAACTTTATTGAAAAATTAGTTCATGATCAATTTCAAACCACTTCTAGTGAAACTGAGATTAATGAATTTGATGATTTGCAAATGGTCTGTTTTCAGGAAGAATCAAAGGCATGTAATTGGAGACCACAAATTGAAGAATTGCCACCATGATTAATTGAGTCCAAAGCTTCAAGTGTTCAACCACTAAAACCTGATTTAAAGCCGTTACCAGTCAATCTCAAATATTCATTTTTGGGAGAAAATGAAACTTTTCCGGTAATAATCTTTTCCAAACTTAATGCATATCAGGAAGGTAAGTTATTACAAACTCTGAAAATGCATAAAAATGCATTAGGATGGACCATAGCTGACATAAAAGGAATTAGTCCTTTGATTTGCATACACAAGATTTATTTGGAGGAAAATGCTAAACCCTTTAGAGAAATGCAACAAAGACTTAATCCTAAAATGAAAGAAGTAGTGAAAAATAAAGTCATTAAGCTTCTAAATAATGGAATCATTTATCCTATTTCTGACAGCAAATGGGTAAGTCCTACCGAAGTTGTACCCAAAAAGTCTGGAGTCACCGTGATAACAAATGAGAAAAATAAGTTAATTCCAACTCGGACTATTACTGGTTGGCACATGTGCATTGACTATAGGAAACTTGCTTTATTGGAGAACATAAATTGAAAGAGCCTTACTTGATCTTGGAGCTAGTGTGAATTTACTTCCATATTTAATCTTTCAAAGTCTCAATTTAGGTGAGTTAAAACCAACCTCTATAACTCTTTTACTTGCTGATAGATCTATAAAAGTGCTTAGAGGAATAGTTGAGGATGTGTTAGTACAAGTTGATAAATTCATTTACCCTGTAGATTTTGTTGTCTTGGATACACAACCTGTTGAAGCATGTAATTCAATTCCTATCATTTTAGGACGTCCATTTCTTGCCACATCTAATGCATTGATTAATTATAGGAATGGACTAATGAAGCTATCATTTGGAAACATGACATTGGAGATGAATATTTTCAACATTTACAAGCAACCTGGAGATGATAATGATTTATAGGAAGTGGACTTTATTGAAAAATTAGTTCGTGATCAATTTTAAACCACTTCCAGTGAAACTGAGATTGATGAATCTGATGATTTGCAAATGATCTATTTTCAGGAAGAATCAAAGGCATGTAATTGGAGACCACAAATTAAAGAATTGCCACCACGATCAATTGAGTCCATACCTTCAAGTGTCCAACCACCAAAACCTGAATTGAAGCCGTTACCATTTAATCTCAAATACTCATTTTTGGGAGAAAATGAAACTTTTCCGATAATAATCTCTTCCAAACTTAATGCACATCAAGAAGGTAAGTTATTACAGACTCTGAAAATGCACAAAAATGCATTAGGATGGACCATAGCTGACATAAAAGGAATTAGCCCTTTGATTTGAACACACGCGATTTATTTGGAGGAAAATGCTAAACCCTATAGAGAAATGCAACGAAGGCTTAATCCTAATATGAAAGAAGTAGTGAAAAATGAAGTCATTAAGCTCCTAGATAATGGAATCATTTATCCTATTTCTGATAGCAAATGGGTAAGTCCTACCCAAGTTGTACCCAAAAAGTCTGGAGTCACTGTGATAACAAATGAGAAAAATGAGTTAATTCCAACTAGGACTATTACTGGTTGGCGCTGTGCATTGACTATAGGAAACTTAATTCAATGACTAGAAAAGATCATTTCCCTTTACCTTTCATGGATAAAATCCTAGAAAGAGTTGCAGGTCAAGAGAAGACTACTTTCACATGTTCATCGTGTACTTTTTCATATTAAAGGATGCCTTTTGGATTATGTAATGCACCAACCACATTTCAAAGATGCATGCTTAGCATATTCAGTGATATGGTTGAACATTTTCTTGAGATTTTTATGGATCATTTTTCTATTTTTGGTGATTCATTTGATGATTGTTTGACTAACTTAGAAAAGGTTTTAAGCAGGTGTGAAGAGAAGAATCTTATACTGAATTGGAAAAAATATCACTTTATGGTAACAAATGACATTGTACTTGGTCACATTGTTTCATCGAAAGGAATTGAGGTTGATAAATCTAAAATCGAGTTAATTGCCAACTTACCAACACCAAAATCTGTTAAAGATGTTAGATCATTCTTAGGACATGCTGGTTTTTACAGAAGGTTCATCAAAGATTTTAGTATAATATCTAAGCCCTTGAGTAACCTTCTAACAAAGGATAATATTTTTGAATGGACTGAACATTATGAAGAAGCCTTTGTTAAACTTAAAAACTTGCTTACTTCTGCTCCTATCATTCAACCTCTTGATTGGTTATTATCTTTTGAAATAATGTGTGATGCTAGTGATTATGTCGTGGTTGTTGTCTTGGGACAAAGAAAAGATAAAACACTTTATGTGATTTATTATGCAAGTAAAACTTTAAATAATGCTCAAATGAATTACACCACCACTGAAAAAGAATTACTTGTAGTAGTATTTGCATGTGATAAATTTAAGTCTTATCTTGTTGGCTCACCTGTTGTTGTTTTTAGTGATCATGCAACATTGAAATATCTTCTTTCTAAGAAAAATTCTAAGGCTAGATTGGTGCGGTGGATTTTGTTACTTCAAAAATTTGATATCATAATCAAAGACAAGAAAGGCACCGAATATGTTGTTGCAAATCATTTATCAAGATTGACAACAGATTTGAAATTCTGACATCACACCAATCGATGACTACTTTCCCGATGAATCTTTACTTTCCATTTCTATAATGCCTTGGTTTGCTAATATTGTTAATTTTCTTGTTTCAGGACAATTGTTAGCTCATTAGAGTACCCAAGATAAAAGAAAGTTCTTGAACGAAGTGAAGAACTTTTATTGGGATGACCCATATTTATTTAAATATTGTCCTGATCAAATATTTCGAAGATATATTCCTGACAATGAGGTAAGTAGTGTAATTAAATTTTATCATTTTGAGGCATGTGGGGGTCATTTCTCGTCAAAAAAGACAACTACAAAAATCTTACAAAGTGGATTTTACTGGCTCATCATGTTCAAGGACTCACATGCATTCTGCAAGACTTGTAAAAATTGTCAAAAGTTAGGATTTATTTCAAAACGTCATATGATGCCTTTAAGTCCTATTCTTGTCATTGAGATCTTTGATTGTTGGGGTATAGATTTCATGGGTCCATTTCCTCCATCATGTGGTTTCATGTACATATTAGTCAAAGTAGATTATGTTTCAAAATGGATAGAGACAATTCAAAGTCGAAACAATGATCACAAAACAATGATGAAGTTTTTGAAAAACAATATTTTGAGTCGATTTGGAATCCCTCGAGCCATGATAAGTGATGGTGGAACACATTTATGCAATAAGCCATTTGATTCTTTAATGAAGAAATATGGAATCACACACAAAGTTGCCACCCCTTATCACCCTCAGACAAGTGGATAAGTAGAGCTTGCTAATAGGGAGATCAAACAAATCTTGGAGAAAACAGTGAACCCTAATAGCAAAGACTGGTCTTTAAGACTTAATGATGCACTTTAGGCTTATCGAACTGCTTATAAAACATCATTAGGTATGTCACCTTATAGACTAGTCTATGAAAAACCTTGTCACTTGCCTGTGGAAATTGAACATAAAGCTTATTGGGCTATTAAAGCTTTCAATTCAAACCTTGATAATGCTAGTCAGCTGCGAAAATTGCAAATAAATGAGCTTGAAGAAATAAGAAATGATGCATATGACAATTCAAGAATTCATAAAGCAAGAATCAAAGACTTTCATGACAAGAAAATACTGAGAAAAACATTCAATGTTGGTAAAAAAAGTCTTGCTTTATAATTCTCAACTCCATTTATTTCCTGGAAAACTAAGATCAAGATGGAGCGATCCTTTTATTGTGAAGCATGTGTATCCATATGGGGCCTGTGATATCGAGAATCCAAAGAATGACAATGTTTTCAAGGTAAATGGACATCGTTTGAAAGTTTATTTTGATAATTTTTCAATTGAAAATGGCTCTATTGAATTGAGTGATCCTGTATATAAAGATTGATTTTTTTTTCTCACATTGTTTTATGTTTTGTTTTGGTTTTGCTTGTCTCTCTCTCACCCCGGTCAAATGGCAGATAACGGTACTCCGTGACTTGAGTCAGTTCTTTCAGTTTCCCATAATAGCTGATATCTGTATATATTTGTACAATTCTTTGCTCTTTCTCCCTTCTTTAAATCTCTTCTCCAATTCTCTTTTGAAAATGAACACCACTCTTGAAAAATTGAAAAGGTATTTTCTCGCTTTGCCTCCAAATGCGATTACAAAAATTTACCATGCTAGGTGTGCAAGACTGAGGTTGTTAATGAATCATGGAATTCCTGAAGATATTTACTGGCTAATTAAAGCAAAGGTCCGATTATCAGGTGAGTTCTTCAATTCTTTCATTTCACATATGCATGGAACAGGTAAAAGCACTTTTGCGAAGAAACGTCGTGTAAAATGACTGAAAGTCTGTCACAGATGTGCCAGATGGACTTGTAATGCGACATGTTGTTCTTTAGGAATGATATCTTTAAACCATGAAGATAAAATACAATTCATTAAGGATGGCCTAAGTAAGGGGTCTTTAGATGATCTTCTGTTGACCCTTGAGACGCATCCTAGTGGAGATGTACATCGTGCAATTCATGATTTATGGCCACAATTCCATAAAGAACATGCTTGACTTAGTCTTGGGAATCTGACTAAAAAAGACCTTGTTTGCCAGTTTTTAAGAAAACTGGATGGGAAGCCTATCCCCGACCCATGGAGGGCGTTTAAACCGTTCTTAGACGTAAAACCAAGGGAAGATGTGAGCCACAATCACAACTACCTGTACATACATGCTTTTTCAAAATAAATAAATAAAAAGAGAGTGTGTGAGACAATAACTGGCTTACATATAGGTGGTATGATTGCATTTTCAATTTCTCATCTATAAATTCTTCTCTTCCTTCCCTTCATTTCTACTCAACCCATACATTCATCAAATATAGAAGTGTGTAGAAATGGCAGGTTCCTCAAGTCATCACATAAGAAATATTTGTGTTTTCAGTGGATCCAGTCCTGGGAAAGGAAAAGAGTTTTTAGAATCAGCAAATCATCTTGGTTAGGTACTAGTTGAGAGAAAGATTCATTTAGTATATGGGGGGTGTGTCAATAGTTGAATTTTTAGGAGGCAGTCAAGTTTTGGGGGTTGTCCCCAAAGCTTTAGCAAATGGGGACATCATTGAAAAAATAATTGGAGAGGAACTATAGGTCCCCACAATGTCTGATCGATTGAATGTCATGTTTAACCATGTTGATGCCTTCATTGCTTTACCAGGTGGTCTGGGCACATTGAAAGAGATCTTTCATATTTCCTCTTGGGCTCAACTGCACATTCACCATAAACCTATAGGTTTGTTAAATGTTAATGGTTTCTATGATAATTTGTTGTCTTTTCTTGATCAAGCTGTGGAACAGGAATTTCTAACATCTTCAGCACGACAAATCATAATCTCTGCTGCTACTACTGAATAATTGATTGACCAACTACAATCTGTCATCCCTGTTATTGATCCCTGCATGAGCTGCTTAAATTGGTCAACTAAGGAAAGCTGTAAAAAGCTTAGATTAGATTTGAGCCTTCATTTGTGAAACCTCATGTCTTTTGGTTTTATTAATAGCATATTATTTTGTTTTGTTATGTCTTATATTTGTTTAAGTGTGTTTCAGGTTTGTCATTGTTCGCTGTTTCAGGTGATGTCTTCTATACTCTATCTTTCTACCTTAGGACATTGAGGACAATGTCTCATTTTGGTTGGAGGGAGAGGATAGTAGTTAAAAAAAAAAAACTAACTTACTAACTGTTTTTGCTATTATTAAAACCATTTGACAAAATTGTTATTAGGATGGCAGAGTAAAGAGTCAATTTTATTAACTCTTGAGACGCATCTTAGTAAGTATCCTTATTAGGATGGCAGAGTAAGGAGGAAATTTTATTGACTCTTGAGACACATCTTAGTAAGTATCATGACCAAGGTCTATCATAATACTTCTTGAAATATTCAGGTTTACAAACTCTCACATTGTTATCACCTGATCCTGCTCATATACTCATTTAACAAGTATTCTTAAACCTTTATTTTCACACACACACTTTAACGTATGATTATGGGTTGCACATTGGATTATTACATTATTTATGTTCTTTTGTTAAAGGTAACAACTAAGGGAAAGGGATAATATATAATTTGCAAAAAAAAAAAAAATTGATAATATTGATGATCATAAAAACGTAAATAAGTTTGGTTTCGTAGCCTCCCTAACCTAAGCAATTAAGCCCGAAGGGGTGTTTTAACACTCAATACCCTAAAGTCAACTGACTTGGGAGCTATTGTCCCAAAGCTTATTACATGGGCTGAGGAGAAAAGCTTAAGGGAATCAAACATTGCACTATCTACGTATCAGTATCTGCAACCCGAGTTACTAAGCTTGTAGGGGTGTCTCAACACCTAATGCCCTAAGACCAACTGGTCTGGGAGTCATTAGCCGAAAACTCGTTACATAGGTTAAAGATGCATTGTGTTTTAAGTTGTATGTGTATATAAATAAAAAAAAAGAAAAAAAATAATAATAATCCCAACCCAAGAAAGTTAACCTTAAACATTCGAACATAATATTGTTTTCTTCCAACAAAAGCCCCATCATCTATGTTTTCATTGATCATATAAAAGAAGGTTTATTAATATCTTGTTTAAGAAATATGAAGGAGGAATATAAATTTAATGAGAGTTTGTTTATCTGGATAGATTAATGGAAGTTGAATGATGAATACCTTACTTTGTCAAACTTACAAGTTATTTTTCTATTTTAACACTTTGATTACTAGGGACTAGTAATAATCTGGTTGAGGGGTGTGATTAGTACTTAAAAGTGCATGATTATCAAGGTTTTATATCATTACTTTGCACTTGAAGTATCAATAACTCCTTAACTAAAGCATGTTTATAATAACAAGTCTAATACTATAAGATACCTTAATATATGGTAAATGTTCATCTTAAATGCAGGCCTATCACATAAATCAAAGGATTGATTGATGAATTCAACTACTGAAATTGTGAAGATAAATAAAGGGTGAAGCTTAGAAAAGAGATGTTGGTGCAGTCCAAACTGGAACATTGTTTGGTAATTGGGTCATATCTCGAGTTCTAGATGTCCAAATGATCTCAAATGTTTACACAAAATTGGTAAGATATAGGCCTACAACTTTCATGTGGTGGCCAGGATTTAAAAAGGCCGTTTTCAAGTCCAAATTATAGTAACAACGGAGAAGTCTGAATCTGTCCTGCAGCTCGGATACTGTTCAGTGTTCAACCCATATCTAGAGTTCTAGAAGTCCAAATGACCTCAATTTTTTTTTTCTGAAAAGCTAAGAGAATTTCCTAGAACTTTCATAAGTAGAGGTGGTTCCAGTTCTGATGTTAGCAATGACGTTTTATTCAGACAAGAAGATAAGGATTTTTACCAAGTCAAGATGTGGCCACCCACTCAACAATTATTCATCAAATCAATAGTTCTAAATTTTGGCCTATAAAAGGAGGCATTTGCCATGCATTTAGGCGTCTTTGTATTTTGTAATATTTAAGTTTTATTTAATGTTCTATTAATCTCTTGTTTATGCTTTTCATTTCCTTTCCTTTATTTATATAATTATGTTCTTATCTTATTTATTTATGTTTCTTTCTTTCATTATGTTTAGCTAAATCTATTATGTCAAGGTGAAAAGGTTACACTAATGGTCTAAGAATAAGTATAATATAAACTGAACATGAACTTTAATGCTTGATACTAACATGTTTTATATTTATTATATTGCTCACTCTTAATACCTTGCTTGTTAAATGGTTAATCTAGATTTGTTTTTATTATTGTTTAATCCTTACATCAATCTTACATCTCAAAGCTCTCTTTATTATTACTACTACTACTACTACTACTACTACTATTACTATTATTGTTATTATTAGTATTAGTATTAGTATTAGTATTAGTATTACTATTATTATTATTATTTGTACTACTACTACTACTACTAATTATTATTATTATTATTATTCTTGTTGTTGTTGTTGTTGTTATTGTTGTTGTTGTGTTGTTGTTATTTATAATTTATATAGTTAACCTCCCTGGGTTCGACCCTGGTCTTGTCGGGTTATTTATTACTTCGACACTTCTGCATTGGGAGAAGACATCAATCTTTTGGTCATGTCACTACTAATTATTTTCCTTTTAAAATTGTATATGACTTTAATTCTTTGACTCATTCAAGTTTGTTGCCTTTATACTTATTAATGAAAGGGTTAGTAGGAAGTAAAGACTCTCCATGAGAATATGAGATGGAAAATACAAAAATAATAATAATAATAAGAACAATATGCATTCAAAGCTAATAAGGTATTAAATAGAGTTATTTTTTAACTAGGTGATTGAGTTTGAGTACATATGCAAAAGAGAGATTTCTTAAACAAAAGATACCTAAGTTGATGCTAAGAATAGATAAACCATTTCAAATCCTTTAAAGAGTTAATAATAATGCCTATAAAGTAGACCTACCAGGTGAGTGTGGTGTTGGTGCTAATTTTAATTTTTTTTTATCTCTTTTTTATGTAGGTGATGATTCAAGGTCAACTCATTTTGAGGAGAGAGGGGATAATGAGATCCAAACTACACCAAATAATCAATTAGAAATTCTAGTTGGGCTAATTACAAGATCAGGGGTAAAAAAGCTCAAAGATATATTCAATGAGCTTATTTAAAGTATTTGACCCAAGGTGAATCTCAAGGAGGCTACAGCTTCAACAAGTGATGATCAAACCTTAGTCAATCTAATCCATATGCAAGAAAAGCCTGATCTATCTATAAAATGGACTTAATTGTTTTGAGTTTATTTTTTCTAATGTATAGTTTTACTCTAACGAATATAATTTTTTATCTGAAAGTTGGATCAGACTAAAAGTTTATCAGAGGTCTTATTCTATGTTAAGTTAAATTTTTAGGGCAATCTAACATCGAAAAGGCCTTACGATAAGGTCCAGAAGCTATTATGTAGAAATTATATTAGTTTCCTAGTTGATTTAGAATTCCTTTTGCTACTTTATTTAAAATTCTTTTATTATTTTTCTAGCATTGATTATGATGTTTTTACCTCTTATAAATAAGGTTATTTAGTTTGTATTTAGTTTTTTTTTTTTTTACAAACTTTGATTTCAAAAATTATTATTGTGTGTGTAAGGCCACTCTCATACCTTTTGGTTCTTCATTGAACTATTCTAACTTATCAAAGAACTAATCAAGCTTTATGACATCTTATATACTTCTCATTCATGTCTCTTTATAGGCATTAGGTGGGGGTTTGGTTACTTATAGTTCAAGTGACTTAGTACATGTTATTGTTGTGTCAATCTCAATTTCAAACCTCATCTTAGCTTTTATGGGAAGAGTCATGATACAGTTCAGGTTTATCCTTGTATTCCTTGTATTAAGTATTCAATTATGTGTTTGAGATTAGTTGTTGACACGATTCAGTACATGGTTCAGCCTTGAGTTTTTCATGATGGGTCTTTACCTAGGGATGCATTCGATCAGATTGAGGTTCTTATAGATGATGGGTTTGGCCCAATTCTTTTGGTGGGTAATTTGGCAAGATCAAGATAGGCTATGTATGAGAATTTTTTGGGTAGCAAAGAAAGTTTATTTGGAGTATATTTTGGGTCTGATTCGGTCCCTATTAATGAACATTGGTTTGGGCCACATGGGATCCAAAGTTGGTTTGAGTTAATTAAAATGTTAGCATAAGATAAGATTTGTTTGGGGTTGATTTTCTAATTATACGAGGACTTAAATTAGCATAATATTATCCTAAAATTCAAGGAAATTTTGTTCATTATTTTTCTTATTATTTAAGAGAATATTTATCAACAAAGTAGAAAGTTTTCTAGTCAACAAAAGATGCTAGGGGAGCTACTAGAACTGATTTTCTAAGCTAGGAAAGATTAATTAATGATTATCCTAGTCTTGGAAGGAAACTAAATTGGCAGGTATAAAAGAGAAAGATTTTCTTCATTAGTTGTCCATGTAAAACAAGAAAACCAAGCACAACAAAGCAAGAAGACTTTAAAATTAATTTCACATTCAGATCAAATTTTCTAGTCTATTTAGGACTTTTTAGGGGTGACAAATATGATTCTAGTATATCTAGGATATTAATTTTGGATTTCTATTATTTTTATTTGTTTCTTTTTTGTTTATTAATACTTATTTGGGTCAATTTTGTAAATGAGCTTAAATTAACCCACACATGGGGATCCATTAAGGTTATTTGAAGCACTATATAAGTGTTTTGTATGCTGAAAAGCAGGTAGCCATGTTTTATGAAATAAACTTATGTTTTGTATGATGTAACATGTTATTTTTGTTGGGACAAACATTAAATCTGACTTATCAAGATATAACTAACTTTGTGACGTCGTTCGATTCAGTTCCAATAGTGTTAGTGCCTTGAGATATGTTTTCATTATGTCACACTTCTCAAACTTGATTTTCAGCTTTCTTAGGGAAGTATCATCTTCGTTGAAGGTTTCCTGACTATATGATCAAGAGATTCACATTAAGCCGATTTGATTGTGAATTTTTGAATCTTTATATTCACGAGGTTTGCATTAAAATCGAGAGAAAAATTGATGTGGACCAACCTACAAACACCAACAAGGACCCATTATATATTCCAAATGGGCCAATGATTCGGTCCAAGACAAAGACATTGAATGCATTAGTTTTGAAGGTTTTGACATAGTTATATTTAAAGGGTCCATTGAAGTATCAAGAGGAGGACTTAGTACATCTTATTCATGTGTAAGAGAGGCCCAATCCAACCCTATTTGGGCTATAAGGTGAGGAGAAAACACAATAAAGAAAACAAAAGAATCCTACTATAACTTGAAAACAACATGGGTGGCTACCTTTTCCTTTTGTTTCTAGGATTAATAGGCTGCATGGAAGCCTATAAATAAGCATTGAATCAGTTTTGTAATATTTTCTTTCCTTTTCTTCCTCTCACGACAAAACATGGATTTAATATTATAGGTTTTATTTTATTTTGTTAGCTATAACTCAAGGCTTGTCTGACTTAATTAATATTTTATATTCCGCTAGGATACATGGTTTGTTTGGATCAGGTTATGGGCTTTTTAGTTTAAAGTTTTTGGGTTAGTTTTGTAAGTAGACCAAACAGTCCACTAGGGTAGATCCATTAGGGTTAATTTTTCAAAAACTATTTAAACTTGTGTAACTTAAATTTTAGCAATCATTGATGAATATTACTTTTGAATTTTTTTAATTTTGACGTGTGAGAGTGATTCTTCCATTCTTTAGTTCTTGAATGAAATGAATTTGACTTATCAAAGATTAACTAGCTTTGTGGTGTCATTCTACTTTATTCTAATAGTGTTGGTGCCTTATGACAAGTTTTCATTGTGTCGCACTCCTATTAAATCTATTTCAGCTTTTTAGGATTAGATTTTAATCTTGATCGTGAGTTGCATGACCACGTGATTAAAAGGTTCACATCAAGTTGATTTGATTGTGAATTTTTGAATCTTTATATTCATGAGATTTGCATTAGAGTGGAGAGAGAAACTCAACAGATAACAATGAAGGAGAGAGAAAGTTGTTAGTTAACTATATTTTGGAGACCAAAAAGGTTGATCTTGGTATCAACGAGTTTAATTTGACAATATGAGTTTAATAAAGGTCTTTATAAACTTTTAACTTGCTTAAAAAAATAGATCGAAGTCGAGAGAGTATTTTTTCGGTTTAATTTTGTGATTTTATGGACAAATTAAGAGGCATTTTGAGTTAAAAGATTGGTTTGTTAAGGTGCTAAGGATGTTTATTAAGTGTTTTTGAGTCGAAAAAGGTTAAAAATATATTTTTTAGATAAAAAAAACTCTAGTACTGATTTTCCAAACACCTAATCTTGTTGTCTACTTGTTTTTCTTTTTTTCCCTCCAAGGAAATAGTGTGAAAGACATGTTGTCTAACCTTTTAAAAAAATAAAAGATGCAAGCTATGCAGGCTTGGCCTTGTAGGGCCACATGCATCTGGCCTTTTTTTAGGTTAGGTGTCAAGTCTTGATCCTTTTATATTCTTTTTCCCTTATTTTTTTGGATTTAGATTTAAATGCATTATATTTTTTTTTTAACAATACATTTCAATTATTATTTAGTTTTTTTCATGATTTTCAAATAATATTATAAATTTTTATGAGGAAGTTATCATATTTTTTTCTAATTATTTTGTGCCTAATATGTAAAAAAAACTCATGAATATTTAATTAACATAAAATTTATGTTTTTTTCTTATATTTTTATATAATTTATTCACATATTTATCATAAAACACCTAGACTTTGTTTTAGACTTTGTTTTAACATCTTATTTTAAATCTGTTTAGCCATAATGGATTTTTTGTTTAAAAAACAAAGCTTGCAATTTACAATTACTCGGTTTTATATTGTATTATTAAATAACAAATAGTTTCCAATATAAAGTTATTAAACTTAGTAAAGTCCATGATCCAAATTGTGGATATAACAAGTTAACCAAAGTTATTATTATACTTGTTGGAGTCCATGACTCGGTTAAACCAATTTTTTTAAAAAAATGAGATTTTTTTTTTCAATATTCATTTAATATTGGTTTGATTGTGAATTTTGTTTAATAATTTGTTTTAAGTTGATTTCTATAGAGTTATTAAGGTCTCAAATAAACATGCCGATATTGAGTTAGTGCTTGATTTTGTAATCATTTATTTCTTATCATATAATAAAATAAAAAAATAGTTTCACAAAAAAGTTATTAAATCTAGTAAAAGTCCATGACTTGAATCACATGTTTGATGAGTTAAGTTGGGGTGATTCAGGTCGATCCAATATATTATTATCTCAATGTTAAAAAAATAATATCATCTCTATATTTTTTAAAAGCCAAACTATAATTTTACTAATTGTCTAAGTTATCTTTAAATATGTTTAGTGAATTGGGTTATGGTGAAATAATTCTCACTCAATTTAATATGAAACCTGATCTAAATAAAGAGTCGGGTGGAAAGATTTTAAGATTGATTAATTAAATCAAGTTTAATAATATTATTAAAAAATTTATATGATATTAATATTTTTTTATATTAAAAAAAAATTCAGTTCATCCGTATTATAATGATAGCCTGCTATCTAGTTTAATTTCTCTTCACGTTGCCACGTGTAGAATTACATGATAATTGATCAAATTATGAAATTGCTTCCACTATTTATAATTAAATGGCAGGAAGACATTCCAAATTCCAAATTACTTTTAATTTAATGTTTTTAAGTAAAAAAAATAAAGGAGAAAAGAAGATGAAAAGACAGAAACAGGGATTAGAAAGGGGGCAGGCGTTGGCACCTAGCAATTGGTTAAAGATAGGCATTCCTTTCGAGTTGTACTGCCTCACACAAATACAAGAGATACACAGAGCGGGAAGTCTGTGGGTTCAGGACAAGAAGGTTCATGTGGATGAAGATAAACCCATCTTCTTCTCCATCCTCAAGAATCCCTCTGTTGGCCATGGACGGTTGCAGCTACAAGGCAGCTGCTGGTGGATCTCTTTCAAACAGCCTAGTGGCCCTGGCAAAACTTGGTTGTAAACCCATAGGAGGCCCATCCCTAAATGTAGCCATGGCAGGCAGTGATCCATTGGGAGGCTTCTTCAGGTTAGGTCTGATAACTTGCTTTATTTCTTTTCTCTCGTGGTTTGCATATGAGAGCAAGGTTATTAAAAATAATTTTTTAGCATGACATAATATATAAACTTGAATGGTAAATTTAAATCGTAAAATTATAAATAAAATATTATAATTAATTATATATTAATAATTTCAATTAAGTAATAATTAATAATATAATACAATTAAAATAAAAATAAAATAAACAATAAAAAATCATTATTTCTTTACTTCTTAAAAAAATCAATCCATTTACTTCATTATTTGGTAGGCATTTTAGAGAGCAGAACAAGTATTTTGATCCTTTCCAAATTCTTTTTGTAGCTCTGGAATCTGGTGAATGGTAATTGGCAGGCATCCGTGGTCCTTCGAAGCCTTCTATCTGTTTAATTGTTAAGTCCTTATCAAAATAATTCTCTTTTAAAAAGAAAGAATATTTACTTGCTGGTCTGGCGTTTATATTACCATTGCATTTGCAGTTCCTTTTGTATGGTTATGACTTATAGATTAGGGGAGCATGCAAACTTATGGTGCTAAAATCCTTAATAGTGGGACAACTATTTGACTAGAAATTTAGAACACTTTCTTGGCATTGGTGACCCTCTGTTTTCTGTGTCTATTGAAGATTGGTTATGTATATATATATATATATATATATATATATATATATATGAAAGAATGAAAGAAAAAAGAACCAACAAAAATGATTGTCTGGAACATCACTAGGTTTTAACTAATATGGTAGAGTTCGCAAACACATTTTTATACATTATTTTTAATCTTGCCAACAATTTATGTAATGGGAGGATAATGGAGTGAAAATTAAGCAAAGCTTTGAGTCTTGGAAGCCTATTAGAGCTCTTGAGCTAAATAGGAAAATAAGGAAATGAACTTTCTTTGGAATTTTTTCAATCAAGAAGCAATAAAACTTAGTCCAATAAAGTTGTAGTTTTACAAGTGTGTCCTTAGGTCCTTCCACTTTAAATACATCTACTGAATATTAAATTGAAAGGTTTTTCCAACTCGTGATACACACATGCATGCGCAGATAGATAAGTTTGCCCATTACACATGTAATTATGTACATATGTGTAAATGTGTGCTTTCTACCAAAACATGAGAGGGAAAATGATAAATCCTTCACATTCTTTGAAGGGAAGGATTAAGGAGAAAGGAAAAGGAGTAAGCCTTCCAATTGCATTAGGAAATCGCATGTCATTGTCAAAGAGGAGGGATATTAGAGGGCTTAAAAATTATCAACACCCAAAATTGAGAGTATTGGGAGGAAGGAATTAACTTTATATTTTTCTGACATCTCATTACGGGTATAGGGAGGTCAGAGATTGGGGTTTTTTCATTAATTCCTCCAGGCACCATCCAACCGAGAGGAAGTTACGTTACTCTTGTTTACCCATCTAGATATCCTAACAAGATAAGGATAACTGTCCCACTTTTGCCTCGTCTTCCTTTTCCTTTCTTCAAAATTGCTTCCATCCTCTTCTTGTATACTCTCCCTTAATAATGTATAAAGAATGAATCTCAAAGTCGTTAATTTGACCATTCGCTGAGGAAGTAAAGTTTTTTTTTAATAATATGAATGAGCACTAAATGAATCAACAATGGGTTCTAGAAAAGTATCCTTGATTTCTTACAACTCCTAACCTTGGGAAGTTGGCATGTACTAGATGTGTACTTCAAATGATGACAAGATTGTACTTCAAATGATGTCTATCTTGTCACTTCATCTAGTCTCCTCCTAACATCAACATACTTTTTCTGTACATCTTGCACTGCTTTGATGCGATCCTTTATGATTTTTCATGGTGACTTAAACCAACTCTATGTCATTCAATTTTCAATCTCCAACTTTTTCCCAACATAAGAGTTTTGCAACTCCTATCATACAGGGCTTTGTATGGGCCATCCCTGTTATGGCTTGATGACTATTGTTGTATGTGAACTTCACCAATGCTATGTGTTCCTCCTAGTTTCCTCTAAATTCTAGCACACATGCCTGTAGGAGGTCTTTCAATACTTAGATAACTCTTTCTGACTTGCCATCGGTTTGAGGGTGAAACACAGTGCTCATATCCAATCTTGTCCCCAAGACTCTCTGTATGCTCGGCCAAAGTTGTGAGGTGAACTTGGGATCCCGATTCTGGACAATGGATACTAGAACCCCATGGAGCCATACCACCTCGTTTATGTAAATATTAGCAAGCTTGTTTACCAAATCAATCATCTTTATAGGCAAGAATAGTGCAGATTTCATCAAGCGGTCTATGATGACTCATATTGCATCATTCCCTTTCCTCCTTTTAGGAAATCCAGACACAAAATCCATGGTGATCAACTCCCACTTCCATTTCAGAATTTGTAATGGTTGCAATGATCCCGTAGGTCTCTAGTGTTTCACTTTGACTTGTTGACATATTCTACACTTGACATATACTCGGCTATTTTTCTTTTCATATTTGGCCACTAATAGAGGTGTTTCAGGTCTCGATACTTAGTGCTGCCACGATGCATGGAGAACTTGGACTCATGTGCCTCTTGTAGAATCATCTGTTTGACCGTCTCGTCATTAGGCATGTACAACCGTTGTCTCATCATCAATGATCCATCATCTGCTACCTAGAATTGTGTTTCTACCTCGGCCTGCACTTCCTTCCTAATCTTGAACCCCTCATTGTCATGGAATTGGGCTTGTAGTATTTGTTCATGATATGTTAGTCACACCAACAGTTGGGCTAATAATTTACCTCCTGAATTAATGCCCAATTCTGCACCCATCTTTTTTAATTCCATCAATTGTTGATCCTTCAACATTGTTGGCTTACCCAGGGTGGATTTATTATTGTGAATGAGGGCATCTACTACCACGTTTGCCTTCTATCCACTTCTTTACCGCATGTTCAACTTTTTTTGCGACATCAAATACTTTAAACTTTTGTGATTAGTAAAGATTTAAGTTTGAGACCTATACAAATAATGTCTCCATATTTGTAAACACCTAAAAAAAAAAGAGTAAAGCCAAAAATGACTCCACTATAGCAGTTGATTTCTAAATTGGCAACGACATAATTTTTTATTGTTGATTTTTGAATTGGCAGCAACAATTTGGCTACTGATTTCCAAATCGGCTGTGGCACAGTTCTTGGCTATCGATTTCTAAATCGACAGTTGCTGATTTCTGAATTGGCAGCAACAGTTTGGCTACCAATTTCTAAATCAGCAGCAACACAATTTTTTGCTATCGATTTTTATATCAGCAGTGACATGTTTTTCATTGCTGATTTCTGAATCAGCAGCGATTGTTTGGTTGTTAATTTCTGAATCGGTTGCGGCAACATTTTTCATTGCTAATGGCATCCGAGATGAATGACCAGGTTGTGATTGTTGATTAGCTTCGGTTAATGGCATTTGAGATGGATGGTCCGGTTGTGCTTGTTGAGTAGCTTCGGCTAATGTCATCCAAGATGAATGGTCAGGTTATGCTTGTTGAGTAGCTTCGGTTAATGTCATCCAAGAGGGATGACCGGGTTATGCTTGATCATTAGCATCGCCTAATGGCATCCAATATGGATGACCGGGTTGTGGTTGATGATTAGTTTTGGTAAACGGCATCCTAGATGGATGGTCGAGTTGATTATGACGATTGACTTTGACTAATGGTATCCATAAGAGATGAGAAGTTTGAATTTTATGATTAGTTTTGGTTAATGGCGTCCAAGACAGATGACTGAGTTTAGATATTGCGATTAGTTACGGTTAAAAGCATCCCAGGTAGATAACCGGGTTAAGGTAAAGTTAATCTTCATCTGATAGTACCCTGATCTCAAATCTACTTTTGAAAATACTTTTACTCCCTTTAATTGATCAAATAAATTATCTATCTGCGAGAAGGGGCACTTATTTTTCATCGTTATTTTGTTTAGTTGATGGTAGTTAATACAAAGTCTATTGGTTCCATCTTTCTTTCTCACGAATAGGATTGGTGCTCCCCAAGGTGAGTTACTGGGTCGTATAAACCCTTTGTTTAACAACTCTTGTAATTGAGTCTTTATCTCATTCAATTATGCCAGAGCCATCCGGTATGATTGTTGAGCTATGGGTGGGACTCTAGGAAAAGTGTTTATAGACAGTTCTACCTTTCGCTCAGGAGGTAGTCCTGATAGTTCTTTAAGAAATACATCTGGGAATTCCTCCACCACAAGAATATTTTTTAGTCGTGGACCTTCGTCATCAGAGTTTAAGATGTATGCAAGGTATCCCATACATCCTTTTCTCAAAAGTTTATGAGCTGTCACAATCGACATTAAAGCGATTGGTTTGAGAATTCTCTCTCCCTTGAAAACCATCCTTTCACCCTCAGGTGTTTGGAATGTAACAATTTTAGCATAACAATCTATTAGGGCCTTATATTTACTCAATCAATCCACGCCTAAAATTAAGTCAAAATCATGCAATTCCAAGGGTATCAAGTCTATTTTTGCATCATTGATCATGGTCATTTCATTAAAAGTAGTTCTTACATATACGCATAATATTATGTTTACATAATTACAACTTTGCCCTAAAAAATTCATATATCAACATGAGTTTGCATTCCTATCATACTAGTTGTCATCACGAATTTAAACAAAAACATTTAATAACAGTTATACATTCAGTACATTTTGTTCATACAAAATACATTGTGACTTAAAATGCAACTACATCATTCCTTACAAAAGTGGGTTCCCGTGTAATGGGGTTCCTAAACACCTTGTTGGTGTGATGTCCCTATTAAAATACAAATATTTATAAGAATTATGAATAATTAATAATATATAATCAAGTAGTTTAATGAAGCATTAACGTTACTATATGTTCAAGGCATAACATTTATAGTTTCTTTATATGCTTGGTTTATGCAAACATAATACACACGAACACATCAATTCATGCAACTACTCATAACCTTCAAATCCAGTTATCCTCGTAGGACATCATTTATTCATCCTAGCCATCCACTTAAAATGCCATTAGCTGAAGCATTCATTCATCCCGGTCATTCATTCGCTTGCAAACTAAAATTCTCATGACATAATTTTAATCATGTTATCTCCTTTTTCTTATAATGTCAAATAAAAAAAGTGTGATCAAATGATACATGCAAATAAAGCTCATCAATACGATGAAAATGTTTTTCTAAGTAAAGCCTGCAAATGATACATGCAAATAAAGCTCATCAATACGATGAAAATGTTTTTCTAAGTAAAGCCTGCAAGTCCGACAACAATTTTCTTTCCTTTGGAATTTTATTTCAAGTAAATCTTATTAGTCTCATGGCAATTTCTTTTCAAATGAAATGCTAACTAATAATGATAAATGTTTTTCAAATGAGATTTTTATTTCAAGAAAAGCACATTAGTCCATTGACAATTTTTTTTTAGATATCTTTTTATTTCAAGTAAACTCAATTAGTTCAGTGGAGGTTTCTTCTCAAATAATATTTTTATTTCAAGTGAAGCTAATTATTCCGATGAAAATTTCCTTTTAAATGGAATTTTATTTCAAAATATAGCACATCAATTCAATGATAATTTTCTTTCAAGTGATATTCTATTTCAAGTAAAGTCCATCTATTTTATTGCAATTTCCTTTAAAATGATATTTTTATTTAAAGAGAAGCCCATCAATTCAATTGCAATTTTCATTCAAACGCAATTTCCTTCTAAGTGAAGCCCACCCGATGGTAATTTTCTTTCTAGTAAAGCTTATCAATTTGATAGGAAGCTTCTTTCCATATCCCATGGAACTTTTTATTTCAAGTCCATTAGTCCAATGGCAATTTCGCTTCAGATATCTTTGTTTCAAGTCCATTTATCCGATGATAATTTTCATTCAAATAAAATTTTAATTCAAGAAAACCCATTAATTCAATGACATATTTGCTTTTAAGCAAAACTCCTTAACTTTTTATTTTCTTTACAAATTCACCATTCAAAGTCAAGAGAGAATAAGCTTTCATTGTCTTTGTCCCATAAATATTGTAAAGATGGGAAAGTATTCATAACCTGTTTTTCACATATATTTTTAAAATAATAAGAAATAAAAAAAATTTAAAAAAAATTAGTGAGTGAAACAACATGCAAGTGAAGAAATTGATGCCAAAATAAATATGAAAGCTTAAGCCCCTCTTCAAAATAATTATGTGATAAAATGATAGAAGGATAAAGAGATAAGAGATAAGAAGTGATGAAAAAATGAGTTTATTATAAATAAGAGAGCATAAGAAAAAAAAATCACAAGAGAAACAAGAAACACAAAAAAAATTACAAAGACTAGAAGAAATAAAATAGAAAAAAAGAGAGAGAAAAAGTACAAAAAGAGAGAAAAAAGAGAAATGGATTAAAAAAAAACTATCTTTCTTCTTCTTTTGAAAAACCCTAGCCACCACTTCTCTCTCTCTCTTTTAATATAATTATTGTCATTGCCATCTAATACCACCACAATAATGCTCTATTTTGTCCTTCTTGCACTGATCAAATATTGATATGCCTCTATTCACTGAAATCCTAGCCAAAATCAACCCAAAAGTAACCAAAAAATCACAACCCCCATTTCAACCTAAAAATCCGAGTTTTTCTTCTTCTTGTTTTTTTTTTTTTGCTTATCTAATAACAATGAGTAGAGCGCACGCATATTCACCACTTTGTAAATTTCAGCAATGTCCAGCACCTGATGACAACGCATCACCACTACCTAGGTTTTTTTCCGGCCTTCTTCAATTTATTCTAGCAGATCTCATATGTTGTTTTCGATTCCCAAATAAATTATTTTTATTTTTTATAAATTGTAACATATTGTGATTTTTATGTATTATTATGAATATTTTAAAGTGTTAGGATACACATCATTTTATGACAACAATGAGAGTAATGAAGCCATCATGTTTAATTTTTTATGTAATAAGATGAAATCAATACCCTACAACGGATTGAGAGGATAGGTTGCAAAAGGTGTAAATGGTATGATAGCATATGGATATTTTTTATTTTGTGTTTGATTGTGCGTATTGGATATGTTTAACTCATGATTTTTAGGAATTTTTCTAAAAAAAATAATAGGACTACTTTCTTATAAAATGTATATATTTTTTTTAATCAAAGAATCAACCTAGTGGTAGTGTAGTATGATCCTTAAATGAGTCAATGTAATTTTGATGTTTATAAATATATGTTTTTGTCAATGTATGCAAATGTTTATTTAAAAAATTTCAATTGCTATGATATATTATCCAATCATTATGATTGCATAAGGATTCATTGAGTGCAAGTGATGGTTTTTAGACTTATTTTAGACTTAATCAAATAGAAATGGACCAAAGTTTAATTTTTCATCATCAATTTCTCAGGTTCAATACTTGTATTTTAAAAGTAAGAATTGGGTCTTGATATCAAGTCTAGGTTCTAAATTATTGTTGTGGGTTTCAATAGTTTTCTTCTTTAATAACAAACACACATATTCTAATTTAAACAAACTTTAGCAAGAGTATATTAGATATTTTTATCGTTAAAAACAAGAAATAATACAATTTATCTTAGGTAATATATTTTAAACTGATTATAATCAACCTTTTATCTAGAACCTTTAAAAATCAGTTAGAATTTTTAGTTAACGACAACTTTTTTTTTTTACCTTATCAATTCTAATCAAGCTCGCTAAAATGTGCCATACAATATTAATTAATTAATTAATAATTTTTCAGTTTGTCTATATATCATGTTTATGACTCATAGCATTAAGATGAGATTTATTAAATAAGATATTGATATCGCTAAACTTATTTATATTAACTTAAATTTTTTGGTGAATTGAATATTCGAATCTAATATTAGAGCGAATATATATGACAGTCATATGATTTTGGAATCTTGATTTTCTATACACTAGAAACCGACCTGATCACATCATGATGTTGAGAATGTGTTGGGTGTCATGAACAAAACTTACCATAATAAATCTTGTTGATTAGGGCATAATATTAATTATTTGGTCTCTTCCAAACATTAATCTCATTAATCCTATCTTAACAGCTTGGTCATGTGAAAGATTAAGACGACCAAACTTTCCCTCTTCCCTCTTCTGTATACATAGAAGCATTGATCCATATTAAATACAAAATTAGCATTATACTAAGTTTACATCAATTCACCTGAAGACATCACTACAAAGTGAGGTGCAGGATAGAAGAGAAATAAAGACTGAAGTTCCGACCTTTGGGTGATGAGAGTTGCACGTGATCGGCCACATGGGAAAAGCCATAGGAGAGTAGACAATCACTTCCCTTCTGACCTTGGTTTTTCTTTTTACATTTGACTAAATAGTGAAATTTAATAAAAAGGCTAGTTGAGTCAGCATGGTAGATCAAATTTGGTGTATAAAGAAACTTGTTTCCCTCTCTCTTTAAAAGTCATCGTGTGTGTGTGTGTGTACGCACTTACACATGGTGATCGATAGGAGTCCTTTGACAGGTCCAAATAGAGAGAAGCCTAGACGAAAGGGAGAGTTAGTAGTGAGAGGGGAGAGAGGGAGAGAGAGAGAGAGAGAGAGGAAGTTGTGGGTAGAGGTAAGAAGCCATGGGAAGACCTCCTTGCTGTGACAAAGATGGGATCAAGAAAGGTCCATGGACCCCTGAGGAGGACATCATCCTGGTGTCTTATATTCAAGAACATGGTCCAGGAAATTGGAGATCAGTTCCTACCAACACTGGTGAGTGCCACAACTTATTAGATCCAACTGATATATTGGTTATGATAATTTAGGAATTGAATCCCACTTGGCTTTTTTAATTTTTGGATGAGTATGCATGTAAACATTGAATTATGGAATACACTGATGGATCAGTATCTTGCTGTATGAAAAGGGTTGTTAAGGTGCAGCAAAAGTTGCAGGCTTAGATGGACTAACTACCTCAGACCAGGAATTAAGCGAGGCAACTTCACACCCCATGAAGAAGGGATGATAATTCACTTGCAAGCTTTATTGGGTAACAAGTAATCCTCAAAAACCTCAATCTTCTGTTTAAATTTATGTATTTTTCATTTGAGAAATCAAACTATACCATTTAATAGGAGATTTCTTTATTCTCCTTCAATTGTTTTTGATAGAATTACATGTCTAGAATAAATTTGGATCCTTTTCGTTGTTGATATGGATAGATGGGCAGCTATAGCTTCATATCTTCCCCAGAGGACAGATAATGATATAAAGAACTACTGGAACACCCACCTGAAGAAGAAACTAAAGAAGTTGCAGTCAGCTTGGGACCCTATGGCACAAGACTCAACAAGCAGTCAGTTTATCTCAAAAAGTTTCAATGATAGAAAGAGCTTAGATAATTTCACCACCAATTCCTCACCAGCCCTCAGGCCTAATCAGGCCTCCACATATGCATCAAGTACCGAAAACATTTCTCGTCTTCTTGAAGGTTGGATGAGATCATCTCCAAAGCCGAATAGTTCGAATTTTCTTCTCAAAGAAAATCGGGAGCAAGAAAATAACAGCCTGGAAAATAATGATCATGACATTGCCAATTCAGTGGCTATAAATTATCTTCAACCTTACAAGGAAAAACCTGAGCAAGAAAGTGGTGATCTAATCTCTCATGAAGAGTTTGAGTCCATTTTATCACTCGAGAGCTTGCATAATGTTGCATGGGACAAGCCCTGTTGTGATTCTGGTACTGTTACTATCACCACTACTACGGAAGGTTTCCATAACTCTGCAAGTGATGAGAAGGAAAATATGACAATGATCGAGAGGAAGCAGAAATCTGAGAGTACTCCCCCCTTATCATTTCTTGAGAAATGGCTCTTGGACGAAAATGGTGCTGGTCAAGTGGAAGAAATTATGAAACTCTCCCCAATATTCTGATCATATCTTTGTTTCCTCTCTCTCTCTCTCTCTAGCTCATTCACTCGCTCTCTCTCTCTCTCTCTCTTATTTAGTTTGAGCTAAACCAGTGGAGGAAGAATTAAGAAAAAAAAACAGTGTGATCTCTCAGAGTTTAATCTTTTAGTATCTGGGGTTCTGAGAACGTGGGATCTCTTTGAGAATTGTAATTAACCTTATTATCTTTTAATGAATTAATTGTCATGAAATAACCAAAGCAATTCACTCTCTATGTAATTTGTGTGAGACCTTATCTGATTGAAAGAGAAATTAAAAGGCCCTGCAAAGTTCGTCATTGCAAAGAGTCAAATTACGCTGGATATGTATGCGTGGATAAAGTTTTATCTAAAGGTTAGAAATGGTTGTGTCTACTGTCTAACCCACAACAGCAAAGAAAAATGAAAGAGATGAGTCCACACATTTATTAGAGACCCTTTCATGGGTCTACGTCATATATTTAATTAACTAGTTAGTATTTTTTTAAAATTCATTTATATAGGTGTTCCACCAGCTTATATATATATCAATTAATTTTATGAATTTTAAAATTAATAATAATATAAATTTAGTTCTGAGGTTTATAAAATTCAAATTAGTAATTTTTATAAAATAAATTTAAAACCTAATTAGTTAAACTATACCTTTTAAAATTAATTAGTTAGTATTTATATCATATTTATATTTATCTGAACATACAGATGTAATTACACGTAATAGAAGAGATACACAAGTGGACACAATGTTGTTCAAGTCAAAATAAGAGCACTCTTTGCATATATATCGATATTTGATGTCACCAAAAAAAGTACTTTTAACTTTGAATTAAACCCTAAACCTAGCTAGAAGCAATATAATATTATATTACGTACAGAGTTCTCATAATTAAGGTTTAAGCCTAGAAGCTATCATGCACACAATTAACCTATTTTTGCTGCTGGGTCGATCGATTTTAGCAGAATAGGGCTTAAGACTTTAGAATTATTAGTATCTTTAACATTATTAGCACTCAACCCTTACAGTTTTCTTAATTAGATATCAAGGATATGCAAAATGTGGTGGTTTCTTGAAGTAAAATGGGACTTTTTGCAAAGTGAAAAGCAAGAGGAATAATGGCCATACAAGTAAAAAAAGGAGATGGTGTCACGGAAGTCTTGCATCCAAATGAGGTAAAACAGTTGCTTCAGTAGCTTTTCAGAAACCTTGTAGTGTGTGTGCGAATGCTGGGAGAGAGAGAGAGAGAGAGGAAGGGAGTGAGAGAGAGACGTGATCTTAAATGACCTTTCGGTGATGTGAAGAAAAATGCTCATCTTTGAGGCCAATCTTTCACAAGATACAGCCTCGGTTTTGGCTTCAGATCTCTTCTATACGTGATAAAATTCGGTCCCCCACTCCCCCCAAATCATTCGGCTATTGAGTGTTTGGCAGTATGTTTTTAAAATATTTTAAAATAAAATTTAAATTTTTTTTATTTTAAATTAGTAAGTTTTTAATATTTTTAAATTATTTTAATATGATAATTTTAAAAATAATTTTTAAAAATAAAAAAATATTATTAATATATTTTTTAAATAAAAATTACTTTAAAAAATAATAATAACTACGGCTTCTAAATAAACAAGCACAACCTCACAGGGTTATGCTTAGAGATAAAAATATTGGAGCTGTGGCATGTCAAGTCCAGCACTGTTGAGTACAATAAAACAACCATCAA
Source organism: Populus tomentosa (assembly GCA_018804465.1). Taxonomy (NCBI): domain Eukaryota; kingdom Viridiplantae; phylum Streptophyta; class Magnoliopsida; order Malpighiales; family Salicaceae; genus Populus; species Populus tomentosa. The sequence goes on along the minus strand of CM032005.1, from coordinate 7,998,220 downwards.
TAAACGAAGGATAATATATATAACTGTAGTTGTAACAGATTATAACTGTCATCGGGACTGTATATAATCTAATGGCGATTTTATGTGTTAATTAGTTATTTTACTGTAAATTTTGATGAGTTATTAAAAACAAATATACTCTTTAGATTAGTTCAATATATATAAGATCTAAATATATTATTTAGATTATCATGTAAGGAAATGATTGCATCCATAAATTGGTGTAGGTAGAAACAATTATATCATTAATAAAAGTTCATTTATTTAGGAATTAATTTTAAATTATATATAGGGTTAATATTAAATCACTTTTAAATTGAGTAAGGACTTTTATAGAATCATTATCCCGAATTAAATTACTTGTTTCTATCTCCATGAGGCAATCTAAAGGAACAAACTTTTTTAATTTATAAACTCTTATAATTTGATCAAATAAATCATATAATATAATTAGGTTAAATCATTTTTTTTTCAAATAAAAGAAAGAATATACTATGTGTATTGTTTATGTTAAAAAGGTTTGGGATACAAGATTAGAATTTATTCTTTTATGGATATTGTTTAAAAGAAAAAAAAATTAATCAAATTTTATAACTAGATCATTACTAACAAAAAAAATCCAAATTATTTTATTATTATTAAATCAAAATTATAATACAATTTCTTTTTTAGATCCTGCTGTAGCTACACAACCCTTCTCATCGTGCCTTAATCACATAGAAATATAAAAACTTAATGTAAATAGAATAGAATAATAATAATTATGAGGAAACCACAAAATATTAGAACTAAGATTTCACTATCCAAAGCAAAAACAAGTTTTAAACTTGATACTCTGAATTACAAGGGTACAATCATTAAGTAACAAATCAATAGTGTCATTAAGTAACAAATCAATAGAGAGAGAGAGAGAGAGAGAGAGAGAGAGAGAGAGAGAGAGAGAGAGAGAGAGAGAGAGAGAGAGAGAGAGAGAGAGAGAGAGAGAGAGAGAGAGAGAGAGAGAGAGAGAGAGAGAGAGAGAGAGAGAGAGAGAGAGGATAATCAAATTAAAAAATTATCATAAAAAAAGTTCCACTACATGCAATTCACTCTTGATATGTTTAAAAACAAATATAACAATAAATGTTTTATTTTATAAGGTTAATTAGTTATTACCAATTCAACCAAGAATAAATAAGATTTTTCTCATCTTAATTGCATAATAAAACAATTAAAATATTCTTAGAATAAAAAATATTAAAACTGAATTCAATGAGCAATTTCATACTTTCACAATGATTTTTTTTATAATTATCATGTCAAATGACAGGTAATTTAGTATTTGACTAGACATAAAAAATAAAATAAAAATTATATTAAAATAACTAAAATATCCTTAGAAGTAAAATAAAAGATAGCTAGCAAGCCTAGCCCACACTAACATGTGCAAGGCATATGCTTATTTTTTTCTTTTAAAATACCACGTATTGGTGTTGGATTGATAGTTTGTTATTAATGAGATTTTTTTTTTTATCTTTTTCATCCCTGTAAAATGATAGCTTAATTCTTTTTTATTGTTAGTATTTCAAATTCACTCCTTATTTTTTTTTATAATTTTTTTCTTGGTTATTTTGTAAAAGTTTTATTTGTTTTTAATTTTATCATACAATAAAAATCTATAATATATTATTTTTATAAATTTAATCCTTATTCTTTTGATTTTTTTTTCCTTACATTAAAGTTATTTTTCTTTTTAATTTCACCTTTCAAACAAAAAAAAAATTATGTCAATTTTGATCATCATTCTTTTGATTTTTTTAAGTCCTTTTACTAAATTGATTTTTCTACTATAATCTTGATCTTAATTCTTTTAATTGCTATTTTTTTAAAATCTTTTTGTATAATTGGGCTTCATGGTTTTTTTTTTTTTTTTCAAATATGATGCTTTGAATCTAATTATCTAGATCATGGATCTAAATACATGTTTAAAAAGTTAACATGATCTGAAACTTAAAAAAATTGGTTTTTTTATTTTCTTTATTTTTTTTGAAACCTTATAGTGACTTAAATTCTGTTCCGATAGATTTCTTATCAAAACAAACACAAGGGATGCATTGATTCACAATGGAACACAAGGGGATATACTGATTCAAGCGAAAGATCGAGAGAATAAACCATGGACTTGCCTCAAATTTCATAGGGTAAATAGAAATTAACTCTGAATTATGCAAACCTAGACTTAACTTATAAGAACTTTAATTCTGGACCTATTACTCTTTTACATAAAACAAAATGATTAATTAAGCCCCATACATGTTTATTTATATATCTCGAATAGATATATTGGATCTCGTTTTGCAAGTAAAAGTGTGCAATTACTAATCCATGGAATTTATAAATCTTGAGCTGAAATAAAATTAATTTCATATTTGTAAATTCGAATCCAATAGTTGGATTTATTTAGTGTTTTTAGCATAATATTAAATAAATCCTTTCATCGTCTCTCTGCATTCCATTCCATTCCATTACTTCTTCTCTTTGATATATTCGATTTGAATTCCATTCTATTGCGTGCATTATCCAACAACTACATCGAACATGATCTCTTTCATTCAAGTGACTGCAGAAATCTTTACTCATCAATAATAATATGTGATGTTATGAGCTGCAGCATATTTATTGATTCACCAAATAGAAGGAAACGCAAGACGCAGCATGACTTCAAGCATAAATTTGCTTTGCTGTATATCACTAAGTGCACTGCTTAATTATCAAGGATCCAACGTCAGACAACAATCTGAAAGTATCAATAGGATCATATATATATATATATATATATATATATATATATATATATATATATATATATATAGAATTATTAAAATTAAAGTGTTGATGTATTGTATTTTTTTCATAGATCATTACCAAAATTTTATATATTATATATCAACGGATTATTCTGTTGGTATTTAGACATTCATTCTATTAAAAAAGCATTTATCAATGGAATCACGAATGGTTACAATTTATCAAAAAGCACATCTTTGGTGATTTATATTATATTAGTCATTTCATCTGTAATATAAATATCAATGGATTTATAGATGAAAAAAATATAGCAAACAAAAAACATTTACTATCATCATTTCTGTCGATAATTTCATCAGTGGTTTATTTCATATTATTGACGGACTGAAACTATCAGTGATTTACATATTGTTAGTGGCAAGGTTATGTAATTGTTTTTAACTTTTGAAATCTCTTTGATGGATTTATTCCATCGATAATTCCGTTTGTAATGATAAGTGGCATTTCATGTATTTTTTTAACTCCCTTTCTAATGGTCATCATTTCGCATGTGAGTTTCTACAAAATGCTCTATCAGTCTTGGTTCATGTCTAAGAACTATAGCCTGTAAAAAGAGATTGTTGATTAAAATGACCAAAAGATTGATGTCTTCTCCCAAGTGCAAGAGTGTCGCAGTGATAAATAATCCGACAAGACAGGGGTCGAACCACAAGGAGGTTAACTATATAATAATAATAATAATAATAATAATAAGTTAAAGAGGACTTTGAGATATAAGATTAATGTGAGGATTCAACAATGATAAAAACAAATATCAAGGTTAGAGAATCCACTAATAATATTAGAAATAAGTATATAAACTCTTTTTATTAATCAACTAGAAATCATATACAAAGAAGGTTTTAATCGGATGATTTATTCTTAATAGTTTATTATAAATTTTTAACATGATCATATTAATTATCTTATTTAAATAATATCATACTTTTAAATATTGTCAGGAATTTATAATGCTAACTTAATGTTAACAACAAATCAAGTTCGTTTCATAGCACAGGTGTAGGTTATACCATACGGTTGGCTATAAAAGTGCCAACATTTGTTGTACCAAATGTTATACAACACTAATATAGATTAACCAATTAACAAGCAAGGTATTTGTCGCACGTGTGCGGCGTCGCGGTGAAATCGGTTCCACTTTATCAGGAAGTGTATATCTATCTAATCTCTGGCAAATGTTGGGGAGACAAGAAAATATTGTCTTTTGTTGGTGGAAAATGGAATGGGAGTCACCACCTAGTATTTTGGTCACTAGGAACCTTAACTGGTCTTAGAGATCGGGCACGAGGACTGGTTGTGTAAGGGAAAGGTATTAGCACCCCAAATACGCCCTACCTAAGGTAAGCTGCATTGTTTTATTGTCTGATAAAATCTAAGGTCTTTTCGTGTTTTCCTAGTTGTTGGTATGGTTCAAGAAAAGCCCTTCTCAGTAAGAAGATCCTTATCTTAATGGGTAATTCTGATGTTAACAAAAGAATTTAATATTCGGAATACATCTTACGTATAAGATCGTAACCACAAATACTAAAAGAAAACACAATAATTTTTTTGAAATTTTTGAAATATTGGCCTAGTTCTCATGGCTTGAATAAACTGGTTATTAAAATCAAGATGCATGCTAATATATATATTGTTTTGAAATTTTATTTGTTGTGTGAAAATATGATGTTATAATATATATATATATATATATATATATATATATATATATATATATATTGGAGAGACTAGGCCGTATGCATGAAAACAAAATATTTTTTGAAAACTTGACAAAAACCGGGTATTTTAATACCGGATTTGTATCTTTACAATATAAAAATACAAACCGATATTGATCAAAATGTAGTAACAAAATTGCGGAAAATCAATGATCTTTCGAAATAATTTTTTGAAGAATTTTTATTTTTAATAAAAAAAAGTTTTTTAGGTTGGGCCTCGTTCGGCCTATATGGCGGGGCTTGACCCAGCAGGCCTAACCGGGTCACTAGCCCGAGCGAGTGTCCTAGGTGGAAGCTCACGTGTGCATGCTTAGTACCATATACAAATGGGACTGTTCAAGGTGGAAGCTCACGTGTGCATGCTTAGTACCATATACAAATGGGACTGTTCAAGTGAATTATAATTCACTATGAACAGTAAAAATGCAAAAGGAAACCACACATAGTAACATATGGTACTGTTCAAGTGAATTATAATTCACTTGAACAGTAACAATTGCATTTCATTGTTTAAGTGAATTATAATTCACTTGCATAGTGAAAATGCGAAAGGAAATCACATGCACAGAGACGCAAAACGCTTACCTGGACGTGGAACCGAAAGGAGCGAAGACGATGTCGAACACTCACAATGATGCTGGTGGCGGTGGAGAGGAAGCCAATGAGGGCTCACGGTGGTTCTGACGGTGGCAGTGGCTGGTTTGGCGGTGGCGTTGCTGCGGCTCCTCTTCCTCTTCCTTACTGTTCTGGCGCTGCTTCTTCTCTGTTTCCCTTTCTCCTTCTGCTCCCAACTGTGCTGTTGTTGACTAGGAAGACAGTGGCAGCTGGTGGTGATGGCTTGGGGAGTGGCTTGGGCGGTGGTTGGTGGCTGGGGAGCCCGGTGACAGCAACGGTTCTTTCCTCTCTGCAGCGGCTCCTTCTCTTTTGTTTTTGGCGTTCTCTCCTCTGTCTCTGGTGTTTCCTTCCGTCAGCTGTTCGTTATTCTCTTTAGCCTCTTTCTTTGGTTTCTGTCACCTTGCTTCTCTGGTTCTCCTTCCAAGCGGTGGTTTTGTTGTTGTTGGTAGTACTGATGGTGGCGGAATGGCAGTGGTTCCAGGGGTGAGGCACGGTTCTTTTTCTTCTCGTTGCAGAGGAGCGGGTTGCTGCCTTTTCTTCAATGGTGCTGCTACGTGTGGCGAGAAGATGGCGAGCTGAGGAAAAATGACAATGGTGTTGGCAGTGCGGGTGTGTTTGTATTTTCCTCCCTCTATTTCAGAGCGTCTCTGTCTTCCCTCAGTTCTCCTCTTGTTCAAAAATTCCCCCCTGTTCTACTTTCTTTCTTTCCCCTGTCTCTCGCTCAAAAACTGCACCTCCCGTCGTCCCGCCAAAAAAAAACTTCCCCACTCTATTTTAGTTTCTCTCTTCTCTACACTCTCACAGTACCTCTCATCGTTTCAAACTTCCCTCTCCTTTCAGTTTACAAAAGCCCTCTCCTCCCAAAAAAAAATCCCCCCTTGTTGTTGGTGTTGAGAGCAGTATTTATAGGCTAGAAGTGGAGCGGGCTGCTATTGCACATGGGGAGTAGGGGACACCGGGTGAGGTCTTCAAGCAGGGGGCGTGGGGCTTTAAGTTTTGGGAGTAGCATGTAGTCATTGGCGTGGGGCTCTAGCAGCATGCGGGAAGAGGAACAGTGTCAAAACGACACTGTTCAGTTTTTTTTAAAATTATTTTCTTTTTTATTTTATTTGTGGGGTGTACCCAAAAATGGGTTACAACAGTATTAATAATTAGTAAGATAAAAAGATAAGACATGTTAATAACAAACTTTCTTGGATATAAACATTGAAATTCATGTTGAATTTATATTATAACTATTCTAATACCATTAGTGAAACCTTTTCACCTTGACATAATATGCTTAGATAAACATAATGAAGAAGATAAACATAAATAAACAACATAAGAACATAAGTTTAGTAAAGGAAATGAAAAGCATAAACAAGAGATTAAGGAAAATATAACATGAAATAAAACTTAAACATTACAAAAATATAAAGAAAGAAATAAAGAGCATGATTTTGATCTGAACAACCAAGATGCCTAAATGCATGACAAATGCCTCCTTTTATAAGCCAAAATTTAAAACTATTGATTTGATGACTAATTATTGAGTGGATGGCTATATCTTGACTTGGTGACAATCCTTATCTTCTTGTCTGAACACAACGTCATTGATAACGTCTAAATTTGAACCACCTGTACCCACGAAAGTTCTAGGAAATTGTTTTATCTTTTCAAGAAAAAAAAATTGAGGTCATTTGGACTTCTAGAACTCAAGATATGGGCTGAACACTGAACAGTGTCTAACCTATAGGACAGATTCAGACTTCTCCGTTGTTGCTATAATTTGGACTTGAAAACGAACTTTTTAAATTTAGACTCCTCATGAAAGTTGTAATCATATGTCTTACCTTTTTATCCATATAAAGCAGATCTAAATCCGAGATCTACAGCTACAGATATGACCCAATTACTAAAAAGTGTTCCAATTTGGACTGCATCAACATCTCTTTTCTAAGTTTGGCCCTCTCTTTGTCTTTTCAATTTCAGTATTTAAACTTATCAATCAATTCTTTCATTTATGTGATAGGCCTGCATTTAAGATGAATATTTACCATAAATTAAAGGTATCTTATATTATTAGATATGTTATTATAAAACATGTTTTAGTTAAGGAATTATTGATACTTCTAATACAAAATGATGATATAAAACCTTGATAAAAATATATTTTTAAGTACTAATTATTGATAGTTAAATATTTTCATTTAAAACAACAATTTTTTAAAAAACAAAAGGATGTAATAAAAAATAATCTTACCATCTACTTCACATGCAAAATGAAGGGAATGGATTCATTGATATGCATGGTAATCGAACCATAAATATCCTTATTCTAATTCTTCACCTAAACTGGGACTACCATATGAAATGCTCAAACATCAAGTAGTAAATATAAGTTTCTTATATAGTCTCCGAGACGTGTAAAGGTCTGAAATCTCTCTAAACTACAATGTCTTCCTAGCATGGAAGACCTTTTTCTTTAGCATATTTTTTTACGTCTCATATTAAAAATCAAGCAACCTATATGGTAGAAAAAAATTATCGGTTAAGATGAAGAAAAATAAAATTTTAACATTTAAATAAGAAAATATAACATTGATAGTTTAATCTTACCTAATTGCATGTGCTGTGATTCTCCTAAGCCCTCCTAACAACAGCGTTGTCAGCCCTATCCCAATAAAACTCTTTCTTACATGTCAAATTTGTAAAAGAACTAGTTCATTAACATTAAAAAAAAAACTAATCGAATTAAAATAATAAAATGAAAAATTATTTAAGTATATGTTAAACTTGAACTTTCTAAACCATACATAAATCATAAATTTAATTTCCTTCCAGAATTTTTGAAAACTTGACTACACAAAAAACAATGGCACTTTCATCAATGATTTCATTACATTTATTAATTGAAATTAATTATTAAAAACTTATGCATTGTTGTTTATTTTTTAACCATGCAGGATATGAAAACAAACTTACATTGAGTTTTTGGGCCTCCGCTAAGCAATGTATTTTCCAATATATATCTTGCTCAAAATAGACACCTCTTGTGAGGCGACATTGCACTCGACGAGCATGCATCAAGAGAGGATGCTTTTGCATGAGGTGCCTATTCATTGTTGACATCTAATGACTCATAATCATTAAAAGTGTTGCTACAAGAACTAGCAATGCTAAACAATTAAAAAGGTAATAACATTCATATTTAAAAAAAAGAAATAAGAAGCACTTTCTATATACAAGAGACTACACAAAATTTTATTACATATAAATATATATCAATAAATAAAACTTCAGACCAATTGATTTTATTTATAACAAGTCCTTGTTATATCTCTTTGACTAACAAAAAAAAGGTTCTTTTTTATTATGAGTTTCTATATATTACATTGATCTATTTTATAAATCTCTTTGATTTTAAAAAAATATTTTTATGCGTTGATTAAGTGTAATGTTTTTTTTTTATTATTACTATAAAATCCTATTGATTTCTAAATAAAAGAGGAACCCCTAAAAATTCAAGGATTTAAAAATTTTCAAAATCCTTAATTTTTTAAATACCAAATATAAGGGTATTTCTATATAAGGGAAGAAAAAACACAGAAAAAAGAAAAGAAAAACGTGAAACAAATAAAATTAAAAATTTTAGTTTTTTAATTAGATTTTTTACTAATGAATAATTAAATATCCATATGTAATTCGTTTTATAATGAAAAATTCAAAATTTTCAATTAAACTAGAATTTTTCAAAGAACAATTAAGTTAGGGTTGGGCTTTGTTCAGGGACTGCCTTTGGCAGCTTTAGAAAGGAGAGGAGAAAGTCCTCCCTCCGACCTTTTACTTTCCATCTATCCATTGAAAGGAGTGCGAGAGAAAGTCAATGTCCGATGATTTTTCCAGCAAAACTAAAGGTATTTTTTGTCTTTATAATTCAAGGAACGACCACCGGTTTCTTTTGGAATATAGTATGATTATTTTTTTAAATATTTTTTATTTAAAAATATATTAAAATAATATTTTGTAAAATTATTTTTGATATCAACATATTAAAATAATTTAAAAATACTAAAACATTATTAATTTAAAATAAACAAAATAATTTTTTAATTTTTTAAAAATATTTTTAAAATACAAAAATAAACAGAATAATATTCACATTTAAGTGCTTCAGTGCTTCAAAGAACTATTTTTCTCCACCTTACTCTATTTAGAATAGTGGTCGAACCCTCCAGTAAGTTATGGATGTAACTTAATGTTATGTTCACGTGGTGTTATCCTTTCTTTTCAAGCGTATCACCCACGGTTCCCATTAAACCTGTCTTTTTTGGCCTTGATCATAAGACTAAGACCACCTTTGACTAATCTACTACCATTGGAAGGTTAGCTGCCTATATATGCCTATGTATGAACGACTAGGATTGCCTTTGACTAGTGACGAATTCATAGCAGTATTGGACTTATTTTCTTTGTTAAAGGAGGAATAATGGCGAATAAGACCTATATATAAGCATGGATGAGAAAAATGCTTCGATAAATCTAAATTAAATAAAATCTTCATCCCCTCTTTTACTTAAATAATACAATATGAAACTTCAGAGATGCTGATATGCTCTACTTCAGAAAGAGAAGAATCAGATTCATAGCAGTATATTAATATAAATTATTTTAATCTAAAAATCTATAATGGCACTACAGGTCAGGCCAGGCTTCCCCGTCGATTGTGGTCGATAAATACAATTCGATATCAGGTACGTCCAGACATATTCCTGCCTAAGCGATCTCTCATGTCCAAGAAGGGCTGGTTATAGCCATGACATCCATCATGGTTGGAACCATGGCACCCACACGAAAGTGGAACGAGTGTTCAGCCAAAACACCAAGACATAAAACTCATTATATTTGAATTCGATTATTAAAGTTTTAATATTATATTAATATAAATTATTTTAATCTAAAAATTCAAGAGTGTTTGAGATTTTAAGTGTAGTTTTATATTAACTCTCTAAAATATTATCTTACTTAATTTTATCATGAAAAAAAGGGAAGAATTTTTGCACAAGAATTAAATGACATATAAGCATGTGTCGTGAAGAAGGTAAAGTGTTTTATCTTAACTCTTTAAAATATTATCTTACTTGTTTTTTTTTTTAATTTAATGATATACTATATGGATGATAAATGAAAATTTCTTGTTGTTTTACCTTATTTAAAAAACATCTTACATTTTCTCGTCGCATATTCACACGATAAAGTTTAGAATACGAACATCCAACACACAATATTCATGTACATAAAAAGTATTTATTGAATTAAAACTCGACATTGTAACACTATCTCTTTATAAATAAGGACTTTATTCCCTAAATTTAGCATGAATATAAAGGAGAAATACACATGTATACTAAATCTACATTGCTCAATTATTTATCTTCAAGTACAAGTGACTGAGATCGATGCACTAAAATTAATTTTGTTTTCAGCATGCTGTTTGCATCTAAAGTAGTGCTTTATTATTATTATTATTATTATTATTATTAAAAACACCATTATCGTGATCTCTTGAACTCTGGTTGATAACATGAGAGGAACATCACATTAAACAGATATGCAAACTAAAAAATGACTAGTTTTTTTCAAAGACAAACATAGACATCGACATATCTCCAACTGGCACAATCTAAGAACCCTAACCAGGACCCGAGGTTTAATGGAACCCATCACATCACTTTCTAACATAATTATCAGCTTCTTCTCTACCCAGAATATATACATTGAGCATGGTCGGTATGTGAGATAAGAGCCACCTCCTCTTCTCACATATTATCCTCATGAATGAATTAGCCCTCCTTCATTGTTTAAGAGAGATGACCATTGCTATTGGGACCCACTGAAACCCTACCAGTTTAATTAGACCACCCCCGCAGTACACTTATTGTTAATAAATACGACGCGTGGCAGTTTGTTATTTGACTTCAGAGACTCTCTTGACAGGCTACTACCACACTGGTTTAAATATTGGCTAGTATTAATTAGCAATGAAGTCAATGCTAAAAAATTGGAGGCCAATAGCATGCAAACAGGTGACCCTTATGGCCCAGTTACTATCACATCTCACTAATGCCTTCAATGCAATCAAGTTCTGTAGTGATTATTTTTTGTTTAATTTGATTTTTATTAAAAAATATAATTAAATTAATTATGTTTTTAAAAAATTAAAATCGATATTTTACTCATTTTGCTTTGATTTTTTAGGATAAAAACCGGTTCAAACTGATTTAGTTCTGCTTTTAATTTGGTTTGGTTTTGACTTGATTTTTTTAGTTTGACTCGGTTTTTTTTTATTTTTTTTCAATTCGGTTTGGTTTGGTTTTAGACTTATAAAACCGAACCGAACCGATCGATTTTTTAAAATTTTAAATAGTTTTTTTTTTATAATTCAGTTTTTTCGATTAATTTTTTTAGTTTTCTTAATATAATTAATTTTTAGATTTTTTTCTCACCTTTAATGATCTATGTTAGTTTTGAATTTGTTTTTAAAAGTAATTTTAATTGAAATTATTAAAAGTTTATATAGATGTAAATTTTAAAATATTAAAAAATAGTTGAAATGGAGGTAAATTATTGTAGATGAAAATTTTTTTTAAAAAAAAATCTTTCCGCCCCCCTGATCAAATCAACATCTATGATGTAATGTGGAATAAGAAATGGATTGCCTTACTACTAGTCTACTGAATTTATTGATCTTTGTTAATGGCCTTTAAATTAGGCTAAGAACATGGGCCACCCTACAAAGAAAGATCAAAGCCGACTCTCTGATAAGCACATGAAATCACAATCACCATGACACTGACGTTAAACATCAATGTCTACATAATAAAACAATTTCCAAACCAAGGGAAAATCCTCCTCACGCCATTAATTTTTTAATACGATACTATAACTTCACCGCCTAAACAGTTTCCACTTCCAAACTCCCTCATCTTTATTTTTATTTGACATTGTTAATTTCCAACAGGTACATTGAAGCAAAAATAGCCAGCCCGTGGTCCTGGCGCTGGCCAAGCAGCCAACCAGTCCATGAACAGCAGAGAAAAAACCATTCACACAGAAGTCAAGAGTGTGAAAACTTGTGGCTTGAATTCCCTGAAATCTGAACCTAACTAGCAAAAACCAAGAGCATAAGAAGAAACTAATTCCTACAATGTTAGTAGTAGGATCAGGGGCATAAATGATATGATGTGAATGTGTGAAAGGTTTACAGCAAGGACAAGATAACAAGGCTGGACACTGGGCCAACACTCTCAGCTGCTGAGCTCTGAAGGACACCTTCCCCGAGGACAAAATTTGGTATCCCACGTTGCTTTAAAAGTAAAGCCAGGTTCTATATATATATATATATATATATATATATATATATATAAAACATGGCACCTGCAGGAAAAGATGTGGGGAAGTTGAGCGATCCAGGAACATTCAATTTAAGAAGTTGCTTGGAAACCTATTTAAGTTACTGACCTATCGATCAATGTAATGGTTACTTCTCACTTGAAGATACGAGGAAAAAATAACCCAATTCTTCAGAAGAGACTAATTTTCTGGATAGTTCAGCTATCTTTGTTCCATATTTCGAACCTCTTCATATATAGAATGAAATAGAACAGTGGGAATGTACCTCTCACCAAAGCTTGGAAATATAACCTGTAACATTGAACCATTAAAGGGCAAGTTTAGATACTGTTTTTCAGGTTGAGAATAATGACTTCATATTATTTCACATCAAAAAAAAAAAAAAAAAAAATTCAACAAAAAATATTAGTTAAATATCTTAAGTGTCCATGAAAGAGTGTATACGGTTCCGCCGAGTTGTTTCTTTCAAATCAGGAAATGTATCTATTATATCATGCTGATCTCAAAATGTAGATATCTAGAAGTTTATCATGTTTCAGAACAAACCCCAAAGAAATCATAAAATCATCATCACTATAAAGATGCAATTTGCATCTGTTCAAGTCAAGACAAACGAATTTTATACCTTTGGACATTTTTTTTAGGCCCCTAGCCACCTTCAACTTGGTTTTACTGCCAATTTATAAAAACAGATTTAATCTCAATTGCTTTAGATTAGGTCATTAGGGTGCCACATCCACCAGGCCCTCTTTTGTAGGTTCTAGTTTAATCCAGATTGAACTATATCCTAATTATAAACACAAAAATGCTTCTCAAGTATAGTTGAAGCCTACATCTCCCTTGAAAGGAAAAATATAATATCACCCTCAAATCAAAGATAAGGCTAGCAAATGCTTCTGAAGAAAAGTCGATCGCGCTATTGTGAATAGAGGAAACCACAACAAAAGGATCTTTAATTTTAAAGTGGCCTGAAAGATCTTCAAGTTCCCATCTTATTGAGGAACAGGTGACTTGGAATTAACATTTGTAGACAATATGGAAATTATAACTTCTCCACTTTTGATTTTGTTAATTGCCAGTAACCATAGGCTGGCAACTAGCCATGCATAACCTCCATAATCTCAAATACTTGTGCTAAATATGAACAATTGAACAAAATTACAAAATTTACTTACTGTAATAAGTTTTCCAGCATTCTCAGGCCTTCTACCTAAACTGATTGCTGCAGCTGCAGCTGCTCCTGATGAAATACCAACCTGGAGACAAGCAAGGAATATAAATTGAACTAACCAGCTTATATAAATAACACATTACATAAACATAGAGATACAGGCTTGATATAAAAAATAGCCAGCCCATATACGTATTCATATATTTTCTTATGTATTAATTAGCAAAGAAGTTCTTCTGGCCTTCTGGAATCACCCTGAGACGCTGAGAAAGCCAGCATGAGATTGATATAACATTATTTTTTCTTTCTGACTCACAAAAAGAAAAGAAGTTAAAGAAAAAATATCATTCTGAGGTCAGCACCTAGCTAAGACAACTGTCATCTGTAAAACAACCCTAGATCATTACTCAGCCAGGATTAAAATTAAGCTAAACCTTGAAAGCAAATCAACTGATAAACAATAGAATATGAAATGGAGAAATTCCAACCAAAACTTTGTTGAAAGTTCTTTGTATATTACCAGTAAACCTTCCTCCAATGCCAATCTCCTTGCCATTTCAACAGCTTCACCATTTGTGACCTACAGTTTTGAGGACAAATTTTATCAAAAAGTTCATCCAGATCAATTTTTGTGATAAATAAACTGAAAATCAACCTCTTCGACCAAATATGAATTAGCAGACATAGAGAATAAGGAAAAAGGAATTGTTCTTGGACAGGGAGATAAGCATCAATATTGTACACACAATGCTCTTTAGTGTGGAGGAATAGTGGGACTTGTGGATCAAACAGTTCAAAATATTGAAGTGTGAAAAAATATTCAATTTCAATTTTAGCCTTTTTTTAATTTTTTTGGTTCAACAAGGATTGGTATTTTTGAAAAGCAGAAGTTGTGTATTTACTTCAACAAATGTTTGTGCAATCAAATTATGTTAAAAAGAAAGCAAGAATTTCTTGAATTCCTTCATCAATGAGCAGATGATATTGGTTTGCGCCTTGCAATTTGTTCTTCTGATCCTACAAAACTCCCTATTTTATAACATTTCTATCAATTGATTTTCATTCTGTTAACTAATAAAAGAATGAAAAAAATAAGACCTTTTCCAGGTTGCTAATACAATAAGGACCATTGATTATAAGAATATTAACTGGCTGGCATCTTCTTACCTTGACAACCTCGTCAAGCAATTTAACATCTAAGATGTTTGGCACATAACCTGCATCAAAATTTATGGGCAACTAATAGTGAAGCCATACACTTTTGAGAGAACATTTATGAACATAATAGAAATAAAATGATTTCTACCTGAGTTTTCCCCAGATATTATATTCCTTTCAGCAGGTTCCACTCCAACTACCTAAGCAAACAAGACTTGAAGACTAAACATCATGTTATACAGAAAGATGAACAACATATATAGAGGCAATATGCTGCAGAAAGTAATATTTGCCACTCATCATAAATCATGTATAGTAAAAACTCCAATTTTCCCTTCAAAGTGACATGCTAGATGTAACTAATTGGGTAAGTATTGCAACACCAGCTTAGTTTGGACTATAGAGAAAGATTATATTTTGGCAGCAATATCAAACTTGAAATCTAAGATCATTAGATGTTAACAAGTGAAAAGGCCATATCACACACTGAAACTCATAAACATACAATTACAGAAATAGCTAAAACGTGTTAAGAAGGTATTGATGGTGTGACATCATCCTGACAGATTTAGATTAAACATTGTGATCCAGGAAATCATTTAGAATAAGATATAGCTTATTATCTCTTTGCATAAATACTTTTTTTTTGTTTTTTTTTTTTCAAATTGGTACTGAAACAATCATTACATTTTCACCATGAGAATTTGGAAATGAACAAAAAATAAAATAAAAGCCACCAATCCCTTTAAAAGTCAACTAACCACATCTATATACTAAAAACCATACCAAACTAAGTAGTGGTATCTTTCTTTAAATATAAACAAAAATAACCCCCATTTAGATGATCTATAAAGCATCTTTGTCAGAAGCTAAATGATAATCTAGGTTCATGCCTAGCCTTTGAGAAAGAGTTACAGTATCATGCGGTGTTTAAATAGGCACTGAAACAGCTGCTGAAATCATCATTCAGGCAACATTATGTGAAGTCCTCTTATACAGTCCAACAGAGCATCCAGTAAGATTATGAATAAAAGTTAGGTGTGATAAGCTTGGAAAAAACAAATATTTAAATAAAACACAAATTGATGTCCGTCTAAAATGTAGCATGTATAACTATCATCCAAAACATATTTAACCTAATGCTATTTTTCCATAAGTTAAAACACTTATCCAAGTCAATGCCCCTGTCCAAGTAGAATTATGGCAGCATTCAGTACTGTAATGGAGCTGAAAGGCCAGCTGGAATGAAAAGATTAAACATGAATCCTAAAATGCTCAGATATAAGCAGGAATCACTCTGAACACGATCACACTCAAACTCCTGTAAGAGAACCCTTTCCGAGAGCAACAAGCAAACTCATCAAGGAATGAGTATGTCCCAAAATGGTGACTTGGAAATAATTTTCAGGGACTTTGAAATGACCACATAAGTTCAGGTGCCAAAAATTATGCATCTTCTTGGTCCATAGGAGTCTTCTCTCTAGTTGATTTTTATGCCATAGGTATGCTAATTGATATCTGGACATGTCAAAGATATGATTCTTTGGACGCATAATTGGTTTATCCAAGGCATCTCAAACATAGACACGCCTCCATTACTTGTCTATAAATGTCAATATCCATTCCGTGTATCCCAGGTATTACGAGTAGGATTTGACTTTTCAAAAATTATCACACTTTAGTTGTGTATGCTACTGTTTGAATTATGAAGCCTGATTCATTGAACAATCTCATTTTGTCTACGTTTACAAGCTTCTTTGAATTACTCTTCACAAGTACGAGTCTATGTTTACAATTTCTTCAACCAAAGAATCCAAAAGACTGCTCAGCTAGGTTCAACAACTGTTTAATTCAATTGAGGTATAATACAGGAATCTAAAACATTGTGAAGGTTATCATTTTGATTTCTTTAATCATAATATTCATATCAAATCTATGTGACATTAGGGCCCATCAACCATTCTCACCATATGAGGTGTCTAAACTGTTGAACACTTCTATTGAGTGAACTATTCCAACAAGCTTGCTTTTGATAAATCAGAGATTATGATTTAGTCTGGTTCATGTTAAAACATCTACATGCATCTTCTATTTCTAAGATTTCCTTCCTCATTTTTAGTTCATTTTTCTCTCCTTGTTCTTATTTTGTAAAACATGAGAATGTCACAATAAGTAGCAACAAAAATAATCCACGTGAATGGAATGGGAAACACCCACAAGCATGCAGGAGCACCAAGAAATAGATAACAACATGTTACCAAAACACATTTCCTAGAATTTAATTATTACTGGTAAGTTGTTTCAGTACTATAGTTGCCTAAATGTAAACTCGATGTGCTATGCACAAGTTATCAAAAGGACTGAAACAATAAGAAGTGACAAAAACCTTAATTTCTTTGTTCATCATTTTCAAAAAACGTCCAGTGCCAGTTACAGTACCCCCAGTCCCCATTCCAGCAACAAGCATGTCAACACTGCCCAGAGTATCTTCCCATATTTCAGGTCCTGTTGTTTCAAAGTGGATCTGCAATTCAAGCAAGAAAACTTTTTTCATATATCTATCTGAAGGAGAAGACTAAGATGCAATAGAGAGAACTTTTAAGTAGCATTAAATGAGGCACTAATGACCTTTGTATTAGCCACATTCTCAAACTGTTGAAACATGTATGCATTTGGAGTGCTGAGAACAATCTCCTCAGCTTTATCAACAGCGCCTTCCAAACCTTTCTCTGGATCAGTCAAGACAATTTCTGCTCCAAATGCACGTAAGAGGACCCTTCTTTCAAGACCTATAGATGCAGGCATGGTGATAATAAGTTTGTACCCTTTAGTTGCAGCAACAAAAGCAATTCCAAGTCCTGTATTTCCACTGGTTGGTTCAACTAATATACTCTGAAAAAATGACAAACATGTGATATGAACAACAATCAAACACTCTAAAAGGGAATTGAGCAAACGGTAATATATCTCTACAACAAACGGTACACCACTTACCTTCCCAGGGGAAATTGCTCCACTTTCTTCAGCTTTAGACACCATACTATAACCAATTCTGAAATGTCCGCAATTGACAAATAGATGATTGATTTAGTCCGCAATTGACAAATAGATGATTACATTAGTCAAATGCGACACCTCTTAAACGCCTCAACGAGAAGAACATTGAAAACTTGCACAAATATATATCTTCTTCTCAATTAATTAAGAATCCACACACGGCAGTTCAGATGAAAATTTGACCAGCTAAGATATAGAAGGGTCATCTTGAAAAGTGGTGAATCCCATTATGGTACGAATCATTGAAAATGAAAAACTCCCATCCACACATTACATATAGTCAAGAAACTACCAAAGTAATAAAGCGGGAGAACATTACCTATCCTTGACACTTCGACAAGGTTCCATGGATTCAAGTTTAGCAGCAATATTCGCAACGCAGCCTTGTGTGACTTTGTTAAGATATATCATTGGTGTTCTCCCTATCAACTGTATCAATTTGTCACCACTGCTCAAATCAGTGAAGGTTTTTGAAACATAATGAATTGCTTACAAAAATTAAAGATTTCAAAATTTTAACTTTATCAAAATCATTTGACAAGAAACCCGTCAGCAAGCAAGCTTTGCAAAAATAAACGAGCAAAACCCAGTGGCAGAATTAGTGATTTTGATTGGAAAACAGAACCTGGGTTACATCCTCTGCTATGTTGACAGCATCAAATTCCTCTTCTTCTAATGTTTCTACAGTGGCTGAGGCATGGAGCGAAGGAGGTGGCGGTGCCTTTGCTTTCTCTTTCTCTTTCTCTTTTGCTTTTGTTTTTGCTTTAGCATGGACAATAATTGAACATTGTCGTTTTGAATAAAGAAGGTCCTTTCTTGGTGCACAGCGTAAGGTGTTTAGAGTTGGGAAATGGTGTCGTTTATGGGGTGAAATGATGGAAGGGAAAGGAGGGAGGAGGGAGTGGGAAGAAGAAATAGCCATTGAATTGGTTAGTTAGAACTTAGAAGAGGTTTTTCAGAGGTTTATCTTCTTTTTTTTCTAATTTGTTATCTGACTTAATTATTTAATCAGTACCTTTAGTTTATTACAATAAATGAACTAGTCCCTGTAGTATGAAATATGATAAAATAATATAATGATTAGTATTAATCATGTTTAATTGTATTTTTCTGTTTCCAAAAATATCCTCTTTTCTCCTTGATCTTTCCATGATATATATATTTTTTATCTTCTCTATATTTAAAACAAAAAAAATTAAAAATAACATGAAATGAAGGGAAAAAATAAGTTATAAATTAATATAAAAATATAAGAATTAAATATATAGTTTCTGAAACTAAAATTACCAAAACTTCTTATTTCAAAAGGCTAAAAGCCCAGGTTAGCACTTTTTTTTTAAAAAAATCGGATTTAAATAGCCATGAGAACTGTTGTCTGTAGTGAAATGGGATGGATTTGCTTTCTTCACCTTCCAATCACTCGGTCCCATCAAAGAATATTACTATCTGAAATTTTTAGATTTATTAATGGAATTTTATTGATGAAACCATTTTAGTTGATAATTTTATTCATATTTATCTAATATTTTATTTATATTTTATATATAAAATATCTTAATATTCTTTATTTTATGTTTTGAAAGCACTTTTGGATGTAAGATTAAAAAAGAAGTAAATTGAAGATAATTGACATATTTGAGTTCTGATCGATGTTTTATGCAGAGCTTAAGCTCTAGAACTCAAAACGAAGTGATTCCAGTGTTATTAGAAAGCTAACATTCATACTTTTCTATACATATATGGCAAGAAAAAAAAAGAGCATGGAAATCACAGCCTTCAAAGAAAAATCTTGCATTATGTCAGTGTTGATCTTTGGCCATTCCGACTTTAATATCTTGAGTTAGAGAAATCCATTTAACGCAAACTCAATTTTTGTTAGATTCCTGACTCGAAGAACTATCAGTATACCAAATTTCAATAGAAAATGAGCTCATATGAGAGAGATATGATGTTTCTAATATGACACATGAATTCTGCCAGTAAACAATATTTGTGAAGAAACAAGTCCAAATTACTTCAGAAAGCGTCCAAATTACTTCATAAAGCATCCAAACCAATATCCAAGTGTTTATTTCAGCAATTTAACTCTTTTAAGTCCAAAGTCGAAGCTTGAGGATTTTATGCAAGGTTATTCTCCTTTTTTAGGAAAATATTTATTGAACTACTTAAATGTAAATTGTCTACTTAAGAAAGGACTATTTTGTAGAAAAGAGATTAGAGTTTTCTAGGATATAAAAAGAAAGAGAGAAAGGAAAGAAGGGCAGCCATAAAAGAGAATGAAAACGTACCATTTCCTCCATAAACCCCGAAATCATGCAGTCTTCCTTCTTTTTGATTAGTTGTTCAATAGACATAGAAGGTTAAACTCTTTTTCTTGGTTGCAAGGATATAGAAACCTTCGAATTTCAAGAACTATAAGATTTATTTCACCTTTTCTTTTCAGTTTATATGATGAATATGTTTGTTTTTCTATGCTTATGTCTTATGATTATTTATTTTAATTGCTAGAGCGAACTCTAAGTTAGTATTGTGAACAATCTATTGCTAAGTTTGATATCAAAACTAGAGTTGTGGTATATAATCTTATGAAGCAACTGAGTTTAATAATTATGGTGGATCTATGTTATTAATCTTAGGGAGAACATTCAAACAAATCAAACATGAACTGCGGACAATTATGTTGTCTAGATTAATCAATTTATCTAGTGTTTAAGGCTGCCATTGAATTAAATTACTAGTGTGGATACTGTGATTGTTTGATGGTAAGGGTTAGTTGTATGGCGGATCTGTTAACTAACCAATGTTAAGAAAAGATAAAGATTCAAAATATAAATTGATGTTTCATTTCAATGATCGATTCTGATTTCCGTAGGTGGATGTCTACTTGAAACCAAGGTTTGTTCTCTTGATAGTTTTCTTATTTATTTAATTTAGCTTGATTGTTTAATTCTGCTATAGCCTAAATAACCTCATTCCCCCCCCAATTGCATATTGTATAGCATAAAAATCTGAACTAAACCTTCCTCGTGGGATCGAACCCTTGTTTGCTCTATTCTATCTTGTTTATTTAAGTTAGAATGATTTGTGTGACCGTGACATCGCTACAAATTTTGGCACCATTGTCGGGGAAGTGATTTTAGTTAATTATTGTGCTATGATTTTTGTTTGATGTGTTTGTTATTTATTTTGTTGAAAAAAAAAATAGAAACAGTGTTGCTTGCAGTGGTATTGTACAATTATTGTTCAAAACCGATTTTTTAGTGGAATTAGGTCTCAGCCTTTTGTTTCCTGAAAGGAAACAACATTTTGAACAAGACTAGCCGCCTTTGGCCACTAGCCCCACCCTATCGAGGCTAAATTTTGCTGTTTTTAGGTAGTTTTTATGTTCTAGCGTATGATTTTCATTCAATTTGCACTACTTTACATCTCTTATGTGGTTGGTTTCTTTTGAGTTTTCTTAATGATTTATGCCTGTAACCCATTCTACTAACCAAAGTGCAGGTAGATCTCAAAATAGAGAACACTTTACGCAAGTTACGAAAGGAAGCTCACACCAACACCATGGTTGTTGCACGACAATAGACACTCAAGGAGCTCACTGCTCCTAACATGTAAAATCAACCATTGTGCATAAACATTGATCATAATGTGAACTTCGAGATCAAGTCTGGTTTTATACACTTACTGTCAATATTCAATGGACTTGCCGAAGAAGACCCTCATACTCATTTTAAAGAGTTCCACATGGTTTGCGTTGGAATGAAACCGAACGAAGTTGATGAAGAACAAGTTAAGTTGAAAGGTTTCCCTTTCTCTTTAAAAGGGGCAGCAAAGGCATGGTTTTTCTTTATTCTTCCAAGTTCCATTGGAACTTGGAATGGCATGAAGAAGATTTTTCTTGAAAAGTATATTCCAACCTCTTGAGTTGCCAACAAAAGAAAAGAAATATGTGGGATTCAACAATCTCATAGGGAGATACTCTTCGAGTATTGGTAAAAATTTGAGCAACTATGCATTTAATACCCTCATCATCATATACTCGTTCAGCTGCTCATTCAATATTTTCTAAAAAGGACTGATGCCTACTGACCGTAGTATCATTGATACAACAGGTGAATTTTGTAGCATATGCTTGTTACAAGGAAATGCTTCGGATATGTGCCCAATAATGCAAGAAGATTACATTGAATAAGCTAATGCAGTTGACAATGGGCAACCCTAGTGTATGTATAATCCCTTTTTCAAACATGTACAATCCTAGATGGAGAGATCATATGAACTTACGCTATAGGAACCCGCCTCAACAAGGTAATCAAGGCCGACAGTTTCATCCTCATGGATTTCAGCCTCAACAGAATTATCAGCGAGACAACCCCCTCCTACATTTACAAACTCCAATGTTATGGGGTCATCGAGTGATAATCTTCATAAGATGATGAAAACCTTGGCTTCTAACACAATGAACTTGCAACAAAATGTCACGTCTTTTCAATAGAAAACTAGGTCACAAATGGGGCAAGTAGCTTCAAGTGTAGGGAAATTGGAGGCATAAATGAATGGAAAATTACCCTCCCAAGCATTGAATCCAAAAGAGAATGTTAGTGTGATCATGCTGTGAAGTGGAAAAGAACTTGAAGAGCAAAGGTCAAAACAAATTGAGATGGAGGAAGAAGAAGAGATAGAAACCGAACTAAGCATAAAGAAGAAACATGCTCCTCCACAAACTGAAACAATGACCAATACTCCAAAGGTAAGTCCTAACTCAATGAATTCCAGTTTTAAGAAAATTCCTCCTTTTCCTATGAGTTCTTCTAGATCTAAAAAAGAGGACAAAGAAAAAGAGATTTTAGAGGTTTTCAAGAAAGTGGAACTCAACATTCCTTTGATTAATGCTATCAAGCAAATTCCCAAGTATGCCAAATTCTTGAAGGAGTTTGTGTACTATGAAGAGAGCTTATAAGTTGAAAGGGTACTGTCATAACCCAATTCTGGGTTATTCCCCAAAAATCAATTTCTTTTTTCAAAATAAAAATCAAAAAATAAAATAAAGGCTGGCAATGTGGAGAAAGCAAATCGAGCAATCAAGCTGCAATTTTCGGAGGAATTTCAAGGCCTAATTGTACCCCATTATGCCCAAGAATAGAAAAAAAGCAAATTCGAAGGTCAAATTAAATGATTATTGGACGAATTTGCATAAAAATTAAGTCCAATGACATAATTAAATTTTTAATGGGCCAATTTGATTTAATCATGGGCCAAATTAAATTTTAATTATGTTTAAGAATTAATTTAGGTCTAATTGAAGGATTTAATTAAGTGCAAGGACTTAATTATACTTTAAGTAGGCCAAATTAATTTTATTTGGGGCTTAATTGGTGAAAAATTAAGTTTGGGAGCCTAATTTAGGCTTAATTAAGAAGATTGGAATTTTAAGAGACCAAATTTAATTTTTACCAAGTGAATTGATTGAATTTTGGGGCCAAAATTGCAGTAAATCAAAGGTTTAGGGTCAATTAGGGGTTCCATTGAACTAATTTGAAAGAACATGGACTAAATTGAAAAAAAAAAAAAAAAAAAACGGGTTACTGTTCATCATCTTCCCCGTGAAGCTGCCCGAGTGGCAGACTTCCAGACGCATTTTCTACCTCGTTTGTTCCCCAAATCCGACAAAGCATGCACCCACATGTCCACCTGAAACCCCTTTATCTTGTAGAGTGGTCCAGTCGGGTCAACAAACTTGGAAACAGCTCCGTTTATTGGCCCAAAGTGGCACCCTCGGGCAGTCTGCAGCCTTGGATTGCCAAATTTTGCAGTTTGAGGTGCACACTTTGAGCCAACGGTTGAGATGCTTCCCCACTGAATCAAGGGCTGAAAGTTTTCCCCAACATAGACAAGATTGCCCTCTTCCACTGCCTATAAATAGAGTCGGAATTGATGGCCTGAGGGAGGAGAAAATCGGGTCCAAAGTAAGCCAAAAAACCAGTCTTCCTCCCTTTTCCTGCTGCAGATTTTCTTCTTTTCTTCCTCTTCCAGCTGCAGCCGCTCCAGCCAACTCCACCGCGGTTTCCACCACCAGCTTCAGGTCCTCCTCCTCCAGCCAGCCATCGCCGTCACGCCAGGTGGTCCGCTCACCTTCCTCTTCTTCTTCGCCGTCACTGTTCACGCATGAACAGTAGACGTGAATGATAATTCATGTCTACTGTTCATGTCGTCACTGTTCACTCTTCATGCCTTTTAGTTTTTTTTCTTTTCCTTTTTTTTTTAAATAACAATTTCAAAAATATTAAAAAAAAAATCATTTAAAAAATTTTGTGGTTTTCTCAAATATTTTTCCACAAAGTTCGCTTAATATTGGGTTGTATACTTACATTGTAAGATACAAGTCCGGTATTAAAATACCCGGTTTTGTTTTCAAAATATTTTTTTAAAAAATATATATTTTATCGCATACGGCCAAGTCCTAAAAATTTTCCAAGCACGTTTTTTTTTCAAAAAAAATTGCATCTTTCTCACGTTTTAAGAATCCAAAAAAAGGGATATCATAATTAGTTTATGATTAGCCAACATCCAAACCTACAATTTCTATAGGAACCTGGTCCTAATTCCTTCATCCTCCTACCTGAAATCTCTCTAAAAGTCAAGAGACCAAACTGTCCAGATTCGTCAATCTTTCCATTTACATACAACACATGAAGTTCTTTAATTTAGCAACTCGTACTTTTTCCTCAATTCAAGTCTAAGAACTCAAATCTATAAATTAACATCCAAGCATCAATTCATAATCGACTTGAAATGACTCATAAGAGCAGGTTTAGAATACCTTACCCGGTACGAATCAAGGTTTCGATCCCTCCTTTTCTTTCTAATGACAGCTGACCCTCCCCTCTTCTCTTCTTGTTCAATTTCTCTTATTAATCCCTTTCCCACTAGTGTTTATTCTACCTATAACCCTTAATCTTGGATGGGTTTTTGAAATTTTGGTGTTTCTCTCTTGATTTGTAAAAATAAATATAAAAACTTCCTCTTTTCTTTCTTTATGTTATCTGCAGATCTGTTTTTGGTGAGAAGAGGAGTACTTATGCTCTATAATTATTCTTATTTGCATTTAGGCCCCATTTTCTTTAAGTGTATTCGTTACTTATGCTCTATAATTATTCTTATTTGCATTTAGGCCCCGTTTTCTTTAAGTGTATTCGTTTTGCCCCCACTTCTTTTTAGTTTAGTTTATTTCCTTTAATTTAATCCAACGTTTTTATATTTTTTTCTCTCGGGATTTACATTCTCCCCTCCTAATAAAATTTCATCCTTGAAATTCAAGTTACGTACCTATGTCGGAGAATAAGTGCAGAAACTTCTCCTTCATCTCGGATTCTCTTTCCCATGTTTGTTCTTCTATTCGAGAGCTTCTCCATAATACTCTCACTAAGGGAACTCTCTTATTCCTCAACAACTTCTCATCTCGATCTAAGATCTTGACGGGCTTAGTTTTCATGGTTAGATCCCCTTCAATCTTCATGGGAACTTGTGGCAATACCCGTGAGGGGTCTATTTTGGCCTTTCGCAGCAATGACACATGGAATACATTGTGAATCTTATCCAAATATACAGGCAATTCTAATCGATATGCAACTAGCCCGATTCTTTCCTTAATCACAAAAGGGCCAATATATCTCGGGGCTAATTTCCCTTTCACTCCAAATCGAATGATGCCTTTCCAAGGAGCCACCTTTACAAATACTTTATCCCCCACTTGGAATTCCAAGGGCCTTCTTCGGCTATCTGCATAACTTTTTTGTCTATCCTGGGCTTCCTTCATCCTCTTTTTGATCACCCTCACCTTGTCAGTTGTTAGTTGCACCATTTCAGGTCCCAAAAGCTTCCTTTCTCCTACTTCCTCCCAACAAATTGGGGTACGACATTTCCTCCCATAAAATGCTGCATAAGGAGCCATACCAATAGTAGATTGATGGCTATTATTATAAGTAAACTCCACCAATGGTAGGAGATCCTCCTAATTCCCTCCAAACTCCAACACATAGGACCTCATGAGATCCTCAAGAGTTTGAATGGTCCTTTCAGATTGACCATCCATTTGAGGATGAAATGCTGTGCTTAGATTCAACTTTGTCACCATTGCCCGTTGTAAGGCAGGCCACAATCTCGATGTGAACCTTGGATTCCGATCCGATATAATTGAAACTAGCACTCCGTGAAGTCTGATTACTTCATTTACATACAATTATGCCAGTTTATCTACCGAATCAGTCATCTTCTTAGGCAAAAACAAAGCAAATTTTGTTAGTCAATCCACAACCACCCATATGGCATCATTCCCCTTCTTTCCCCTAGGTAGTCCCGTCACAAAATCCATAAAAATATCCTCCCATTTCCATTCTGGAATTGATAATGACTGTAATTCCCCTGCAGGTTTCTGGTGTTCTATCTTTACTTGTTGACAGATCTCACAGTTCGACACAAATTCTACTATTTCCCTCTTCATATTTGGCCACCAGTAGTATTCCTTTAAATCTCTATACATCTTTATACTCCCAGGATGAGTAACAAATTGAGATTTATGAGCTTCTCTTAACATGCGGCAGAGAAGATGGGTAGAGTTAATAAAAGATTATGATTGTGTTATTGACTACCATCCTGGTAAGGCTAATGTAGTAGCCGATGCCTTAAGTAGAAAGGGAAAAACAGTGATCAATGATGTGGAGCATAAGAAACAGGAAAGTATAGTGGAGTTAAAGAAAATGGAGTTAAAGATCCGATATGTGCTTCGAGGCAAGGTCTTGGTGACATCAAATACTTCAAACTTTTATGGTCTGTAAAGATTTGAACTTGTGTCCCATACAAATAATGTCTCCATACTTTTAAGGCGAACACCACCGCTGCAAGTTCTAGGTCATGAACTGGGTAATTCACCTCATGCGACTTTAATTGTCTTGATGCATAAGCAATCGCACGCCCGTGTTGCATCAATACACATCCCAGACCCCTTTTCGAGGCATCACTATATACCACAAACCTTTCTGTCCTCGATGGAAGGGCCAGCACAGGAGCAGAAGTGAGCCTCTCCTTCAGTTCTCGAAAGCTCGCTTCACATTCTTCAGACCAAACAAACCTGACTTCCTTGCGGGTCAGCTTAGTTAAAGGTGATGCTATGGTGGAGAACCCCTCAATAAACCTCCTGTAATATCCAGCAAGACCCAAGAAACTCCGGATTTTTGTCATGTTGGTAGGCCTTTCCCATTTTAACACGGTCTCAACCTTTATTGGATCCACAATTATTCCTTCTACGGATATTACATGGCCTAAAATTACTACTTCCTTGAGCCAAAACTCACACTTATCCAGCTTTGCATATAATTGATTCTCCCTTAAAGTCTGTAGCACAACCCTTAGATGCTATTTATGCTCCAAGTGAGAGTTTGAATATACCAAAATATCATCAACAAATACAACCACATATTCGTCCAGGTAAGGCCATAAACATGGCCAGAGCATTGGTTAACCCAAAAGGCATCACTGAAAACTCGTAATGCCCATAACAGGTTCAGAAGGCAGTCTTTTGTATGTCTTGTTCCTTGATTCTCAACTAGTGGTATCCAGATCTCAGATCTATCTTAGAGAACACTCTAGCACCCTTCAACTGATCAAACAAGTCATCTATTCATGGGAGTGGGTATCTGTTCTTTACCGTCACTTTATTCAATTGACGATAATTAATGCACAAACAAAGGGTGTCATCCTTCTTATTTACAAACAATAGCAGAGCTCCCCAAGGCGAGTTGCTAGGCCAGATGAAGCCTTTATCTAATAATTCCTGAAGCTGAAGCTTCAGTTCCGCCAATTCCATAGGTGCCATCCTATAAGGAGACTGGGCTATGGGAGAAACTCCTGTAATAGTTTCTATGGAAACTTCAATTTCTCTAACTGGAGGTAATCCAGACAACTCTTCTGGGAATACATCTCGAAACTCCCTCACAACAGGAATACTAGCCAAATCTATGCTACCCTTCTCCAACTCTCTTATATGGGATAACCAAGCAAAACAACCTTTCCTCAATAATTTTCTAGCCACCAAGACTGAGATTACACAACTTGGAATTACTTTTCTTTCCCCTTTAAACACTACTCTTTTATCACCTATTCCTTGGATTGTCACCGTTTTGGTGAAACAATCCACTTGTGCCTTATGTTTACTTAGCCAATCCATGTCCAGAATCACATCAAAATCATATAACTCTAACGGCATAAGATCTACCCTTAACTCTAATCCTCCAATATATAGTTTTACCCCTCTATAAAATATCATCAATACGTATATTCTCTCCCAGAGGTGTACTAACCATCACCCCTACACCCAAGTTACTAGATAACACATGCAAGTTATTCACAATTCTATAAGATACAAAGGAATGACTAGCCCCAGGATCAATTAAAGCATAAACTTGCATTGTATCTAATTGTAAAGTACCTGCCACCACATCAGGTACAACTCCCACATCCTCGTAGGTCATGTGATATACCCGACCCTGAGTCCTCCCCTCCTGATTTCTAGGCCTCCCATGAGTAGCACTCGTCCCTGACTGGGTAGGCCTGATAGGATGATCAACTGTCACTGATTGTTGTTGGCTCTGAACCTCAATACTCTAACCATGGACTCCCTCGGTGGTTCTACACATCGATGCCCCTCACCTTTACAAATATAAACCCGGCATCACAGAGCAATCTCCAAGGTGTCGCTACTCACACCTTTGACAAAATGGATATCCTGGTCCCTTATGCTTTGTAGATGCTCCAGCAGTTTTGACTCCCTGTCTAAAGTGTCCTCCCCAAGCTCCTTTTCCACTGACCTATCTAGATCCTCTTGAGCTCCCTCATGGGGTGAAACTCTCACCTCTTCTCTGGAACTGTCCTGATGATTGCCCGCTCTTCCCCTTCTTTAGGAGAGGAGGTCTCCTAGTCAAAAAACTCAAAATCTCTCCTTTTAGCTCCTATTGCCTAACTTTGCTCGACCACTGGCTTCGGGGTATCCTTTATTACCCTCTCCATACCCTGAGCAGCCCGTACCAATTCCCGCACAGGCTAAAACTGCATGGCTACCAATATCATCCTCAATTTTCGCCTCAGTCCATCACGGAACCTCTCCACCCTATGGCACTCTGTGGGAAGGTAAGTGGAGGCAAAAGCTGCTAAATCCTGAAATCTCCTCTCATACTCCAGAACTGTCAAATCTCCCCGCCTCATATCCAAAAACTCATGTTCTTTCTCCCTTCTATGCTCCCAAGAATAGTACCTCTCCTCAAACTCTTCATGAAAATCCCTCCATCTCAATACCTCCCTTGATCTCCTCTCTCTAATGGTCTCCCACCAAGAGTGGGCACTTTCAACCAATAACTGAGTCACACAATCCACCCGTAGCTCCTCTGGCACCTGCATCTGATTTATAACTCTTTCCACTTTCCTTAGCCAATGCCTAGCAACCTCAGCATCCTCTTCGCCACGGTAAGTCATACAACCCATCTCTCTCTTACCCTTCACCCATTGCACTATGGTGACTACTCCCCCTGCTCTAGGAGTCGTATTGGAGGCTCCCGCTACCATTCCTGCTGTTACAGCTCTCACTATATGTTCCATAAAAGCAGGATCTGAAAATGGGTTTGATCCAGCTACCGGTGCCACTGGTGGGGGTATAGTATCTCCCTCCTGTCTGTTTGATACCTCAGGTATAGATCCATCTTCCTGACAGAACAATGAATCATCTCGAAGTCTCACTAACTCACCCCCTTCTGAGTACACTGATGCTGTAGGTATATGAGAGGAGGTGTCTGCCAAGGGATCCCAGTCTGGATCACTTTCATTATGAAAACTCTAGTCACTTCCCCAAACTAGGGGTGAATCAGTCTTGGCTCCTTGCCTTGTTCTCACCATCCTGAGATACATTTCAAAATCATCTAATTATTCCTGTCCCCAGAATAACAACTTAGGCTCTGATACAAAACTGTAACATCCCCCATTCCGGGATAAAACGACAATCTCATGCCAATCGAAAAATAGAGTAATTAATTTTTTTTTGTATATATATATATATATATTCATGGTCTTCGTATTCAAATCTACCAAAATTTTGATGGAGTCCCCCCTATACCGGAAGGTCCCAAGTTATTGACATGGAATCTGTTTACACTTCTAATAGCTCGCATCTCATAACTTAATTCCCGACCCAATCATCCTGGGTTTCAATTCCACACTTATACTCACACCTATCAACCACAATATTTATGATATGCATTATATAACAAATATCATTATGGATGGATAAAAATAAATAAATAAAAATACATAGACATGAAATATGGTTATATGAACTACATGGTTAAATTCATTCAATCAAGTTTAAACATTAATTATTCAAATTAAGTTATACGAACATTTTTATGTTTACAAAATACAAGGGTATACTCCCCAGAACCTAGATTACAAGAAGGGAACATAAGCTAGGGTCTACTCTTGTCGTGCATGCGATGATCCTGAAACAAAATACATATTATTGAAAGGTGAATATTACAATAAATATAACAACACGAATATCTAACAATTTCAACAGGGTAAAATGCATTCATAGTTCATTTGCTTCTCCCTTCTCGTTCTTATTAGAATCTCTTCCTTATTCAACTATTAATAATTGTTCCCTCTGCCACTTTCAACTTTCATTCTAGACTTTATGAGATCAACCATGATTATTCTTGCTTATCACATTACCGATACCAATTTCACTAGAAAGAAATTGAACAAGAAGAGAAGAGGGGAGGACCGGCTGTCATTAGAAAGAAAATGAGGGATCGAAACCTTGATTCGTACCGGGTAAGGTATTCTAAACCTGCTCTTATGAGTCATTTCAAGTCGATTATGAATTGATGCCTGGATGTTAATTTATAGATTTGAGTTCTTAGACTTGAATTGAGGAAAAAGTATGAGTTGCTAAATTAAAGAACTTCATGTGTTGTATGTAAATGGAAAGATTGACGAATCTGGACAGTTTCATCTCTTGACTTTCAGAGAGATTTCAGGTAGGAGGATGAAGGAATTAGGATCAGGTTCCTCATAGAAATTGTAGGTTTGGATGTTGGCTAACTAATGAAATTGGTCTTGCTCAATTTGGAGTTATAGAACTCTAGGTATGGGTCACCAACCGAGACTGGATCATGACAGACCCTATATAGGGTAGTAGGTCTGGTTCGTTGATGAGAAATTTTGACTGTCTTAGAGGTAGAACTGGGTTCTCCTTCCTTCAGAGAACTTGTAGCCTCATATCTTAGCTTTTCAACAAGACTAAACTTGCTTGAATCGGAGTTCTATAACTCTAGATATAGTTAAAAATCTGAGGAGAGGTCGGAGAGTAACAATTCAAAAATGAGACAGTAACAGTAAAAAAAAATAAGACAGTAACAGTTCAAAAACGAGATAGTAACAGTTTAAAAACGAGATAGTAACAGTTCAAAAAATGAGACAGTAACTGTTAAAAAAATGAGACAGTAACAGTTCAATATCTAGATAGTAATAGTTCAAAAGCGAGACAGTAATAGTTCAAAAAAATAAGACAGTAACAGTTCAATGTCTAGACAGTAACAGTTCAATGTCTAGACAGTGACAGTTCGGGATTTAAACAGAAATGGTGTGTGTGTGTGTGTGTATGTGTATAAGGAATGATAATTGTGGTTGGACAACGAATGACAATATTAATGGGTGAAATGAGAAAAATGTAAAATATTAAGAAATGACTAAAAGAAAGACTTATTGGTTGTTGATATGGTTATAATAAAACATATCCTTGGGTGAGGAAAATTTATGAGATAAACCTGTGAATTGCAGGAGGGACCACAGGCGTGGTGCAACAGCAGCAAGGGAGCACGAGTAGAGCTTCTATTGCATGTAGGTGAATCGCACCTATACTACCTAGTTAATTCCATGATTTATTTACATTACCAATGTGAAATGTGAATTACTAAATGTATGTGTATTCAAGGTGAAAACTTGTTGTGTGAATTGCCAAATGATGAAATTATCACTGACAAAAGAAATATGAGAAGTGCGATTTGAGGCGTAAACTAGCATACATTTAGTGTATGTTAGGATCCCGGGTAAGGGGATCGCCACGATTGGACTAGCATACATTTAGTGTATGTTAGGATCCCGGGTAAGGGGATCACCATGTACTATATCCCTTTTCTTTTATTTCAACATTGAGGACAATGTTGTGTTTAAAGTGTGTGGGTATTAAGAGAATTTTGGTTTTCGTTGTTGTTTTTCAAAAAAAAAAAGTCTAAGTTTTATCTTTTGAACTCCCATTGGTTTATGAGAATATGAGTATCATGTATAAGAATTAGTTAAGAGAGATGAAAATATAAATCGAATGAATGACTGTGCATGCAAGTTTTAAAGTTTAATTAGTCTAGGGATTGACTTTGAAAATATGACATGTTGACTTTATAGTGTTGTACCAATGCAATCTTTTAAGCCTTCAACATTATATTCTTGGATTGTGCATTTTTTTTCAATGATATGTATCTCTAGAACTTACTTCATATCTTGTTGAGATTACATTCACATTACATGTGTACATGAAGATGATAAAGGCATTAGGGATTTTAACCACTTGAGCCAAAAAGCCAACCTAAAGCATATTATCCATAGTGAGCCCTTTTTAAGCTTTTTTATCTTTTCTTTGCTTTACCCATATGTAATCCTTAACTTTTTATATGTTTTCCTTTTCCCTTGGCCAAGGATTAGTAGAGCATATACTTGTTGATATCTCATAGGATTATGGTTGGAAATAATGAAAAAGAAAGAAAGAAAGAAAAAAGTGGTGCGAGATGAAAAGAATGGGCAAAGTTCCAAAAAAAAAAAAAAAGAGAAAAGAAAAGCGTTCCATTTTGTTCTAAAATTTTTTTGATGATGGAGCTTGAAATCAAAAGAAGTTAAGTATTGGTGCTTAAAGATGGAAAATTTATGTGCTTTGATGGGATATCTTGTTTCAAAAAATCACTTTTTGAATGCTTTACTTCCTTTGGTTTTAGCCGTTTCTTTTCCTTTCTTTTACCTCACCTTAACCTTAGCCCCATTACAACAAAAAAGTAAGACCTTTTAATTCATGCATTGTGTGTAATATTTTAGTAATGGAGATGAGATTGAAGAGAAAGCTTATGGTGGAACATATTCATTTATTAAATTTGAGAGATCTAAACATATAAGCCCTAAACACATGAGTGTTGGAGTGCATATTAATGAGAGGACCTATCACTTTGGCATGACATAGATTTCATTTAAATCCCAACGATTAATTGAGTTTTGAAGTTTGCATGTAAATAAATTCATGAAAATTCATGTTCTTTATCCTTTTTTTTATTGTATTCTTGTTTATAATGCTTGTACTCTTGGACATTGATGATAGATTAAGAGATTAGTCATAGTTATTTTACTTATTTAAATTTAGTTTGATTTCATCTATCCTTTCTCGAGGACGAGCAAGAGCTGAGTATGGGGGTATTTGATGCAACCATATTATTTGATAGTTTTAACCACATTTACCTAGTATTTTGTCTATATTTTTTATATAAAATATCTTGATATTCTTTGTTTTTATTTTTTATGTTTCAGTTTATATGATGAATATGTTTGTTTTCCTATGTCTTATGATTATTTATTTTAATTGTTAGAGCGGACTTTAAGTTATTATTTTGAACAATCTATTGCTAAGTTTGATATCAAAACCAGAGTTGTGGTATATAATCTTGTGAAGCAACTTAGTTTAATAATTATGGCAGATCTACGTTATTAATCTTAGGAGAACATTCAAACAAATCAAACATGAACTGCGGATAGTTATGTTAAGAAAAGATAAAGATTCAGAATATAAATTGATGTTTCGTTTCAATGATCGATTCTGATTTCTGTAAGTGGACGTCTACTTGAAACCAATGTTTGTTCTCTTAATAGTTTTCTTATTTATTTAATTTAGCTTGATTGTTTGATTCTACTATAGCGTAGATAACCTCAATCCCACCCTAATTGCATATCGTATAACATTAAAATCTGAACTACACCTTCCTTGTGAGATCGACCCCTTACTTGCTCTATATTATCTTGTTTATTTAAGCTAGGATGATTAATTTGTGTGACTGCGACATCGCAACATTTATATCAATATTTATACTCACAGTTTGTCAGTATGAAACTTGCCAATGTGATCACAAATGGAAATAACCCGTTAGAAAAACTCTCGTCAGTGATTTATGGTTTGTCGGTAATAAATTTATAGATGAATTTACTAACGGACAAAGCATGCCAAAAAAAAAACTTTGCTCACTTTATTTTGTTAGTACTTTCATCACTATATATAACATCTCACTGACAAAAAAACTATATGTCATTCCATTAGTGATGTTTTTCGTCCGTTGGTGAATTTGACATGTAACCATCAAACAAACCGTTTGTTATTCCATTGGTGATTAAATTGTGATATTGGTATTTGCAGTAATTCTTTTTCACTCTCAATAGTCCGTTGATAACTACGTCAGTAATAATTTTTAAACATATATTTTTTAAAAAATCTATTAAACAAAAACAGAAAACAATTATAAATAAATTAATTAATATAAAATTCAAATATTTATTACAAATTTAAATATTTATAAGTTCAAATACAATTAATCTAGAATAAAGGCGCTAGAGGAGGAGGAGAAAGAGAGTCTTTGTCTGGACCATGAAGCTATATAAGAGGGAGCACATGTACTGTCCATTTGTGATCTCATCTCCATTACTATTTGATAGAGTTCAGTCATCTCAGCACTGAGTCGTTCATAATCAGTAACAAAATGGGTTGTCCGATCTTTAACTCGCTGGTCTAAAATTGCCTTGAACTTTGGAGTTTGAATGCTCAAAACTAATTATGAGCATCCAACGATTAAAATATTATGGGTCATTTCCAAGAACTCACCCATAGTGTTAGAAAGACCATACACTCAATTTCTATCGGGTTTATTGGACAATTCTGCCTCCAACCACAAATCTAGATCGAGATCCAGATGGGTCGAAAGATCATCATGCACCATATCATGGATAAAACAAAGTCAGCAAATTCAAAACAATAATAACTTAAGAAAAAAAAGATTGAAAACAACATACCACAAAGTGCTAAGCTTGACTATCCATGAGTTATTGTGCCCCTTTTTAGTGGTAATCAATTCGTACGTGTGTTTCCACAAAAAGCTCAATCGAGCTTGGTTAACATCTATGAACCATAACTTGTAAGACAAAATTATTGTTAGTTAAATATATTTATAAAAAACTACAAATAAAAAATTAGATGTAATTAAAAAGAATCTTACCATCAACTTCGCATGCAAAACAAACAAAATGGAGTTGTCGGTGTGCATTGTAACAAAACCATGAACACACTGGTTTTGGTTCTCCACACCAGAGTGTGATTGTTGCACGAAATGATCAAATATCATATGTTGAACATATTCCACTCACATGGCCACTAAGGTGTACAAAGGTCTGAAATCTTTTCAAACCGCCACCTTCTTCCAGTCTAGAAGCTCTTTTACTTTCACATATTTTTTGGCTTTCTTTTGCGTCTCGTACCAAAAATCACGCAACCTATATGGTACAAATGAATTATTTGTTAGTACATAAATAATAAAATTGAATAAAAAAATTAAAAAAATTTTATTTTGATTTCAATCTTATCTAGTTGTAGCGTGATTCTCTCAAGCCCTCCTTACAATAGCGTAGTCAACTCTATCCCATTCAAATTTGTCCCTGCAGTTAAAATTTATACAAGAAAAAAATTCATTAATAAGTTAATAAACTAACTAAATTAACATAATAAAAAGTATTTAAGTTAATGCTAACCTTAAACCTTCTAAGCCATGAATCAATCATAGGTTTCCATTCAGGATATTTGAAATCTTAATTCCATTAGAACAATTAAATTTTCATCAATGATTTCATCATCGATTTTATGGTTCTGGCAGCCTCAATGTTTGTAAACATGAGATTCCATTTATTAATTGAAATTACATTTTCATAAATTATTAACATGTCGATGTGAATGGAAAATAAACTTACATTGAAAGGTTGTTTTTTCTACTAAGCCTAGTACTTCCAAGTAAATAGATTATATTGTGAAGGGACTCCCCTTAATGTGGTGACATCACACTTGACGAGCCCGCGTCATGATTTGATGCATGTGTCTCAGGTGCATGTTCTTGGTCGGCAACTAACAATTCATGATCGCAAAAGTATTACTAGAAGAACTAGTAGCGATCTTGTACATACAACATGCTATTGACTTTTTCCTAGGCATCTACACATATTAAAGGATTAAGGTACCGTAAACATTCCTATTTAAAAAACATTTGACAACACCTCACCAATACAGGAGACTACCCAAAAATTTTAAACTTGTAAATACACAGCAATTTAAATTGAATTGCTACAAACCAGTTGATTTTATTTCAATCTATGTTAATTGAATAATTTCAATTATGTTAATTTAACCTAATTTTCAATTAACTTTACTACGACCATTTGCGAAATGATCATAAGAGGTTAATATAAACATATTAAAGTATCTATAGTATCAATATTTCACATTAAAAACTATTCATTTATCCTAACTATTATCTTAGCTATTTTTAATTTTTATTTATTTATGACGGCTACTATTTTGTTTATTTTTTATTTTTAAATAATTTTTATTTTTCATGAAATTAAAAATTATTCATTAACACTAACAAATCAATTAGCTAACTATATTAATACGAGAAAAATAAAAAAAAATCCAACAATCTATATACAATTTGCTAACCAAACACAATGTCATCGTATTCTAACACCAAGTGATGTGCATCATGGGGATTATAATCCATCTCGTAAAGCTAAACCTAATCTACAAGAAGATTCAGATGGCCCAATAACATGAGCAAGAGCGAAACAACTGCAAAGGGCTTTGATGAGTCAAATTGGAATGATTGAAGCTGCTTCGGAGTTAAAAGCTAGCAATATATTCGGAATTGGTTCAAAGGTTCTTATTTGCCTACAATTAAAACTTGGACATGGGAAAAGCCCTTAATGGTTCTTTTGATGTTGGGCTACTTGAGTTTGGATTGATAATGCAAATAAGTGAAGAAATTGATGATGTTTACTGTCAGAATAGTAGATGAATTTGAACCCGATTTTGAAGTCATCCATTGCATGTGAAGACAAGACTAATCTAGGTGGATTTCAAGTTCAGAACGTGATCTTTCTAGATTGTCCAACCATGATTGCATTGGAATTTTGTGCAAGAAGTTATAGCTGTTTTAAATTTGGTCTGTTTATGTTTCAATTAAGATCAGAAAACGTGTGCTAGTTAAATTTGTCTAGTTACTTTGTTGAAGTCTAATTTTTGGGCTTGACTTCTATCATGTTGAATTTTCCTAACTATGGAGGGATGTTCCAATTATAAATATAGTATTGGAATATGTAATAAACACTTTTGGCCAAGATTTGAAACTTAATTCAGAGAATTAAGAATTGTTCTTCCAAATTGATTTTTGTGAAGAACCCTACCTGACTTGTCACTCTTCAATCACAAAGAGTGTGGCGTCGAAATCCTAGATTGATCTTTGTGGCGTCCAGATCGACTTATCAAAGTATCATTCTAGTATATCCTCCATCTTATTTACCTTAAAATTACTATAATCCATCCTAAACACCAAAAGAAAGACAACCAACCATACCCATCCTTCATCCATTTTTCATCAGATTCATTGTTGCCGATTTTCGAATCATTTCACAGCACATCACCAAGTCATGCAATTCTTCCCTAATAGTAGTGGTGGTGCAATATCCCTTTCAACTCTACTAACAAAGAAGTCTTTTCTGTACTTGTGACCCGTTAGTAAAAACCACCTGTGGCAATAAAAAAAAGATGTTTTATTGTCATTTGTTAATGTGAAGACCTTATTATTTTCCATACAATATGGACATGCTAGTTTTCCATGCATACTATAACAACCCGGCTTTTTCAAGGCCAAAATTGATGAAGATTTTTTTTTAATTGTTAGGTTCTGGAATTTTTCACCATATCATTCTGCGGATTTATAATGGCATTTCATTCATTAACGAGGCTCAATCCACGTAGGATAACGTAAATCAACATTCCCATAAAATGGATTCTCAATACAAATGCCCATAATATTATATTTTAAAACTCATAGGTTTACATTATATCATATTGACATACTCATAAATTCACATTCATGTTCTAGTCTTGTTATCATCACAAGTTCATACAAGAGTGCTGAATGACAAGTTACACAACTAGTACTTTTGTTATCTGACCTCATATAATTTCATAATATAACATCCTCATAAGAAGAATACCACATGCGTATATTCATACATGTCATATCTACATGTTCGCACATATGCATCCGTGTCCCATTTCAATTTTTCATTACAAGTCTTTACAAAAGGGGTCGGACGACTAATTGAACGATTACCATGTTTGTTCATATAGAACTCATATCACCCGTAACATGTGAATATATATTATTTTCAAAATCTGTGAGCCGCGAAATGGATTTCCTTACGCAGCATGTTGGTATGATGTCCTTGTTACAGCACAACATAATTTCAAGCATAATAAGCAATTAAAGAAAACATAATAAAGCAATATTAATGTTACATTTTATTCATAGACTAAAAGAGCATAATTATTTCATTTCTCCTTACTTATGTAAATACCACCCTTAATAATTCATCAATTACCAAGGCTAATTACAATACTCAAACCCGATCATCCATCTCGAATATTGTTAACCGAACTAACGTTATTATCGATTTAAAGCATAACAATCACAGCTCTTTCATATACTTGATATATACAAAACATAGTACACATGAATGCATCAATTCTTGAAACTAACATCCCGGTTATCCCCTTAGGATGCCATTAGCCGAAGCTAGGGGTGAGCAAAAAAATCAAAAAACCGATTTAACCGAGAAAACCCAAAAAAAATTAACCGAAAAAACCGAACCGTGAAAAAAACCGATTAAACCAATTAGAATATTTAGAAAAATATCCGATTCAATTCGGTTTCCGATTTTGTAATGCTTAAACCGAACAACTCGAACCAAACCAAACCGATTTGGTTTAGAAATAATAAAAAAAAAAGCTTTCTAATAGATAAACTGGTATAACTCATGTCTCATTAAACCTAGCAGACTAAGTTAACACAATCGCCCCCTCCCTCTAAAAGTTTAGAGACATAGAACAGACAGTCTTTCTTCTCGTCCTCACTCATCATTCCTCAATCCACGCACACTTCACACCTAATTCTAAGATCTTCAACAGACTCATCATACAGAGTCACAGACTCATCACCCGTGTCCAGGAAACCCTTCTATGGTAGTGAACAAAGACGTGAACTAGATCTAGTCGAAAACCTTACAGTGCTAGACATCTCCAAATCTAGCATCCCAGCAACACCCCTAAGCAGCCAAGCCTCAACAGTAATCCATCTAAGCACCCTTCTTCAATTCTTTGCAGTAAGATTTCTCTCTCTGTTATTTTTTTCTTTGACATATGTTTTTTATTTCTCAATGTTTCTAAATTTTGTTAAATAATCATATGCTATAGCAGTAGAAAGTGATTTCTTCTTTGACAATATGATTTTAACAGTAGAGAGTTAACAATAGAGATTTTAAATTCTGTTAAATCAAAGGAAATCCTCACGGAATATCCGCAGAACTAGGCCAAGGTTTACATAAAACTCTTCTCTTTGGTGCTGCTCCTTATCATGTGCATCTGGTGGAGTCTTAACCTGTAGTGGAGGGGACATAGAAGAGTTAGTATTGGTGGGTTTAGTAGTTGTTGTTACGGTGGTGGTGTATAATGAGAGGGTAAAGTTTGGGTTTAGTACAAGATTGGTTTCTCTCTTTCTTTGAAGGATTTGGGATTGATAAGGAGAGAAGGGGAAAGGTTTAGTAAAAGAAAAGCCATGAACTTTGGATGATTAATAGGGGTTTCTTGATTCTTTCTAGCTTTTCACGGAATGTATGAGAAATGATTTTGTATCTTGTCTTTGTGAATTTTGTGTTGTGGGGAGAGAAGAAACAAAATAAGCTCTCTCTGATTTTGAGTGGTTTTAAACACGGCCATGAAAGGTCAATTGAACCTTGAACTAAATAAAAGAGGGGATAATCTTTACTGTCTACTTGTAACCAAATTATATTTGAAATTGAATTGTATTATTTGAATTTTGTTTTGCTTTTAATTTATAAATTAATTTTTTGTTATAGTTTTTTTAATGTAAATGATAAGATGAAGACAGTAGGCAACATTAAACTGCATGACATGGAAAACAGGATAAGGAGCAGCACCAAAGAGATGAGTTAATAGTATCCTATTTCTTTCATGATTTCTATTGCTTCTTCATTATTTTCTTGTTATTGACACGATCAAATAGTTGATGTCTTATCCTAAGTACAGGAGTATCGAAGTAATAAATAACCCGGCAAAACCAGGGTCGAACCATAGGAAGGTTAACTATATAAATTACAAATATAATATATATTAAAAAAATAAAACAAAAAGTTGAAGAGAACTTTGAGATGTGATATTGATGTAAGGATTAAACAAGGATAAAACAAATGTCAAGGTTAGAGGATCCACTAATAGTATTAGAAATAAGTAAAGTATAAACTCATTATAAATTATTAACATGATTATATTAATTATCTTATTTTTGTAACACCATACTTATAAATATCATCAGGCATTCATGTTGCTAACTTATGCTAACAACAAATCAAGTTCTTCTCATAACAACGATGTCGGTCGAAGACAATGAAGGATCAAGCATTTGATATACCAAGTGTTATACAACACAAATCTAGATTAACCATTTAACAAGTAAGGTATTATGAATTGGTAAAATAAAAAGATAAGACATGTTAATGGCAAGTGTTCTTAGATATAAACATTAAAGTCCATATTGAGTTTATATTATACTTATTATAACACCATTAGTGAAACCTTTTCACCTTGGCATAATAAACTTAGCTAAAAATTATGAAGAAGAGAAACATGAATAAACAAGATATGAACATGATTATGATATAAGTTAACTAAGTATAATAAAGAAAATGAAAAGCATAAACAAGAGATTAAAGAAAATATAACATGAAATAAAACTTGAATATTACAAAAAGAGAGAGCAAGCAAGAAAATAATCTTGATCTGAAAACCAAGATGCCTAAATATATGGCAAATGCCTCCTTTTATAAGCCAAAAAGAACTATTCATTTGGTAATTAACTATTGAATTAGTGGCCAACTAATGACTTGGTGGACTTGGTGGTTTAGGTATGGATTTGTTTTCTGGACGAAATGACATTGCCACCATCAGAATTTGGCAAAGTGGTCCTCCTGAAAATTATAGGAATCTGTATCAACTTTCCACCAAAAGAAGAATGAGCTCATTTGGACTTCTAGAACCCGAGATATGGATTGAACACTGAATAGTGTCTGGGCTGCAGGACAAATTCAGACTTTTCTTTTGATATTAAGATTTGGAATCCAAAACGACCGAATTGAGTCTCGGACTCTTCATGAATGTTTTAGGCCTATGGCTTAGTGTTCTAGCCATATAAACTAGACTGAAATCCAAGATCTATAGCTCCAGATATGACCCAATGACTGAATGGTGTTCCAGTTTGAATTGAACCAGCATCTCTTTTCTAAGCTTAGTCATTTCTTTGTCCTTTCACTTTCAATAGTTACTCACATCAATCAATCCTTTGAATGTGAGATCTGCCTGGATTTAAAATGAGCATTTACCATAAATTAAAGCTATCTTATATTATTAGACTTATTATTATAAAATATACTTAAGTTAGGGAATTTAATAATACTTTAAGTGCAATATGATGATATAAAGCCTTAATGATAATGCACTTTTAAGTACTAATCAGTTATCCTATTTATTTTTCCAAATGAGGTTTGTGCAGTCTAAATTTCAGACTTTCTAGTTTGGTTTTTGAGTTTGTAGGCTGAATAGTTTATTTCTTGTAGGCTGAATGTTTCTAATTGAGTCTGTAGGCTGAATAGTTTATTTCTTGTAGGTTGAATGCTTCAACATGCATAAATTTTAACATGTTTTCATTTGGTAATTACAGATGGAAAACCTTCAAAATCAAATTATTTCATCCACTGGCACTACCCCAACATCAACCAATGCCCCAGCTTCAAACTCTAACCCAACATCAACTATTGCAGGATCTGCCACGGATAATAAAGGTAAACAACTTTAAGTCCTTACATCAAGGAAAAAAATGTTGATGATAAAAAAGAGTCACAAATTTGGGATCATTTTACAAAACTTGATGGTGATCCTACAACCCCCAGAGCTTAATGTAATTATTGTGGAAATGATTATGCATGTCATACTATTATTAATGGGACAAGTAATATGTAAATTTTGGTATTAGAACCTAATAAAGCAGAGTGTGAATAAGGAGATCGATGTGTGGGAACTCTTAAGGCAATAGGTTATGATTTATGATGAATGTTGACAAGCATTAGTAAAAATGGTTATAATTTATAAGTTTCCTTTTAATTTTATGGAGGGTAAGGGATTTAGAATATTTTCTAGGACCGTGCAACCTAGATTTGACATTCCTTCTCGTTTCACTATTATGAGAGATTGTTTGAAATTTTAAGTTAAAGAGAAGGAAAGATTAAAGAAAGCTCTTAAGGGTCAACAATTATGCTTAACAATAGATACATGGACATCAATCCAAAACATTAACTATATGTCCTTAACGACTCATTGGATTGATAATGAGTGGAATTTGCATAAAAGAATTCTTAATTTTTGTCAAGTTTCCAATCATATGGGTGAGACAATTGATCAAGTTATTAAGAATTGTTTGTTAGATTGGGGGATTGATAAACTTTTAACTGTTAAAGTAGACATTGCAAGCTCTAATAGTGTTACTATTTTATATTTAAAGAATGTGATGAAAGATTGGCCAACTAATGTGTTGCCAAATGAGCATTTGCATGTTAGATGTTGTGCACACATTGTAAACCTCATTGTCTGTGATTGCTTGAAAGAGATTAATGTTTCGATTGTTAAGATTTGAAATGCAATTAGGTTTGTGAGATCTTCACCTTCTAGGCAACTTGCATTTAAGAAGTCTGTAGAAAATTTGCATATGGAGTGTAAGAAATCATTGTGTTTGAATATTGCAACCTGATAGAATTCAACTTATCTTATGTAAGAAGCTGTTGAAAAGTTTGAAAAGGTGTTTGTGAGGTTAGGTGAAAGTGAACCTAGGTATATGGGTTACTTTTTGGAGGTTGATTCAAAGGGGAATAAAAAAAACATAGGGCCACCTTGTTTGGAGGATTGGGAAAATGCTAGAACTTTGTTGAAGTTTTTAAAGATCTTTTACATGGTTACATTGAGATTTTCTGGCTCATTGCATGTCACATCAAATTCTTTCTTCAATGAATTGATTTATATGCATACAAACTTGTTGTAATTGTGTAAAAGTAGAGATAATCTTTTAAGTGGAATGGCGATGAACATGATGTTAAAGTTTGAGAAGTATTGGGGTTGTGAAGCAAATCAGAATTTTTTATTGTATGTGGCTAATGTTTTAGATCCACGTCTCAAGTTGAAATATGTGAAATTTTGTTTTGGTGAGTTGTATAATTATAACAAAGCACAATTGCTAACAAAAAAGGTGAAAGATAATTTGGTGAGCTTGAATGATTTTATTTGAAAACCGATGAAGTGGTGGATGATAATAGGCATAAACAAGATGTTAATGATGCTATTGATGACATGGAGGTAGATGTTAACACTTTAGCTTGATTCAAAAGGGACTTACAGGAGAAAGATAGTGTGGAAAATAGAAATGAGGTTAAGAGGTATTTGGTTGATGGTTGTGAGGATCCTAATGATTATAAATTAGATATTTTGGGTTGGTGGAAGATTAATGCTTCAAAGTATAAGATACTTTCAAAAGTTGCACAACAAGTTCTGGCTATTCCTACATCCATAGTGGCTTCTGAATCAGCCATTAGCACAGGCAGTCATATACTTAACTAATTTTGAAGTTCTCTATCTCCAGTAACAGTTCAAGCACTTATTTATTGTCAAAGTTGATTGCATCATGGACCAATTCCAACTAATAATAGAACCTTGATGAATGATTTTAAAACCTACGAAAACCTTGAATCAAGTAATTTTTCTTATAAACTTACACCTTATATTTTATGATTTATTAATTAACACATTTTTATTCTAACATGTTTAATTTTTTATTTTGTAGAATTTGATGGAAAGTTGCATCTAATAACGAATGATAATTAGTTCACAAATTGATGCATTTCTTGAAAACGTATGGTAAAAATATTAATTTTTATTTTTATATCTTCTAATTTAATTTATCATATTATAATTCTAGATTTTGAATTTCAGGAATCAAAGTGCAATGTTCTTGATGTGCTTTTTTATAGAGACGATGTGCAAATGAAGATTTATTTTTTTAGCTTGGAGTGTTTTATGATAATGTTATTTGTTGTTTTTTCTTTAAGCCATTTGAAGGCAATGCTTTGTAATTTGGATTTTAACTTAGTGGTCTGTGTGTTATTTAAACTTTTCTGAAGCAGGAGACAAGAGTAAGATATTAGGAAGGTAAAAAATATATTGAACACAAGATTGACACTAATAATTTAATATAAATGAA
Organism: Populus tomentosa; assembly: GCA_018804465.1. Taxonomy (NCBI): domain Eukaryota; kingdom Viridiplantae; phylum Streptophyta; class Magnoliopsida; order Malpighiales; family Salicaceae; genus Populus; species Populus tomentosa. The sequence goes on along the minus strand of CM032005.1, from coordinate 7,953,437 downwards.
TATTGCCAAAAAACTTAATAAACACAAGATTGGCAATAACAATTTAATACAAATGAATATTTAGTGGCAAAGAAATTGAATATACTTTGGAATCTTATAAGAAAATTAGACAATATTAACATCAATTACAAGCCCATCAGAAATTCATTAAAACCCATCATAAAACCCATTAGAAGCCCATTACAAAGCAAAAAAAAAAGCCCAAAAAAAGAACATAGGTTTTTTCTGTTTTGGACATCAAAAACCGAAAACCAGTCGATTTGGACCGGTTTCGGTTTTTTTTTCCAGTTTGGTTATTGTTTTAGGTAAAAACCAAACCGAACCGAAAATGATCACCCTTAGCCGAAGCTAATTGTTTATGCATCCCGTCCATCCACTTAGGATGCTAATAGCAGAAGCTAATACTTATCCATCCCAGTCATCCACTTAGCATGCCATTCGCCGAAGCTAATGATTTGTTCATCCTAGTCATCCACTTAGGATGCCATTAGCGAAGCTAATCATTTATCATCTCGGTCATCCACTTAGGATGCCATTAGCCGAAGCTAATCATTTATCAATCCCGGTGATGTGAACTCTAGCGGAATTGAATGGAATTCATGAAACTTAGATTTATCTAATCCAAATTTGCTAAAAATAGGATGAGCTTATCACAATAGAAGACCTGCTCCAAGGAAACAAGACTATAAACCAACCCAATCACAACGCCTACACCTGGAGACGAGCAAAAGGAGTATAAATTCACAACAAAGATTGATCAATTTTTTGAAGAGTTGAAAGTTCAATCAAGAACCAAGATTGACAACCAAAGGTCAGCAAAAATCAGAATATTATTAGCCAAAAAAAAGTATGCTGAAAATTATTCTCAAGAGTATTTATACCCCAAGCCAAAAACCCTAATTTTCCTAATGGGTCACATATAAACCCAATTTAAATAATAATCAACCCAAGCTAAAACTAGCCCAAACTAATTAAAATAAATAAAATAAATAAGTCTGAAAGCCAAACAACTGTTTCCTCATAAAATAAAGAAAGTTTAATAGCCCAACTAATTAAATAAGACAAGTTCGGTTATTTTTGTATTTTGTTTGGGAGCAGCAAAGCCTAACTTCAAACGGATGTTTCTCTCTCATCTTAAAGAATTAAAAGTCATGCCATATACCGTTAGAAAGGTATGGAAGTATAGTTTCCATCCCAACTAGAATCACATCAAAATTGGACTTGTAACTTCAATTATGATAACAAAGGTAGCGAAAGGTCAAACTGACCAAATCTAGTCTTCTTCTCCCAATCCTTATGTAATGGTCTTGGTTCCACCAACAAGCCCTTCTTGAACATGAATCAAATTAATAATGGCTTGCTCCTCATCATTTAATATCCTCTTGAAGTCCACCTTAGCCCATGTATCTTGAAGAAGTCCACTGAAAGCCTTTTTGAACCTCTTAGCTCTAAGCCTTGTAACTGGACCATCCAGAACCTGCAATGGATCCTTTGGTGCTTGGATCACATCGAATCAATATCAAACAAAGAAAGATCAACAACATTGAATGTAGCACTTACATCATACTCACTTGGTAGATTTGCTTTGTAGGCATTATAATTAATCCATTCTGTGATTTGAAAATAACCATCTCCTCGAGGCATCAACTTTGATCTCCTTTGCTCAGGGAAGCTTTCCTTCCTCATATGCAACCAAACCCAATCACCTGGTTCAAACCTCACCAATTTTCATCCTCTATTAGCCTTGTATGCATATTATTCATTCTTTTTCTCTATTTGTTGCTAAATTTTTGCATGTAAATCCTTCACCACTTGTGCCTTTTAAGTTCCATCAAGACTAACCCTTTCATCAACAGGTAAAGGAATCAAATCTAATGGTGTCAAAAGATTAAAACCATATACAATCTCAAATGGTGAATAATTAGTAGTAGAACGCACACTACGATTATATGCACATTCTGTAACATCCCCATATCTGGGATTAAGGAATAATCTCATGTTAACTGATATATAGAATAATTAAATTATATGTGTGTGTGTGTGCGCGCGCGCGCATGCGCACAAGAAATTCATATTAAATTTTATCAAAATTTTCACTAAAATTTCAACAGAGTCTCCCCTATATCGGGAGGTCCCAAGTTATCGACATTTAACCTGTTTACACTTCTAATATTTCATATCTCATAACTCAATCATGACCCAATCATCCTGGGTCTGAATTCCACAACATCATCGTCATCACAACCATAATATTTACAACATACATCAAACAACAAATATCATTATAGAGGAATAAATGAGATAAACATGTATACATGGATGCATTCATATGAAATTCATAGTTAAGATTATCTATTCAAGTCTAAACATTGGTTATACAAATTAAGTTATATAAAAGTTGTAATATTACAAAATACAAGGGTATACTCCCTAGAACCTAGAATTACAAAAAGTGAAAATAAGATAGGATCTACTCCTGTCGTGCATGCGATGGTCCTGAAACAAAATATATATTATTGAAACATGAATATCACAATAAATATAACAACACAAATATCCAACAATTCAAAAAGGCAAACATGCATTCATATTTAATTCACTTCTCCCTTTTGGTTTTCATTGGAAACTCTTTCTCATTCAACTACTAAAAATCGTTTCCTCTTCCATTATCAACCTCCATTCAAGATTTCATAAGATCAACCATGATTATTTCCGCTTAACACATTACCGATACCAATTTCACTGGTATCATCATCACCCCGTAGGAGTCGATGCAAGGTGATCCCTTTCCCCGGGTGTTACTCTTTCAGCTTAACACATTACTCTTTCGAACTGTTACTCTTTTGAACCGTTACTCTTTTGAACTGCTACTCTTTCGAACAATTACTCTTTCAAACAGTTACTATCTATAGAGGTTGCATTTTGACCTCCTCTCTGAGTTTTAACTCTATCTGGAGTTCTAGGACTTCATTTCAAGCGAGGTTGGTCACGTTGGAAAGCTAAGATATGGGGCTACGAGTCCCTTGAAGGAAGGAGAACTTAGTTCTGCCTTCAAGATAGTCAAAATTGCTCATCAACAAATTAGACTTACTGCCCTATAGGGTCTATCATGACCTAGTCTCGGTTGGTAACCCATAACTGGGGTTCTATAGCTCCAAATTAAGCAAGACTAATTTCCTTAGTTAGTCAACATCTAAAAATATAATTTCTATGAAGTACCCGAAATCTTATCGAAAGTCAGGAGATGAGCCTGTCCAGATTCGTCACCCCTTCCATTCACACATAACATTCACAAATTACATTTTCTAGGTAAATTATCATGGTTTCATGCCCCCAATCATATACAACACATGAATTAACTTAATTTTAACATCTATTATTTTTTCCCCAATTCAAGTCTAAGAACCCTAATCTATAACTCAACATCAAGGCATCAATTCATAATCGAATTTGAAATGAATTATAAGATCATGTTTGGAACACCTTACCCGATAAGAATTAAGGTTTCGATCTTCAACCAGTTGAAGATTTTCAACTCCCTCCTTCCTTTTTTCTAATGACAGCTGGCCCTCTTTCTTCTCTTCTTATTCAAATTTTCTTGTTAATCTCTTGCCCACAAGTGTTTATTCCATCTATAAACCCTTAATCTTGGATGGGCTCTTGAAATTTTGGTGTATCTCTCTTGATTTTGCAAGAATGGATACAAAAACTCCCTCTTTTCTTTCCTTTTGGTTGCTGCAAATTTTTAGTGAGGAAAGGAGAATTCATAATCTATAATTTTTTCATATTTGTACTTAGGCCCCATTTCCTTTAAGTGTATTATTTTTTCCCCCACATCTTTTTCTTCTTATAATCAAGCTATACCTCTTTTCATTTCTTATAACTCCACCCTAGAACTTTTTGTTTAGTTTATTTTGTTTAATGAAATCCAACCCTCAACATTACCGGGTTAATTTATAATGTCTCGAATTATTTCGCCTGAAAATTTATATCCAAAAATTTCTGAATTCCTGTTTTTATTTAACCCTATGCATGAGTTTCTTCACTTTTATTTTCCATGTAGTTAGTTTGAAATTTAAGCAACCTTTATTTTTCCCGAGGTTTACACATTCAATAAATGACAAACAATCTTTCCAATTTTTAAAAATTCTTTTCAATGATAGCCTGTAACAACTGAGTTAAAGTTCGGTTAACAGGTTTAGTTTGGCCATTTGTTTGTGGATAACAAGTAGTAGAATATAAAAGCTTAGTCCCTATCTTACCCCACAAAACCTTCCTGAAGTAACTTAAAAACTTAACATCTCGATCTAACACAATGCTCCTAGGAACACCATGTAGCCGAATGACCTCTCTAAAGAACAAGTTAGCTATATTTGTTGCATCATCAGTTTTATGGCAAGTAATGAAATGTGTCATCTTAGAAAATATATCTACAACAACAAATATATAGTCTCTTCCTTTCCTAGACCTAGGTAAACCCAAAATAAAATTCATAGAAACATCAACCCATGGTTCCTTAGGAACATGTAAATGTGTGTATAACCCATGAGGCATAACTCTAGACTTAGCTTGTCTACATGTTAAGCACCAATCACAAATTGTTTACACATCTCTTTTCATGTTAGGCCAATAAAAGTGTTCATGTAAAACATCCAAAGTCTTAGTAATTCCAAAATGCCCCATTAAACCAACCCCATGAGCTTCTCTTACAAGCAATTCATGCAAAGAATAATTAGGCACACACAATTTATTTTCCTTAAACAAAAATCCATCATGCCTAAAAAACTTGTCGTTAGAGTTCCTTAGACTCTTTGGGATTGCTCCTATATGCATGCCTATTTAGTATAAATGCTCCTGAAACAAAGTCGATTTGATGTTCAATTCCCCTAATTGGCGGCAAGCCACAAAGAATCTCTCTTCTAGAAAGACATCATCTGTAACGCTCCACACTTTGATATGTGTTTATAGTTACTTTCCTACAATTTGGTATGTAAAAATACAGGTAATTTTTTTTTCCAGTTTTCATATAAAAGTCTACCGAAATTTCCACCGAAATTTTGGCAGAGTCTCCTCTATATCGGAAGGTCCCAAGGTATCGACATATACCCTGTTTCCACTTCTAATATCATACATCTCATAACTAAATCACGACCCAATCATCTTGGGTCTCAATCCCACAAACATCATCATCATCATCACAACCACAACATAAATAACATACATTGAACAACAAATATCATTTTAGGGGAATAAATGGGATAAACACACATACATGAAACATGATTATATGAATTTCATAATTAAGTTCATCTATTCAAGTTTAAACATCAATTATACAAATTTAGTTATATAAAACTTGTAATATTACAAGATACAAGGGTATACTCCCTATAACCTAGACTACAAAAAGTGAACATAAGTTAGGATCTACTCCTATCGTGCATGCGATGGTCCTGGAACAAAATAAATATTATTGAAACATTAAAATCACAATAATATAGCAACACAAATATCCAACAATTTAAAAAGGCAAACATGCATTCATAATTTATTCACTTCTCCCTTCTGGTTTTCATTAGAAACTCTTTCTCCTTCAATTACTAAAAACCATTTTCTCTTCCATTATCAACCTCCATTCAGGATTTCATAAGATCAACCATGATTATTTTCGCTTAACACATTACCGATACGAATTTCACTGGTATCATCATCACCCCGTAAGAGTCGATGCAAGGTGATCCCTTTCCCCGGGATCCTAACATACCCAGGATCCTAACATACACTAAATATATGCAAGTCGAAACACATATTACACTTCTCATATTTTCTTTGTTAGTGGTACTCCCATCACTTGGCAATGCAAACAAGGGTAGTTCACCTTGAACTCACACATACATTCAGAATACTATTCGAAATAACAACATCATTATACCAACTTCCATCCTTTTACATAATATCCAATGTTGCAAATTCAAATCTCACATTATTAACATATTAAATTCTTGAATTTTATTAAAAAGCTTAGGTGAGGATCATCTACCTGCAATAGAAGCTCTACTCGTGCTCCCCTGTTGCTGCTGTTGCACCATACTAGTGGTCCCTCCTGCAATCACAGGCTCATCTCATAAATTATCTTTATTCAAGGATATGTTTTATAATAATCAGATCAACAACTAACAGATCTTTCTTTTAATCATTTCTTTCTTTATATTTTACATTTTTTCTCATTACATCCATTAATATTGTCGTTCTTTAACCAGTCATAGTTATCATTCCTTTCTTTATATTTGAACTGTTATTGTCCAACTATTACTGTCTAGACATTGGACTGTTAGTGTCTAACCATTACTATCTAGAAATTGAATTGTTACGTCCGACCTCTCCTTCGATTGTTAACTATATCTAGAGTTATAGAACCCCAATTCAAGCAAGATTTGTCTTGTTGGAAAGCTAAGACACGAGGCTATAAGTTCTCTATAGGAAGGAGAACCCAGTTCTGCCCCCAAGATAGTCAAACTTGTTCATCAACAAACATTGGACTATTACTATCCAACTGTTACTGTCTAGAAATTGAATTGTTACTGTCCGACCTCTACTCATATTTTTAACTATATCTAGAGTTATAAAACTCCGTTTCAAGTGAGATTGGTCTTGTTAGAAAGCTAAGACATGAGGCTACAAGTTCTCTATAGGAAGGAGAACCCAGTTCTGCCCCCAAGATAGTCAAAATGGCTCATCAACAAACATTGGACTGTTACTGTCCAACTGTTATTGTCTAGAAATTGAATTGTTACTGTCCGACCTCTTCTCAGATGTTTAACTATATCTAGAGTTATATAACTCCGTTTCAAGTGAGATTGGTCTCATTGGAAAGCTAAGACATGAGGCTACAAGTTCTTTGTCGGAATGAGAACCTAGTTCTGCCCCCAAGATAGTCAAAATTGCTCATCAACAAACATTGGAGTGTTACTATCCAACTGTTACTGTCTATAAATTGAACTGTTACTGTCTGACCTCTCCTCATATTTTTAACTATATATAGAGTTATAAAACTCTGTTTCAAGTGAGATTGGTCTTGTTGGAAAGTTAAGACATGAGACTACAAGTTTTCTGTAGGAAGGAGAACTCATTTCTGTCCAGATTCATCAACCTTTCCCTTTACACACAACATCCACAATTTAACTTTTTCTCATTTTGACACAATTAAACATACGTAATTAAGCTGTCAAATTAAACATCCTCTCCCTTTTATGCCTAATTGACCGAAAGCATGGCCTTAAGGAACCAAGAGTTCCCTTATTCTTTTCATGCTAATTTCATTCAATTCACACACACATTCACATAAAGAAAACAACCTATCATAATAAATTCATTAAGAAAAACCACAATTTCCCCCTTTTCCTCTTTGCTCTTCATATGGCTGGCTAACTTTCCTTGCCCCCACTCATGTGGCTGGCTTTTTATATCAATCCGAGTTGTCCTTAGAAATTAGGATAACAAGCACAATAACCTTATATATATATATATATATATATATATATAGAGAGAGAGAGAGAGGCATTTACCCCCCTTAAACATACACTTTCAGGGCTATCATAGCAGCCCCAAAGTCTCCCAAAAATTAAGTGTCTTTAATGCTCCATTTCCTTTTAATTTTAGGGCTGTTTCAGTTAACAAAAAAAAAAAACCAATTTTAACAACAGTTTCAATCAACCATAAATAATAAACGAATAATATTCCAAACAATCCATACGATCAAGTTATAATGAATTATTATGAGTATAACATATCCAAATATCAACTTCATCAAATTGTGAAATTTCCAAAAACATGGGTTTAACCGAGCTGACCTCAAACTTGCAAACCTATTATGCGAGAAGTACAACTTTTATACCGAGTGTTTGTTTCTGATCTCCACCGTTCAGAATCTAGAAAGCATCAAGAAAAACAACATATACAAGTTATAGCCCGATCCAACGGTGGATGGAGGAGAAAATAGTCAGCGACGAAGACTGTCTAGAAGTGTATTTTCCCAGAAATTTTCCTCTGGCGATATCTCTCAAACGGGGACTGATATAGAGGATGCCTCCAGTGAAAATGTACACTACATGGAGGAGAACAACATATCCGATTATCGTTGTGATCTAACGGTGGAAGGTGGAGTTATAGCTGTCAGATTGTCTGCCATCAATATGTCTTCCTCCAGCCTCTCTCTAAACTCTCTCTTGCTCTTGTAAGTCACTCCAAGAGAGAAAATAGAATGATATTTATAGTGCTATCATCTTGTTAATTGCATATTTATCCCCACCTCTTTTTATCATTTATACATAAACTCCTAACCTTCTGTTATTTGAATATTGACCTCTTTTAGTCTTACATATTCATTTTGTCCCCACCAATGTTTTTCTTTTCAACAATTTAGTACTATATTCACTTTTCATTTCATTAGTTTCACTATTTTTATCTTGATTTAGGTTTCTTTAATTTAATTTAACCCATTTTACTATTAGTTAAATTTCTTATATTTTAATAACCCAGAAAAATTATAACTAGGGGTTTGAATCTTCAAATTCTTGTAAAAGAACTTTAACAACACTAGTATCACAAGTATCCAAATTATTAGAGTTAAAGTATGCCTCCTTATACACAAGTAAAAGGCAATTCAGAAAGATAAGCATGTTTAAGATCACTAGATTTTGTAAAGAAATTTAGGTTTTTCCCCACTTTTTCTACACACTCTTCTTTTCTCACCCTTTCTTTCTTCTCCCCACTCTCAGCCTCCCTTCTATTTTTTTTCTTTTTGGCCTTGACCCTACCCTAATTTCTTAAGAGCTGAAACTTTATCCCCTTTTATTTTCAACTCATAGCTCACTTTATTTTCACTCTTCCTCACATTCTCACCATGTTGTTCGACTTATTCTTCCACTTTGGTCGAGTCTGAGTGCTCGTCCTCATAGCTTTTCTTCAACTGAATTTGATCTTCATACACTTGCTTTGGTGTTAGTGGGGCAAGTGTATCAATTCTACCATATTTCTCCAATGAATACTTGTTCTTAAACCCATCATGCTTGGCTTTTTTATCAAATTGCCAAGGCCCCCCTAGTAACATATGAGTAACATGCATAGGCACAACATCACATAACACATCATCCTTATACTTGCCTACTAAAAAGAAATCATCACCTATCTTTTCAACCTAACAACACCATATTCATTCAACCATTGAAGCTAATAAGGCCTCTCATGCTTTATGGTATTCAATCCCAACTTTCTAACCAAAGTAACACTAGCAACATTAGTACAACTACCACTATCAATGATCACATACTATATACCTTATTGTTGATTAGGCATCTAGCATGGAAGATGTTCTCCCTTTGTTGCTCCACATCATCCTCATTAGTCTAAACACTGAGCGACCTTCTAATCCCCAAAACTTTATCACCAACAACATACTTTATATCACTAGCATCCTCAAGTGGTGGCATGTTATCACAATCACACTCCTCACTAGTGGACACAATCGCTCCATCATTCCTTAGAACATAACTCGATGATTTGCACACTCTAATGCATAGTGTCCCAATCCCTGACACTTGAATCACTTTATATCACGATTACGCTTCGGTTGGACTTCTCCCTTAACTTTTTTTATCATTGGTCGAACCTCCTTCTTCATGGAGGTAAGTTCAGCAACTTTAAAAGTCACCAAGGGCTTCGATGACTTATTACACTCTCTCTTATAATTCATCTTCCAACTCGAAAAAGACCCCGAATAAGCTCCATATCATGTACTACTCTTCCTTTTCAATTGTCCTTCGACCTTAATGGCCAAATGCACTAACTCTTCCAATTCAACATAAGATTGCAACTCCACAACATTAGTTATGTCTCTATTCAAGCCATTCAAAAACATGGACATAGTAACTTCCTCATCTTCATTAACATTAGCTCTAATCATAACCACCTCTAATTATTTCTGATACTCCTCCACACTCTTACTACCCTGTGTAATCATTTGTAAACGATTAAACAATTCCCTATAATAGTTTTAGGAACATACGTCTTCTTCATTATTGTTTTCAACTCTTCCCACATCCTAATTGGTCTTTCTCTATTCCTTCTTCTTTCTACCACCAATCTTTCCCACCAAACCATGGCATAATCAGTAAACTCCACTACAGCTAACATGACCTTCTTTTCTTCATAGTACCTATGGATGTCAAAAATCATCTCCATCTTTTTTCCCTAATCTAAGTAAGCTTCCAGATTAGTTTTTCCCTTAAAGACTGTGATTTTTAACTTGACACTACCTAAATTTTGGTCCACATCACCCAAATCATCAAAATCCCCTCTATACTCAAAATCCCTATGTGGTTGAATATGTCCCCTCCTTGGCCGATTCTCATACCTCTCCCCTATGTGTATGAAACCCACTGTTGTGGTTAAGATCATCCTCAGCTTCATCTACAGAGTTTCCAGCAACACTCTCCTCCTTTCTTAGCTTCTCTATCCTTTTTACTACGTCCCTTATCAGACCTAGTCTCTAATTTTTCAATCCTAGTCATCAGCTCACCAAACATAAATTCCATCTATTGTTGTATTCTCGAAAGCCCATCTTTTAGGATTTCACCCTTCTTCTATGGCATACTATTAGAAGACATTATTTAAAAGAAGCTATACTAACTAAAAAAGTTGAATTTGTTACAAATTCATACCAATCTACATACTTATTTTGATTTTGATGTAAATGACTTAAAGACAGAATTAACGGTTTGGATAATATATCCAAATTCATTTCTTCTTGATTGAATTGATTGAAAGGCATTCATATAGCTCTAATAAACAAGGTAAATAGTACCAAAATAAGCATCGAAAATAATATAGTATTATCCGATTCTTGGGGATAGGAAAAACTTCTTTTAGTACAAAAATGATTAATAGTAATAAAAGGACACATCATCTTTCTTACAGTACCACTAGTTTGATATATTTTCTTCCAAAAAAAACATTTTTTTTAAACCTACATGAAAATCGTTAGCAATAAAAATAACACCTCACACTGTAACGACTCGACCTTTTCATGGCCAAAATCAATGGATTTTTTTTTCCATCAGGTTCTGGATGTTTTTCACCATATCATTTTACATATTTATCATTGCATTCCATTCATTAAGAAGGCACAACCCATGTAGGATAACGTAAATCAACATTCTCATAAAATGAATTTTCAATACACATGCCCATAATATTATATTTTCATACTCATAGGTTTACATTACATCATATTGACAAACTCATAAATTCACATTCCTCTTTTAGTCTTGTTATCATCACGATTTCATACAAGAGTGTCGAGAGGTAAGTTACACAACTAGTACTTTCATTATCTTGACCTCATGTAATTTCATAATATAACATCCTCATAAGAAGAATACCACATACGTATATTCATACATGTCATATCTACATGTTCGCACATACACATCCATGTTGCATTTCAATTTTTCATTACAAGTCTTTACAAAAAGGGTTGGACGACTAATTGAGTGATTAACATGTTTATTCATACAGAACTCATATCACCTGTAACATACGAATAAATGTTCTTTTCAAAATGTGTGAGTCGCGAAACGAATTTCCTTACGCACCATGTTGGTATGATGTCCCTATTCCAGCACAAGGTAATTTCAAGCATTATAGGCAATTTAAGAAAACATAATAAAGCATATAAAAAATGAAGAAATAGCTCTTAGTCAAAGAGAAACATGAGAGAGAGACTCTTTTCTCCGGAAGGATTTCCCTTCCGATTACGTTCACTGGCTAGGTTTTCTGAAGTTGTTATGTGTCTTCAGTGACCTCTGATTTCTTATGGCTAAATCCAAAAAAAAATCATTATTGATTTGCCTTGCTAAGCTTAATGGCCCCTGCCTTATGCATAGGGCTTCTCCAGGCACCCATCGGTGAAACCGAATTGTGAATTAGGAGAAATCTCCTATTGAGCTTGCTACGGGGGCTCTCATCCTGGTGGTGATGTGATCCAAGCAGCAAAGGATCCATTGGGGGTTTTGGTTGGTCTAGTTACAAGACTTAGAGCTAAGAGGTTCAAAGAGGCTTTCAATGGACTTCTTCAAGATACGTGGGCTAAGGTGGAGTTCAAGAGGATATTAAATAATGATGAGAAAGCCGTGATTAATCTTATTCATGTTCAAGAGGGGCTTGTTGGTGTAACCAAGACCATTACACAAGGATTGGGAGAAGAAGACTAGATTTGGACAATTGACCTTTCACTACCTTGTTTTATCATAACTGGAGCTACAAGTCGCATTTTGAGTGATTCCAGTGGGGATGAAAACTAGACTTCCATACCTTTCCAACGGTATATGACATGCCTTTTAATTCTTTCATATGAGAGAGAACCATCCGTTTGAAGTTGGGTTTTGCTCTGCCAGACAGACTGCGGAAATAACCGAACTTGTCTTATTAAATTAGTTGGGCTACTAAACTTTCTTTATTTGATGAGGAAACACTTGTTTGGGTTTCAGACTTGTTTATTTTGTTTATTTTAATTAGTTTGGGTTAGTTTTAGCTTGGGTTGATTATTATTTAAATTGGGCTTATATGTGACCCATTAGGGAAACTAAGGTTTTCGGTTTGGGGTATAAATACTCTTGAGAATAATTTTCAGCACACCTTTTTTTGGCTAATAATATTCTGATTTTTACCAACTTTTGGTTGTCAATCTTGGTTCTTGATTGAACTTTCAACTCTTCAAAGAATTGACCAATCTTTGTTGTGAATTTATACTTCTTTTACTTGTCTGTAGGTGTAGGCGTTGTGATTGGGTTGGTTTATAGTCTTGTTGCCTTGGAGCATGTCTTCCATTGTGATAATCTCATTCTAATTTCAACAAACTTGGGCTAGATAGATCTTGGGTTCGCGAATTCCATTCAATTCTGCTAGGGTTCGCATTAGTTGGTATCAGAACAGATCTAATCACAGGTTATATCCTTCAATTTATGTCTTTTGTATCTTGATTTTTTTCTCTCTCTTGATTAGTTTTGGCCACATATGTTAAAAAAAAATATGGTTCTTGCATCCTCTTGAATTGTAGAACACAAAATCATAAGGTAGTGTTCATGTTGAACTCTTAATCTTACCGCAATATATACATAAAAAAATGTGTTCTTGAATTTTTCTTCTTGATTGCCGAATTGGTATACAAAAAAAAAGGGTTGATCTTGAAAAACAATTGATTGTTGCCGCAAAAAAGAGAGAAGAAAATCAACATTCTAGAGTTTGGCCGAGAGCAAGGGAAAGAAAATTGGTCATTGGGAATTTGTGTTGCTCTTTTTTTTTCCAGGTTCTATCATTGCTTGATTTAATTTTTAGTTTGGATAGTAAATCTCTTTAGTATTATTGCTTCCATTCAGTTTACTTCACGTCTTCAAATCATCATATTACTCGCACAAATTTGCATTGCTACTCGTAAATTTGTCATCATAGTTTTGTTTTGTTAGTTTCGTAAATTTCTTGCTTCTTGAGTCTATATCAAATTTATAAATTCGATGCATAGTTGGTTGCTTTTCTGAATTGTTGCTAAGTGATTTCAAGAACTAAAGAAAGGCAATTTGAGTGGAAAAAAGCGTAGCGAGTATATTAGAGTGAAAAACCTATAAATTTGTGTGAAATATGAGTGTGTGAGGTGTTATTTCTATTGCTAATGATTTTCATGCAGGTTTTTTAAAAAAGAAATAATATCTTCTAACAGTGTGCCACAAAAGAAGGGTGAAATCCCAGAAGATAGGCTTTCGAGAATACAACAACAAATAAAATTTAAGTTTGGTGAGCTGATGACTAGGATTGAAAAATTGGAGACTAGGTCTGATAGGGGACGTAGTAAAAAAGGTAGAGAAGCTAGGAAGGAGGAGAGTGTTGTTGGAAACTCTGTAGATGAAGTTGAGGATGATCTTAACCGTGGTGGTAGGTTTCATACATATAGGGGAGAGAGGTATGAGAATCAGCCAAGGAGGGGACATATTCGGCCACATAGGGAGTTTGAGCATAGAGGGGATTTTGATGATTTGGGTGATGTAGACCGAAATTTGGGTAGTATTAAGTTAACAATCCTAGCCTTTAAGGGAAAAACTTATCTGGAAGCTTACTTAGATTGGGAAAAAAAGGTGGAGATGATTTTTGACATCCATAGGTACTATGAAGAAAAGAAGCTTAAGTTAGTTGTAGTAGAGTTTACTGATTATGCCATGGTTTGGTGGGAGAGATTGGTGGTAGAAAGAAGAAGGAATAGAGAAAGACCAGTTAGCACATGGGAGGAGATGAAGACAATAATGAAGAAGAGATATGTTCCTAAACACTATTATTGGGAGTTGTTTAATCATTTACGAATGATTACATAGGGTAATAAGAGTATGGAGGAGTATCAGAAAGAATTAGAGGAGGCTATGATTAGAGCTAATGTTAATGAAGATGAGGAAGTTACTATGTCTAGGTTTTTTAATGGCTTGAATAGAGACATAACTAATGTTGTGGAATTGTAATCTTATGTTGAATTGGAAGAGTCGGTGCATTTGGCCATTAAGGTTTAAGAACAGTTGAAAAGAAAGGGTAGTACACAATCTAGAGCTTATTCAGGGTTTTCTTCAGGTTGGAAGATGAATTATAGGAGAGAGGGTAGTGCGTCATCGAAGCCCTTGGTGACTTCTAAAGTTGCCGAACCTACCTCCATGAAGAAGCAGGTTCGACCAATGATAAAAAACTTAAGGGAGAACTCCAACCAAAGTGTAATCGTTATATAAAGTGATTCAAGTGTTAGGGATTGGGACATTATGCATCAGAGTGTGCAAATCATCAAGTTATGTTCTAAGGAATGATGGAGAGATTGTGTCCACTAGTGAAGAGTGTGATTGTGATAACATGCCACCACTTGAGGATGCTAGTGATATAAAGTATGTTGTTGGTAATAAAGTTTTGGGGATTAGAAGGTCACTCGGTGTTCAGACTAATGAGGATGATGTGGAGCAAGAAAGGGAGATCTTCCATACTAGATGCGTAATCAACAATAAGGTATATAGTATGTGATCATTGATAGTGGTAGTTGTACTAATGTTGCTAGTGTTACTTTGGTTAGAAAGTTGGGATTGAATACCATAAAGCATGAGAGGCTTTATTAGCTTCAATGGTTGAATGAATGTGGTGTTGTTAGGGTGCCAAGCATGATGGATTTAAGAACAGGTATTCATTGGAGAAAGATTATAGAATTTATACATTTGCCCCACTAATACCAAAGCAAGTGTAAGAAGATCAAATTCAGTTGAACAAAAGCTATGAGGAGGAGCACTCAACTTTGGGCAAAGTGGAAGAAGAAGCCGAACAACATGGTGAGAATGTGAGGAAGAGTGAAAATAAAGTTAGCCATGAGTTGAAAACAAAAGGGGACAAAGTTTCACCCCTTAAGAAATTAGGGGAGGGTCCGGCCAAAAAGAAAAAAAATAAAAGGGATGCCGAGAGTGGAGAGAAGAAAGAAAGGATGGGAAAAGAAGAGTGTGTAGAAAAAGTAGGGAAAAACCTAAATTTCTTTGCAAAATCTAGTGATCTTAAACATGCTTATCTTTCTGAATTGCCTATGATTTTACTTGTGTATAAGGAGGCATACTTTAACTCTGATAATTTGGATTCTTGTGTTCCTAGTGTTGTTAAAGTTCTTTTACAGAAATTTGAAGATGTCTTTCCAGAAGAGATTTCTAGTGGCTTGCCGCCAATTAGGGGAATTGAACATCAAATCGACTTTGTTCAATGAGCATATATACCAAATAGGCCGGCATATAGGAGCAATCCCGAAGAGTCTAAGGAACTCTAACGGCAAGTGGAGAAGTTGATGTCGAAAGGATACATTTGTGACATGAGTCCTTGTGTAGTTCCCATGCTTTTTGTCCCAATAAAAGACAAGACTTGGCGAATGTGTGTCGATTGCAGAGCTATCAATAACATCACTGTAAAGTATTGACATCCTATTCCTAGATTAGATAATATGTTGGATGAATTGGATGGTTTTTAAATGTTTTCAAAGATTGATTTAAAAAGCAGTTATCATCAAATTAGGATGAACGAATGGGATGAATGGAAAACTGCTTTTAAAACTAAATATGGTTTGTATGAGTGGTTGGTTATGCCTTTTGGACTTACTAATGCACCTAGTACTTTTATGAGATTGATGAATCATGTTTTGCGTGCTTTCATTGGTAAGTTTGCAGTTGTCTACTTTGATGATATTTTGATTTATAGTAAGGAGTTTGATGAGCATATGGATCATTTGAGACAAGTTCTTGATGTGCTTAGAAAAGAGTCCTTATATGCTAATTTGAAAAAGTGTGACTTTTGCATGGATAGAATTATTTTTCTTGGATATGTTGTTAGTGCAAAAGGTATAGAGATGGATGAGGCTAAGGTTAAGGCAATTCAAGAATGGCCTACACCAAAATCAATAACAGAAGTTAAAAGTTTTCACAGTTTGACTAGTTTCTATAGGAGGTTTGTTAAAGACTTTAGTACGATAGCCTCTCCATTGACTGAAATCATTAAGAAATCTGTGGGGTTCAAGTGGGGTGAAGAACAAGAAAGCGCATTTAACTTGTTCACATCAAAGTTAATTTCGGCACCATTACTATCTTCACCTGATTTTAATAAAGCTTTTGAGATTGAATGTGATGCTTCAGGAATAGGTATTAGAGCTATTCTAATGCAAGAGAAACAACCCATTGCTTATTTTAGAGAGAAACTCAATGGTGCAACTCTTAACTATCCCACTTATGACAAGAAGTTGTATGCGATAGTGAGAGTATTGGAGACTTGGCAACATTATTTATGGCCTCGAGAGTTTGTTATACATTCCGATCACCCGTCATTAAAACATTTGAAGGGTCAAGGTAAACCAAATAGGTGACATGCCAAATGGATTGAGTTTATTGAAACTTTCCCATATGTGATTAAGTACAAGCAACGTCAGGGAAATGTGGTTGCAAATGCTTTATCGTGAAGGTATGTTCTTCTTAATACTCTGAAAACTAAATTGTTAGGATTTAAGTATATTAAGGAATTGTATCTTGATGATCATGATTTTGGTGCTATATATGACACATGCAAGGTTTCAGCCAAGGATAAATATTTTAGGCATGATAGATTTTTGTTTAAGGAAAATAAATTGTGCATGCCTAATTGTTCTATGCGTGAATTGCTTGTAAGGGAAGCTCATGAGGTGGTTTAATGGGGCATTTTGGAATTGCTAAGACTTTGGATGTTTTACATGAACACTTGTATTAGCCTAACATGAAAAGATATGTGCAAAGAATTTGTGATAGGTGCATAACATGTAGACAAGCTAAGTTTAGAGTAATGACTCATGGGTTATACACACCTTTACCTGTTTCTAAGGAACCTTGGGTTGATGTTTCTATGGATTTTATTTTAGGTATACCTAGGTCTAGGAAAGGAAAAGACTTTATATTTGTTATGGTGGATAGATTTTCTAAGATGGCACATTTCATTGCTTGCCATAAAACTGATGATGCAATAAATATAGCTGATCTATTCTTTAAAGAAGTCATTCGGCTACATGGTGTTCCTATGAGCATTGTGTCTGATCGAGATGTTAAGTTACTTTTGGAAGGTTTTGTGGGGTAAGTTAGGGACTAAGCTTTTATATTCTACTACTTGTCATCCATAAACAGATGGCAGAACTGAAGTTGTTAACCAAACTTTAACTCAGTTGTTACAGGCAATCATTCAAAAGAATCTTAAAAATTGGGAATATTGTTTGCCATTTATTGAATTTGCATATAATCGTAGTGTGCATTGTACTACTAATTATTCACCATTTGAGATTGTTTATGGGTTTAATCCGTTGAAACCAGTAGATTTGATTCCTTTATGTAACAACCCGGCTTTCCAAGCCCAAAACAACAGTAATTTTTTATATATATATATATACACATGGTGCCGATAATCAAAGAACTTGAATCCTCACATCATCAAAATACAATCCATACAATCAACATTTCATTTAAAAGCGAATCTTACACAAACACATAATATTAAGGTTGCATGATCTGAAGTTCATAATAAAAATATATACATAGACATGAGTTTGCATTCTTATCCTACTAATAGCCATCACAATTTAAACAAAAGGATCTAATAAAAGTTATACATTCAGTACATTGATCCATACAAAATACATTGTGATTTAGAATACATCTACATAATTCCTTGCAAAAGTAGGTTCCCGTGTATCGGGTTTCCTAGACATTTCGTTGGTGTGACGTCCCTGCAGTAGTACAAAACATTTAAGAATACTTAATAATAATAATAATAATGGTAACTAACGGTTTGGCAATTAAATAAAGCATAACATTTATACTTTCTTCATGTATTTGATGTAACAACTAGTAGTACATATAGATACACAAGTTTTCAGATGCCATTCGCCGAAACAAGACATTCGTTTGTCGGCAGCGAAAACTGGGTGGCTGCCGATTTCTGTATCGGCAGCGAATACTGCGTCGCTGCCGATCCAGAATCGGCAGCGGAAACTGTGTCGCTGCCGATTTCTGTATCGGCAGCGAAAACTGGGTCGCTGCCGATTTCTGTATCGGCAGTGTATACTGCGTCGCTGCCGATCCAGAATCGGCAGCGGAAACTGCGTCGCTGCCGATTTTTGTATCGACAGCGAAAACTGGGTCGCTGCCGATTTCTGTATCGGCAGTGAATACTGCGTCGCTGCCGATCCAGAATCGGCAGCGAAACTACATCGCTGCTGATTTCTGCATCGGCAGCGAAATCATTCCTTTATTCCGGCCATCCATTCGAACGCCATTAGCCAAAGCTAATCATCCTTTGTCCCGACCATCCGTTCGAATGCCATTAGCCGAAGCTAATCACTCTTTGTCCCGGCCATCCGTTCGGATGCCATTAGCCGAAGCTAGTCACTCATTTGTCCCGGCCATCCGTTCGGATGCCATTAGCCGAAGCTAATCAACCTTTAATCAATATTTAAGCGTTCGACAATTTAATATTGGTTCCAACAATATGGTAGTACTCAAGTTAAAATATTTCAAGATTCAACGTATGAAAAAGAAAGGTGCAAGTCACCTACCTGCTCCACCTGTGGGTTGTTCCTATCTTGATGATGGTCCAATCCCGACCGGACCACCTAAGACATCAATGGTCACAAATCAGCACAGTTGTATTTATTTTATCTTTGAATCATATTCATCATCACACATATTTCAAGAGTTCATATGTTCACATTCAAGTGTTCCATATTTTACACCATCATATCATGAAATTGTCACTAGCCTTTAAGTCATTTCTGCCTAGGAGGCTTATTGTAGAAATCGGCAGCGAGAACTGGTTCACTGCGGGCTGTCCAATTCGGCAGCGACAACTGCATCGCTGTTGGTGCCACAGTTTCGCTGCACAATGCACAACTCGGCAGCGAATACCAATTCGCTGCAGGAGGTTCAGTTGCGGCAGCGAAACAGGATTTCGCTGCACAATGCACAAATCGGCAGCGAATATGAATTCGCTGCAGGAGGTTCAGTTGCGGCAGCGAAACAGAATTTCGCTGCACATTACACAAATCGGCAGCGAATACCAATTCGCTGCAGGAAGTTCAGTTTCGGCAGCGAAACAGAATTTCGCTGCACAATACACAAATCGGAACCATCCATTTCAGCACATAATTCTTCAACAAAATTCCAGCAGAATACACACATGGAAAACCATCAATTACAGCATATAATCTTTCAATAAATTCCAGCAGAATACACACATTAATTTCAGCAACAACATCACAGCAGAACACATTAATTTCAGCACAACAACATCACAGCAGAACACATTAATTTCAGCACAACAACATCACAGCAGAACACACACACACACATGCATGCTGGCCTACCCCATAGTTAAAGCCAGCCCTCTACCATATTTTGTTAGATGTTCTGAAATTGACTTTATTTCACTTCTGTTTGCTTTTTCTCTTAGTTAATTTCAGCTTCCATCACAGTTGGCTTAGGTCTTAGATCAATTTTTCTCTTAGGGTTTTTCTTCTTCATTTTCGCTTTTGATCTTAAGGGGGAGAGGAAGGGAGTTTCATGACCCATACCTTCTGAATTTAACTAAGTTTGAGGAAGGTTTGACACTATTCTTTTCTCTTTAGCTGCTGGTTCTCCTCCTTCTTCTTCCTCTCACGTTTTCCAGCTCTATTTTTCCTCTCCTCTATGCAGCTGCCCACTCCTCTCTCAAGGTCTCATCTCTTCCTCACAAGTTCACAAGGCAATCTCTACTAGTTTGATTCACGTTTCTGTTGTGAAAGGGGAAGGGAAGAACGGCATGCAGCTGCTAGTTTGGGAAGAAGATGGATCATTCTCTCTCCCCTCTTTGTATTTATACTACCCATCAAATGAAATGGGTTGTTTGGGGGTTGGTTTAGGTGTGTTCTTATCCTTGTTGGTTTATCTAAAACCAGTTTTACCCCTCCCTCCAAGCTCTGCGTCACTGTTGATTGAGAAATCGGCAGCAAAAACTGCATTGCTGCCGATTTCTGCATCGGCAGCGAAAACTGCGTCGCTGCCGATTTCTGCATTGGCAGCAAAAACTACGTCGCTGCCAAATCCAGAATCGGCAGTGAAAACTGCATCGCTGCCGATTTCTGCATCGGCAGCGAAAACTGCGTCGCTGCCAAATCCAGAATCGGACTGCATCGCTGCCGATTTCTGCATCGGCAGCGAAAACTGCGTCGCTGCCAAATCCAAAATCGGCAGCAAAAACTGCATCGCTGCCACATCCAGAATCGGCAGCGAAAACTGCGTCGCTGCCGATTTCAGAATCAGGAGCGAAAACTGCATCGCTGCCGATTTCAGAATCGGCAGCGAAAACTGCGTCGCTGCCGATTTCTGCATTGGCAGCGAAAACTGCGTCGCTGCCAAATCCAGAATCGGCAGCGAAAACTGCATTCATCATCTCTCTCTCTCTCTCTCTCTCAATATATATATATATATATATATATATATATATATATATATATATATATATTTTCCTTTGGGTGTTTACATTCTCCCCTCCTAAATATGAATTTCGTCCTCGAAATTTAAGAAGTTTCACACTTCATACCTGGTAGTTCAAATAAATTGGGGTACTTTTTCCTCATCTCAGTCTCCCTCTCCCAAGTTTCCTCTTCTACTTGAGCATTTCGCCATGAGATTCTAACGATGGGGATCTTTTTGCTCCATAACTCCTTCACTTCTTGATCTAGTATCCTTATAGGCCTCAATTACAGGGTTAAGTCTTCCCTGACTTCTACTGGGACCTGGGGTAGAACTCGGGCGGGGTCTACGTCAGCCTTCCTTAACAAGGAGACATGGAACATGTAAACACCCAAACGAAAATATATATCTATGTCTATATATATATATATATATATATATTTAAAGAGAAAGAGAGAGAGAAAGATGGTGGTGAATGCAGATTTTCGCTGCCGATTCTGGATTGGGCAGCGACGCAGATTTCGCTGCCGATGCAGAAATCGGCAGCGATGCAGTTTTCGCTGCCGATGCAGAAATCGGCAGCGACGCAGTTTTCGCTGCCGATTCTGGATTGGGCAGCGACGCAGATTTCGCTGCCGATGCAGAAATCGGCAGCGACGCAGATTTCGCTGCCGATGCAGAAATCGGCAGCGACGCAGTTTTCGCTGCCGATTCTGGATTTGGCAGCGACGCAGTTTTCGCTGCCGATGCAGCAATCGGCAGCGACGCAGATTTCGCTGCCGATGCAGAAATCGGCAGCGACGCAGTTTTCGGCTGCCGATTTCTCAATCAACAGTGACGCACAGCTGGGAGGGAGGGGTAAAAACTGGTTTTAGATAAACCAAACAAGGATAAGGACACACCTAAACCAACCCCCAAACAACCCAATTCATTTGATGGGTAGTATAAATACAAAGAGGGGAGAGAGAATGACTCATCTTCTTCCCAAACCAGCAGCTGCATGTCATTCTTCCCTTCCCCTTTCACATCAAAAACGTGAATCAAACTAGTAGAGTGTCTTGTGAGCTTGTGAGGGAGAGATGAGACCTTGAGAGAGGAGTGGGCAGCTGCATAGAGGAGAGGAAAAAGAGAGCTGGAAAACGTGAGAGGAAGAAGAAGGAAGAGAACCAGCAGCTGAAGAGAAAAGAATAGTGTCAAACCTTCCTCAAACTTAGTTAAATTCAGAAGGTATGAGTCATGGAACTCCCTTTCCTCTCCCCCTTAAAATCAAAAACGAAAATGAAGAAGAAAAACCCTAAGAAAAATTGATCTAAGACCTAAGCCAACTATGGGGGAAACTGAAATTAACTAGGAGAACTAGCAAACAGAAGTGAAATAAAGTCAATTTCAAAACATCTAACAATTATGGTAGAAGCTGGCTTTAACTATGGGGTAGGCCAGCATGCATGTGTGTGTGTGTTCTGCTGAAATTAAATGTGTTTCTGTTGTGATGTTGCTGCTGGAATTAATGTGTTCTGTTGTGATGATTGTTGCTGCAATTAATGTGTTCTGCTGTGATGTTCTTGCTGGAATTTAATGTGTTCTGCTGTGATGTTAGTGCTGGAATTTAATGTGTTCTGCTGTGATGTTAGTGCTGGAATTTAATGCGTTCTGCTGTGATGTTATTGCTGGAATTTTGTTGAAGAACTATGTGCTGAAATTGATGGTTCCGAGTTGTGTATTGCGCAGCGAAATTCTGTTTCGCTGCCGCAACGGAACCTTCTGCAGCGAATTGATATTCGCTGCCGATTTGTGTGTTGCGCAGCGAAATTCTGTTTCGCTGCCGCAACGGAACCTGCTGCAGCGAATTGATATTCGCTGCCGATTTGTGTGTTGCGCAGCGAAATTCTGTTTCGCTGCCGCAACGGAACCTGCTGCAGCGAATTGATATTCGCTGCCGATTTGTGTGTTGCGCAGCGAAATTCTGTTTCGCTGCCGCAACTGAATCTCCTGCAGCGAATTGATATTCGCTGCCGATTTGTGTGTTGCGCAGCGAAATTCTGTTTCGCTGCCGCAACTGAACCTCCTGCAGCGAATTGATATTCGTTGCCGATTTGTGCGTTGCACAGCGAAACTGTGGCGCCAACAGCGATGCAGTTTTCGTTGCCGAACTGGCTGCCGGCAGCGAAACAGTTATCGCTGCCGAACTGGCAGCCCGCAGCGAACCAGTTCTCGCTGCCGAATTCCTACAATAAGCCTCCTAGGCGGGAATGACTTAAATGCTAGTAACAATTGCATGTTATGATGATGTAAAATAGGGAACACTTGAATGTGAACATATGAACTCTTGAAATAAGTGTGATGATGAATATGATTCAAAAATAAAATAAATACAAATGTGCTAATTTGTGACCATTGATGTCTTAGGTGGTGCGGTCGGGAGTGGACCATCATCAAGACAGGAACGACCCACAGGTGGAGCAGGTAGGTGACTTGCACCTTCCTTTTTCTTACGTTGAATCTTGAAATATTTTAACTTGAGTACTATCATATTGTTAGAACCGATATTAGATTGTTGAACGCTTGAATGTTGATTAAAGAATGATTAGCTTCGGCTAATGGCATCCGAAAGGATGGCCGGGACAAAAAGAGTGATTAGCTTCGGCTAATGGCGTCCGAAGGGATGGCCGGGACAAAGAATGATTAGCTTCGGCTAATGGCGTCCGAAGGGATGGCCGGGACAAAGAATGATTAGCTTCGGCTAATGGCATCCGAAAGGATGGCCGGGACAAAAGAGTGATTAGCTTCGGCTAATGGCGTCCGAATGGATGGCCGGGACAAAGAATGATTAGCTTCGGCTAATGGCATCCAAACGGATGGATGGCTGGGATAAAAGAGTGACTTCGCTGCCGAAGCAGAAATCGGCAGCGACGCAGATTTCGCTGCCGATTCTGGATCGGCAGCGACGCAGATTTCCGCTGCCGATTCTGAATCGGCAGCAACACAGATTCCGCTGCCGATTCTGGATCGGCAGCGACGCAGATTTCCGCTGCCGATTCTGAATCGGCAGCAACGCAGATTCTGCTGCCGATACAGAAATCGGCAGCGACGCAGATTCCGCTGCCGATTCTGGATCGGCAGCAACACAGTTTTCGCTGCCGATTCCTTGATCGGCAGCAATGCAGTTTCTGCTGCCGATTTTGGATCGGCAGCGACGCAGCTTTCGCCATGGAAGGCCGACACAAATGAATGACTAGTTTTGGCGAATGGCATCCGAAAACTTGTGTATCTATATGTACTACTAGTTGTTGTAGCAAATACATGAAGAAATTATAGTTGTTAATGTTTTATTTAATTGCCAAACCGTGAGTTACCATTCTTATTATTATTAAATATTTGCATTCTCTTAAATGTTTGTACTGCTGCAGGGACTTCACACCAACGAGATGTCTAGGAAACCCGATACACGGGAACCTATTTTGCAAGGAATTATGTAGATGTATCTTAAATCACAATGTATTTTGTATGGATCAATGTACTGAATGTATAACTTTTATTAGATCCTTTTTGTTTAAAATTATGATGACTATTAGTAGGAGAAGACTGTAAACTCATGTCTATGTATATATTTTTAATACGAACTTCAAATCAAGCAACCTTAATATTACGTGTTTGTGTAAGATTCACTTTGAAATGAAATGTTGATTGTATGGATTGTATTTCGATGATGTGAGGATTTAGATTCATTGATTGCCGGCACCATGTGGATTGAATGCATAAAAAAAAAAAAAAAATTATTGTGTTTTGGGCTTGGAAAGCCGGGTTGTTACAGTTGGTATCAGAGCACTTGGTATGGATCCTGAGGATCATTAATAAATGTGTTGTTGTGATGAATTTCAGGATGGTACGCACCCGACAAGGGACACGAACTGAGCCGCCCTCCTTAGAAAGGAGGGGCATGAACCGAGGTGCCCAAGGTTGGCAAGATGAAGATCCCTTAGATGATACGGCATCTCATGCTCCGATAATACCACCCGAAACCTTGCAGGGGGAAGATACGGTGGCAGGGGAAGGCCCGAGGCCTCATCAGACAGAGGGAACACCCCCAGTCGCAACGGAGCAGCGAGAAAGATCAGAAGCACAACCATCTACTGTTCCAACTGGTGTGCCCCCACAATATGTAGATGCAGGACTCCTTGTACAAATAGTTAAAGCAGTGATGGAAGGCATGGCTAGTTCAGCGGCACAAACAACTCCCACCACGCAGATTCCACCAGCAGCCCCTACGACTAGCATGACCATGGATAATGTGGTACCACTGGTGCGACTAGTTAAGAGTATGAGGGAAATGGGCTGTGAACCGTACATGGGGGAACAAGATGCAGAGATAGCTGGAAGATGGATCAGGAAGGTAGAAAAGACAATGATTCAAATAAGCATACCCGAGGGTTTGAGGGTAAATTGTGCATCCCAGTTACTGTCTGATAGGGCCATGACATGGTGGGAAACAGTTCAGCTGAGGCGTGCGACTGAGACACTAACTTGGAGTGATTTCAAGACAGAGTTTGAGAATCAGTTTTATTCCAAGTATCATCGCAAGGTGAAAGAACAAGAGTTCTTGGCATTGAGACAGGGTGATATGTCAGTATTGGAGTACGAAAGGAGATTCCATGACCTTTCATTGTTCGCCCCACATTATGTGCCGACAGAGGAACATATGATTGAAAAGTTGAGAGATGGGTTACGACAGGATTTGAGACAAGGATTGATCGCCTTGCGATTTAAATCGGTGAGGGAGTTGATTGAGGCTGCACAAGCTCTGGAGGCATGTATTGGAGAAAGCCAAGGGGGGTATCAGAGTATAAGCAAAAAGAGAGATGGGGACTATTTCAGCGGCAGACCACCGCACCCGAAGAAAGGAAAAAGTGGAGTGTTTGAGCAGCACGGAAAAAAGGGGAGTTGGATATTACCGCCTCACCAGCAATCAAGTGGGAGAGTAATGGTTGGACAGTCGCACTCGAGGGCAAACTCTTCTACTGGGACCGGTGACCGCAAGGGTGTTGACTATCCTTTTTGTGTAAAGTGTGGACAAAAACACCCTGGGGATTGCTCAGTTTCCCCCGGGCGATGTTTTGTGTGCAGAGGAGAGGGCCATAGGTGGAGGAATTGTCAGTATCTTAATCAGGGGTGTCATTACTGTGGTGGAAGAGGTCATTACAAGAGGGACTGCCCCAAGAGGAACACCGGACAAGTACAGAGCTACAGACAGCCAAGTCAGAGCCACCAGCAGTCAGTCACCGTTAATAGGCCAGTGAGATTTTCTCAATCAGGGGCAAACTCCAGTCGAGGGAAGCCGAGGGCACAAAATGATCGGACCTCGGGGAGGGTCTTCCACCTGACACAGGAGGAGGCCAGGGCTGCATCAGATGTGGTGGCAGGTACACTTCTATTGAATGGTTTTAATGTGCATGTGTTGTTTGATCCGGGTGCCACCCACTCATTCATTGCTAAGAGAATTGTCACTAAATTGAGAAAGGAAGTAAAAATGGTAGAGAAGGGGTTTGTAATTGGAACTCCAATGGGAAACATGGTTGAAACAAATATTGTATATGTGGATGTGGGGGTTAGTTTATCCGGGTATGGAACAGAAGTAGATTTGATTCCCTTAGAGCTGCATGATTTTGACATAATACTAGGCATGGATTGGTTGAGTAAATACAAAGCACTAATAGATTGTTATGCGAAAACTGTCACTTTCCAAACACCTAAGGGCGAGAAAATAACTTTTAAAGGAGAGAGACTTCCCAAACTGAATGCTTTAATATCGGTGGTAACAGCCCAAAAACTTTTAAGAAAGGGATGTATGGGTTACCTCGCATACATCTTAAACTCTAATGATGAAGGTCCACGATTGAAGGATATTCCTGTGGTGAAGGATTTCCCAGATGTGTTTCCAGAAGAACTACCAGGACTACCCCCGGAGCGAGAAGTAGAGGTGTCTATAGACACTTTTCCTGGAGTTCCACCTATTGCCCAACAACCGTATCGGATGGCTCCAGCAGAACTGAACGAGTTAAAGACTCAATTACAGGAATTATTAGACAAAGGGTTCATACGGCCCAGTAATTCTCCTTGGGGAGCACCGGTCCTATTTGTAAGAAAGAAAGATGGAACCCATAGGCTTTGTATTGACTATCGACAGTTGAACAAAATAACAATGAAAAACAAGTATCCGTTGCCTCGGATAGATGATTTGTTCGACCAATTAAAAGGAGCAAGGGCATTCTCGAAGATAGATCTGAGATCAGGGTACTATCAGATGAAGATTAAAGAAGCGGATGTAGCAAAGACCGCATTTAGAACTCGTTACGGACACTATGAATTTTTGGTATTACCGTTCGGGTTGACGAACGCCCCAGCCCTCTTCATGGATTTGATGAATCGGGTTTTCCAACCATACCTGGATAAGTTTGTGGTGGTATTCATTGATGATATACTGGTGTACTCAAATTCTTTCAAGGAGCACGAAGAACACTTGAGACAAACCTTACAAACCTTGAGAGATCACCAGCTATATGCAAAACTGAGTAAATGTGAATTTTGGCTTAAAAGAGTGATGTTTTTGGGACATGTCATTTCAGCCGAAGGTGTTTTTGTCGACCCTCAAAAAGTCGAAGCAGTCGTGAAATGGGAAAGACCGACTTCGGTCACTGAAATACGTAGTTTCCTGGGACTTGCAGGATACTATCGGAGATTTATCGAAGGTTTTTCCCTGATTGCAACCCCTTTGACCCAGCTAACTAGGAAGGATAAGAAATGGGTGTGGTCGGAAGAATGTGAGGCAAGCTTCCAAGAATTGAAGAGGAGGCTCACCACTGCTCCAGTCTTAACTCTCCCCTCAGGGACCGAGGGTTTTGTGGTATATAGTGATGCCTCGGGGAAGGGATTGGGGTGTGTTTTGATGCAACATGGGAAGGTGATCGCCTATGCATCAAGACAATTAAAGACTCATGAGGTGAACTACCCGGTGCACGACCTAGAGTTGGCAGCTGTAGTATTTGCCTTGAGGATATGGAGACACTATTTGTATGGGTCTCGAACCCAAATTTTTACTGATCATAAGAGCCTGAAGTATCTGATGTCGCAAAAGGAGTTGAACATGCGGCAAAGAAGGTGGATAGAGCTCATTAAGGATTATGATTGCACCATAGAATACCATCCGGGGAAAGCAAATGTGGTGGCAGATGCCCTCAGTCGAAAAAATAAAGCCTCCTTGGGAAGCTTAACAGTGGGAAAGGAGCGGCAATTGGCAGAATTAAAAGAGTTGGGTGCAGATTTGGGAATTGATACAAGAGGTGGGTTAGTAGCCCAATTATTGGTGCGACCAACGTATGAGAACATATACTACATGCCCAATTCCATGACAAGGTGGGGTCCAAGATTAGGAAGAATGTGGAGGCCGGGGTAGAAATGAAATTCCGAGTAGCGGATGATGGATCCTTGATGATGGGACAACGGTTGTACGTGCCTGATGACGAAACAGTCAAACGGATGATTCTACAAGAAGCTCATGAGTCCAAATTCTCCATACATCCTGGCAGCACTAAGATGTATCGAGACCTGAAACACCTCTATTGGTGGCCTAATATGAAAAGGGACATAGCTGAGTATGTGTCAAAGTGTGGGATATGTCAACAAGTCAAGGTTGAACACCAAAGGCCTGCGGGACCATTACAACCATTACAAATTCCAGAATGGAAGTGGGAGATGATCACCATGGATTTCGTGTCAGGATTTCCCAAAGGGAGAAAAGGAAATGATGCGATATGGGTCATTGTAGATCGGTTGACGAAATCCGCACTATTCTTGCCCGTAAAGATGACCGACTCGGTGGACAAGCTTGCCAAGATCTACATAAACGAGGTGGTACGACTTCATGGGATTCCGGTGTCCATTGTATCGGATCGAGATCCCAGGTTCACCTCTCGACTTTGGCCGAGCATACAACATGCCTTGGGGACAAGGTTGGACATGAGCACTGCGTTTCACCCTCAAACGGATGGCCAATCGGAAAGAGTCATCCAAGTCTTGGAAGACCTATTACGGGCCTGTGTGCTAGAATTTGGAGGAAACTGGGAGGAACACATGGCATTGGTGGAGTTCACGTATAACAATAGTCATCAAGCCACAATAGGGATGGCCCCGTATGAAGCCTTGTATGGTAGGAGGTGCAGAACTCCTTTGTGTTGGGAGGAAATTGGGGACCGGAAGTTATATGGCGCAGAATTGGTCCAAGTCACCACGGAGAAAGTGAGAACTATCAGGGATCGCATCAAAGCCGCGCAGGATAGACAGAAGAAGTATGCCGATGTGAGGAGAAGACCTCTCGAGTTCAGTATGGGGGACCAGGTGTTCCTGAAGGTAGCCCCATGGAAGAACATGTTACGGTTTGGGTTGAAAGGGAAGCTAACTCCCCGTTTCATCGGACCCTTCAAAATCTTACAACGAGTTGGACCAGTAGCCTACAAGGTGGATTTGCCCCCACAGTTAGCCAGGGTCCATGATGTGTTCCATGTCTCCTTGTTAAGGAAGGCTGACGTAGACCCCGCCCGAGTTCTACCCCAGGTTCCAGTAGAAGTCAAGGAAGACTTAACACTGGAATTGAGACCCATAAGGATACTAGATCAAGAAGTGAAGGAGTTACGGAGCAAAAAGATCCCCATCGTCAGAATCTTATGGTGAAATGCTCAAGTAGAAGAGGAAACTTGGGAGAGGGAGGCTGAGATGAGGAAAAAGTACCCCAATTTATTTGAACTACCAGGTATGGAGTGTGAAACTTTTTAAATTTCGAGGACGAAATTCATATTTAGGAGGGGAGAATGTAAACACCCAAACGAAAATATATATCTATGTCTATATATATATATATATATATATTTAAAGAGAAAGAGAGAGAGAAAGATGGTGGTGAATGCAGATTTCGCTGCCGATGCAGAAATCGGCAGCGACGCAGTTTTCGCTGCCGATTCTGGATTGGGCAGCGACGCAGATTTCGCTGCCGATGCAGAAATCGGCAGCGATGCAGTTTTCGCTGCCGATGCAGAAATCGGCAGCGACGCAGTTTTCGCTGCCGATTCTGGATTGGGCAGCGACGCAGATTTCGCTGCCGATGCAGAAATCGGCAGCGATGCAGTTTTCGCTGCCGATGCAGAAATCGGCAGCGACGCAGATTTCGCTGCCGATGCAGAAATCGGCAGCGACGCAGTTTTTACTGCCGATTCTGGATTTGGCAGCGACGCAGTTTTCGCTGCCGATTCTGGATTTGGCAGCGACGCAGTTTTCGCTGCCGATTCTGGATTTGGCAGCGACGCAGTTTTCGCTGCCGATGCAGCAATCGGCAGCGACGCAGATTTCGCTGCCGATGCAGAAATCGGCAGCGACGCAGTTTTCGGCTGCCGATTTCTCAATCAACAGTGACGCACAGCTGGGAGGGAGGGGTAAAAACTGGTTTTAGATAAACCAAACAAGGATAAGGACACACCTAAACCAACCCCCAAACAACCCAATTCATTTGATGGGTAGTATAAATACAAAGAGGGGAGAGAGAATGACTCATCTTCTTCCCAAACCAGCAGCTGCATGTCATTCTTCCCTTCCCCTTTCACATCAAAAACGTGAATCAAACTAGTAGAGTGTCTTGTGAGCTTGTGAGGGAGAGATGAGACCTTGAGAGAGGAGTGGGCAGCTGCATAGAGGAGAGGAAAAAGAGAGCTGGAAAACGTGAGAGGAAGAAGAAGGAAGAGAACCAGCAGCTGAAGAGAAAAGAATAGTGTCAAACCTTCCTCAAACTTAGTTAAATTCAGAAGGTATGAGTCATGGAACTCCCTTTCCTCTCCCCCTTAAAATCAAAAACGAAAATGAAGAAGAAAAACCCTAAGAAAAATTGATCTAAGACCTAAGCCAACTATGGGGGAAACTGAAATTAACTAGGAGAACTAGCAAACAGAAGTGAAATAAAGTCAATTTCAAAACATCTAACAATTATGGTAGAAGCTGGCTTTAACTATGGGGTAGGCCAGCATGCATGTGTGTGTGTGTTCTGCTGAAATTAAATGTGTTTCTGTTGTGATGTTGCTGCTGGAATTAATGTGTTCTGTTGTGATGATTGTTGCTGCAATTAATGTGTTCTGCTGTGATGTTCTTGCTGGAATTTAATGTGTTCTGCTGTGATGTTAGTGCTGGAATTTAATGTGTTCTGCTGTGATGTTAGTGCTGGAATTTAATGCGTTCTGCTGTGATGTTATTGCTGGAATTTTGTTGAAGAACTATGCAGCGAAATTGATGTTATTGCGAAATTCTGTTTCGCTGCCGCAACGGAACCTTCTGCAGCGAATTGATATTCGCTGCCGATTTGTGTGTTGCGCAGCGAAATTCTGTTTCGCTGCCGCAACTGAATCTCCTGCAGCGAATTGATATTCGCTGCCGATTTGTGTGTTGCGCAGCGAAATTCTGTTTCGCTGCCGCAACGGAACCTGCTGCAGCGAATTGATATTCGCTGCCGATTTGTGTGTTGCGCAGCGAAATTCTGTTTCGCTGCCGCAACGGAACCTGCTGCAGCGAATTGATATTCGCTGCCGATTTGTGTGTTGCGCAGCGAAATTCTGTTTCGCTGCCGCAACTGAACCTCCTGCAGCGAATTGATATTCGCTGCCGATTTGTGTATTGCGCAGCGAAATTCTGTTTCGCTGCCGCAACTGAACCTCCTGCAGCGAATTGATATTCGCTGCCGATTTGTGCGTTGCACAGCGAAACTGTGGCGCCAACAGCGATGCAGTTTTCGTTGCCGAACTGGCTGCCGGCAGCGAAACAGTTGTCGCTGCCGAACTGGCAGCCCGCAGCGAACCAGTTCTCGCTGCCGAATTCCTACAATAAGCCTCCTAGGCGGGAATGACTTAAATGCTAGTAACAATTGCATGTTATGATGATGTAAAATAGGGAACACTTGAATGTGAACATATGAACTCTTGAAATAAGTGTGATGATGAATATGATTCAAAAATAAAATAAATACAAATGTGCTAATTTGTGACCATTGATGTCTTAGGTGGTGCGGTCGGGAGTGGACCATCATCAAGACAGGAACGACCCACAGGTGGAGCAGGTAGGTGACTTGCACCTTCCTTTTTCTTACGTTGAATCTTGAAATATTTTAACTTGAGTACTATCATATTGTTAGAACCGATATTAGATTGTTGAACGCTTGAATGTTGATTAAAGAATGATTAGCTTCGGCTAATGGCATCCGAAAGGATGGCCGGGACAAAAGAGTGATTAGCTTCGGCTAATGGCGTCCGAATGGATGGCCGGGACAAAGAATGATTAGCTTCGGCTAATGGCGTCCGAAGGGATGGCCGGGACAAAGAATGATTAGCTTCGGCTAATGGCATCCGAAAGGATGGCCGGGACAAAAGAGTGATTAGCTTCGGCTAATGGCGTCCGAATGGATGGCCGGGACAAAGAATGATTAGCTTCGGCTAATGGCATCCAAACGGATGGATGGCTGGGATAAAAGAGTGACTTCGCTGCCGAAGCAGAAATCGGCAGCGACGCAGATTTCGCTGCCGATTCTGGATCGGCAGCGACGCAGATTTCCGCTGCCGATTCTGAATCGGCAGCAACACAGATTCCGCTGCCGATTCTGGATCGGCAGCGACGCAGATTTCCGCTGCCGATTCTGAATCGGCAGCAACGCAGATTCTGCTGCCGATACAGAAATCGGCAGCGACGCAGATTCCGCTGCCGATTCTGGATCGGCAGCAACGCAGATTCCGCTGCCGATTCCTTGATCGGCAGCAATGCAGTTTCTGCTGCCGATTTTGGATCGGCAGCGACGCAGCTTTCGCCATGGAAGGCCGACACAAATGAATGACTAGTTTTGGCGAATGGCATCCGAAAACTTGTGTATCTATATGTACTACTAGTTGTTGTAGCAAATACATGAAGAAATTATAATTGTTAATGTTTTATTTAATTGCCAAACCGTGAGTTACCATTCTTATTATTATTAAATATTTGCATTCTCTTAAATGTTTGTACTGCTGCAGGGACTTCACACCAACGAGATGTCTAGGAAACCCGATACACGGGAACCTATTTTGCAAGGAATTATGTAGATGTATCTTAAATCACAATGTATTTTGTATGGATCAATGTACTGAATGTATAACTTTTATTAGATCCTTTTTGTTTAAAATTGTGATGACTATTAGTAGGAGAAGACTGTAAACTCATGTCTATGTATATATTTTTAATACGAACTTCAAATCAAGCAACCTTAATATTACGTGTTTGTGTAAGATTCACTTTGAAATGAAATGTTGATTGTATGGATTGTATTTTGATGATGTGAGGATTTAGATTCATTGATTGCCGGCACCATGTGGATTGAATGCATAAAAAAAAAAAAAAAAATTATTGTGTTTTGGGCTTGGAAAGCCGGGTTGTTACAGAACACATCATGGACCCTGGCTAACTGTGGGGGCAAATCCACCTTGTAGGCTACTGGTCCTACTCGTTGTAAGATTTTGAAGGGTCCGATGAAGCGGGGAGTTAACTTCCCTTTCAATCCAAACCATAACATGTTCTTCCATGGGGCTACCTTCAAGAACACCTGGTCCCCCGTACTAAACTTGAGAGGTCTTCTCCTCACATCGGCATACTTCTTCTGTCTATCCTGTGTGGCTCTGATGCGATCCCTGATAGTTCTCACTTTCTCCGTGGTGACTTGGACCAACTCTGCGCCATATAACTTCCGGTCCCCAATTTCCTCCCAACACAAAGGAGTTCTGCACCTCCTACCATACAAGGCTTCATATAGGGCCATCCCTATTGTGGCTTGATGACTATTGTTATACATGAACTCCACCAATGCCATGTGTTCCTCCCAGTTTCCTCCAAATTCTAGCACACAGGTGATTAGTACTTAAAAGTGCATGTTTATCAAGGTTTTATATCATCATTTTGCACTTGAAGTATCAATAACTCCTTAACTAAAGCATGTTTTATAATAACAAGTTTGATATTATAAGATACCTTAATTTATGGTAAATGCTCATTTTAAATGCAGAACTATCATATAAATAAAAGGATTGATTGATGAGTTTAAGCATTGAAAGTTAAAGGACAAAGAGATGGCTAAACTTAGAAAAGAGATGTCGGTGCAGTCCAAACCGAAACATTGCTCGGTAATTGGATCATGTCTGGAGCTCTAGATCTCGGATTTAGGTCCATTTTATATGGATGGAAAGGTAAAACATAGGCCTACAACTTTCATTTGGACACCAAGATCTAAGAAGGCCGTTTTCAAGTCCAAATTATAGGAACAACGAAGAAGTCCGAAGCTGTCCTGCAGCCCAGACACTATTTAGTGTTCAGCCCATATCTTGAGTTCTAGAAGTCCAAATGACCTCATCTTTTTTTTGTTGGAAAGCTGAGACAATTTCCTAGAACATTCCTGAGGATTCTGGGCAAATTATGATGTTAGCAATGACGTCTTGTTCAGACAAGAAGATAAGGATTGTCACCAAGTCAAGATGTGGCCACCCACTCATCAATTAGTCAACAAATCAATAGTTCTAAATTTTGGCCTATAAAAGGAGGCACTTACCATGTATTGAGGCATCTTGGTATTCAGATCAAGATCATGCTCTTGCTTTCTCTCTTTGTATTGCTTATGTTTTGCTTTCATTAATATCAAGTTTATGCATTTCATTTCCTTTCCTTTACTTAGTTAACTTCTTTCTCATTTATGTTCTTATCTTGTTCATTTATGTTTCTTTCTTTCATTATGTTCAGCTAAGTTAATTATGTCAAGGTGAAAAGGGTACACTAATGGTGTAAGAATAAGTATAATATAAACTTAACATGGACCTTAACGTTGGATACTAACATGTTTTATATTTGTTATCTTGTTCACTTTTAATACTTTGCTTGTTAAATGGTTAATCTAGATTTATGTTGTATAACACTTGGTACAACAAATACTTGGCACTTTCATAGCCCATACTGTATGGTATAACCGACACCTGAGCTATGAAAGGAACTTGATTTGTTGTTAACATAAGTTATAATCATGAATGCCTACCAATATTTACAAGTATTAGCTTTATTCGAATAAGATAACTAATGTAATCATGTTAACAATTTATAATTTGATTGGAACCTCCTTTATGTGTGGTTTCCAATTGAGTAATAAGAGTTTATACTATACTTGTTTGAAGTACCATTAGTGGATCCTCTAACCTTGACATTTGTTTTTATCATTGTATAATCCGTATGTTAATCTTTCATCTCAAAGTTCTCATTAATTTCTTCATCTTCTGCTTTTATTATTATTATTATTGTTATTATTATTTTTTACATTCTGTTTATATTATATAATATATATCTTTGATCTTTTCATAAACTCAGTATATAGGTTGGAAACCTGTGACCCGATCTTTTAAGATCATTCTCAGGTATAACAACGCCACGTACTGAGTATTATAACTATTACTATTACTATTATTGTTATTATTGTTATTAGCGTTATTGTTGTTGTTATTGTTGTTGTCTTGTTATTTATAATTTATACAATTAACCTCTCTGTGGTTCGACCCCGGTCTTGCCGGGTTATTTATTACTTCGACACTCCTGCACTTGGGAGAAGACATCAAGCTTTTGGTCGTGTCAACAGGCCCGTAATAGGTCTTCCAAGACTTGGATGACTCTTTCCGATTGGCCATCCGTTTGAGGGTGAAACGCAGTGCTCATGTCCAATCTTGTCCCCAAGGCATGTTGTATGCTCGGCCAAAGTCGAGAGGTGAACCTGGGATCTCGATCCGATACAATAGACACCGGAACCCCATGAAGTCGTATCACCTCATTTATGTAGATCTTGGCAAGCTTGTCCACCGAGTTGGTCATCTTTATAGGCAAGAATAGTGCGGATTTCGTTAACCGATCTACAATGACCCATATCGCATCATTTCCTTTTCTCCCTTTGGGAAATCCTGACACGAAATCCATGGTGATCATCTCCCACTTCCATTCTGGAATTTGTAATGGTTGTAATGGTCCCGCAGGCCTTTGGTGTTCAACCTTGACTTGTTGACATATTCCACACTTTGACACATATTCAGCTATTTCCCTTTTCATATTAGGCCACCAATAGAGGTGTTTCAGGTCTCGATACATCTTAGTGCTGCCAGGATGTATGGAGAATTTGGACTCATGTGCTTCTTGTAGAACCATTCGTTTGATTGTTTCGTCATCAGGCACGTACAACCGTTGTCCCATCATCAAGGATCCATCATCCGCTACTCGGAATTTCATTTCTACCCCGGCCTCCACATTCTTCCTGATCTTGGACCCCACCTTGTCATGGAATTGGGCACGTAGTATCTGTTCTCGATACGTTGGTCGCACCACTAATTGGGCTACTAACCCACCTCTTGCATCAATTCCCAAATCTACACCCAACTCTTTTAATTCTGCCAATTGCCGCTCCTTTCCCACTGTTAAGCTTCCCAATGAGGCTCTATTTTTGTGACTGAGGGCATCTGCCACCACGTTTGCTTTCCCCGGGTGGTATTCTATGGTGTAATCATAATCCTTAATGAGCTCTATCCACCTTCTTTGTCGCATGTTCAACTCCTTTTGCGACATCAGATACTTCAAGCTCTTATGATCAATAAAAATTTGGGTTCGAGACCCATACAAATAGTGTCTCCATATCCTCAAGGCAAATACTACAGCTGCCAACTCCAGGTCGTGCACCGAGTAGTTCACCTCCTGAGTCTTTAATTGCCTTGATGCATAGGTGATCACCTTCCCATGTTGCATCAAAACACACCCCAATCCCTTCCCCGAGGCATCACTATATACCATAAAACCCTCGGTCCCTGAGGGAAGGGTTAACACTGGAGTAGTGGTGAGCCTCCTCTTCAATTCTTGGAAGCTTGCCTCACATTCTTCCGACCACACCCATTTCTTATCCTTCCTTGTTAACTGGGTCAAAGGGGTTGCAATCAGGGAAAAACCTTCAATAAATCTCCGATAGTATCCTGCAAGTCCTAGGAAGCTACGTATTTCAGTGACCGAAGTCGATCTTTCCCATTTCAAGACTGCTTCGACCTTTTGGGGGTCAACAAGAACACCTTCGGCTGAAATGACATGTCCCAGAAATGTCACTCTTTTCAGCCAAAATTCACATTTACTCAGTTTTGCATATAGTCGGTGATCTCTCAAGGTTTGTAAGGTTTGTCTCAAGTGTACTTTGTGCTCCTTGAAAGAATTCGAGTACACCAGTATATCATCAATGAATACCACCACAAACTTATCCAGGTATGGTTGGAAAACCCGATTCATCAAATCCATGAAGAGGGCTGGGGCGTTCGTCAACCCGAACGGTAACACCAAAAATTCATAGTGTCCGTAACGAGTTCTAAATGCGGTCTTCGCTACATCCGCTTCTTTTATCTTCATCTGATAGTACCCTGATCTCAGATCTATCTTTGAAAATGCCCTCGCTCCCTTTAATTGGTCGAACAAATCATCTATCCGAGGTAACAGATACTTGTTTTTCATTGTTATTTTGTTCAACTACCGATAGTCAATACAAAGTCTATGGGTTCCATCTTTCTTTCTTACAAATAGGACCGGTGCTCCCCAAAGAGAATTACTGGGCCGTATGAACCCTTTGTCTAATAATTCCTGTAATTGAGTCTTTAACTCGTTCAGTTCTGCTGGAGCCATTCGATACGGTTGTTGGGCTATGGGTGGGATTCCAGGAAAAGTGTCTATAGACACCTCTACCTCTCGCTCCGGGGGTAGTCCTGGTAGTTCTTCAGGAAACTCATCTGGGAAATCCTTCACCACAAGAATATCCTTCAATCGTGGACCTTCATCATCAGAGTTTAAGATGTATGCGAGGTATCCCGTACATCCCCTTCTTAAAAGTTTTTGGGCTGTTACCACCGATATTAAAGCATTCAGTTTGAGAACTCTCTCTCCTTCAAAAGTCATTTTCTCACCCTTAGGTGTTTGGAAAGTAACAGTTTTTGCATAACAATCTATTAGTGCCTTGTATTTACTCAACCAATTCATGCCTAGTATTATGTCAAAATCATGCAGCTCTAAGGGAATCAAGTCTACTTCTGTTTCATACCCGGATAAACTAACCCCCATATCCACATATACAATATTTGTTTCCACCATGTTTCCCATTGGAGTTCCAATTACAAACCCCTTCTCTACCATTTTTACTTCCTTTCTCAATTTAATGACAATTTTCTTAGCAATGAATGAGTGGGTGGCACGGGGATCAAACAACACATGCACATTAAAACCATTCAACAGTAGTGTACCTGCCACCACATCAGATGCAGCCCTGGCCTCCTCCTGTGTCAGGTAGAAGACCCTCCCTGGGGTCCGATCATTTTGTGCCCTCGGCTTCCCACGACTGGAGTTTGCCCCTGATTGAGAAGATCTCACTGGCCTATTAACAGTGACTGACTGCTGGTGGCTCTGACTGGGCTGTCTATAGCTCTGTACTTGTCCGGTGTTTCTTTTGGGGCAGTCCCTCTTGTAATGACCTCTCCCACCACAGAAATGACACCCTTGGCTAAGATACTGGCAGTTCCTCCACCTATGACCCTCTCCTCTGCACACAAAGCATTGCCCAGGGGAAACTGAGCAATCCCCAGGGTGTTTTTGTCCATATTTTACACAAAAAGGATAATCAACACCCCTGCGGTCACCGGTCCCAGTTGAAGAGTTTGCCCTCGAGTGCAACTGTCCAACCATCACTCTCCCACTTGACTGTTGGTGAGGCGGTAATGTCACACTCCCCTTTTTTCCGTTCTACTCAAACATTCCACCTTTTCCTTTCTTCGGGTGCGGTGGTCTGCCGCTAAAATAGTCCCCATCTCTCTTTTTGCTTATACTCTGATACCCTCCTTGGCTTTCTCCAATACATGCCTCCAGAGCTTGTGCAGCCTCAATCAACTCCCTCACCGTTTTAAATCGCAAGGCGATCAATCCTTGTCTCAAATCCTGTCATAAACCATCTCTCAACTTTTCAATCATATGTTCCTCTGTCGGCACCTAGTGTGGGGCGAACAATGAGAGGTCATGGAATCTCCTTTCGTACTCTAATACTGACATATCACCCTGTCTTAATGCCAAGAACTCTTGTTCTTTCACCTTGCGATGATACTTGGAATAAAACTGATTCTCAAACTCTATCTTGAAGTCATTCCAAGTTAGTGTCTCAGTTGCACGCCTCAGCTGAACTGTTTCCCACCATGTCATGGCCCTATCAGACAGTAACTAGGTTGCACAATTTACCCTCAAACCCTCGGGTATGCCTATTTGAATCATTGTCTTTTCTACCTTCCTGATCCATCTTCCAGCTATCTCTGCATCTTGTTCCCCCATATACGGTTCACAGCCCATTTCCCTCATACTCTTGACTAGTCGCACTAGTGGCACCACATTATCCATGGCCATGCTAGTCATAGGAGCTGCTGGTGGAATCTGCGTGGTGGGAGTTGTTTGTGCCGCTGAACTAGCCATGCCCTCCATCATTGCTTTAACTATTTGTACAAGGAATCCCGCATCTACATATTGTGGGGGCACACCAGTTGGAACAGCAGATGGTTGTGCTTCTGATCTTTCTCGCTGCTCTGTTGCAACTGGGGGTGTTCCCTCTGTCTGATTAGGCTTCGGGCCTTCCCCCGCCACCGTATCTTCCCCCTGCAAGGTTTCGGGTGGTATTATCGGAGCATGAGATGCCGTATCATCCAAGGGATCTTCGTCTTGCCAACCTTGGGCACCTCGGTTCATGCCCCTCCTTTCTAAGGAGGGCGGCTCAGTTCGTGTCCCTTGTCGGGTGCGTACCATCCTGAAATTCATCACAACAACACATTTATTAATGATCCTCAGGATCCATACCAAGTGCTCTAATACCAACTGTAACAACCCGGCTTTCCAAGCCCAAAACAACAGTAATTTTTTTTTATATATATATACACATGGTGCCGATAATCAAAGAACTTGAATCCTCACATCATCAAAATACAATCCATACAATCAACATTTCATTTAAAAGCGAATCTTACACAAACACATAATATTAAGGTTGCATGATCTGAAGTTCATAATAAAAATATATACATAGACATGAGTTTGCATTCTTATCCTACTAATAGCCATCACAATTTAAACAAAAGGATCTAATAAAAGTTATACATTCAGTACATTGATCCATACAAAATACATTGTGATTTAGAATACATCTACATAATTCCTTGCAAAAGTAGGTTCCCGTGTATCGGGTTTCCTAGACATTTCGTTGGTGTGACGTCCCTGCAGTAGTACAAAACATTTAAGGGAATGCAAATACTTAATAATAATAATAATAATGGTAACTAATGGTTTGGCAATTAAATAAAGCATTAACATTTATACTTTCTTCATGTATTTGATGTAACAACTAGTAGTACATATAGATACACAAGTTTTCAGATGCCATTCGCCGAAACAAGACATTCGTTTGTCGGCAGCGAAAACTGGGTGGCTGCCGATTTCTGTATCGGCAGCGAATACTGCGTCGCTGCCGATTTCTGTATCGGCAGCGTATACTGATGCAACCATATTATTCGATAGTTTCACCCACATTTAACTAGTGTTTTGTCTATGTTTTATATATAAAATGCCTTGATATTCTTTGTTTTATGTTTTGAAGGCACTTTTGGATGAAAGATGCAAAAGGGAGTAAATTGAAGGTAATTGGCAGATTTGACGTTCAGTCGATGTTTTGTGCAGAACGTGAGCTCTAAAGGTCAAAATGAAGTGATTCCAGTGGCATTAAAAAGCTAACATCCATACCTTTCTGGACATCTAAGGCAAGACAATAAAATAAGGAAGAGCATGGAAATCGCAGCTTTCAAAGTCAAATCTCGCAATCTGCCAATGCTGACCTTCGGTCATTCCAACTTGAATATCTAGAGCTACAAAAGTCCAATTGATGCAAACTCAATTGTTTTGGATTCCTGACTCAAAGGGCTATAAACGCTCCAAAATTCAGCCAAAAACGATGTCATATGAGGGAGATATGATTTTTCAAAGATGACAACTGAATTCTGCCAGCAAACAGGTTTCGTGAAGAAACGAGTCCAGATTACGTTCCGAAGCATCTAAACCAACATCCAAGTTTTTATTTCAGCAATGTAGCTCCTCTAAGTCAAAGCTTGAAGATTTCATGCAAAACTATTTCTCCTTTTTTAGGAAAATAGTTATTGAACTACTTAAATGTAAATTGTCTACTTAAGGGAGGACTATTTTGTAAAATAGAGATTAGGGTTTCCTAGCATATAAAAAGAATGAGAGAAGAGAAGGGGGGCAGCCATCCAAGAGGAGAAAAACGCCCCCCTACTCTAAGAAACCCTAAATCATGCATTCTTCGATCTTTTTGATTAGTTGTTCAATAAACATGCAAGGCTAAACTCATTTTCTTGGTTGCAAGGACACGGAAACCTTCGGATTTCAAGAACTGTGAGATCTATTTTACCTTTTCTTTTCAGTTTATATGATGAATATGTTTGTTCTCCTATGCTTATTTTTCCTATGATTGTTTATTTTAATTGCTAGAGCGGA
Organism: Populus tomentosa; assembly: GCA_018804465.1. Lineage (NCBI taxonomy): Eukaryota > Viridiplantae > Streptophyta > Magnoliopsida > Malpighiales > Salicaceae > Populus > Populus tomentosa. The sequence continues at coordinate 7,911,699 of CM032005.1, read as the reverse complement.
CTCTAAGTTTTTATTATAGACAATTTATTGCTAAGTTTGATATCAAAACCGGAGTTGTGGTATATGAACTTGTGAAGCAACTGAGTTTAATAATTGTAGCGGATCTACGTTATTAATCTTAGGGAGAACATTCGATCAAAGCAACATAAGCAGACAACTTAGTTGTTAAGATAATGAATTTATCTAGATCTTAAGGCTGCCATTGGATTAAATCATTAGTGCGGACACTGTGATTATTTGTTGGTTAGGGTTAGTTATACGGCGGATCCGTTAATTAACCAACGTTAAGAAAAGATAAAAATTCAGAATATAAACTGGAATTTCGTTTCAAGGATCGGTTCTGATTTCTATAGGTGGATGTGTGATTGCGACCAAGGTTTGTTCTCTTGATAATTTTCTGATTTTATTAAATTCTGTTTGATAGTTTTCTGTTTTATTTTTCTTTAGCCTATATAACATCCAACCCCCCCCAAATTGCATAACGTATAGCATAAAAATCTGAACTAAATCTTCCTCGTGGGATCGACCCCTTGCTTGCTCTATATTATCTTGTGTGTTGTGTTTGAAGCTAGGGTAATTAATTTGTGCGACCGCGACATCGCAACATATACTGCGTCGCTGCCGATCCAGAATCGGCAGCGGAAACTGCGTCGCTGCCGATTTCTGTATCGACAGCGAAAACTGGGTCGCTGCCGATTTCTGTATCGGCAGTGAATACTGCGTCGCTGCCGATCCAGAATCGGCAGCGGAACTACGTCGCTGCTGATTTCTGCATCGGCAGCGAAATCATTCCTTTATTCCGGCCATCCATTCGAACGCCATTAGCCAAAGCTAATCATCCTTTGTCCCGGCCATCCGTTCGGATGCCATTAGCCGAAGCTAATCACTCTTTGTCCCGGCCATCCATTCGAATGCCATTAGCCGAAGCTAATCAACCTTTAATCAACATTTAAGCGTTCGACAATTTAATATTGGTTCCAACAATATGGTAGTACTCAAGTTAAAATATTTCAAGATTCAACGTATGAAAAAGAAAGGTGCAAGTCACCTACCTGCTCCACCTGTGGGTTGTTCCTATCTTGATGATGGTCCAATCCCGACCGGACCACCTAAGACATCAATGGTCACAAATCAGCACAGTTGTATTTATTTTATCTTTGAATCATATTCATCATCACACATATTTCAAGAGTTCATATGTTCACATTCAAGTGTTCCATATTTTACACCATCATATCATGAAATTGTCACTAGCCTTTAAGTCATTTCTGCCTAGGAGGCTTATTGTAGAAATCAGCAGCGAGAACTGGTTCACTGCGGGCTGCCCAATTCGGCAGCGACAACTGCATCGCTGTTGGTGCCACAGTTTCGCTGCACAATGCACAACTCGGCAGCGAATACCAATTCGCTGTAGGAGGTTCAGTTGCGGCAGCGAAACAGGATTTCGCTGCACAATACACAAATCGGCAGCGAATATGAATTCGCTGCAGGAGGTTCAGTTGCGGCAGCGAAACAGAATTTCGCTGCACATTACACAAATCGGCAGCGAATATCAATTCGCTGCAGGAGGTTCAGTTGCCGCAGTGAAATAGAATTTCGCTGCACAATACACAAATCAGCAGCGAATATCAATTCGCTGCAGGAGGTTCAGTTGCGGCAGCGAAACAGAATTTCGCTGCATAATACACAAATCGGAACCATCCATTTCAGCACATAATTCTTCAACAAAATTCCAGCAGAATACACACATGGAAAACCATCAATTATAGCATATAATCTTTCAATAAATTCCAGCAGAATACACACATTAATTTCAGCAACAACATCACAGCAGAACACATTAATTTCAGCACAACAACATCACAGCAGAACACATTAATTTCAGCAACAACATCACAGCAGAACACACTAATTTCAGCACAACAACATCACAGCAGAACACATTAATTTCAGAACAACAACATCACAGCAGAACACACACACACACACATGCATGCTGGCCTACCCCATAGTTAAAGCCAGCCCTCTACCATGTTTTGTTAGATGTTCTGAAATTGACTTTATTTCACTTCTGTTTGCTTTTTCTCTTAGTTAATTTCAGCTTCCATCACAGCTGGCTTAGGTCTTAGATCAATTTTTCTCTTAGGGTTTTTCTTCTTCATTTTCGCTTTTGATCTTAAGGGGGAGAGGAAGGGAGTTTCATGACCCATACCTTCTGAATTTAACTAAGTTTGAGGAAGGTTTGACACTATTCTTTTCTCTTCAGCTGCTGGTTCTCCTCCTTCTTCTTCCTCTCATGTTTTCCAGCTCTGTTTTTCCTCTCCTCTATGCAGCTGCCCACTCCTCTCTCAAGGTCTCATCTCTTCATCACAAGTTCACAAGGCAATCTCTACTAGTTTGATTCACGTTTCTGTTGTGAAAGGGGAAGGGAAGAACGGCATGCAGCTGTTGGTTTGGGAAGAAGATGGATCATTCCCTCTCCCCTCTTTGTATTTATACTACCCATCAAATGAAATGGGTTGTTTGGGGGTTGGTTTAGGTGTGTTCTTATCCTTGTTTGGTTTATCTAAAACCAGTTTTACCCCTCCCTCCCAGCTCTGCGTCACTGTTGATTGAGAAATTGGCAGCGAAAACTGCATTGCTGCCGATTTCTGCATCGGCAGCGAAAACTGCATCGCTGTCGATTTCTGCATCGGCAGCGAAAACTGCGTCGCTGCCAAATCCAGAATCGGCAGCAAAAACTGCGTCGCTGCCGATTTTTGCATCGGCAGTGAAAACTGCGTCGCTGCCGATTTCTGCATTGGCAGCGAAAACTTCATCGCTGCCAAATCCAAAATCGGCAGCAAAAACTGCATCGCTGCCACATCCAAAATCGACAGCGAAAACTGCATCGCTGCCACATCCAGAATCGGCAGCGAAAGCTGCATCGCTGCCGATTTCTGCATCGGCAGCGAAAACTACGTCGCTGCCAAATCCAGAATCGGCAGCGAAAACTGTGTCGCTGCCGATTTCTGCATCGGCAGCGAAAACTGCATTCATCATCATCATCTCTCTCTCTCTCAATATATATATATATATATTTTCCTTTGGGTGTTTACACTTTACTTGTGGATGAAAGGGTTAGTCTTGATGGTACTAAAAAAACACAGATGGTGAAGGATTTACATGCAAAGATTCGGCAATAAATAGAGAAAAAAAATGAACAATATGCACACAAGGCTAATAGAGGATGAAAAATGGTGAGGTTTGAACCAGGTGATTGAGTTTGGATGCATATGAGGAAGGAACAATACCCTAAACAAAGAAGATCAAAGTTGACGCCACGAGGAGATGATCCTTTTTCAAATCATTGAAATGATTAATGATAACGCCTACAGAGTGGATCTACCAGGTGAGTATAGTTTTAGTGCTACATTTAATGTTGTTGATCTTTCTTTGATTGATGTAGGTGATGATTCGAGGTTGAATCCTTTTAAGGAGAAAGGGGATGATGCAATCCAAGCACCAAAGAATCTAGTGGAGGTTCCGGTTGGTCTAGTTACAAGGTTTAGAACTAAGAGGTTCAAAAAAGCTTTCAATGGACTTCTTCAAAATACATAGGCTAAGGTGGACTTCAAGAAAATATTAAATAATGATGAGAAAGCCGTGATTAATCTTATTCATGTTTAAGAGGGGCTTGTTGGTGGAACCAAGACCATTACGCAAGGATTGGGAGAAGAAGACTAGATTCAGACAGTTTGACCTTTCGTTACCTTTTTTTTATCATAACTGGAGCTAAAGGTCAACTTTTGAGGTGATTTTAGTTGGGCTGGAAATTAGACTTCCATACCTTTCCAAAGGTATATGGCATGCATTTTAATTCATTAAGAAGAGAGAGAACCATCCATTTGAAGTTGGGCTTTGCTGCTGCCAGACAGGCTGCGAAAATAACCGAACTTGTCTTATTAAATTAGTTGGGCTACTGAACTTTCTTTATTTTATGAGGAAACACTTGTTTAGATTTCAGACTTGTTTATTTTATTTATTTTAATTAGTTTAGGCTAGTTTTTGCTTGGATTGATTATTATTTAATTTGGGTTTATATATGAACCATTAGGAAAACTAAGGCTTTTGGCTTGGGGTATAAATACTCTTGAGAATAATTTTCAGCATACTTTCTTTTGGATAATAATATTCTGATTTTTGCTGACTTTTGGTTGTCAATCTTGGTTCTTGATTGAACTTTCAACTCTTCAAAGAATTGACCAATCTTTGTTGTGAATTTATACTTTTTTTACTCGTCTCCAGGTGTAGGCACTGTGATTGGGTTGGTTTATAGCCTTGGAGCATGTCTTCCATTGTGATAAACTCATCCGAATGTCAGCAAACTTGGGTTAGATAAATCTTAGGTTTGCGAATTGCATTCAATTTTTCTAAGGTTCGCATCAGGTGGTGTCTCCGCCCGTGCTTCCATACCATGGTCCTCCTAGCCTCGATCTGGTTCGATCCTGCCCAACTACTACTAACATAGGTCTGGGTTTGCTGGGCGCTGCTTTCGACTCTATTGGCCAAAAACAACTATTGGTTAAGGTCTGCTCTAATGATGACTCTAGTAGAATGAACAAGTTGATTTCTCTAGATCGGATTACAGCCTTGACTCCGTTCATAGCACTCCCCCAACTTCTAGTAGTGGAAGGCGATCCCCTGACTCCAACCTAGGTGGGGCTTTGCTTTCTTCAACTACTTCTTCGGTTGTCACTCCCATTCGCACTGAAGCTGGCTCCACCCTCGTTACTGGAACAAATGTTTGCAAGGACAGTGGATGTAACACCTCATACTTTCATATGCATTTATAATTATTTTCCTACGATTTGGTACGTAAAAATACGAGTGATTTTTTTTTTACAGTTCTCGTATAAAAGTCTATTGAAATTTCGGCATAGTCTCGCCAAGTTATCGATATATACCCTATTTACACTTCTAATATCTCACATCTCTTAACTCAATCACGACCCAATCATCCTGGGTCTCAATTCCACAAACATCATCATCATCATAACCATAATATTTATAACATACATTGAACAACAAATATCATTATAGAGGAATAAATGAGATAAACACGCATACATGAAACATGATTATATGAATTTCAGAGTTAAGTTTATTTATTCAAGTTTAAACATCAATTATATAAATGAAGTTATATAAATATTTTAATATTTCAAAATACAAGGATATACTCCCTAGAACTATATAACAAAAAGTGAACAAAAGTTAGGATCTACTCCTGTCGTGCATGTGATGGTCATGAAACAAAATACATTTTATTGAAACATGAATATCACAATAAGTATAGTAACACAAATATCCAACAATTTAAAATGGCAAACATGTATTCATATTCTATTCACTTCTCCATGTGTGTTTCCATTGGAACTCTTTCTCATTCAACTACTAAAACTGTTTCATCTTCCATTGTCAACTTCCATTCAAGATTCCATAAGATCAACAACAACTATTTCTACCTAAATCATTATCAATACCAATTTCATCGGTATCATCATCACCTCATAGGCGTCGATGCTTAGCGTCCCCTTACCCAGGACCCTAACATACACTAAATATATGCTAGTCGATACATGGTGATCCCCTTACCCGGGATCCTAACATACACTAAATGTATGCTAGTCCATGCCCCATAGGCATCGATGCATGGTGATACCCTTACCCGGGATCCTAACATACACTAAATGTATGCTAGTCCATGCCTATAGGCATCGATGCATGGTGATCCCCTTACCTAGGATCCTAACATACACTAAATGTATGTTAGTCCATGGATGGTGATCCCCTTACCCGGGATCCTAACATACACTAAATGTATGCTAGTCCATGCCCCATAGGCATCGATGCATGGTGATCCCCTTACCCAAAATCCTAACATACATTAAATGTATGCTAGTCCATGCATGGTGATCCCCTTACCTGGTATCCTAACATATACTAAATGTATACTAGTCCATGCCAATCTCATCCATTAATATTGTCATTCTTTGTCCGACCATATTTATCTTACAAATTTTCATTTCAAACATGGCTTGTTTCTTTTCAAAGCTAAGATATTATATCACATGTTCCCCGAAGGGAATGACCCAAATTTTCACCCGTTAACGCATCTAAATAATCGTTTTAGCGACTTTCTGAATCTGCCAGCAGAGGTCGTATTCCGACTTCTCCTCAACTTTTTTACTATATCTGGAGTTCTTGGACTCCGTTTCAAGCGAGGTTAGTCTCATCGGAAAGCTAAGACAAGGGGATACAAGTCCCATGAAGGGAGGAGAACCCAGTTCTGTGCCCAAGACACTCAAAATTATTCATCAACAAATCAGACCTACTGCCCTATAAGGTTTGTCATGACCTAATCTCAGTTGGTGACCCATAATTAGAGTTCTATAACTCCAAATTGAGTAAGACTAGTTTCCATTGTTAGTCAACATCCAAAACTACAATTATTATGAAGGAATCTGATCCTAATTCCCTAATCCTCCTACTCGAATTCTCTCCATAAATCAAGAGACGAATCTTTCCACATTCATCAACATTTTCATTTACATATAGCATCCACAATTCAACCTTTTCTCTTTATCTCAACCCCTAGCCATATCACATACCATATAAGAGTGTCAAAATATCTTTTTAAGAGCCAATTTATCCTCACTAATTGATCTATACCGTTGTGCACAAGGTACTCTTATTCATTCCAATAATATCATCACAAGTTTGATACATATCAATGTACGTAAGGCACTCGTATCCATTCTAATTATATCATAACTAGTTAATACACATCAATGTATGCAAGGTACTCATATTCATTCCAATATTTATCGAAGCAATAAAACAATAAATTCTAAAATTTATCAATGAGTTTACACAAATTGAAAAGACGAGGTGCGATGCACCTACCTGTTTCCTCAACTGATTGAGTCCCTTCAACTCCTAACGACCCTGCCCCAGGCATCTCTTCTGTTTGAGAATCAAGAGATACAATTAGTACCATCTTCTAATTTTATAACAATGTGTGTTCTCATCCTATTGCAATCTCATTCACTTGAATTCACCACCATGTTTTAATTTCATTTTCTGATTATTTCTTTCAACTACCTCATTACACTTTCTAGATCAGATTTCACTTGAGAACACTGTTTACCATTTAATTTGTAAGTAAAGTTATAGAATTCGGTTTGAAGTGTGGTTTGGCTCCTTGGAAAACTAAGACACGGTTCTACAACTCTACTGAAGGATCGGAAGACCAATTCTGCCCTTAACACCCCCGAAATTATTTGTTATAGTACTCAATAAAATCTATCAAGTACAAGACAGTTCAACCCTTCTTTCAGTTTTAGTCTATATCTGGAGTTCTATAACTCTTAATTACAGAAGGTCAGTTTTGTTTAAAGATAACATCCATATCTACAACCTTTGTGAAGAACCCAATCTAGAATTTTATCATTTTGGTTCCCTAACCACAGCCGAAAGGTGGGTGATAAAATTGTTAAGTCCTAATACATAGATTGGGACAACTAATATCTCCATTTTCCTACTATCAATAATATGGCTGATGTTGCGATGTCGCGGTCACACAAATTAATTACTCTAACTTAAAACACACAAGATAGTATAGAGCAAGCAAGGGGTCAATTCCACGAGGAAGGTTTAGTTCAGATTTTTATGCTATACGTTATGCAATTGGGGGGGGGGTTTGATTTGTAATGATCTAAACTATGACAAAAATTAAACTAGCAAACAAAATCAATTAAAACTAAAATTTATCAAGAAAACAAACCTTGGTCGCAAGCACACATCTACCTACAGAAATCAGAACCGATCTTTGAAACGAAACTCTAGTTTATATTTTGAATTTTTTTCTTTTCTTAACATTGGTTAATTAACGGATTCGCCGTATAACTAACCCTAACCAACAAACAATCACAGTGTCCGCACTAATGATTTAATTCAATGGTAGCCTTAAGATCTAGATAAATTCATTAATCTTAACAGCCAAGCTGTCCGCAGCTTATGTTGCTTTGATCGAATGTTCTCCCTAAGTTTAATAACATAGTTCCACCACAATTATCAAGCTTAGTTGCTTCACAAGTTTATATACCACAACTCTGGTTTTGATATCAAACTTAGCAATAGATTGTTCATAATAATAACTTAGAGTCTGCTCTCGCAATTAAGATAAATTGTAACACCCCACCTTACTAGCAAGATATTGTCCGCTTTGGGTCCCACAGGCCCGCACGGGTTTGTCCTTGCAGAAGCGAGCCCACCGTGGGGCCTGACTTCCCAAAACGCGTCCTACTAGTCAAGGTGAGCATGCACTTATAAGGCCCTGGCTTTGGACACTCGCTTCCGATGTGGGATATCACAATCCCCTCACCTTAAGATGAGTCGTCCTCGGCTCTGATACCAACTGTAACAACCCCGATTTTCCACATCCAATTTCACGATACATTGGAAATTTTTCGGGTAATTTATATATATATATATATATATATATATATATATATATATATATACAGGTTCCACCAAAATTTCAGCAAAGTCTCCTCTATACTAGTAGGTCCCAAGTTATCGACATAAACTCTGTTTACACTTCTAATAACTCACATCTCATAACTCAAAATCACGACTCAATCATCCTGGGTCTCAACCCAACTCATTATCAACAACACAAAACATCTTATTCAATAACATCATACAATGTAGTTCAAATGAAAGATTCAATTCCATCTAGAAACATGCATGGTCAAATAGGTACTAAGAGCTTCAACCATTAGAGTAAGGACATACATTCAAATTTACGGATTAATATTACATCTCAAGTTTTTTTTTTTTTTGTTAGGAGACCGGTCTTTTAATTTACAAATAATTTACATGGTCAAAAGCAAAAGATATTAAAACTAGTATTATTCTTGACGCGACCCTGATGGACCTGAAAATAGAAATTAACATGTACACATAAATATAAAAGATAGTAACAAGTAATAACAATGACAGATAATAATCTCTATGGAATTTCTTTTGATGTATACAATTCATCATAAACCTCTTTTACAACATATATTTTCCATATATTACCAATATTCATCTAATATCCTATTTCATTTGCCAAGAATAATTCCATCTTGGAAATCTCAACACAACTCAACTGTTTGCGAACACCATCTTCTTATAAATCAATTTTCACTTGATAACAAAATATTCCTTTCTTAGTATCATTAGCTTATCTCATTCTTTTGGAATAGCTAATCAATATTTTCCTTTTCTGAATTTGTTGCTAGAAGGTAATCGCCGAAACTAATAAATCTTATTAGCATCATTTGTCTTCCAATATTGGGCTAGACTAATCAATTTAAGAAATACCGGCACCGATGAAACCTCATTGATACCATTAGCAATCCACACCTGGATAGCTAATCAATGTCATTTGATTCTTCCATTCGTACCGAACCCCTTTTATTTTTCTTATTAACATCATATGCATTGTAACCACGGTTGCCAAGTATTATTTGCATACAATCTTAGTTATTGACACTACAGTCACTAAGCATCCTTCACATAACCTTGGTCACTCTCATCATAGTGCCAAGTATCAATTTATACCCTTAGCCACCGTCATTATGGTGACCAATTATCTATCAATTCCCTTATAATCTCCAAGTAATTGTGATTATGTAATTTACTCAATATCTTAGTCTTATATTAATTATTTTGCTCATAACATTTAGAATTTACTATTTCTAACTTCAATCAATTAATTCACATACTCTTTTCAAAGCCTTACTCATCTCGATTGCCAATAATTCTGGTAAGTTCATATAATTACCCACATTTTTTGTTAACCTTCCTAGATTACTAGTACATCTGGTAATTCCATATGAATTACCCAGCCTCCAGTTAACTTCTTTTGTTAGTCAATCAATCCTGTAATTCCATACGAATTACCCCATATCCAGTAAACTTCCTTGTTAACTAATAAACCCGATAATTCTCTTAATTACCAAATAAATTTGGCTAACCCATCTTGGTTGCCAAAGTCAATCTGGTAATTCCATATGAATTACCCAACATCCGGCTAACCTCTTTTGTTAGCCAATTAATCCGGTAATTCCATACGAATTACCCCATATCCAGTTAACTTCCTTGTTAACCAATAAACCCGATAATTCTCTTAATTACCAAATAAATTTGGCTAACCCATCTTGGTTGCCAAAGTCAATCCGGTAATTCCATATGAATTACCCAACATCCGGCTAACCTCTTTTGTTAGCCAATTAATCCGGTAATTCCATACGAATTACCCAACATCCAGCTAACCTCTTTTGTTAGCCAATTATTCTGATAATTTCATACGAATTACCCAATATCCAGTTAACTTCCTTGTTAACCAATAAACCCGATAATTCTCTTAATTACCAAATAAATTTGGCTAACCCATCTTGGTTGCCAAAGTCAATCCGATAATTTCATATGAATTTCCCAACATCCGGCTAACTTCTTTTGTTAGCCATGTTTATAATTTCTTCATGTGCTTGGTATAAATAATTTGTAGTACATATAGATGCACTAATTGTTTTACAATCAACCATAATCTTAAACCCGGCTATCCTCTTAAGGCATAATTTACTGAGGTTAACCATTCACTCACCCCGGTCATCCCCTTCGGATGCCATTAGCCGAAGCTAATCATGCTTTGTCCCGGTCATCCATTCGGATGCCATTAGCCGAAGCTAATCAATCCTTCATCCCGGTCATCCATTCGGATGCCATTAGCTGAAGCTTATCAACCATTTGCCAACATTTAAGCGTTCAAGAAGCTAATATCGGTTATAACACAATATGGTAATATTCATGTTAAAGTATTTCATTATTCAACGTATGAAAAAGGAAGGAGTAAGTCACCTACCTAATGCTTGAACTCGCGCAAAAGTCCCATGCTACTGAACAGATTTTGCAATCTCTCCTGTATCATTAAAGATACATATCAAATATGGCTCCATCATAATTGAACATTCCATTCTAAAATTCATTTAAATTTAGAATCGCATGATACATGCATTCGCATATTTATTTATTTATTTCCTTTCTTTTCATGACTTGTTTTTCCAGACTAAGTATCTTTAAACATGACCTAACAATCTTAATTTATTTTATTTTATTTTTGTCTACTCAATCCCTCATGTACAGACTTAGTAACATCACATCCTTGCATTTATTCATACCATTGAAACTAATTCATTTTCCTTATCAAACCAACTCTTAGCCGAATGACCTTATTTATTTATTTATTTATTTTCATGATGAGTTTTCCAATTCTTTTTCATAAGTCCACTTTACTTCATCTTAAGTAAATTTAACAACATATTTTCATCATAATTCCATGTACGCCTTAATTTAACCTTTTCCTCCTCTTTTATTATCCATTTGGACAGCGTTAAAATTCCATAAAATGATATTTTCCTCACATTAATCTATTATTTCAAACACAACACAATTCATTTGGCATTCAACAAACCACAATCCCATAAAAATTCTCATAACATTAGGTCGAATAAACTCAAGTTCAAGATTTTCATTTTTGGTTGGATTCCATATTATGATGAGAATTTGAATCTTTTTAAAATTCTTCCAATTGACACTCTACCTAATTTTCTTTATACAAATATATGTATCCATACCTAGTTTTCATAGAAAATGAATCAAAGTCTTATCTCCTTATTTCTTCTTCATTTGGCCGAATGCCTTCATTCATGGTGAGGGATGATTCCCTTTTTAATTATTCCATATAAACCTTTACCAATTCATTTCATATCTATTCTAACCTCATTCAACTCAAATTCCATAGCAATTAAAACAATTAAGCTCATCCTCTCATTTATATGTCTAGGCCGAATCTTTGCATTAAATGGAGGATAAAGTTTTCTTCAAGTTTTCTTTCAATTACCACTAGACCCAATCCTTTTTAATGCCTAAAAACGTATATCCATTAAATCAACGAACTCAATGTCCCTTGTTGCGATGTCGCGGTCGCACAAATTAATTACCCTAGCTTCAAACACAACACACAAGATAGTATAGAGCAAGCAAGGGGTCGATCCCACGAGGAAGATTTAGTTCAGATTTTTATGCTATACGTTATGCAATTTGGGGGGGGGGGGTTGGATGTTATATAGGCTAAAGAAAAATAAAACAGAAAACTATCAAACAGAATTTAATAAAATCAGAAAATTATCAAGAGAACAAACCTTGGTTGCAATCACACATCCACCTATAGAAATCAGAACCGATCCTTGAAATGAAATTCCAGTTTATATTCTGAATTTTTATCTTTTCTTAACGTTGGTTAATTAACGGATCCGCCGTATAACTAACCCTAACCAACAAATAATCACAGTGTCCGCACTAATGATTTAATCCAATGGCAGCCTTAAGATCTAGATAAATTCATTATCTTAACAACTAAGTTGTCTGCTTATGTTGCTTTGATCGAATGTTCTCCCTAAGATTAATAACGTAGATCCGCTACAATTATTAAACTCAGTTGCTTCACAAGTTCATATACCACAACTCCGGTTTTGATATCAAACTTAGCAATAAATTGTCTATAATAAAAACTTAGAGTCCGCTCTAGTAATTAAAATAAACAATCATAGGAAAAATAAGCATAGGAGAACAAACATATTCATCATATAAACTGAAAAGAAAAGGGTAAAATAGATCTCACAGTTCTTGAAATCCGAAGGTTTCCGTGTCCTTGCAACCAAGAAAATGAGTTTAGCCTTGCATGTTTATTGAACAACTAATCAAAAAGATGGAAGAATGCATGATTTAGGGTTTCTTAGAGTAGGGGGGCGTTTTTCTCCTCTTGGGTGGCTGCCCCCCTTCTCTTCTCTCATTCTTTTTATATGCTAGGAAACCCTAATCTCTATTTTACAAAATAGTCCTCCCTTAAGTAGACAATTTACATTTAAGTAGTTCAATAACTATTTTCCTAAAAAAGGAGAAATAGTTTTGCATGAAATCTTCAAGCTTTGACTTAGAGGAGCTACATTGCTGAAATAAAAACTTGGATGTCGGTTTAGATGCTTCGGAACGTAATCTGGACTCGTTTCTTCACGAAACCTGTTTGCTGGCAGAATTCAGTTGTCATCTTTGAAAAATCATATCTCCCTCATATGACATCGGTTTTGGCTGAAATTGGGAGCGTTTATAGGCCTTTGAGTCAGGAATCCAAAACAATTGAGTTTGCATCAATTGGACTTTTGTAGCTCTAGATATTCAAGTCGGACTGACCGAAGGTCAACACTGGCAGATTGCGAGATTTGACTTTGAAAGCTGCGATTTCCATGCTCTTCCTTATTTTATTGTCTTGCCTTAGATGTCCAGAAAGGTATGGATGTTAGCTTTTTAATGCCACTGGAATCACTTCATTTCGACCTTTAGAGCTCATGTTCTGCACAAAACATCGACTGAACGTCAAATCTGCCAATTTCCTTCAATTTACTCCTTTTTGCATCTTTCATCCAAAAGTGCCTTCAAAACATAAAACAAAGAATATCAAGGCATTTTATATATAAAACATAGGCAAAACACTAGTTAAATGTGGGTGAAACTATCAAATAATATGGTTGCATCAAATACCCCCACACTTAGCTCTTGCTCGTCCTCGAGAAAGGATAGGTAAAATCAAATCAAAGTTAAATTAAATCAAATCATTATGACCAATCTCCTAATCTCCCATCAATATCCAAGAAAATATGCATTATAAACAAGAACACAATTAAGAAGGATAAATAGTATAAATTTTCATGAATTTATTTACATGCAAACTTCAAAACTCAATTAATTATCGGGATTTAAATGAAATCTATGCCATGCCAAAGTGATAGGTCCTCTCATTGATATACACTCCAACACTCACGTGTTTAGGGCTTATGTGTTTAAATCTCTCAAATTCAATCAATGAATATGTTCTACCATAAGCTTGCTCTTCAATCTCATCTCCATTACTAACATATTACAAGCAATGCATGAATCAAAAGGTCTTATTTCCGGTTGTAATGGGGCTAAGGTTAAGGTGAGGTAAAAGAGAGTAAAAGAGAAGGTTCAAACCAAAGAAAGTAGAGCATTCTAAAAAATGATATTTCAAACAAGATATTCCATCAAAGCACATAAATTTTCCATCTTTAATCACCAATGCTTTACCTTTTTTTTTTTTTTTTTTTTTATTTCAAGCTCTTTCAACATAAAATCTTAAGAACATAAAGGAACACTTATTTCTTTCTTTCTTTCTTTCTTTCTTTCTTTCTCTTTTTTTTTTTTTTGTATTTTTTTTTTGTTTTTCACCTTTGGAAACTTGCCCATATTTTCATCAAGCATCACTTCTTCTTTCTTTTCACATAATTTCCAACCATAATTCCATAAGATATCACAAGTATATGCTCTACTAATCCTTGGCCAGGGGAAAGGAAAACATATATAAAGTTAAGGCTTATACATGGATAAAGCAAAGAAAAGATAAACAAGCTCAAAAGGGGCTTACTAAGGATAATATGCTTTAGGTTGGCTTTTTAGCTCAAATGGTTAAAATTCCTAATGCCTTTATCATCTTCATGTATATATGTAATGCGAATGTAATCTCAACAAGATATGAAGCAAGTTCTAGAGATACATATCATTGAAAGAATGCACACTCAAAGAATATAATGTTGAAGGCTCAAAAGCTTACATTGGTATACCACTATAAAGTCAACATGGCATATTCTCAAAGTCAATCCCTAAACCAATTAAACCTTAAAATTTGCATGCATATTCCTTCATTTGATTTATATCTTCTTCTATCTCAATTAACTCTCATACATAATACTCATATTCTCAAAAACTAATGGGAGTTAAAAAGATCAAACATAATTTTTTTTTTTTTTAAGAACAACAAAGAAAACTAAAATAAGAAAACCAAAATTCTCTTAATACCCCCACACTTAAAACACAACATTGTCCTCAATGTTGAAATAAAAGCAAAGGAACATAAGAGAATGACAGAAAATAAATTAAAATGCGAAAAAATAAAAGATAACGAAAAAGAAAGCAAATCTGATTTTTTTTCTTTTTGTGCTGGGTTGCCTCCCAGTAAGCGCTTTTGTTTTATGTCATTGGCTTGACATGTGGCATGCTCATTCTTCATAGATTGGTTCAGCTAACTCTACAGAAGCGGTGAGTTCTATCTTCCAACCTTCATAGAAAGGTTTCAAACGATGCCCATTTACCTTGAGTACTTTGTTGGTTTCTAAACTTGTAATTTCAACTGCACCATAAGGAAAAACATTAGAAACAACAAAGGGTCCAATCCAACGGGAGCGCAACTTTCCAGGAAAAAGTTTCAAACGCGAATGATAAAGAAGGACTTTGTCCCCAACATTAAATTCTTTTCTTATAATCATTCGGTCATGGAGACTCTTAGTTTTTTCTTTACAAATCCTTGCATTCTCATAAGCATCATTTTGTATTTCTTCCAACGTAATTCCAATCTTTTTAGGCACCAAAAAGATAGGCGCCACCCATTCACTGTCCGTGATGGGGTAAATGACTCCTGCATAATGGAGGATAATTTGCAAAGCTTGCAAATCCAATGATGATTCATGCACATTTTGGGAAACATATATATGCCTTTCCATCTCTTCTATCTTGGTAAAATCATAGTTAAAGCTCAAAGCTACTCTTAATACATCCTCACAATCAAAATCACAAACTAACTGCACACACTTATCAACTTGGTCATAACATGTGATAGAATAAACATTGCTATAAGGATATGTCATTGCATCATGAAAATTAAATTCAATTTTTTCATCTCTTACCTCCATAGACAAAGTATCCTTACCACAATCAATTTTTGTATTGGCAGTTTTCAAGAATGGTCTCTCAAACAATATAGGAGTGCTATTTGATGAATCATAAGATTCATGTTCCATATCAAGAATATAAAAGTCGCATGGAATGATCAAACTATCAATCTTGACTAGGACATCTTCTATCACACCAAGTGGGTAAACAAAACTCCGATCCGCAAGTTGTATTACAATGCTAGTTTTATTCAAAGGCTCAAGACTAAGAGAATCATAAACATGTTTGGGCATAACACTAATGGATGCACCTAAATCACACAAGGCTCTTTTAAAACTAGCATTACCAATAACACATGGGATAGTAAACGCACCTGGGTCCTTTTGCTTCAAAGGCATATTCTTTTGAACAACAGCAGATACAACTTCACCCATACTTACCATTTCATGACCTTTCAGTTTGAAAGCTCTCTTGGTAGTACACAACTCTTTCAAAAATTTGGCATACTTAGGAATTTGTTTGATAGCATCAAGTAAAGGAATGTTGAGTTCTACTTTCTTGAAGACCTCTAAAATCTCTTTTTCTTTGTCCTCTTTCTTTGACCTAGAAGAACTCATAGGAAAGGGTGGAATTGTTTTAAAACTGGAATTCATTAAGTGAGGAGTTACCTTTGGAGTGTTGGTCTTTGTTTCAGTTTGTGGAGAAGGAGGATGTTCCTTCTTTGTACTCAATTCAGTTTCTATCTCTTCTTCTTCTTCCATCTCAATTTGTTTCGACCTTTTCTCTTCAAGTTCTTTCCCACTTCGCAGCATGATCGCACTAACATTTTCTATTGGATTCAATGCTTGGGATGGCAATTTTCCATTCATTTGTGCTTCCAATTTCCCCACACTTGAAGCTACTTGCCCCATTTGCTTCTCCAAGTTGTGAATACTTGACCTTGTTTCCTGTTGAAAAGACATGACATTTTGTTGCAAAGTCACAGTGTTAGAAGCCAAAGTTTTCATCATCTCACGAAGATCATCATTGGATGAAGACCCCATAACATTGGAGTTTGTGAATGGAGGAGGCTGTCTTGCTTGATAATTCTGTTGGGATTGAAATCCACTGGGATGGAATTGTCGGCCTTGATTGCCTTGTTGAGGTTGGTTCCCATACCGTAGGTTAGGATGATCTCTCCATCCAGGATTGTACGTGTGGGAAAAAGGATCATACTTACACTGAGGTTGCCCATTTAATCCTCCATCAACAGCATTAGCTTGTTCAATGTAATCTTCTTGCATTGTTGGGCACATATTTGAAGCATGTCCTTGTAAAGAGCATATACTACAAGCTTTCACTTGTTGTACATTGCCACAAGCCAAAGAACGCACAAGAGAAGTAAGATCATTAACTTTATTCTCAAGGTTAGAAATACTTACCTCATTTACTCGTTTGTTTGTGAAGTCTCCACGAGTGCCAAACTGTTTCGAGTTGGCTGCCATGTTTGAGATTAATTGGCGTGCAGCCTCAGTTGTCTTATCTACCAATGCCCCTCCACTTGCAGCATCAATGATACTACGGTCAGTAGGTATCAATCCTTCATAGAAATATTGAATAAGAAGCTGATCGGGTATTTGGTGATGAGGGCATTGAATACACAGTTGCTCAAATCTTTCCCAATACTCGGAAAGTGTCTCTCCATGAGATTGTCGAATCCCACATATTTCTTTTCTTATGTTGGCAACTCGAGATGCTGGGAAATACTTCTCAAGGAAGATCTTTTTCATGCCATTCCAAGTTCCAATTGAACCTGGGAGAATAGAGAAAAACCATGCCTTTGCTGCCCCTTTTAAAGAGAAAGGGAAAGCTTTCAACTTAACATGTTCTTCATCAACTCCATTCGGTTTCATGCCAACACAAACCATATGGAACTCCTTGAGATGAGTATGAGGATCTTCTCCTGCAAGACCATTAAATGTTGGTAGCAAATGTATAAAACCAGATTTGAGCTCAAAGTTTACACTATTGTCGATGTTTATGCACAATGGCTGATTTTCCACGTTAGGAGCAGCAAGCTCCTTGAGTGTTTGTTGTCGTGCATTAGCCATGGTGTTAAGGCGAGCTTCCTTTCGTAACCTGCGTAAAGTTTTTTCTATTTTGAGATCTAATTGCACTTGACTTTGATTAGTAGAACGGGTTACTGGCATAAAGCATCAAGAAAACTCAAAAGAAACCAACCACGCAAGAGATCGAAAACAATGCAAATTGTACGAAAATCTTACGTTAGAAAACTAAAACTGCCTAAAAACCCTAGAAAACAGCGGAATTTGGCCTCGATAGTGTGGGGCTAGTGGTTTACCACCAGTTCTGTTTAGAACGTCGTTTCCCTTCAAGAACCAAAAGGCCGAAACCTAATTCCACCAAACAATCTGTTTTGAACAGTACCGTTGCCGCAGTGAACAGTACCGCCGCAAGCAAAAATTCTGTTTCTCTTTTTTTTTTTTTCAGAAATATAAATAACAATCACAGCAACTAAAAATAACAGTAAAAGCACAAAAATCAACTAAAATTACCTCCCCGGCAACGGCGCCAAAATTTGTTGCGATGTCGCGGTCGCACAAATTAATTACCCTAGCTTCAAACACAACACACAAGATAGTATAGAGCAAGCAAGGGGTCGATCCCACGAGGAAGATTTAGTTCAGATTTTTATGCTATACGTTATGCAATTTGGGGGGGGGGGGTTGGATGTTATATAGGCTAAAGAAAAATAAAACAGAAAACTATCAAACAGAATTTAATAAAATCAGAAAATTATCAAGAGAACAAACCTTGGTTGCAATCACACATCCACCTATAGAAATCAGAACCGATCCTTGAAATGAAATTCCAGTTTATATTCTGAATTTTTATCTTTTCTTAACGTTGGTTAATTAACGGATCCGCCGTATAACTAACCCTAACCAACAAATAATCACAGTGTCCGCACTAATGATTTAATCCAATGGCAGCCTTAAGATCTAGATAAATTCATTATCTTAACAACTAAGTTGTCTGCTTATGTTGCTTTGATCGAATGTTCTCCCTAAGATTAATAACGTAGATCCGCTACAATTATTAAACTCAGTTGCTTCACAAGTTCATATACCACAACTCCGGTTTTGATATCAAACTTAGCAATAAATTGTCTATAATAAAAACTTAGAGTCCGCTCTAGTAATTAAAATAAACAATCATAGGAAAAATAAGCATAGGAGAACAAACATATTCATCATATAAACTGAAAAGAAAAGGGTAAAATAGATCTCACAGTTCTTGAAATCCGAAGGTTTCCGTGTCCTTGCAACCAAGAAAATGAGTTTAGCCTTGCATGTTTATTGAACAACTAATCAAAAAGATGGAAGAATGCATGATTTAGGGTTTCTTAGAGTAGGGGGGCGTTTTTCTCCTCTTGGGTGGCTGCCCCCCTTCTCTTCTCTCATTCTTTTTATATGCTAGGAAACCCTAATCTCTATTTTACAAAATAGTCCTCCCTTAAGTAGACAATTTACATTTAAGTAGTTCAATAACTATTTTCCTAAAAAAGGAGAAATAGTTTTGCATGAAATCTTCAAGCTTTGACTTAGAGGAGCTACATTGCTGAAATAAAAACTTGGATGTCGGTTTAGATGCTTCGGAACGTAATCTGGACTCGTTTCTTCACGAAACCTGTTTGCTGGCAGAATTCAGTTGTCATCTTTGAAAAATCATATCTCCCTCATATGACATCGGTTTTGGCTGAAATTGGGAGCGTTTATAGGCCTTTGAGTCAGGAATCCAAAACAATTGAGTTTGCATCAATTGGACTTTTGTAGCTCTAGATATTCAAGTCGGACTGACCGAAGGTCAACACTGGCAGATTGCGAGATTTGACTTTGAAAGCTGCGATTTCCATGCTCTTCCTTATTTTATTGTCTTGCCTTAGATGTCCAGAAAGGTATGGATGTTAGCTTTTTAATGCCACTGGAATCACTTCATTTCGACCTTTAGAGCTCATGTTCTGCACAAAACATCGACTGAACGTCAAATCTGCCAATTTCCTTCAATTTACTCCTTTTTGCATCTTTCATCCAAAAGTGCCTTCAAAACATAAAACAAAGAATATCAAGGCATTTTATATATAAAACATAGGCAAAACACTAGTTAAATGTGGGTGAAACTATCAAATAATATGGTTGCATCATCCCTTCATCCAAATTTCAAAACTTCCCTAACACATTTTACAACACAATTAATCTATAACAACACTAATAACAAGAGCATATTTTACTATTATATCTTACATAAACCCTACACCCACACAATTCTAATTTCATCAAAACATGTAATTAAATCAAGCTTCCTAAATGTTTTACTAAGACTAGCAATAGATTCAAATAGAAACAACTCATCCACCTTTGATTGTTTCCTTGAACTCAATGGTCAGAATATATATCATTGTGTTGTGTACAATATATCTCAAAATCAGAATCATCCAACGGTTGGATCTCCATAGATCTGAATAAAACCGAACTAACCTGAAAATGGATGAGCTACTGTTCAACATGAACCAAACCTTGCCGAAGAGTGCGTTTCCGATCTCCACCGTCCAGAATGTAGGCCACATCTAGATGCACCACATATCCAAAAATAGGCACGATCCAACAGTGGAAGAGAGAGAAATCGGTCGGCGACCAAAACTGCCCTGCAGGTATATTTCCTTTCGTTTTCCAGGACACTTCCGATGATGATGGCTGCTCAATGGATTATGTTCCTTCAAATCCTTCCGGTAAATTTATAGAGGAGTGTGAGAAGAACAATATATCCAAAAATCAACATGATCCAACGGTGGATTCAAGAGATATGGTCACCGAAGCATTATTGGTTCATCCAAATCCTGCACCTCTATGTAACCGAATTCTCTATTGTCGTCCCTTCATCCAAATTTCAAAACTTCCCTAACACATTTTACAACACAATTAATCTATAACAACACTAATAACAAGAGCACATTTTACCATTATATCTTACATAAACCCTACACCCACACAATTCTAATTTCATCAAAACATGTAATTAAATCAAGCTTCCTAAATGTTTTACTAAGACTAGCAATAGATTCAAATAGCAACAACTCATCCACCTTTGATTATTTCCTTGAACTCAATGGTCAGAATATATATCATTGTGTTGTGTACAATATATCTCAAAATCAGAATAATCCAACGGTTGGATCTCCATAGATTTGAATAAAACCGAACTAACCTGAAAATGGATGAGCTACTGTTCAACATGAACCAAACCTTGCCAGAGAGTGCGTTTCCGATCTCCACCGTCCAGAATGTAGGCCACATTCAGTTGCACCACATATCCAAAAATAGGCACGAGCCAACGGTGGAAGAGAGAGAAATCGGTCGGCGACCAAAACTGCCCTGCAGGTATATTTCCTTTTGTTTTCCAGGAAACTTCCGATGATGATGGATCCTCAATGGATTATGTTCCTTCAAATCCCTCCGGTCAGTTTATAGAGGAGTGTGAGAAGAACTATATATCCGAAACTCAACATGATCCAACGGTGGAGTCAAGAGATATGGCCACCGAAGCATTATTGGTTCATCCAAATCCTGCACCTCTATGTAACCGAATTCTCTATTGTCTCTCACCCCCCCTTTTCGTTTTTTTTTTTTTTTTTTTTTTAATCTGGTGGCCTTTTGCTGTTTTTAAAGGCACCATTGTTTTACTAATTACCTTTATGTCCCTCATTTATGTATTTATATATTATTTGTTTTTTTTTTTTCATGGAAACCATCCGGTTTGTTTCTGCTTAAATCGTTAGTCTTTACCAAACTCTCATTGGGATGATATCTTTCACCAATGTAGGAAAACATATTAATAGACTTCATGCAAAATTTCATCCCAATCCGACGATTGGATTGAGAGCTCTGCTTTCTAATGTAAAATTGGTCAGTTTATGACTTTTCGTCAACTATCCAAATTTTCTTGTTCAATCTTCACATAAAATAATATCAATTATCCTTCTAAACCTTTAAGGTCATTTTATTATTTTGGAATATATTCATTTTGTCATTTCTCTCATTATTTTATTCATCAAAACACGTTACCAGTTTCTTTATCTTTATGAATTCTAAAACAAAATTCATTTTATGGAGGTCATCCCCTCCATTATATATCACTTTCAATCTTACGTTTACATGGCAGGTTATACATCCGTATATTTAAATCATAAATTTTCTAGGGTTTCACATAAATAATCATAGGAAATATGCATAAGAAAACAAGCATACTTATTCATAATACAAACTGAAAATAAATGGAAAAATAAATCTCATAGTTATTGAAATTTGAAGGTTTTTGCGTCCTTGCAACCAAGAAAATGAGGTTAGCCTTGCATATTTATTGAACAACTACTCCTAAAGATGGAAGAAAGCATGATTTTTGGTTTGTAGAGGGGAGAGTTTGTGTTTCTTCTCTTATAGCTGCCACCCCTCTTTATTTGATTCTACTGCACTCTCTTTCCCTCTCTCTTTGATCTCCATTTTTCTCTCCAAATGATGCCTCTATTTATAGGCTTCAATGGCAGCTCCTCCTGCACTTATCAACAATGGTGGCTATCTTTTGTCAATGGTTGGTGCATCTTCTTTTGATAATATTCAACTGCCACCAACAACCCACCATTGTTTGGCAGAATTCAGCTGTCATCTTTGAAAAATCATATATCCCTCATAGGAAATGGTTTTAGGTTGAAATTTGGAGTGTTGATAGGTCTTTAAGTCAGGAATCCAAAAAAATTGAGTTTGCATTAATTGGACTTATGCAGCTCCAGATATTCAATTTTGAATGGCCAAAGATCAACATTGGCAAAATGCGAGATTTGTCTTTGAAGGCTGCGATTTCCATGCTCTTTTTTTTTCTTGTCTTAAATTTCTAGAAAGGTATGGATGTTAGCTTTTTAATGCTACTGGAATCACTTCATTTCGACCTCTAGAACTCACGCTTTGCACAAAACATCGATTGAACGTCAAATCTGCCAATTACTTCCAATTTACTCCTTTTTTGCATCTTTCATCTAAAGGTGCCTTCAAAACATAAAACAAAGAATATCAAGGCATTTTATATAAATAACATAGACAAAACACTAATTAAAGTGGGTGAAACTATTGAATAATATGGTTACATTAGCCGAACATGCCTAAGGAAAGACACTAAGGATTTTGTTCAATTTAAATCATAATTAGCATGCTTTTGATGGTTAAACACAAATCAAGCCACCACACTTTCCATTCAATTCATTCCTACTAACCTAATTTAAACAAATGTTTCATTAAGGTTCAAGTTTCTCCTAATTCAATCCAAATGAATACAATCTAAATAGTGAAGTTAACCACCATTATACCATGAAACACATACCAACAAATCATAGCATTTTAATGGTTAGATCTTCCTAGATCAAGACAAAACCAAAACAAACCTGAAAATTGACAATATACTATTCTACGATGAATAACTTCGTGGCGGAGTCTCTAATCCAGATCTTCACCGTTCATAATGAAGCGCTCATCAATATGCCCACATATCAAAAATTAAGAAGGATCCAGGGTGGACAAAGGCGGAAACTACTAGCGACCATGACTAACCTGCAGGCAGATTTCCTTCAAATGCTGCGAGGGTTATATCTCTCACACCAAACCAGAACATTCAAATCCCAACGGTCATATGTTAGAGGGTTGTGAGTACCATAATATATCCAAAAACCAGACCAATCCAACGGTGAAATGTAGTGATATGGCTGTTTGAATGTCTGCTCTCTAGGTACTCTCTCTCCCTCTCTTTTTTTTTTCCTTTCATTCGGCCCTCCTAGTTAATTTCTGCACAATTTTGCTATTTATATTGCAAATATATCTATATTTACTAAAATACCGTTATATCAAGTTTGGGTATCTTTTTGTTCAACCAAATGCCTTTTCTCGATCTGCTTTTAAAATACTATACAAAAAAAATCTCTCTCTAAAATTTATTTTCTAATAATTCAATACTATTCCATTTTATTTTATTTTAACTAGCTCATCCCATTCTCGGTTCTGAATTATCATTTGTACATTCCAAGTAAATCATGTTTGGGTATCATAAAATTTGATTGGGAGTTTACAATTTACCACCATTTCTATTTTACTTCTCATTATTCAATTCATCATGGTGAAGTCTTCTGTTGGGGTTTTGCAGAGTTTCCACCGAGTCATCTGTAAATCTAAATTATAAATTTTCAGAGTTTCACACTAGGGGTCATTTTATCATTTGTACATTTACCCTAACCTTCTGTTATTTGAACATTGACCCCTCTTGGTCTTACGTATTTATTTTGTCCCCACAATTTTTTCTTTCTAACAATTTAGCACTATATTCACTTTTCATTTCCTTAATTTCACCATTTTTATCTTGATTTAGGTTTCTTTAATTTAACCCATTTTACAATCGGTTAATTTTCTCATATTTTAATAGTCTAGAAACATTATAACCGGGGGTTTACAGTGGAGCACCTCCAGTTTCCTCTTCTAGTATCCCCCCAGGTACATATCAGCCTTCCTTTGACAATTGGAGAGCTATGGTTTCTTCAAAATATGCTCCTGTTGCAAGTCCTGCACCGGTTCACTTTCCTATATTTAATAGTGCTTCCTCATGTCCTTTGTTAGAGGAAGATTTTGGTTGCTATAGGGACATTTGGAAATTCTGTCTAATTGGTTATGTAGCTGGAAAATTCTCTGGCTATACTGCTTTGACAAAGTTAATGACTAGCTATTGGAACTATAATGTGTCTTTATCCATCCATAATTTCGGTTGGTTAATCTTTAAACCCAAACCATGCCTAAGTTTTTTTTATTTCAACCCCGCAGATATGTCCACAGCTTCGGTTTGGGTTAGGTTTCCTAACTTTCTCTTGAATACTGGTCTTCAATATGCTTGTCTAAGATTGCTAGTGTTCTTGGCAAACCCTTGTGTTGGTTATTGGGTTAGGCCTGGCCCGTCCATGATGAATGGGCCTAGTCCAAGTTATTAGAGGAGTTACTAAAGGAAGTAACCGCCTCCTCTAATAATATATAAAGGGACATAACCTATATGGAATGATAAGTTTCATTATTGAAAAAACATAGTTCTCTCCTTCTCTTCTCCCATTTTGACTCTTTGCATTAACTTGACAAGATTTACAAAGACATTCGTACTGTGGAATATCACTTTGGTTCTAGTAATTGAAGTGGCATTGAAGTAATTGATCTAGGAATAAGAAAGCAAATTTTCACAAGTTTTCCTTTTCGATCTACATTGGTATCAGAGCCATGGTTTTTAATATTGCTTTTATGCAGTATATTTATTATTGCATGAATGATAGATGTAAATTTTGTGTTAAAAGAATACTGCCATTAAGAATTTTGAATTTACAAAATTTTATGAAGTAATTTAGTTATGAATTTATTTTTTCTATAATTAATTAGAAAATATTTTCTGCATGGTAGTTGTATAATTCTATTATCAAATCATGTGTGAATTGATGATGGAAATGGAGATTAAAAACTATCATTTTCATTTTCATTTTCAATTGACTACAATTGCAGTAGTCAATTGGACTTTGATAGTTAATTAACTATCATTTAAAGAAAAAAAAAAACAACCACCCAAAATAACACATCTTTTAAAAGATGTGTAACTGCCATTCGCTAATTAATATTTTCATTGTCATTTGGTAGTCAATTGGAACTGCCATTTGGCAGTAATTAAAAAAAAAAAGGAAAACTGAATGAACACATCTTTTTAAAGATGTGTATATATATTAACTTGTCCACATCTTTTAAAAGATGTGTACATTTATTAACTGCCATTCGGCAATTAATATATATTAACATTATTAATATATATATTAATATTAAGAATAATATTAAGATAATTAATATTTTATTGTTAATATAAATTGTTTAATTATGGTGCCGGTTTATTTACTATTAAAATAAATTGTTTAATTTCCATTTTGGTTAACATTTATGATGATACATGCCTGAATTAAATATTAAGTATAATATTTGCGTGCTTTTGGAATATTTTGTTGTAGTGGATAGACAACAACAAATCGATCTTCATTGGAATCATTTGTTGGATTATGCCTTTAATCCTATTCACAAAATTCAAGAGCACATTGATTATATGTATCATTGAAAGAGTAGACTGGCTATGAGTGGTGTTTATGAATTCTACATGGAACATCAAATGTTAATCGTTCTCAATTCTCTGCCTGAGGAATGGATGTCGGTGCGACTATGGTTGGAATATAGGCTGGAATCCTTAGATTTCAACAATCTCGCAAATGAAATGATGTTTGAGAGGGAACATCAGTATGCCGAAAAGGGTATACGACGCACTGGAAGAAGCGCAGGTTGTTTGGATGCTGCTGCTAAATTCATTCCATGGTTTGAGCAGAATGAACTTGGAAGAGATGACTTTGATGAAGTGGATGGCGTAATTGGAGACCTAACTTATGTGCCTACAATATAAAATAATTCTGAAATTTATTATTCTTAATATTGTATTTTTTTAAGATGATTGGTTGTTTAATTGTGAACTGAATATTTTATGTAATTTAAGTTTAATTACATTATATGCATATATATGATAATATATGCAACCTGATTAGTGGGAGTTGTTATTTGAAACTAATAACTATAATTTTGCACTCATTTAAATTTCCAATAATAATTAGACCATACAAATAGAAATTGATTAAGTGTTTAACATTCTTTTCATTTCTATTGTATGTGTTAGATTATTATTTGTTTAATTTAAAATGGAGTGGCAAAATATGTCAATTAAATTGTACTAGATACTAATATTTGTAATTGTTGTCAATAGTGCTTAATATGGCTGCATTTAAGAGCAGTATTGTTGATTTGAACCAAGAAGACAAACTATGTGAAAAGAATTACGATGTTTGGCATCGTAAGATTGAGTATCTCTTGGAAGAGCAAGAAATGCCAGAAACAATCACACAATCGATGGTTTAACCTTAGTAAGGAAACACTGCTCAGCACAAGCTTGATATGGAAGCATATCAAACCTATAAATGCAAAGATCGTGTAGCTCACATTTTGATGTTGAGCAGCATGAGAAATGATATTATGTTGTATTTTGAAAGGCATCATTCAGCTCAATCTGTTTGGGACACAGTAAAGATTCAGTATGGAGGAACCTCCACTACTAGACTTCGCTAGCTAACCCTTAAATTCAAGGTTATAAGAAGCGCCAAAATTAGACAATGAGGCAGCATCTTACGGTCATGTCTAACATGATCAATGAATTAAGAGGTGCTAGACATGAGATGACTAATGAACAACAAGTCCAAGCAGTTATCCGCTCTTTGCCAAACAATTGGGAACATATGCATGTTAACCTTACCCATAATGATAACATCAAGACATTTGATGATGTTGCTCATCATGTCGAGCTTGAAGAAGATCGACTTCACGTTGAGAAGCCTATAAACAAGGCTTTTATATCTGAGACTAAGATGCATGGAGCATATGGCTCTAAATATAAAAAGGGTAAGGTTAAAGGTCCCAAATATGGCAAGAGAGGAATAGAAGCAAGTAGTAGTGGACATAAGCACAAGCGTGGGAAACGCGGCGGTAAGAAAGACAAGAATATGAATTGTTTCAATTGTGGTAAACTTGGTCACTTTGCTCGTAATTGCACTGAGCCAAAGGTAATGTTTAACCACAATCATCCCTCTAACTTATACATTAGCATTTGTTTAATGCTTGCTGAATCTGTTCCTTTTTGGACTATAGACTCAGGAGCAACTGACCACATAGCAAGGGATCAAACAACCTTTGTGGAATTCCGTCGAATTCCAAAGGGAAGTAGATACATATACATGGGGAATAATGCTTCCGCTGCTGTGCTTGGGATCGGTACCTGCAAATTGGATTTGCGGGGCGGTCGCAGACTTTATCTTCATGATGTACTCTACGCTCCAGAAGTTCGACGAGATCTTGTGTCTGTTCTTGCTTTACTCCAATTGGGCTTTAATATTGCGTTTGTTGGTTGTTATGTAAAAATACATCTAGATAATATTTTTTATGGTTCTGGTTTTGTATTAAATGGTTTTATGGTGTTAGACACCGTTAATGTATCTATTAATTATGATGCTTCAATTTATGTTGTTCAAAATTCCAGCACTATTAATGATAGTAATATCATAACTTGGCATGTTAGATTAGGACACATTGGGCAAGATCGATTACATAGATTAGCAAGAGTTGGTCTTTTAAGATCACTTACCAAAGAGGAATTGCCTGTTTGTGAGCATTGCCTTTCTGGAAAAGCAACTAGATTACTATTTGGCAAAGCTAAAAGAGCTAGTAGTCCATTACAGCTTATTCATTCAGACATTTGTGGCCCAATAAATGTGAGAGCAAGACATGGAGGAAATTATTTCATCATATTTATAGATGATTTTACACGGTTTGGTCATGTTTATTTGATCTCATTTAAGTCTGAAGCATTGGATTGCTTCATTCGATACACCAATTTGGTGGTGAATAAACTAAGTACCAAGATCAAAGCTTTAAGAACTGATTGAGGACGTGAATATCTATCTGAACAATTTAAAAAATTTTATGATGAAAAGGGTATAGCTAGACAGCTAACTATTCCTTATACTCCACAACAAAATGGTGCAGCGGAAAGAAGGAATAGAACCCTATTTGACATGGTTAGGTCAATGATGGCGCAAGCTAACTTACCAATTTCCTTTTGGGGAGATGCATTGCTAACTGCTACTTACATACTTAATCGTGTGCCCTCTAAATCTGTCTCATCCACCCTATATGAACTATGGAATGGTGTCAAACCTAATCTAGGTTATTTCCATCCATGGGGGTGTGCAACTTATATTCACAATACTTCTCATGAATATGGGAAACTTGGTCCTAGGGGGAAGAAGTGTATCTTTATACGATATTCTGAACATTCCAAAGGATTTGTATTTATTGGTGAAAAAGCTAATGGAAGAGTAACGGAGATTGAATCACGTGATGTTGTATTCTTAGAAAAGGTTTTTCCAAAGACAGGTGAGGTTGAAAAAGATTTTCAATTATATGAAATGGAAAATCTAGATTATGGCGGAACAAGACATTTAGTAGAGGACTTAGATGAAACTTTTAATCCTCCTAGAAACAGTGGGAGTGATATTTTATCTATTCCTACTCTCATGGAGCAAGATCATAAGCAATCTCAACCTCGAAGAAGCATCCGTGAACCAATTCCTCGTCGTCTATTTGAGATTGAGGGGGAAATGTTCATGATTGCTCCACAAGATGATGAAGAACCTAAAACATTCAGTCATGCTCTATCTGGTCCTAAAGCAAGTGAATGGATTAAAGCTATGGAAGAAGAAATGGAGTCAATGAAAATTAATCAAGTCTGGGACTTGGTTGATTTACTGTTAGGATGAAGATCCATTGTAAATAAATGGGTTCTTAAAATTAAACGTAAGGTGGACGAGTCAATAGAACATTATAAGGCTCGACTAGTAGCGAAAGGCTACACTCAAGAAGAGGGAATTGATTATGAAGATACATTCTTACTAGTTATGAGGATTACTTCAGTTCGCCTTATTTTAGCTATAGTCGCACATATGGACCTAGAGTTATATCAAATGGACGTTAGAACTGCGTTTCTCAATGGAGAACTAAATGAGGAGATCTATATCGATCAGCCTTTAGGATTCGAGACTAAAGGACAAGAGCGCAAAGTTTGCAAGCTTAAAAGATCCATCTATGGTCTTAAGCAAGCCTCTAGACAATGGAACGTTAAGTTTCATCAAGCTATCCTTGAGGATGGTTTTACAATGATGGAACAAGATCATTGTGTGTATTTAAAATGTTCTAACAATAGCTTTATAATATTGTCCTTATATGTTGACGACATCTTAATAGCTGGAAATAGCAAAGAGATGATTGATACTACTAAAAAGTGGTTATCATCAAACTTTGAAATGAAAGACATGGGTGAGGCCAGCTATGTACTTGGTGTGAAAATCATAAGAGATCGCATTAAAAGGCTTTTGGGTTTAACTCAAGAGACTTACATAAAAAAGATATGAGAGCGTTATCACATGCAAGATAGCAAACCAATGGACACCCCTGTTGATAAAAGTTTAAGCCTAAGCTGTGATATGTATCCCAAGACTTTAGAAGAAAAGGAGAAAATGTCCAGAGTACCTTATGCCAGTGTTGTTGGTAGTTTGATGTATGCAATGATGTGCACACATCCCGATATATGTTATGTTGTTGGATTGGTTAGCCGATATCAATCAAACCCTAGTCAGAAACATTGGATGGCAGTCAAAATGATTCTACAATATCTGAAAGGAACTTCAAATTACATGGTATGTTACCAAGGAAAGAAAGATTTATGATTGATTGGTTTCTCTGATGCTGATTGGGGAGGAGATGTTGACCAATCCAAATCAACTTCAGGATGTGCTTTCTTGCTTAATGATAGTGCAATACTATGGAAGAGCAAGAAACAATCCTGCATAGCCTTATCTACCATGGAGGCTGAGTATGTAGCTTGTTCTGCAGCAACACAAGATGCTGACCAAGATGAGGTTCTTAAATAAAAGAATCGGCACGAATGAATTCCCGCCATTCATGTGTCTATTATGATTAAAGCCGAGTGTGAAATTATTCATCTGCCACTAATAAAAAATGAGCAAATGAGAATTTCTGATTTGAAGTCTATGTTTTTAGCAACAAGACTAAGACTTGTACAGTGTATTTCCTCTAACAAGGAGAGCAACGACATACACTCTTTGTCTTAAGAAAAGAAAAGAGTAAGCTCCACTATAGCATGTATTTCATACTACATGTGCTAGCGACCATTACAGGAATAAAAGAATGGATCCCTGCTTCTTTATTATGTGAGTCCTGAAGATCATATCTAAGATCTCAAAATCTTACCCTTTGTGACTTTTGACTATATTATGAGATGATGTATTAATGATCACTACTTTAGGAGTATATCCTATAGTCATGGAATGATTCGACTTAAAGGAATACTCTTAGAAAAGCGAGTTAATTCAGATTTGATTGATATGAGAGTGAAAGAAAAAGTAATTTTAGTTCTACACCTGTAACTTGTATTCACCGGCTGGGATCATATCACTTGAATAGATTTGATATGATTTAGAATACTTGTAATTGTAAGGATGGATTGAGTATGAAATTCTTGAGGGATTGAATTATATTCAGTCATGTGTAACTAAAAATGCTTGGGGTATATTAGTACACTTTAAGGAATAATTAATTATGAGGTTGATGTCTCCTATATAGCCTGTGTTAGGTTTATATATTGGAGCTCCTTTCACTGTGTGCTTCAGGTCGCACGGTTCATTCGTCAAGTATGAAATTCTTGTGCAAGTTTGAAGTATAATGTATTAAAGAGATTCAGTCCTTCATGGGCGAGTGAGAGATGTTGGTTATTGGGTTAGGCCTGGTCCAAGTGATTTGAGGAGTTGCTAAAGGAAGTAACCACCTTCTCTAATCATATATAAAGGGACATAACTCATATGGAATGATAAGTTTCATTATTGAAAGAACATAGTTCTCTCTTTCTCTTCTCCCATTTTGACTCTCTGCATTAACTTGACAAGATTTACAAAGACGTTCGTATTGTGGAATATCACTTTGGTTCTAGTAATTGAAGTGGCACTGAAGTAATTGATCAAGGAATAAGAAAGCAAATTCTTACAAGTAAGTTTTCCTTTCCGATCTACACCCTGCAATGTGATGCGTCTACTAATTACATGTCCAGGCTCTCATTTCCTAAAGTGTTGATTGAGGTAGATTTACTAGCTGAGCTGCCCAACTCCATCACCATTATCTTGCCCAATGGAGTCCCTCTCTCGCAGCCTGTTGCTTATGAGACCCTCCCAAAGTTATGGCCGCAATGTCGGCTTATCAGGCATACTATCTCAGCATGCCCTCAAACTGCTGCTAGGGGGGTCTTTCAGACAACTGACTCCCCAGTGAAGATCAATAGAAATCCTGTTCATCCCTCCAGATTTGGTTCTCCTGTGGAGACAGCTGCTGTGGATGGTCAGCAGGGCAGTACGGAAATGGCACAGGGTGAGCAGCCTCCAAGTCCCCATGGTGCTATTGTGGAGGCTGCGGCTAGGGGTATGGTAGCAACTAGAGGCAGGAAGAAGGCCAGACTCACCTTAGCTGTTATGGACAAAGTTCAAGATACTGCTCCTCTTGTCCCCTCTACCATTGTGCATGTGCTTGATGATCCTCCACTACCAGAGGATATCACTCCAATAGTAGGGAAGAGACCTGTTACAATTAGAAGGCAATACATGACGCGAAGCAAGAGCCTGTTGGTGCAGGACACCCCTCTAGCTTTGCCTAGTACTCAGAAAGGCAAAGCCCCAATTACAGATACTACTATTGTCTCCCTTGGGAGACCGGGTCGATCTCGACTAGGTGTGGCCAATACAAGTGCTTTTAAAAGGGATAGAGCTCCTGGGCTATCCTCTACTTGATGGTTTCCTGTTAGTCTTTCAGGGAACCTCTCTAGTCTTGGATGGTTCATGGGGTTGTTGGCCTCATGATGATCTGTTGATGTTGAGAACTGGTAGCTTCTTCCTCTTATAGGTTTTCTGGTATGCTAGAGTAGATGTGTGGTTCCCTCTCTGGCTTGTGTTGCTACTTTTTATAGCTTGGTCTGCTATGCTCTTTGAATCTAGATACTATAACTTCTGTTGACTTTTGCTGGTCTATTATGTGTTGTTTTGCTGCTGTCTATAGCTGCTTTTACATCTATCTTTAATAAATAAAATAAGAAACATATATATATATATATATATATATATATATATATATATATATATATCTTAACATAAATATCTTCTATATTGTTTTATAGGTAAATGTTTTGATTAGATTGTCTTGCAAAGTGACATTCATGAATATAATAATTGTTGAACATAACTTTCAAGTGATATTGATTCGTATAAC